>OZ014522.1:507410328-508119595 GCA_963966055.1 Lathyrus aphaca | reverse complement strand
GAATAATGTTGTTCTAGACTGGACCAACGACTAAGTATGACCCAATCCTTTTCGGCCCATAAAATGGCCCAATAACTCATTCTCCAAGGGACCCATCGCCATGGTGCTCGTCCCTCTCTCCTCGTCACGGCCTCTGCTCGACTACGACAGAGACCACCCATAATCGATCAAGACAACTCTTGCTCGGGGGCTTCATGCTCGATACAACGCCTCCCGAGATCCAGACCCAAAAATATGGTCCGTTAGCCACACACTAGGGGCTCTCTATATAAACCCTCTCATTTAAGAGGGTCAGGTATTGAATATTCTCTCCTCAAACAATTTACTCGTACTTGCTAGCTCTTGTTCCCGTTCTTACTTTAGCATCGAAGTACCTTGCAGGTACACCCCTCCCATTCTCCTCATCGCACGAGCAGACTCGAAGATCCACGTTAGCAGCCATTGAAGTTCTGATCACTAGGTAAGATCAAATGTTGAGAGAGTTTTTTCTTTCGCTATGGATTCTTGGAGAATAAGTATTCTTTCGTTTGCTGGAGAAGGAATGTTCTTTCGCTATGGCTCCAGAAGTGAATGAGGTAGACACTAAGGGAATACAAAATATAAAGAGAATAATAAAAACAACAGTAATGGAGAATAATAAGAACAACAATAATAGACCAAAACAACAACAAGAACAATAATAATAAAATATCAGAGAATAATGATGAAATATTTTTTTTTGTTTATGGCTCCTTGGAGAATAAGTGTTCTTTCGTTGGCTGGAGGAGAATTGTTATTTCGCTAGGGCTTGAGAAGTGAATGAGGTAGACACTAAGTGAATAAAAAATATAAAGAGTATTTATCGTGATTATACTGAAAATCGAGGTAACATATCTGGCGTAAAATCTATAAAAAATAAAGGTACCTTTTTGGTTCAAAAAAGAATAAAAAAATAGAGTGTATATCTCTATTTTAATAAAAACTGAGGTAATATATCTGACATAAAATCTATAAAAATTAAAGGTGTTTTTTGGTTCCATATAAAATATAAAACTGCAGGAGCTGAGAATCGAATCTCAAACTTTGAGCATATATTTATGTTGTTTTTTCATAAAATCGAGGTAACAAATTGTTCTTTTTAATAAAACAAGGCGCTTCCATTACATACACCCTCAATTTTATATTGTTTGTGGTAAAAACTTCGTCATAAAAAATGTTATTTGTTGTAGTGTTTCCTTGTTGACCGAATTCTTTAAAGGCTAGTTATGGGTCGAATCCACTCCACTCCCCTTTCTCTTATTCGGGTTGGATTTTTCTCTCTATAAATTGAGGTTTTCCCACCTCATTTTCTTCACTCCAGATTTACACATTCTAAAGTCTTCCTCGTCTTTATTGTCTCCGCTTCATCTTTATATTTTTCTTTTTTTTTTGTTTTATTTTTTACTGGATGCTTTGCGCCATATACGAGTGATATTCATTAGATACTACAACTGGTATTCATAAAATATTCCGATTGGTAGTTATACTATCATCGATAGTTCTTTGTGTCATCAGAGGATAAATTTCTAGACCGGTTATCTATCGTGTAAGTAGTAATCATACAATATAAAATTGAATTATTTTATCCTGGATGCTTCATGGTTGATCGCCTGTCTTGCACAATTTTAGGTTGTATCGTGAAATATCTTAAAGAGAGCAACTTAGTCCGAAACTTGACTCAATAATTTCTCCAAAGACAAATTTTCAAAATCTTAAGACAATGAAGAATCAAAATTATTGAATAAACATTAGATAAGAGAATACTTTGAAGATATTATTTTAGATGATGCAGTGAGTCAAAGTTTCCAAGTATAAAATTATATAGGTTAATAGTCATTTATCCTCCTGTAATATATGTGAGTTTTGATTTACCGCCCTTAAAAAAAATAGATTACCCCCTGAAAGTTTTAGGTGGCCCTAAGCGTGTAAAAAGCATGGGGTAAAAAAATATTTTACAAGGGGTAAGTTTTCCACCAGGGGACAAAAAACTTAAATTTTTTTAAAGGGGTAAATTAAAACACCTTATTACAAGGGATAAATGACTATTAACCCAATTATATATGTAAAAAAATTGAAATATCTAAGTTTTCCACCAGGGGACAAAAAACTTAAATTTTTTTAAAGGGGTAAATTAAAACACCTTATTACAAGGGATAAATGACTATTAACCCAATTATATATGTAAAAAAATTGAAATATCTACATTTTTGAATATTTTAAAGACTCTAGACTATAAAAACATATATCATTATTTATTATTAAATGTTATGAATAATTGGACTATTTGTCTCCCATAATTTATTTCCCTATTTAATTAATTTGTATTGATTATTATGTTATATGGTGTCCTATAAACATGACCAATCTCATTGTATATGACACAACAATGAAATAATACATAATCATTCTAATCTTTCTGTCTTCTATTTTATAATTTTCTCCTTATTTCATAACATATTATTAGCACGAAGCTCCGACATTTAGAAGATACTATTTTTTAAATATTTTGTATGTGTTATTTATAAATATTGATTAGAAAATGAAAAATAAAATCAGTGATAATTTCCATGCAGAAGGATTACATGAATAATGTTAAAGCATATCTGAAGGATTGCAAAACATTTTTTTATATAGTTCCTGAAGAACTTATCAAGTTATCTATGAAGGATAACAAAATAAATTGTTTATATAGTTCCTGAAGAACTTATAAAGCACCCCGAAGGATTGCAAAACAATATTTGTTATAAAGTTCCTGAAGAACTTATCGAACTATTCCCGAAGGATAGCAAAATAACAGTTTTTTGTATAATTCCTGAAGAGCATATAAAATAATCCTGAAGGATGGAAAAATAATGAATTTTTGATATAGTTCCCGAAGAACATATAAAACATCCCTGGAGGATAGCAAAATAATAAATTTATTTTATAGTTTCTAAATAATTGTAGAATTGCAAATATTATTATTTTGATTAATAAAGTATTTGTGATTGAGTTCTTGAATAATATTATAGTAAGAATTTTGAAAATAATTATATTTTAATTTTGATTGATGAAATTATTTATAGTTCCAGAAGAACTTAAAAATTTAATATCATTATTGTTAATATATTTTGTCTCCATTTATCAGAAAATCAATGATGATTCTTATGCATCAGAAAATAATCACATCAATCATGTTAAACAATTCCAGAAGGATTGTATCAATAATATTCGCATAAGGATTAAATCAATAATGTTGAAGTTTCCCAGAAACATTACAAATATTATTATTTTTAGTAATAAAATATTTGTGATTGAAATACTAAATAATTACTAAGAAAATATATCAATGATTGTAAATTTATTAATATTTAAAAATATATATTTCATAACTAAATGTTATTAATTTGTTGTAAATTATCAATTGACAAAATTAATGTGATTAATTTAACATTTGATTTATAATATAATGTTATGGTTTTGTGACTATTTTATTAAGATTGACAGGTATTTATTTGATATTAAATGTTATCAATTTGTTATTAATTTCTGTTATGGTAATGAGTGTGTTTTATAAATAAATAAAAAATGAATTGCCCAAATATAAAGTTTTTTTTTATGTATGATACATATTTATTTTTGAAAATTTTATATTTTAAAGATAAATCTTAATGGTGATTTGATTGAATAAATTATTTTTCTTAAAAAAATGTATATTATAGTATACATATATTTTCCTTTGTTAAATTTTTTAATGAACAAATATTTATTTTCTTTTATTAAGTTATAGTTCTTGCATAAAATCTGTAGAGTTATTTATATTTGTTGAACAATTTTTGTGCTCTATATTCTATATACATAAAGCGTAAGAAAATACAGTAATGTATTTTACATACTATGTGATTATTAGTAAAATTTAAAAAAAAATGATTTAGATGTGAAAATTGTAATTAAATTGTATTCCATCAATTTATATGAATATATTTAATACAAATGTTTTTATTATTTACTATGTATTATTTATTATGGATTGATGCAAATTATGAGAATAAAATCGTATGTATTATTCTAAATCAGAAGTTTAGAAATCACACTTAAGTGTGAACCAGAAGTTCAAATGAACAATTTGAAATGAAATCTTATTATATTATTTGATCCTCGAAGTTCAAAACACAATTCATTTGTAAAATCTATGAAACAAATTAGCAGCTGCTAATATTCCAATTAAAGTTCTCTTGTTAGATAATATAATATTGAAAATGAGTTGTAGCCGCGCCTGAAGCATGGTAGAAAAGTCGATTCTAATGTTAAAAAGTTCTCTATCAAGAAAAGAAACTAAAGTTAAAGATGACCCAAATGAGGATATAAAAATTCAAAGAGCACTTTGACATAATTTATTTTTCAGTTCCAGAAGAACTAATCAAGTACTTGAAATATGAAATAAAGAGATCTCGATAAATTATGTCATGGATGAAATATAATGGAATCGAAATTAAGATAACCAAATAAAGTCGACATTGACTATGTATTTGTATACAATATATCACTAAAGATGATAAACGATAACAAGGATCGTGAAACAAAGTGTACCAAAGATTGTAGACAAAGTGAGAATTGGTCAAAATGAACAAATTATGAAACAAAGTATACCAAAGATTGTAGACAAAGTGAGAATTGGTCAAAATGAACAAATCATGAATCAAAGTCTATCCAAAATTATAGACTAAGTGATAATTGACCAAAATAAATAGATTCAATTGAAGAATAATTGAACTCACTTTAAAGGTGGATCATTTTTGGACCGTAGTCTGAATACCTTGAGGTGTGAAATTTTCTTAATGAGTTTTGTGAAAAGCGAAATAAGAAGGGTGAAATTGTAAGATGTAAAGCTTGATGTTTTTTCTCAATGATTTTCACAAAGACCTAATATTGAGTTTGATGAAACATATTCACCTGTAGTAGATTCTATTAAGATTCGATAATTAATTAGCCTTATAGCACATGAAGGGCTTGATTTGAACATGATGGATGTTGTAACATCTTATTTGTATCGGTCACTTGATATGGACATAAAATTGAACAAGTATATCTCTATAGGCTAACACAATATGGACATATCATCTTGATAAATTTTTACTAAGGTAGAGATATACAAATAACTCCATTTTTACAACAAAAAAAGTTTGGAAAAGAATTTGCAATAATAGTTGTCTATGTGGATGACATAAATATTATTAGAACTACTGAAGAATTTCCAAAAGCTATAAATTGTATAAAGAAATTATTTGAGAATAAGGACTTGGAAAATAAAAGGTCCTTACTAAATGAACATTTAGACAATGGAACTTTCATACACCAAGAAAGTTATATAGAAAATCATTAAAATGTTTTTGTATGGACAAATTTCATATGTTATGTAGCATAAATGCTAAAACATTTGTATATGGACAAATCTCCTATGTCGTGTACCCTGATGATGTTAGATCATTGGACGTGTAGAAGATTCTTTCAGACCTCTAGAATAGGATAAAAACTAATTGGTCCTGAAGTACCATATCTCAGTGCGATTGGAGCACTGATGTACATTGCTAATTATACATGTCCTGATATATCATTTGCGGTTAATCTATTAGCAAGATCCAATTCTTCACCAACATGAAGACATTGGAACAGAGTCAAACATATACTTCGTTATCTTAGAGGTACAATAGACATTAGTCTGTTTTATACCAAAGTATCCAAACTTGAATTAACAAGTTATGCAGATGCAGGTTACTTGTCAAATCCTCACAATGGTAGATCACAAACAGGTTATTTGTTTACATGTGGTGGTACATCAATTTCCTGGAGATCAGTGAAACAAACAATAACAACAACTTCATCTAATCATGCAGAACTTTTAGCACTACATGAGGAAAGTCGACAACACGTTTGGTTGAGATCCTTAATCTAACACATACAAAATACTTGTGGTTTGTCTTCCGGAAAAATAAATACAACGACCATATATGAAGATAATACTGAATGCATCACTCAATTGAAAGATAATTACATTAAAGGAGACCGAACAAAACATATCTCTCCCAAGTTTTTTTCACTCATGATCTTCAGAAGAACGGTGATATAAACATCCAACAAATTTGTTCATGTGACAATCTTGCAGACCTTTTCACAAAGTCACTCCCAAGTAGTTCTTTTAATCAACTGATACAAAAGATTGGTCTTTATCATCGAAGAAATGATCGTTTAGCTGAAGAGAGAAATAAATTTATTTTAAAAGGATATTGTACTTTTTTCTTTCACTAGATTTTTTCCCACTGAATTTTTTCCAATAAGATTTTAATGAGGTATATCCAAAACATCAAGAGGGAAATATTATGAGTAATTGAATGATTTATTATAATGTTTATATAATGTCCTATAAATAGGATCAATATATAATGACACACCAATCAAATATACATAACCATTCTCATCTTTCTCTATTCTATTTTATATTCTTTCTCCTTATTTCATAACATTAAATGATTTATAAAAGCAATTTAAATTTTAATATGTAACCCATAACAAAATAATAGAACGCACGGTGTTCTTCTCTGGAAAAGCGGGAGAAGGACATTGTTACAATAGAATCACAAGAAACTACACATTTTAAGGTCTCACGTTGTATTGCATTTTCATGTCGATGTCGAGAATTATGCAATATTCATACATAGTTTTTTCTTGTTAGATTCTCAAAAACGGGTTGATTGGTGGATCCTATGATGGGAAATTGCTTTGGAAGTCGTTCCAAGGTTGATGTCCCTCACACCTCCCAACCCAATTCTGGTACTTTTTCTTGTCACCCTATTTACATATCATATTATATTTCATTTCTCTGTTTTTCAATCCATATATGCATGCAATTCAATAACGATATTTTGAAGATTGTGTCCACATGATATGTTTTTCCATTAATTCATTTGTAGTATCGACATCTCGAAAATAGATGTGTCCGTGTTAGTATCACGAGTAGTGTTTATGGTGTCGGTGTTTCGTAGATTATTTCATGTAATTATTGCTGTTTGTTATCTATGATGAAGAAAATGATGGTGGTTTTAATAATTTGTAATGCATAAATCGTTTTCGCAAACTAAATCGATCTTTTTGTTATGTCTATGGCATGTTACAAAAGCTCCTCTTAGAAGCACTCAATTGTTAGTTCATTCAAGTGCTGCAGTAGTACATGGAAACAGTGAAGGAGGTAAACCTGAGATTCTACCAACTCCGAGATCGGAAGGGGACATACTTTCTTCTCCTCATTTAAAAGCCTTCACATTTAAGGATCTTAGGAATGCAACTAAAAACTTCAGTAACGATAGTTTAATTGGACAAGGAGGGTTCGGTTACGTTTATAAAGGCTGGATCGATGGTCGATCGCATAAAGCTGCAAAGCCTGCTGATGGAACTGCTGTTGCTGTCAAGAAGCTTAAGCCCGAAGGTTTTCAAGGCCATAAGGAATGGCTGGTAGGTTTGTCATTCCATTCACTCACAACTCTTTAATTTGTCACATTACGTTTGATAGCTTTTAAACATAATAGTCGATAACTCTACTAGTGCTAGGTCAGTCAGAGTCGTAATGTAATGTCACTTTAGGTATTATAAGTCGTATGAAAAGAATGTCTCTCTCTTTTTCCTCTTGGCTTGTTCGTTTTCATATGGTCTTGCAGGCCCAGTCTCCACAAGACCAATTGATGAATCATAAACATCTATGTCTGAGACCGGCCATCTATGGCTGTTAATATGTCTTTAAGGCTCAATCAGTGTGCTAAAGTGTACAAACAACAACCGGTTTTGGGCCAGCCATTTTTACTTGGTCAACTTATGTTATCCAAATCGGTCCTGTCCCAGGGGATGCCATGAAATCAGGGCGGGCTCTCCTGAACTCAGGTTTAGACCTGATCAAAATTTTCGGACATGTACACAGTCCCTCAAGCATAATGTCTCCAGGGGCGAGATGCTTTATGTGACAACTGGATTGTACAACTAGTGATGTGATTCTTCGTCAGTGTGGAACAATTTTATATTGACAGCGCGTGTTTCATTTTCATGCGAATTATTTATACTTATAATTTATCTTTATTGACAGTCTGAACTCAATTATCTTGGCCAACTTCATCATCCAAATCTTGTGAAACTTACTGGATACTGCCTAGATGGGGATAACAGGCTTCTAGTCTACGAGTTCATGCCTAATGGAAGCTTGGAAAATCATCTATTTCGAAGTATGTTGATGCCTTTAGTAGGTTCTATAAGTTTATAATATATATTTTGAGTGAACAACATGAATGGTTATGGTATCATAAGTTTATTTTTTCTCCGAGCCAGTGATTTGTGCAGTAATAACTATGGAACTGTTAATTGCATTGCAGAGGGAACACAACTACTTCCTTGGGCAACAAGAATCAAAGTTGCAACTGGTGCTGCTCGAGGTCTCAATTTCCTACATGACTCTAATCAACAAATTATCTACCGTGATTTCAAGGCTTCTAATATTTTATTAGACTCGGTATGTTAAGTTATAATTATTAGCAATGCCATGCTACTGTGAAATTTCTTGCAAAATATGTTGGTATAAACTTCTTTTAGCTGTATCTTCTTTATCTCTTATCTATTCTATTCCTATCCCTTCTTCATTTTTCAAAGCATATAAAATAAAATGCATACGAAATTTACAGATTAGTGGTTTCTGTTCTGGAGAACTTGAGTTTGAATTCTGACTTGAACAATCATTGACTTGACTTTACCTATCTCCCGATCGAATTTTGGATTATGGGGGTTCCTTTCTCCTGAGAACCGGGGGGTTAAGACAAAACAAACGGATCAGTGGACTTTGAATTTACTGATTAAATGTTCATGTAAACATAGTATCTTAATGTGTTAAATTACTAATGCAGGAATTTAATGCAAAACTCTCTGACTTTGGATTGGCCAAAGCAGGGCCTACTGGCGATCGTTCTCATGTTTCTACTCAAGTCCTAGGAACTCAAGGCTATGCTGCTCCTGAATATATTGCTACAGGTTGAATTTTTTTTCTTAACTTACAGGTTTAATGCTTTTCAGTTCATAAAAAAATAGTTTTTTTATCAGGTACCTCGTTTTCAATGCTTTTAGCTTATAGATTCTAGCATTTACATTTTACATGAATATACATATGGTGTCTTGTCATACAAGATAGTTAAATGGTGTTTTGTCTTGCAAATGTGATGACAAAAGGTCGGCTGACAACAAGGTGCGATGTCTATAGCTTTGGAGTTGTGCTATTAGAACTACTATCAGGGCGAAACGCGGTCGATAAAACAAAATCAGGAGTGGAACATAATCTGGTAGATTGGGCACGGCCGTATTTGGGCGATAGAAGGAAATTGTTTCGGATTATGGACACAAGATTAGAAGGGCAGTATCCACAACGAGCAGCTTATACTGCTGCGATTCTTGCATTACAGTGTATTAGTGAGGCCAAGTTTAGACCACAGATGTCCGAAGTTTTGGCTACTTTGGAACAATTGCCGGTCATCAGACATTCACCTACTCCTTCTAGATTAGAGGGGAAACCAATCTCAAGTCCAATAAGAGTCTGAAGCAAAAAAAACTAGTAAAATACTCGTGCGTACGAACAGATGTAAAAGAGGACAATGTAACAAGGTTCATTTTCTCTCCAAGTATACCTCTTGATATTACTTTTTCTGGGTTTTGTTAGGTGATAGCATTAGCCTTCATGACAGGTTTTGTGAATTCTTAATATACAGAACTTTGATCATTGAAAGATATTGGCAAGCATTTAAGTATTATCTTAGAAATTTCATCTTTTGTCATCAATATTCAAATATCATAATAGTATTCTAGTAACAAGTTGACTGCGATGTAAGTTTCATGAAAATAATTTCAGTTTAGCTGTATGTTAAACGCAAACGATTCAGGCATTACTATCTCACTTTCTGTCACCTACTTTTGCCTGAGGAAATAAAAGGACAGAGTGAAATACTGCAAGATATTTGTGATAAACAGAGTTTCTGTTTCTCACAGGCGAGGTTGGCGAGGGGAGGAGAAGAGTATGGTTGCATTTCATTGAATACTTGAAGAAGACAAGTTGTTTCGACTTTGTATAGTGGAGTTAAATAAGGAAAACAAGTTGTTCAGACTTTGTTTTCCTTTTTATTTTTATTTTTATAGAGTGGTATCTTTCCTTCCGTACCGACTAGTGTGCGTCAAATTTGGAGTATTTGGTTATTTACGAAATCGAAATCGGAGGTCATGAAGGTCTCTAATGGTGAAAAATTAACAGAAAAATGTTGTAGACTGATTTGATTCAAATCATGGAGTTACACCGTGAAATTTGATTCGAATCATAGCCTTCTGGTGGCATCTATCTGATTTGATTCGAATAATAGAATACACATGATTCGGATCATGAAGACAGATTTTGTTAAAAATACTGTTTTTTTATCATAATTTGAGTTTCGTGAATCCGTTTGAGATTTTAATCATAATTTGAGTTTCGTGAATCCGTTTGAGGTGCGGTTTGGAATGTTGAAAAGCTTACGCGTAGCAATATCTCATTGTGATTCCCTAAGAGACTAAATGTGCATTTAAGGGAATGAATAAATTGCTTTCCTTAAGGTATAATATTATGTAATGGTTAATGATGATGAGAGAATTTTTAATTATTGTGATCGATTGAATTGATGAATACTTCATGAGGAGTGATGTTGATGTTGATGCCTATGCATGAATGATTGTTGAGAATTGTATGTATAATTATATGAAGTGTTATAATTAATAGAAAAATTATGATTGGTGAATTATTGTTGTGCATAAATATTAATATGCTATGTGAATATGTATGATGTTGTCATGTTTGTGTAAATTATGAAATGGTGAGTCATAGTGTAAGCATGAATATGTTGTGTCCTTATTTGGTGTAATTGTGCATTTGTCTTGCATCATTTGTGTGTGAATTTTGGTTCGGTGGTGTGATCTAGTCCAGTGGTGAGATTGAGAGCGAGTATCCTGTACGATGGAAACAGGGAGGTGTTGTTGATTCAATGTTGAGTAATCAATAATGATTTTTATGTGCTCTGGTCCATCAAAGGAATCGGGAGCGAGTAATTGCATTCCGTAAATGGGAATCAGTGAAACATTATTGTTTCTATGGTGATCAGTAATGATTTTGGTGTGCTCTGGTCTAGTGGTGTGATCGGGAGCGGGTTGGAAAAAATAGTAACAAACCTATGATGTCCAAATGAGTCGGTACCAGATTTGCATATAGAGTTGAGGTATTGTCACATTGCATATATATATATATATATATATATATATATATATATATATATGATATTTATGGTTTATGAATTGATGGTGTGTGGGTGATTGATGAATATGTGGTGATATTGTGTATACTACTACAAATAACACTTTTTATGACGAAGCTTTCACCTCAAAATGCTAAAAACCGAGAGTATAGTTCATGATAGCGTCAAGTTAACAACCTTTTGTGAATGCAACTCTCCGGTTAGATGTATTTTGAATGATGTCAAAAGTAGGTTACCTTATTATTTATGTACATTGGACAATATCATCTAAGTCTAGATGTGCATTTTAGCATTAGGAAGCATGACACATCCGTCTTTCAGGTCGACACATGTACTGCACTTTTAAAACCTGCAGGTTTTCTTAGATGTGCCGCCTCTACAAGTTAACACATGACATGCATAGGTCGATACATAACTTGCATAGGTCGACCTATACATTAAAAATCTTGAAAATTTATATTATTTTCCATTCCTTTTGCATTGCTTTTGCAATCCATATCAGAATTTCAATCTTACATCTCTATTCTCTTTCTTTCATCTTCATCTTCTTCCTTCTTGTGCACCAACAATTGGTATCTAGAGCTCTAGTTTGGATCCATGGAAAACACCAAGGGAAACACGAGTGAACGTGAGACGTGTGTGATTGATTTCAGTTCTGAAATTCAAAGTGAATTAAAGTTCAAAATCGTAGCAGAATCACATTTCTTAATTCTGCAGGATTAGGAAACACAAGTTTTTGGTGAGATCTGAGTGAATTCTTCCACAAGATCGAAGATGAACGGTGGAAACGATAGCTTGAATACAAAGCTTTCAGTCTTTGATGAAAAGAATTGGAATTGGTGGATGATTCAGATTTGTATGTTGGTTGGCGCTCAAGATGTTCTTGATCTCGTCAATGACAGTTATGCAGTGGTTGCACAAGATGCAATTGAAGCACAAAGGAACAAATATACATACTAGAGGTGTCAAAAAAGCCTTATATGATAAGACCCTAAGATTTAAACCCTTACTTGGCCCCTTTATTTTAGCCCCCCTACTAAAAGAAAATTTTGTTGACCCCTTATTTTTAAGCCTCATCGTAATTTTGTTTTTTATGGAGCTTAAGTAAGGGACTCAAAATCTAATAAACTAAATATATTTTTTTTTACGAAAATAAAAAAAATAGATTTTTTTGAAAATAAAAAATCGACATTTTCTGAAATTTAAATTAACCGATATTTCTTGAACCTAAAAAAATCGATTTTTCTATAAAAAAACAAGATTTTTCGAGAAAAAAACTCGATTTTTCAAAAATGTTGGGGCCTTTTGGCCTTCACTTTAAGGGTCCTACATATTTTAGGGCTCATTTATTTTTAAAATTATAGGACCCTATATTTTAGGGGCTTAACTTTTTAGGCCATAGTCCCGTAAATTAACAGTTCTAATAGAGACATGATGAAGACGAATCAAAAAACTTTGTTTTACATCCATCAGTGTGTGAATGTGAATGTGTTTGAGAAGATCGCTAATTCGACGACAATGAAGGTTGCAAGGGACACACTGGTACGATGTAACGAAGGGATGCATCAATGAAGAAGGCAAAACTTTTGACTCTACGTAAGCAGTATGAGAATATCAACATTAAGAAGAATGATAAGGTATCTGATCACAAATGAGATGAAATCTTGTGGATAGACTCTCTCTGAACAAGTAATCATTGAAAAGCTACTGAGATCACTTACTCCTCAGTTTGATTACATTGTTGTAGCAAATGGACATTCTAAGGATCCGAGAACCATAAGAATTGAAGAGTTGCAGAGCAGTCTAGAGGCATAAGAGTTGTGTCTGACTGAGAGAACGTTTAAAAGAGAGGTAAAGCAGGCTCTAAAGGCGTCTTTTGGTAAGAAGAATCAGAAACAGTCTTGATCAGAAACCAAAAAGATACATATTGGTGGCTATCAGAAGTTAGAAGCCTCCAATTATGAAGAGAAGAAACATCATAAGGGAAAAGAGAAGTTTGGCAAGAAAAATGTTCAACTAAGAAGTTTGGTCACTTTGCTGATGATTGTTGGTCAAACAAGAAAAGAAAATTAGAAGAAGCAACATAGCCAGAGGAGAGTCTGATGATGAACCTGTGTTATTGATGACTTTGAAGTCTGATGGTGGATATTTGATAGACTGGTGGTATATGGAAACTGGTTGCTCAAATCATCTAATTGGAAACAAATAATGGCTGGTAGATTTTGACTCTAGAAAAAGGACAAAGATCAGATGTGTTGAATGAATAGGAAATGTCAAGATTAGAGTGAAGAATGGAAAAATTGTTTTGATCAAGGATGTTTTGTATGTTCCTGGCATGAAGAACAATTTTATGAGTGTAGGTCAACTAATTGAGGGTTTCTCAGTTACTATGAAGGACAATCTCTTGAAGTTGTATGATTTTGATCAGAAGCAGATTATGCATTCTGAGCAGTGAAGCAACAGAACATTCAAGGTGAATGTGGAGACAACTGAAACTAAATTCCTTAGTGCAAAAGGTGATAGTGAGTTGTGGCACAAGAGGTTAGGGCATCTGGACTTCATAAGCTTAGGACATCTGAGTTCTAAGAAGCTAGTACATGACATCCCTAAGATTGTGAAGTCTGATAAGTCATGTGAGAGATTTCCATTTACATCAGAAGTAGCTCCAAGAACCAAACATGTTTTGGGATTAGTGCATTCTGATGTATGTGGACAATTTGAAGTACATTCACTTGGAGGAAACAAATACATTGTGGATAAGTTCACAAGGATGACATGGATAACACCCATCAAGTTTAAGCATGGGATGTTTGCAAAGTTTTAGAAGTTCAAGGTGAAGGCTAAAAAACAAAGTGTTAAGAAATTGAAAATTCTTAGAACTGAGGTGGAAGTGAGTATAACTTTACAGAGTTCATAAGGTTTTGTGAAGAGAATGGAATTGAGCATGAGATTACTTCTTCATACACTTCTCAACACAATGGTCTTGCTTAAAGAAGAAACATAACTTTGCTTCATATAACAAGGAGCATGTTGAAGGATAAGAAACTCTCTCACACATTGTGGGAAGAAGTTGTTGCCAATGCAGCATATGTGTTCCACTGGTGTCCAACCAAGAAGCAGAAGTAAATTGTTCCTTTAGATAAGTGGAATGAATATAAGAAAAGTGTGAACCATCTAAAGGTGTTTGGTTATGTTTGTTACAAACATGTTCTAGATGTTAAAAGAAAGTATGATGAAAGAAGTAAAGTCATGTTGCTTGTAGGGTACCACATTACATGTGCTTATAAGCTCTATTGTTTTGTCACTAACAAAGTTTAATTCAATAGAGATGTCATTGTGAATCACAAGTGTGGGATTGGAACATGTATCTATCTAACTCTGGTGCAGTGCTAACACCAGAGTTAACTTTTGAAGATATTTCAGATTCTAAAGGAGAATCTTCCTCTAGATGAGATTCTGCTTCTGAAGATGAGTCAGAGTTTGAAGGTGACTTTGATGTTGAAGAAAAGTTTGAAGACGAGTCTAACTCTAAAGGTGAATATGATGTTGTTCCAAGTTGATATGAATGATCTAGAAAATATGACATATTTTCTAGGGGTGAAGATTATATACTTTGATAAGGGCATAATTTTGCATCAACTGAAGTATGAACTTGAGATTCTAAAGATGTTTGAGCTAATGAATTGCAAGTCTGCAATCACACATGATGGAAAAAAAATTACAAGCTAGATTCTAATGTTAAGGGTGATGATGTAGATGCTACAACTTTCAAATAGATGGTAGGATCATTGAGATATCTCTGCAATACCAAACCTGACATTTGCTATGCAGTTGGAATGGTGAGTAGGTTTATGAACAAACCAAACTGGTCACATTACCAAGTTGCTATCAGAATACTGAGGTATATTAAAGGGACTAGAAGGTATGGAGTTTTGTTCCCCTCTGATGCTAAATCTGATTCAGAACTGATGTTCTATTCAGACTTTGATTGGTATGGAAACAAAGTTGACGGAAGAAGTACTTTTAGATATTTCTTCAATTATACGAAAGATCCTATTTCTTGGTGTTCCAGGAAGCAACCAATTGTTGCAATGTGAACCTGTGAAGATGAGTATATTCTGGATGCTTTAACTGCATGTCAAACTATGGGAATATATTCTGAACTTGATGCACGATCTGAAGATTAATGTGAGCAAGCCTGTGAAGTTGATGATTGACAACAAATCAACTATAAGCCTTGCTAAGAATCCAGTTTTGCATGGAAGGAATAAGTACATTGACACGAAGTTCCACTTTCTGAGAAATCAAGTTCAGAATGAAGTGCTTGAAGTTGTGCACTATAGCATTTATAAGCAGCTGACAAAAGTATTGACTAAGACTATTAGGATTGAATATTTTATCCACTTGAGGGATGCAATTGGTGTTATAGACTTTTGAGTAGCTGAATATGAATTAAGGGATGATGTTAAACTAATATTTGAAAAGTACTTATATAATTTATATATTATACATTATCGTTGTTACATGCTATACTCTAACTATAATTTATGGGAGAGGAGAAGATGGGACATAAAAAAGAGGGGGACTAGGCCAAGTTAGCCAAAAAAACGGAGTTTGTTTTTTATATATGTGAGTTATGAAGAAAGACATTGTTAGAGTTATAGATTTACAATGATGCCAACGAAAGCGAATGTGCCAAGGAACAAGCCTATCATTGGAGAATGCTTGGACCACCCAAAGAGAATCTGTTTTTATCCAAATCTTTGCCCAACCTTTATCATTAGCTAACTCAATAGCTCTAAGCACAGTAGTAAATTCAGCATGAAGGGAGGAAACTAGAATTAAAGGCTCTGCAAAAGTTAAGATAAAGTCACTCTTGGAGTTTATAAAAATACCTCCAGATCATTGTTGTAAGAACTCGGGAACGAAAGCTTGTAGGTTGATTGAGTGAGCATCTAAGTCAAGAATCATAGGTTGTCCAAGCCAAGCATCCTTCTAGAACCTAATTTTATGGCCATTCCCAAGAAGCCAAGAAGTATTATTCTACAACACAGAAAACTCATGCTTAATACCATACCACATGTAAGAAAAATATATGTTTCTTGATAGGTCCAAAGCTTCTTAAAACTCTAGCTTTCATATGTGAGGCTCAGGGCTCATCAGAGCTCAGTATAACCTAGTCTAGTTTTAAATTGGAGGCACTATTGAGACATATCAAAGATTAAATTCCAAGCCCCTGTGTGATTTTGGTTGACAAACTTTCCTCCAGGCAACAATAAGAAGCTTTCTACCAGAAACATCACCACTCCAAAGAAAATTCACGGCAGCTCTTGCAATTTCCCTAAGTAAGGAAATTGACCAAGGATAGACAGTTATGAAGTGAGTGATCATATTCTGTATGACAGATTTAATCAACACCAATCTACCAGCAAAGGAAAGGAGGGTGCCTTTCCAGGAGGCCATTTTGGAGATTATTCTATCTGCAATAGGTTGTAGATATGAGGATTTTACCCTCCACTTGAAAATAGGCACACCAAGATAGGTAAGAGAGAGGGTTCCAACATTGAAACTAGTAAGATATTTAAGATAAGAAATTCTTCTACTAGATATAGATCCAGTGAAAATAATTTATTTATACCTGCTGAAGATTTGACCAGAAGCTTGGGAGTAAAAAGAGAAGAGATGATTGAGAGAAATGATGTTAGAGGTCCTTCCGTAGCAAAAGATGATTAAATCATCAGCATAGAAGATTTGGGATGGGATACTAACATGCTTAGTAGCTTTGATGAGACTAAGCTTACCTTCCCTAACAATCTTAGAAATGTTTCTGCTTAAGACCTCCTCTGCCAAGCAAAAGAGAAGAGGGGACAGAGGGCCCCATGCTTAACCCCTATTTGGCAAACAAAGAACCCATGAAGAGAGCCATTTAAAGCAATATAGATTCTGACAGATTCCGAAATGGTAGTTATCCACTAATAAAACTCGGGACATAAGCCAAACTGCATTAAAACTTTGATGGTGAAGTCCCAACTTATAGTATCAAAAGCCTTGATAGAACTGATTTTAACATAATTGAATTTAGCATAACTGTTTTATATTTAAATACATTTATCTAAAAGTGAGTTGACAAACAAATATCAATAACTGTTTTATGTTTAAAGACATTTATCTAAAAGTGAGTTGACCAACAAATATCAATGTAAAAATCAAGTTTAAATTCAAAAGTTACAAATTCTATTTTAAGTAGAATCAGGCATAATCAATTCTACTTTAAAAGAACCAAACACCTCAAAATCACTTCAGAATCAAGAATCATTTCTACACTATAAAAATTCTTTTGCCTCTCTCAAAAGTCAAACCACGCTATAGTACTCCACTTAACTCACTTTTCTTCATTCTTCACTTTTTCATCATCACTAACTTGGATATAATATGAAAGAAAGAAAAAAAAATCTTGCTTTGTTCGTCAAAAATCAAATAAGAGTTTGATCATTTTCTTTCATGTTAATAATCATTTCCTTCATCTAATCATGATCCTGCTACATTGCATACAAGTAGGTTGTATAACAACTTTAAAATATGAAGATAAGAAATTCCATGCAGAGGATAACAGTTCATATAAAAAATAAAATTAAAAAATAGGAAGATATATGAGATAAATATGATTAATAAATGTGAAGTATCCTCATTGTTTAGGTAAAAATGATGACACTATAAATCACGAAACAAATGTAAGAAAAAAAATTCATAAATAAATCTAGCTGGCTGTGAATCTATACACCATGATATGCTTGTAAGTCTCTCCAGGCTTCAAAATCTGAGATGGAAAGTTAGGTAAATTCACTGAATCTGGGTAACCTTGTGTCTCCAAAGCAATGCCACCATATTTGTGATATGTAGCTCCATTCTTTCCTTTAGTATCACCCAACATACCACTGGTATAGTATTGCAACCCAACTTGGTTTGACCACAACTCCATTTTCCTCCCTGAGACGGGATCTTTCACCACAACATTTTTGCTCAAGTGACTTTGACCACTTGTGTCCAACGCGTAGTTAATGTCGTATAAACCGGGAAGATCATTAATTCGACTTCCAACTTCTTTTGGTGTAAGGAAATCATATGGCGTGTTGGCCACGGGTTGGAGTTTTCCTGTTGGTATGAGTTTATCGTCTACTGGTGTGATGTTTGAACCAAATATTTGAACAGTGTGTGATAGAATGTCACCACTGTCGTGTCCTCCTAGGTTCCAGTATGTATGTTGTGCTAGATTCACTGGTGTCGGTTTGTCTATTGGCTTGGCAGTCATTCTCACACCCAATATGCGTTTTTCAAGAAACATGTAAGTCACACGTACCTCAACTTTTCCTGGAAAACCTGTCAAGTTTTCACAAAGAAAATCTTACAAAAATGTAGACGAATCAACATCAAAATCTAATGTCACATTGAAAATTGCATTCAAGATCCTTTAGAAAAACTTAGTGAATACCGAATAATCAAATTACCGACCTTGTTCTCCATCGGAACTGTTGTAGGCAAATGTGATATGACTATCTTCCTTGTGATAATCCATTGTCCATACATTATCACCGAACCCTTTCGTGCCACCTGCGATTTCATCACTCAATAATAATCAATCATAAAATCTACATAATAATGAATCATTGTAAGCATAGAATAAGAAATCATTATAAAAACTTACCGTGGAGTGTGTTCCCGTGATCATTCGCCGGCAATTTGTATGTTTTACCATCCAAAGTGAATTTAGCCCCTCCAATCCTATTAGCCACACGCCCAATAAGAGCGCCAAAGTAACATGTATCAGTCTGCAACAAATTTCAACATTTTATGTATTAATCTCACTCTAACAGCTAATCTCTCCAAATGATATATTCCTATAACATAAAAACTATACAGATTTTTGATAACTTTTCATCAAACATCATGCATGCATAATTTTCTCTATTAAAAATCATAACCTAAATCATTTAAAACAATGAATTGACCCAACCTCATAGGACTCAATGGAATCATAACCAAGAACAATATCAGCTAATTTTCCTGTAAAATTGAATAAAAAAGAAAATGTTAAATGTATGAGATTATAGCAAAAATAACTCAGATTCAGAATTCAAATCAAAGAAAACAAACCATGTTTATCAGGTACAAAAAGAGACACAATTGAAGCACCATAGTTTGTCAAATTAAGTCTTAAATCTCCTCTCTTCAATTCATAAAATTCAATTTTTTTATTTTCCTTTGCATGAACCAGAACCAGAAGGCCCAAGAGAAAACAACACGATAAGGATACTGTAGACATCATCGAAAAGTATTTCTCACACTTTCCCAATAATGGTGAAACACAAAGCATGGAAAGAGAAATATATAGCGGAGGAAATGGGACGCACAAAATTCGGATTAAATTATAAATTAGCGTTTAAGGTTATTTTTGGATAACTTTTGGATTTTTGTAAGGAAAGTTGTTATGGTATATGCGTTATTGTCACAAGTACATCTTGATTGATGCAAACATTGTGGACCAGGAGAGAATATGAAAACATGTCGTTTTTCATGCAAAATTGAATAAATAACATGCTCAATCATCAATTTGACATCAAATAAACGTCAAGTGTAAGGAATTTATATCATGATATACATATGATTAAGAATAAAGACATGATGACACTATATAACCTATGGATTTAAACACTCATGGGTTAACAATGAAAATATTGGAAGTGAACATACATAAAATCTATCACACATCAAATATTCACGCATTGAAACATGAACATGCAATCACATACAAAAGAGATAGATGAGCATCACATTATATAGAGACTTATGTATAAAGAGATAAGTGAAATGGTACTAGCTAATAGGATGAGAGACAGGGAATGCGCTTAAATGAAATAGAACTTTCAAATGAAAGATGTAGTAAATGTAAAGAGTGCTTGTAACAAGATATTTAGAAAAGATTTGTAATATCGAGAATGTCCAATTCCCGTTTGAATATTGAAAAGTGGCTCAGTTACGAGAGGTTTTGTGAAAATGTCGGCAAATTGACTTTTGCTATCAACATGTTCAAAAACAACATCGTCTTTTTCAACATGATCGCGCAGGAAATAGTGACGTATCTTAATATGTTTAGTATGAGAGTGTAACACTGGATTTTTGGTTAATTTAATCGTACTAATATTATCGTACATTATCAGAATACATTGTAGTTTGATATCAAACTCAAGTGGTTATTGTTTAAGTCACAAAATCTAAGCACAACAACTATTTGCTACTACATATAGCTGCATCATATGCAGAACTCACCACACAACAATAGAAAATGAATGAGAATAACTTTACAAAAGTTATTGGTATCATGTATAGTAATAACACAATAATACACAAACAACAATAAATCACAATACAAATGTATTAATACAATGTACTCCTCCTCCAAAAATGCATGTGGTACCAAAAGTGGTGGTTTTGCCTCTGTAGGTTTAGACTCTGATCATAGTATCCCTTCCTCTAGTGACAGCTCAGACTCTGAAGACCTCAGCTAAAGGTGCTTAGCCTTTGATCCGTACTCCGCACCAAAAGCAGACCAGTCTTGTTAAAACACCAGAGTTTAAAGAGAGCCAACTAAGGTTTCGTTTTGAAAGGCTCAAGGAATTGTGATATGTCCTCTTAATTTTGTTTCATCCTTTTGTTAGATACCTAGTATGAGAAAGATTTTATGGATAATGATATTACTCAATGGATTTTATTTGTAATCTATTTTATCCTCTAACTTATCTCTTGGTTTGTTTCTCAACAAAGAACCCCTTATACAAGTCTCTTACTAACGACTCTTTTTCTGCCTCTATAAAAGGGAGTTGAAAAATTGAAAGAAGGTTACAACACTACATCACAATAACATTGAGCATAACTTTGAAGCTAAATTTTATAATTGTTATTGCATAAGCTCTTAAGATTTATTATCTTTGTATATCTTATAAATCTTAAGAATTAAAAACATTTATGGTTGTTGTACAAGTGTTATACTTTTGATTGAACATCAAGTATAGTTATTATCATTTCTACTAAACTAATTGTTTAAAGTAGAGGAAGTCTCTTGTAAGGTTGCTTAAGTAGTGAACTCTCTTGCATGTGTGCTTGAGCAGTGAAGTTTGTTAGAACAATATTTGTTCATGACATATTTTCCTTGAGTTCTGATGATAACAAAATATTGAAAGTACAATGGTATATTTTGATGTGTGTTTCATGTATGCAGGTTCTAATACTTACAGATATATATTCAAAATCTGATATACAAGGGCGCACTTGAGAGATGATGAATTACTAGCTTTTGGTGGTGAAGAATCTGAAGAACACTTATTGATTCATGTCTGACGTGGACTTTGAAGCTGAAGGTCTCAACATCAGAAAAAGCAACATAATTGTCTCTACATTTAATGAAAGTAAATTGGCTTCTGGTATAATTCAGAGTTGGTGATAAGACTGAAGTTGTTCTTACTGCAGAAAGCAAGTTGCATTGTCAAATCAGTTTATCAACCAGAGTCTAAGATCACAAGACTCAAGAAAGGTTGACATGCTTTACGGATATCTGCTCTCAATGACTTTATTAGTACAAGATATCCATAAAGACTAATGGTTAAACTTGTTACACAATGGATCAAGATATTTTGGTGTCATCAAAGAGGAATTCTTCCTTCCCTTAGAGGATATATGAATGATGGGTCCACAAAGAGGAATCCTCTCCCCCTTAACACACATCACAATCCTTCATTATTCACTTTTTTATTATTAGTAACTTGGATAAAATAAGAGAAAAGAAAAAAACAATCTTGCTTTGTTCATCATAAATCAATTAAGAGTTTGATCATTTTCTTTCATGTTAATACTCAGTTCCTTCATCTAATCCATATTCTTATAAATTGCATACAAGTAGGTTATAGAACAACTTTAAAATACGAAGATATGAAGTTCCGCGCAGAGGATAACAGTTCATAAAAAAAACAAAAAAAAACGATAGGAAGATGTGATAAATATAATTCATAAATACAAAGTATCCTCATTGTTTTGGTAAAAATAATGACACTGTAAATCACATGAGAGATGTAAGCAAAAGATTCAGAAACAAATCTAGCTGGCTGTGAATCTATAAACCATGATATGCTTGTAAGTCTCTCCAGGCTTCACAATCTGAGATGGAAAGTTAGGCAAATTAACTGAATTTGGGTAACCTTGTGTCTCCAAAGCAATGCCACCATATTTGTGATAAGTAGCTCCATTCTTTCCTTTAGTATCACCCAACATACCACTGGTATAGTATTGCAACCCAACTTGGTTTGACCACAACTCCATTTTCCTCCCTGAGACAGGATCTTTCACCACAACATTTTTGCTCAAGTGACTTTGACCACTTGTGTCCAACGCGTAGTTAATGTCGTATAAACCGGGAAGATCATTAATTCGACTTCCAACTTCTTTTGGTGTAAGGAAATCATATGGCGTGTTGGCCACAGGCTGGAGTTTGCCTGTTGGGATGAGTTTATCATCTACTGGCGTGATGTTTGAACCAAAGATTTGAACTGTGTGTGATAGAATGTCGCCACTGTCGTGTCCTCTTAGGTTCCAGTATGCATGTTGTGCTAGATTTATTGGTGTTGGTTTGTCTATTGGCCTGGCAGTCATTTTGACACCCAATATGCGTTTTTCAAGTAACATGTAAGTCACACGTACCTCAACCTTTCCAGGAAAACCTGTCAAGTTTTCACAGAGAAAATCATACAAACGTAGATGCAGCAACATAAAAACCTTAATATCACAGTGCAAATTGCATTCAAGATCCTTTTGAAAAACATAGTGAATAATCAAATTACCGACCTTGTTCGCCATCAGAACTGTTGTAGGCAAATGTGATATGACTGTCTTGCTTGTGATAATCTACTGTCCATACATTATCACCGAACCCTTTCGTACCACCTGCAATTTTATCACTCAATAACAATCAATCATAAAATCTACATAACAATGAATCATTGCAAGCATTGAATAAAAATCATTATCAGAAACTTACCGTGGAGTGTGTTCCCGTGATCATTCGCTGGCAAATTGTATGTTTTACCATCCAAAGTGAATTTAGCTCCTCCAATCCTATTAGCCACACGCCCAATAATAGCACCGAAGTAACATGTATCAGTCTGCAACAAATGAAAGGTCCTTTCATGTATTAATCTCACTGTAACAAATGATATATTCCTATAACAGAAACACAGTACAATTTTTTTGGTAACTTTTCATCAAACATCATGAATGCATAATTTTCATTGTTAAAAATCATAACATAAACCAGTTAAAACAAAAAACAATGAATTGATCCTACCTCATAGGACTCAATGGAATCATAACCAAGAACAATATCATCTAATTTCCCTGCAAAATTGAATCAAAAAGAAAATGTTAAATGTATGAGATAAGAGCAAAGGTAACTTAGATTCAGAATTGAAATAAAACAAAACAAAAACAAACCATGTTTATCAGGTACAAAAAGAGAGACAATAGAAGCACCATAGTTAGTCAAATTAACGCACAAATCTCCTTTCTTCAATTCATAAAATTGAATATTTTTATTTTCTTTAGCATGAACAAGAGCCAAAAGGCCCAAGAGGAAACAAAACAATAAGGATACTTTAGACATTATTGAAAAATGTTTGTCAAACACTTTCACAATAATGATGAAACACAAAGCATGGAAACAGAAATATATAGCAGAGGAAATGGGACCCACAAAAATCGGATTAAATTCTAAATTAGTGTTTAATGTTATTATTAGATAAGTTTGAATTTCTGTAAGGAAAGTTGTTATGGCACATGCGTCATTGCCACTGGATCATTTTAGGATTTTTACCTTTTCCTTTGATTTAATGGTAATCATTTGATAGAATATAATACCTAAAATAGACATATTTTTCTAACTTTTTTTTTTGTTTTGATCGGTTCAACGCAGTTAAAACACTATCTTTTGATTGAAAGTTTTGATCTCTACTGTGAAAATTTTATCCACCCACTTTTAGGATTTGACATTTTCAACAAATACAACAATTATTTGCTAAACAATACATCTTCGTGCATGTGACATGTTTTACTTACGTCCATCTATAGGTACGGAGACATTTTAGTCCTCCATACCTACGAGATTAAGCCCTTGTCAACAAAGTATAATAACATTAAAATCTATATTTTTCCTCAAAAATAAAATAAAATTTAATGACTTAATTTTAAAAGTCAATATTCAAATTTTTCTAAATATATTTTTGGTCTCTTCTTTTATCTAAAATATATTTTTAATTACTTAATTTTAAAAGTTATTATTCAAATCTTTCTATTAAAATTATCTTGTATAGAGGGAGGTAAGCAAGTAACAAAAAAAAATCAATTAAATCGACAATCTTAACCAAAGTAAATTGGAAAAAAATCGATTTTTTTGATTTGATTCAAAAATAGAATCAAACTAATAAAAATCGAGGTGGTTTGATTTGATTTTTTTGTTTTAGATTTCAGGAACCATGATAACAGGGAATCACATAGGTATTTTGACCTAATTAGCATGTATTTTAGTGTCTGTTTTATTTGTTTTTGGTAGTATTATGTTGGTGTTATCCTTGCAGTTCATAAACAGTGTTGAAGATATTTAAAAATAAAAATGACGAGAAAATGGCAAGAAAAAACAATGAAAACGAGTTTTAAAGAAGTTGACGCCCGTCAGCCATGTAAGAATGATAAAATTAAAGAACTCACGACCATCGGTCCTAGGAAAATTTTACCTTGTACCCTATAACACCCCAAAATTTGTCCTCCTTTTTCAAGTCATTTAGCATACCATTCTCATACATTGCATGACATATAAATCAAAAGAAAAGAAAGCATACATTCATTGGTTAAAACCTAAGGCATGTGGTTAGAAATTCATCAAATTATGTGATCATCCAAGGCCAAGAGTAAAATTCAAGTGTCTCCCAACAAGTCTCAAGGGTCTCTCATATCCTACATAAGTCTAAATGATGTCTTAGGTCCATAGAAGAAGTGAACTCATCAAGAAGCTGGCTCAGGGCTTCACCTCCTACACAACTGGCCTAAACTAGGGTTTTGGCTTCACCTCCTACACAACTGGCCTAAACTAGGGTTTTGGTTCCAAGAGGTCTCTTGAAGGATATTTTGTTCTAACTTGTTCTCATGGTCTTATATATGTTACCAAGTTTTTATGGATGAAATTTGGTGCATTGGTTCCTTAAGGAAATTTTTCAATCAGACAGTTACTTGTGATATAAGTAAAAGTCAATTGTGGAGAAAGAAAAGTCAATTGTGGATTCTTAAGGGCTAAATCATGATTTTCAAGGTCCTACATCCTCCCATGGTCCTAAAATGTCAATATTTTCCATCATTCATCAAGAATCAAATCTCATGGCAAAAGTTACCAAATTTTGAAATGACTTGTAATTCAAAGTTTCCATTTTTGAAAGTTTTCTAAGCCACATTCAACTTGAATTTTCATCATAAAAAATGCTTCAAATGGATTTTTTTTCCAAACATGAAAGTTGAAGATCATTCTCTCCCCTTTTCAAAAAATATTAGATCATCCTCATATCATTTGTGAATCTCAAGTTATGATCAAAAGACTCAAAGGTGTATTTTAGGGTTTTTTACATGCACCAAATATTCCACTTTTGCAAAAAGGCCTCTATGTGACTTGTATTGATTTCAACTTGTCAATTTTGTCCATAAAGTTCAAGTACACTCCATTTGAAGAAAAATTTGATTTTGAATCACTCCATTTCATGACTTATTTCTCATGTGATTTTCAAATGGCCAAAATGCAAAATGATTCAAAAATTAAAAACCAAGCAATCACAAGCCTTCATATCAATCCAATTTTGATCAGGGATCCAAATGAAAGTCATTCATGCACATGAGAGGGAGCATGCACGTGGGAACCATGGTATACATCATAACATGCAATTTTGCAAATTCACTCTAATCCAACTAACCATGGATCCAATGGATCTCTAACCATGGTTAGGCCCAAAATTCACCATATAAAAGCTCTTTAACTCCACTGGTTAGAGCTAGAGTTCATCACATTTTAATATTTCACCAAAATATCACCATACCTTCTCTTCTTCGATTCTCCTTCCACACTAGGTTTTCTTGAGTTTTTTCTTCACATTCTTGATTAGTGAAGTCCATAGAACAAGAATCAATCATTACTTGGAGCTTTAATCAAGCATTTCATCAAGTCAAGTTCAAGATCCTCTTCCTACAAATATCAAGATTCAAGCTAGATTTAAGATCTAATTGCATTTATTTTGCAATTAGAGGTTCCAAAGAGTGGATCTGTAACTCTCAGATGGTTTTCTAGGAGTATTTCCATTGCTACAAGCTTCAAGTTAGTGGAATTTTCGTGCTCATGGATCTAGTTTTTAGTGTGTGCATTATGTTCTCCTTATTGTGTTGATGATGATGATGTATTTATCTTTGAATTTGGACGTGTATTATGAGTTTAATATGGATTTGAAGTTTTTAGATTCAAACTTGTTGCTTTCTATTTGAGTGATCTAGGCAAGATGTGACAATTTGAGTAGCATTTTTGGATTCAACATCAAATTTAGAGTTGATCTATGGTATTAGTTTGCATTTCTGGGAAAATTTATGGTGGAGTTCGCCTGAGAAGGTGACCGGAGCTAGGGCTTCGGCACCAGAACTTGTTACAGTTGGCCTGATGTGATGTGGGGAAGACACAATCCGAGGCATTCATATTTTTGATCCAAGGGCTACGTATTTATCAACGCATTAAAATTGCACATGATCCTCACGTGGATTTTAATTCACAATAAATCTGTTTGGTTGCTTCCCCATGTATGTTGTGGTGCGCGTTTGATCACAGCCGTAGATCTTGTTTACTTTATGCTTGGTTTGACTGTGTGGTTTGCGTTAGATTAATCTGAGGGCTTGTGTGAGAGTATATTGGTTGATTGGGACTTATAGTATTTGTTGACTGGAGTTATTGATGGAATGAGCTCCTTTTGATATCCCCACCCCTTGTTGAGCCCAGTTAGGTTTTAAAACGTACAAATTGCTATATTTGAACCACCTGGCTTGATTGCTTCCATTTTATTTTCTTTTTCATATAATTTCATTTTATTTTCCTAAAATCATTTCTAAGCATCTTAAAAACAGAGAAAAAAATCAAGAGACTTATTTACACATTTAACTAATTTTGTGTATTTTTTTCTGACTTTATCATATTTTATAATATTTTCACAATTTTCTTTTATTTTCTTTTGGTTTTGTTTCTATTTTAACACCCCAACTTCAAAATTTTATTTTGCATAATCCATTAAATGTTTTTCAATCATTCTTTTTGCATTTATTCACTAACATCTTAAACTTCATAAAAATAATTTTTACACATTTTTAAATCTTTTTAATTTCATTTTGGTCCCTTCCTTTTGCATATTTTCCATTTGATCCTTATGCAACTTTAACCAATTTTTTGAGGTAGTTTGATATTGAATTTTTGTATGCACTTTTAACAAATGATTAGCCTCTGACCTAGGTCACTTGAGGTAAAATTTCATAGTTTTTTAATATTGTTTGGTGTGTGGTTGATTGCTTGTGATTGAAGTTACTTTTGGTGATCCTTTCTCATCACTTCCTTAACCCTAATTGTTTTAAGACATTTATGTTATTATTTGAGGTCATTTGTAGGGGTTGTCTAGGTTTGTTTAGACTCTTATAAGTCGTTTTTGATCATTTATAGGTCCATTTAGTTTGGTTTTCCCTTTTGGTTTGTATGATGCATCATTTGTTCATGTTTGACCTAATTCCTCCATGTCCTTCTACTATGTTTCATATACTTGTTTGTGTGCATTTAACATGTTCATATCTTAATATCATTTGTATTATACATAAATTATGCTACTGACTTCATGCATAAACATCCATATTTGTATGTCATGTTGCATCTCTTGTCATTCATTTCAAGTATGAAACATTTTTGCCTTATGTGTGTTTCTTTTACATGTTTGGTGACTTGTTTGAACTTGTTTGCTATGGGAATTTGACATGCTTGTATGGGAATATTTAACATGTTATCCTCATCATAAGCTATTAACCTTCATCATCTTATGGTCATATTTTCTCATTTGACTTTCATCTTGACTTATGTTTCTCCTTACATGATACATGCTTACTTCTTCTTATTTCTTCTTCATCTTAATCCATTTATCACCTGGATGCTTCTTCCCATGACTTTTATGCTCATTCATAGGCCTTATAGCACATTAATAAAGGATGTAAGCTATTGACTTTCTTGATCTCATATCATCCTTTCACATTTTACTTTCACCTTTGCTTTACTTGTTTTTTCTTATATGAATATGCGATTGTCTTTCTTTCTTCATCTCTCATTCTATCATGAATTAATCCATTCACTTTGGTATGCTTATTTAGGATAACATTAGACATTCTAATATGGTATAACATTCTGACTTTGGTACTTCTCATGTGTTTTCATCCATGCTTGTACTCTTTTTCATCCTTACTCCTTTATTTGTGCTTCCTTTGAACTTTTTTTGCCACTTTGGTGCTTCTTAGCATTTGTTTGATTTAGTTTGGATTATTTGAGCTTCTTAAAGTTGATTTATGGTTTGTTTCTAAATTGTAAGTTTCATAGGCTTTTAGATTCATTGCATTTATTTCTTTTGTGTGTTTAGCTTTTATTTCACTTCTTATGAACTATTGTGTTTCATTTTCTAACCTTGTAGGGGCTTTGGTAAGTCTTAGAAGTTTGGAAATGCTTCCACATTCCAACCTATCCCTCTCATTTTATACTTCAATATTGTGTTTGTATAATTTCTCATTCCCCCCTTAGAAGTAACTTAACTTCCATCTTGGAAGTAAGTTGTCTTCTAATCATCTTCTTCTTTCTTCTTCTCTTCTTTCCTTATTCATTAGAATAGGGATCTTCAAACCTCACTAACTTAGGATATCCAAGAATGAAAACTTACTTAGAATTTTTTAGTCTCCCTTAGACTTTTTACCTTTTGAGATCCTTTTGGTGTCTTCTCTCTCTCATCTCAAAACAACTTAAAACACCTAATACAGGACAAGCTTCTTCATGTGCCAAGGGACTTTGCCATGGGATATTGTCATACCCCAAATTTTTCCTACGTGTATACCATTTTATTTTCGTTTAACTAATATTCAAAAAAACAAAAATATGTCATTTCTTCTTACTGACTGAACTCGTGATTGTTGCAAAGTTCATTCAGTGAGTGTGTGTGTGTGTGTAGCGGGGTTGAAATTCAGTATTTTGGTGTGTGACAATTATCAGGGATCAGTTTATTTCTAATCAGTTTTTTGTGTGTTCTCATCTTCCATTCACAGTTCATTATTACTCGATAATTTTCTTCCATCCAAATCATAACCAGTTACTAATTTCTTTTTTTCATTTTTAATCCATTTTCAAATATCCATTTTCCCTTTATTGAATATTCTTTTATATAAATTTTGTTTTAATTTTTATTATAATTCAATTTGAAATTTTTTTTTGTTGAATTATTATTGAGAATTAAAACCATTTTTTATTACTTTATCCATCTTTTATCCATTTAAGTCAATTGTTATTTTTCATTACTAACCATATTCTTTTCTTTCTTATTATTATTAACATTATTAGTACCATTAGAATTGTTTATACTACACTAACTCAGTTTCTACCAGAACAACTTCAATACCAGATAGAGCAAAAAAAAACATTTGGCATATACCACCTTGGACCTACCATCTTTTTATTTTTCATTAGCCAAATTCCTTCATAAAATACTATCCCACCTCCTACCATTTTATGACATGTATACCATCATTATACGCATACCACATTGCCTTCATCCACCGTTAATTCCAACTACACACCAACTTTTTCTTTAATCATCTTTACCCACTCAAATATACAGCTGACAATACCATATGATATCAAGATTTCCATTGTAACAAATTTACCCACAATCCCTTAGCAAGACAAACGTACAATACTCAACGAATTTCACACTACCACTCCAAACATAAATCACCACTACACAGTTACGTACCGAACTCCAGCTCACCGAATCTTCACTCAATTCATCAGCATATTCTTCATTCTCTTTTACTCTACTACCCTGAAAATCCATCTATAAATAGGACCTTTCATCACTCTTCCCACAATCTTAGAAATCCATAATAAACCTCTGCAAAAAACCAGAAATAATCCAAGCTTCAAACCAAAAATCTGAAGAAAAAAATACCTTCATACATGATACTCCCCTGTGCTCCAAATTTCTTTACCACTGTTTTCTTTCCATTCTCAATCACAAACCTTCATTAAATTCCCTTCACCACTCAAATCGTCCACCTTCATACATCTTCAAAACTAACAAACCCACACTCCAAACAAAACAGAAAGGAGAAACTGAGATGGGAGTGAGAAAAATAAACCAAATAAAAAAACAAAGCAGAGAGTGAGTCGAAATCTAAGCACACCACAAATCACCCTTCACTCAAATAAATAACACCACCACAACCTTTTAATCAACCTTTGAAACCCACTCCTTCATCAAACCGAATATAAAAAACCTTCAAATCCAAAAAAACCAGATCCGAAAACAAAGAGATGAAGTGAGGTTCGTTGATCTGAAAAGGATCCGAAGAGAATCGAAACACAAACCGCCATAAATAAAATCAAAATCATGAACTGAGATTCAAAACCATACAAACTCGTGAAAACCGAGATTGAAACTCAATCGCGTAGAGAGAGAGAGAGAGAGAGAGAGAGAGAGAGAGAGAGAGAGAGCAACAAGCAAGAGAGAGTTTCAGAAACGATCCTCTGTGATGTTTGTGCCGGCGACAATTTCAATAAACAGGGGAGGAAACTTGAGAGGTAGAAAGAGACTTTTTTTTCTTTCTTTCGGATTCTGTTTCTCTTGAAAAACAAACTCATCTTTATTTTTGTTTTTTACTGAATCCTTATTTTTACTCTCTCCCTTTATTTATTTATTTAAAAAAAAACTTTTTCTGTCTGTTGTTTGGGCTTGGGAGATCATAGGCCATGGTGTTGTTGATAATCACACACACATACCAGCAACCCACCCCCCATCTTCTTCTTTTTTTATTTTTTTTATTTCTTCACTTTATCATTATCTTTTAATATTTTCTAGCTTTAGTTAAAAATTGCTAATTTATATTGGGTAGTTGGTTTTGATTCTTGATTTAATGATTTCTTGATCCTTTATTTGTCATTTGTTTTTTTAATTAGACTTTGGGGCCGATGATATAACAAACGGTAAAATATATTCGATTTTATTAAATCGGTCAAGTTTGATCAATATGAGGCCTATTTAGTTTTATTTATCGTTTTATTTTATTTTTATGGTAGATGAACATCTAAAATCTTGAGATTCGTCGCAAGCCGAATTGAAATCTCGATTAAACGATGAGACCATTTTACTTCCCTTTTGGAAATTCATTTTTAATTTAGCTTATTTTATTTTATCGTTTATTTTATTTTTATGATCAATGAACATCTAAATATCTTGAGATTCGTCGCAAGCCGACTTGAAATCTCGATTAAATGATGAGACCATTTTATTTTATTTAGTTTATTTTATTTTTGCATTTCAATACATAAATCGATGCTCGACTCCCCATAGAAAGATTCTAACATTGAATTGGTTCTAAGGTAGTTAAAGAGCTACATTTCGACGCTTTCGATTTAATTTCGAGCTCCAACGACTCCAAATAGTTTAGGACACTTCACACACGCTTCCTCTTGGGCAAATACAATGAATCCTTTTATTTCGTGCAATCCCGTGTAATTTACTTTGTAACCATCTCCCGATTACTTTGTATGCAATTTACTTTTCCGCATTGATCGATTTCAATTCATTCACGAAGCCTTGGTCCAACACCAAGTGGTTTCACCCGCACACTCGCACATTTCATTCGTTTATGATTTCGTATTACTAGGAGTACCCCTAAGGACTAGGAATCGGATCCACCTAACCAATTAAACAATAAACCTCCATTTGCATTCACCCGTAAGTCGAGTGCCTCACGCATCGCCATAAAACCTCAAAAAACCAAAATGCCTCTTTAGATCCAAACCCTTGATCCAAAGTCAAGCGGTCTTAGGTAATCAAAACACCTAATAACTATAAAAAACAAAGGTGAAAAAGACAAATGTTGGATCTTCAATGCTTTTCTTCAATTGTTTAGACACGAGGCATTTGTCTCGCGTGTGTAAGCAATTGACACCTAATAAAACGAATAAGTTAACCAACCGTAGAACCACGAACTATGAGGCTTTAACTTTCCCATTGCACTAGGGAATATGTAGGCACACTGATTTTACTCCTTGCCGAGCACCCTAGGAACATAACCACCAAATTCCCCTTTAGTATTTAACCTTAGATTAGAATCATCCGCATTTACTTTATGTTTATTATTCGAAGAAGACAAATGAAATTCGTTAACATTCAATCACAAATCAAACTAAGAGGTTCCCGTTGAGTACAACGGACGTAAGAGGTGCTAATACATTCCCCTTACGGAATCGACTCCCGAACCTAGAATCTGGTTTCAAAGACCACGTTCTATCCATTTTTTCAAAAGGTTTCTCGATATTTTCCTTTTCCTCTTTTTTGGAATAAAATAAGTTCGATGGCGACTCTTTTGTTTATTTTTCCGCGGTTTTTTATCGTGAGGTCGTATTTTCCGAAGTGCGAAAAATACTTGCACACATCCTATTTGGGGATGAGGTATAGGGTATCTATCATGATGAATAAGTATTAGCATGAAGATGCTTCACAAACATAAACAAGAAAATACTTCTTAAACCAAAAAAAAACTAAAACTCCTAACAAGTAAAATAAGCTAGTGTGTTTGAGCCTTAATATTTGTAACTAGGTTTGGGGATTTCCTCCTTGCTTAGGTGTGCTTCTTATCCATTCCATTTTAGAGTGATGTAAGAAGTATACACTCCATTGAATGAGACTTGAATACACTCTCCTATGCAAATTCAAATAAAAAGCTACAAACCAACAATAAGCGTCTTTCCTGCGAGAATTCTCTTCTCATCTCCTTCACTCTAAACGAAAGAACTCGCTTCAACTTGTCTCTCACAAGATGATAAATGCACTCGTACCAGACGAGCATGCAACACCTAAGCATAGGTATAAGCAGTTCAATCATTAAAACACAAACAAATATACTCCCTAGTTAGAGGAACTACGTTAACTCTGATTATCATTCCCATGAGATACATAGGCAATGGGGTAGGGCCCATTAGAGCACATTCTTTCTTTTCCCTACATCTTTCCCGTTCTTTTTCCCTAGTTCAACAGCAGGTGAAGCAGATGTTTATACCCTTTGAAACAATACAAGCAAGCATGGATCCCGCCGGGTACGACAGACGATCTAGGGTTCTAATACCTTCCATTCACGTAACATACTCCCTTACCTGTTCTCTCTGGTTCACAAGACATCATTCTTTCCTTTTCCCTCGGTTTGTGCAGCATTACATTTCCCTTTCTTTGGGATAAAAATGTCTGGCTGAATACTCTTTTTCTTTTTCCGCGCCACTTTCGCGTTTGTACTAGGATGAAAATCCCGGGAGTGACATACCCCTATATTTAACCTTGTACCCCTACATATTTTTATAAATTTCAATTCTATCCTTTTTATTTTTTATTTAATTATTTTACTTTTTACCGCGAAGTCAGATGAGTCCAAAAGCACTTTTTGACAGTACAAGACGAGAACCAGAAGTAGAAAGGTAAGTGTTGCACCCCAAAATTTGCCCTCCCACAATCAAGACAACCTCTCTCAATACTTCTAGATGATCATAAGATCCTCAAGACTCCCAATTTATCAAGAAGTGTGGAAATTTCCCCAGACAATGCCTCCTCCTAAGCAAAGTGTCCAAAACTAGGGTTTAGTGTTTCCTCAGGTTAAAATGATTTTCAAGGCCTCAATTGAGCTTCATAACATCCCACATGTATTCAAAATCCCCATGTCAAGTTTCAAAGCTTTCCCAAAAAGCTTGCCCAGTCAGATGATCAGATATGTAAAAATCAGTCAAAATAGTTAAAGAGTCAAACTGAGCTCAATTGTGGTAAAATTAAAGTAAAACTTCAAGATTTTTTTCCAACATCAAGTTTATGAATTAAAATTCATCATTTTATCAAGGGTTGATCATGATTCATCAAGGAAGTCTCAGATCATCAAGAATCAGGAGTTTCTAAATTAAGGTTTTCTAAGGAAAAGTCAACTAAACTTTGACCAGCCATAACTTTCACATGCTTCATAAAAAATTTCCCATCCAAAGCTCATTTTGAAGGAAATTGAATTCTCTAAAACTTTGTGTCTGACCAGCCAAGCCTAAAAATGCTTCATTTGGAAGGTATGAGCTAAAACATTACAGGTCATTTCAAAAGTCAACAAAAAGTCAACATCTTCCAAAAGGCATAATTTGAAAATGGTAAAAGATATGGACATGAGACCAAAGAGGTTGGTTAGAGGACTCTTTAAGCTTTCCAAAATGTCCAAGAACACCTTCATAGCCTTAAAATTGAAGGATTTGTGTCTTGTCAAAGTTGGGAGATTTTTGAAGGGTGTTTGAAGAAAATAAGGCCTTAAAACCAATTTTTTCCACATGGGCCTATCATGTTGCAATCCAATCTTTGTGGTGACCTCAAGCACGACCCAAAACCAAAGAGTTATGATTTTTATTATTTATTTATTATTTATTTGGATTTTATTCATTAAAATTCAATTTAAATATAAATTAAATATGAAAAATCAAATAATGGACAAGATATTTGATTGGAAATCATTTAAATCATATTTGGAATGATTGGAAGTCAATTGAAATCAGATTGGACCAAAATTGGAAAGGATGGATGATATTTTTTGAATATTTGAAAGTGAGAAATCTTCACACTCAAGTTATCTCATAAGCCCACAAATCCATAGGTTTTTTTGACCTAAATTCAATCCTTATAAGTTCATGAACTCAACACAAGCAAAGGGCACGAATTTGGCAGCCAAGAACACCAAGAACACCAAGAACAAAGTCAAAATTTTCAAGAAAAAGTGCAAATTCGGTTTCATCATTCCAACCAATTTTCAAAGGTTTTGAAGGTTCCATTGTGTTCCTTGAAGCATTCTGAACATGAATACATAATCATCATCATCAAAAGCATGTCAAACCATACAAACCGAAACCACTATTGTGTTTCATTCTTGAATTTTCGATTCTTCATATTTATGCATAATAAATTGTTTTTGTTTGTTTAATCTTGTTTGTAATTGTGTGTAGATGGTTTCTGGATGATTCGAATGGAGTTTCAATGCAGGGAGAGTGATATGCCATTGTTAGGGTTTCGTAAACTTAAAATTGGGAACCACTGTTAAAAGCAATTTCACATGAAATTGATGGATCAATTGGAATTAGAGGACTGTTATTAACTGATTTGTGTTATTCAAATGTATTTATATCATGTGTTGTGAATTTTTGAATGTAGAGGATATGTAGTGACAGACAAAACTCGTCACTACAAGCTTTAGTGACGGGCAAAGAGTCACTATAGGCTAACCAGACAGACGTGCGAAGAAGATGAATTCTAGCGCCATTCTTGATTTTAAATTTTAAAATTAATATTTATTTCTTGTTTTCTATTTGTTATCACAGCAAGCAGAGTGGCCAAGTGATAGTGTATGCGCGCAAAGGAATGTAAGGGCCGGGTTCGATCCCTGGTTCCAGCATTTTTTCACATTTTATTTTTTGCTTGCAGGTTGGCAATATAAGGGTTTTGGTCCATAGAAATAACACCAGCGCGCGCTGGCCCAATTGGTTTTATGAAGTGTTGTGGAGGTAAGGGACATGGGTTCAAATCTCAGGTCCTATCTTTTTGGGCAATTTCGTTATATATTTTCTTATTTTCTAATTTTTTTGATTTAATTAACTTTATCTTAATAATTAATTAACTTCTTTAATTTAAACTAATAATAAAAATAACTATTTCTTAATTAATATTTTATTATTTTCTTTAAAAAAAAGGGAGAAACATTTTTATTTTTTATAATATAGGTTTTTTTTATATAATTTTTGTAAATAAAACTAATTTAATTAATTATTTTAAAACCCTAATTTCTTAACTAACCCTAATATTTCATTAACCCTAAAAATTTAACCTAATTTTCTCTAACCCTAAATAAAATAATTTTTTATTAATAACTCTTTTTTTTAATTTGTATAAAATTTTAACATATTATCCTTTATTATTATTATCACTATATTATTTTAAATTTATACTATTACTAAATTAATTTCTAATTTATTTTATAAATAACCTAAATTATTTTATTATTTATTCTAATCCTTGTTATTTATTGCTTTATTTATTATTTATTCTAATCCACGTCTCGGCAGAAGATTTCCAGTCTACCTCGGCAGAAAGTATTTACTTTGTATGATCTCGAAAATGGCATGCTTAGTTAAATCTCGGCAGAAGATTTGGCAGCAGGTGTATCTTCAGTTAATCCTCGGCAGTAGGAATTTCTTTTTGATACCTCGGCAGAAGGTATCTCATTTCTAGATTCTCCAAGATCTCGGCAGTAGATTTTTGGTTTATCTTGATATTTCGGCAGAAGGTATCCCATTCTTAGATTTCTCTGGTAATCTCGGCAGTAGACTTCCAGCAGATTTCGACAAATTTCTTTTTCTTTCCAAGATCTCGACAGTAGATTTTTGGTTCATTTAATATACCTCGGCAGAAGGTATTCCATTTTTTTTAGATTCTCTGGTCATCTCGGCAGTTAGATCTCCAGTAGACTTCGGAAGAATTGGTTTGCGTTTCAGAATCTCGGCAGTAGGTTTCTGTTTCGTTTTTATACACCAACAGAAGGTTTTTTCCAAATGAGGTTTTAAATCTCGGCAGTAGATTTCCTCAAAGTGGAATTTTTGTTCAAAAGATTTCGAGTCATCTTGGAACTTGTAGACAGTTGTCGTCTGGCTTCACTCAAGAGAAATTTCCTCGTGGGGATCGCACTCCGGTCATGTGTGTTTAATCCCCAGTAGTGTCATTTTCTTCCCTAGCAGCGTTACAACCCTTGTTTTGCATTTTACATTGCATATCATTTCATCCGCATTTTCGGTCAAAATTCTAGGTATTCCGATATTTAATCCTCTTCCACCTTGAATGTTTTTTTTAAAAAAAAATAAAAAATCCTTTTTACTAACATATTCAGGTTCAGAATGATTAAATAGGGGCAGCTGTCATACCCTAAATTTTGACCAGAAATTTTTCAGATTTTTGCCCATTTGACGCATTTTTGCTGATATGTCGAAAATCGATCACCTTTGCATAATCATGCATATTTCCATTCAATTTAATTTTTATTTCTATCTTACATTTTATTTCGATTTAAAATAGATGTTTGTCTCATTTTATTATGTTATTTATTCATATTTCTTAGTTAAATAAGTTATCTTAGATGATTTAGAATTATTATTTTTTTCCCCAATTTCAATTTAGTTTTATTTTAATTAGTTAATTTTAATTAGATAGTTATATTTAGTTATTAACTTATTTTAATTAATTTAGATTTTGTTTTAAGTAAGTTTAATTTTATTAGCTTATATTCATTTTTTTAGTTAATTTATATTTTATTTAAGTTTAATTCACAGTTTAATTTAAAATTTTAACAAAGTCTACTTTAATTAGTATATTTGAACTATTTTATTTTGATTAGTCTACTACTTTTATTTTAAACAAATCTATTTTAATTATTGTATTAATATTCTCCCCATATCTCAATCCAAGGCACATTGCTGCACTTCTTAAACACACTGCTCTATCGAAAGCAACAACACAATTGTACCATCTGCATACCCTATAGCCTGCTCCAAGCATCATAGCATCATAGGGCATCCCTTTTCCCATTTGGATCTAACCTTTGACCAAAAGGTTTATGCATATCAATACAAAAAATAACATCAATGTAGACCTGTTCAAAAGCTGGCACAAAAAGGAAGAAAAGCAGCAGAAACAGAGGACAAAAACTCCTCACGTCAGACCAAAATCGCAGCAACCCTCATCTTTCGATTAAAAAAGGACTTCCCTCAAACGAACGAAAAGGAGAACATCAGCGGGGGAACGAAAAAGACACATATTTTTTTTCTGTTGTTCCTCAACGCAAGGAAAAAACCTAGCCACCTTCAAAAAAACCTTTCTTCCTCTACCTTCCTGAAAACCAACAACATCAGCTCAAGATCACCCAATCTCCATCTCACACCACCACTGAATCCCATCCGCCTCCACCCTCAAACTCAATCTCAAACAAAAAACCTTTAACCCTCTTTTTCTCACGAACCCAAGAACACAATCCTCCATTTTTGCTGGGAACTTGACAGCTTCACTTAAACGCGACCCTCCTTCACAGAACATAAACCACCCTCCTCCACCATTATCTTCAGCCCCAAATCACCAAAACATCATTAACCACCACCTGCAAATCAAAACCAACAGGAGGAAAAGGAGATAAGGATTCATTTATTTTACCCACCAAAGAAACCAAAAAGAAGAAAAAACCAGAACTTAAAACACAAGCCTTCACAAATTTTTCCATTCACAAAACCGAACGAGAAATGTCGAAACCATAAACTCTTCAAACAATCACACTATCACGTTCCTATAAATCAACAAACAACAACAACTTTCGACCCACACCACCATTTGAACAACCTCCCTTCTCCTTTCAATCACACAACACCAACGTTTCCACACTTTACCGACCCAAAGCCGCAAACCTGTGAGAAACCCCCCTTTCTCGAACCTTCACAATCCCTTTTCCGCTCCGAATCCATAAGCCAAAACTCCATCAAACCGCGAATCTCTTCACCCTTCGCTACTGTTTCTATTCACACACCAACGAATCACCTCTTTCCCCTTCGAATCGCAACACAGCAAAACCCCATCTTACCTACGACTCATCATCACCTACCAAACTTCTTCCTGTCGCCGACAACATTAGACGCAACCAAACCAAAACGCCGCATAATCCACCATCAACAACTCACGGAGAATCTGAAACCCAGCAACAACCAACCTGTCAAAACCTTCAAATCCTCCAAACCCTCTTCGTCCTTCGTCCATCTCGCCGCCGAAAAACCAAACGTTGAGGGAGGGAGACCGATCGATTGAGAGGGAGAGCCGCGTTCTCGAAATCGCACAATCTCCGAGGAAAACGAGCGAGTGAGAGAGATCGAAGACTGAGAGAGATACATGAGGGAGTTGCGATGAACAAGAAGGGTTTGGCACAAAATCATTATCCCCCAGGGGAAGGTTGTTTGTTTTGTTTTTGTAGATACTGACTTGTTCATCCTTATTTTTTTTTTACTTTAACTATTTATTTTCTATTTTATTTTATGCTGATTCATTTGTGTTATATGTATAACCTTTGTTTTTATGTTAAGAATTTCCTTTTGATTATCAGACCGAACGAAGCCCTAGGCCCATGTCCGATTTGCCAAACAACACCACTACTGATCTTCTACCAGCACCTCCAATCCACACACCCTCTTTTAAGTATTTATATTTTTTTCTCCAACTAATATTTGTTTAAGATTTTGGATTACTTAGAATTTAATTTGGGTTTTTGTCAAGAATTTAATTAAAATTGTTAATTATTGATTAATTTATTAATTATTTTGTTTTGGGATTAATTGTTAGATAAGTGTTAATTATCTTAACTTTCTCCTCTTGTAAACTATTTGTTACTTTTGATTTTATTTTATGACTCCAATTGAGTTTGAGTGTCGGGTAGCTGAGTCTGATGCGGGAGTTGCGATAGCAACACTTGAAGATTGGTCGTGTGAGGTTTTTTTTCCTCGATGTTTATTCTTGGGTTTCTTGCATGCGTTGAAGAGGCAACGGACCTACTCCGTTAGGTATCATTAAAACTCAACTTTACCTTATTTACGCCTCATTATAGTCCTGATGCCGCATTCGCGTTATTTGATTTATTATAGTCCTGATACCTTATTTTATTTTAGGATCGTATTTTTCGAGGTGCGACAGCTGGCGACTCTGCTGGGGATTATTGCTTTATGCATAAGAGAGTCGAGCCTAGCTTAGGATATTTTGCGTTTGTTTGATGACTTGTTTGATTGTCTTCTTTATTTGCTATTGATATTCTATCTATTGTTTCCTTCTTTATTATTTGCTCATTATATCTGCCTGTTGGATCTCGGGTTATCACGGGTATGAATTTGTACTTGAGTTTTGAAAAAGAAGAGGGAACACCTAAGTTAGAATTGGATGTTATTAGTGTTAGTCTCCAAGGACTCGCTCCTTGCACGCCTAACATGAAAGCTCCCCCAGATAGTTAGACTTTTCGTAGATCTTGTCACAACACAGCTAGCCTGTCGCGTAACCTGATTCACGAAAGGGTTTTGATTCTGGGACCCCCTAGAACCTGTTTCAATTTTGGTAGTTGTGTAATGTTAGGCTCCAAGGACTCGCTCCTTGCACGCCTAGCATGAGAACTCCACTCAGGGTAGACCTTATCGTCATTATCGTCACAATACAGCCAGCCTGCGGCGGGGCGTTAGTACGATAAATGTCCATGACCTTGAGTATCCTTATACCATAACCATAGAAGCTACCCTGTGAGTGGACTTTATGGGTAAAGAATTTAGAACTCTCCACTTAAGGCTTACCAGTCAGGAAGTTCAGAAGTTTCTTGTACCTTGGATCCAACACTTTGCCTTTATATCCAATTCTAGAGTTGTTTATGTCTGTGATTTTGAGCATTCTGAGCTTTGCATTCATTCGCATACCATTTGCATTTGCATTTGCATTGCATATCATTTCCCAACAATCCAACTCACACATGTCTTATTCTCCGTCAGTCAACTATACTCGACCAGTCACCAGAGAAAGATGGACCAACTTGAGCAGGAAAACAGAGAGCTTAGAAATGAAGCCACGACTTTGAGAAATCATATGGGAATATTCTCAACTACAATGAAGACTCTAGTAGACAACCTTGTGCAGGAGAACATCGAACTCCAATAAGAGATTCACAGCTTGAAGATTGATAGAGGGCGACTGATTTCTTTGGTCAAAGATCTGGTCATTTCTCAGCGTCGGTCAAATTCTAATTCTACTCGTCAGCGGCGTCAGAATCAGCGGAGGTCTCCAAACAGTCCTGAAGGAGAGGCCCATCAGTTTGACCCAATCCCAATGACTTACAGTCAATTGTGGTCTCATTTTGCCCGGAACTCAATAATGACACCCAGAAAGACTAGAGCCACGAGGTCTCGGCCCCGTGGGATTAATCCAAATACCAGTTGTGAGTTTCATAATGGTGTACTGGGGCATCCGATTGAAGAGTGCAGAGTCTTCCAGGAAAAGATCCAAGAGATGATCGACTACGGGGTGTTGGCCTTCAATGGAGGAATCCCATCTGTGGACGGAGTGCCTTTGTGCTGATGGGAAACTCAAGAAAGTCCTTTCCAAATCAGTTTGTTACTGGAGCCTGGGACCAGTTCCTCCATACACCTGATCGTTTGATACTTTGAAGTTTACCTTCTCAGATGATTAGCTCGTTCACTACTTTTCATATGTATTTTTCTTTGTTTTGTTAATGCATTTATTTTGGCATGTAAGAACTTATTTGTTTTTAATGATTAATGCAATGAATATGTTTGTTTTGAAGTAATCCATTCGTATTCACTCATAATGCTTTTTCAATTTTTATAATGCCAACATTATCCTATCTCTTGCTTAGGCAGAGAATTGGAGGGAGGATGACGAAATTAAAACACAAATTCTCTAGTTGAATGCTTTTGATTAAAATCCTACTGACGATGTATAAGCATTGTTTCAAATTCCCAAACACTGGAGAAATAAGGAGTTAATCCCTAGTCAACCACTTCGAGCCTAGAAGTAGGAGTTTCTTTCAGATATTTCAAAACCTTTACGCTTAACCTGGGGCAGGGTAGTGTTCAGTTAATCTGGTTACACATTCAAATCATAAGATGAAACATCCCATCAGGGAATCCACTACAATTAATGACTTGACAGTCACAACTTTCAACCTTCCATTGATTAAAAAAAGAGAAAATAAAATCCCGCTAAGTCAAGCACCCAAAAGGAGACTTAGGCAAAAATCAGGGACCAAAGAGAAATTCGAGTTAGAAGAGGCCTTTCAATCCTCAACCTAAAAGCTTACGATTTAGTGACCACCAAACCAAAGTCAAAGGGGTCACTGATATCCATAGAGGACAAATAAGATGACTGTCATTTCAAGCAGACCTTGGATCTTCATCTCTATGCTATCAAAACAAATGTATGTGTCAATTTAGCTGGACCTAGGATTGGAGAATATCACGGAGAGTGGGTGGGCACCAAATAAACTTTGAGCCTTTATCCTTTGTTTCTAAAACCGTGAACCAAACCACATTACAACCCTCAAAAGTCCTAATTGAAGTAGGGTTTATTTCGAAAGCACACTCGATGAGAAAGTGTTTCCCGACTCCCATGAGTTTTGCTCAAAAAAATTTGTGTTGGCTTTATAAAAAAAAAAGAATGAATATCACATCCTAGCTAGTGATTCGGTCACAGGCTATTGTGAAAATCTTTTCAAAAAACAAAAAAACTTCGAGACAAACACGTGTGTTGCATTAACAGCCTCAACATTAACATTTTGCTTGTTAGCATTTGCTTGATATCATAGAAACCTATGTATGAGAACCAGTGATGAGCTTAATCTCTTGAGATTTGAAACTCTGATAAGTAGTTGAACAACCATTTCAGAGAATGATCATCCCCAGGGGCAAGTTGCTTGAAGACTCTGCCAGATAGGGGCATATCGTTTGAATACTTCGCCAGGCAGGGGCAAGTTGCCTTAATACTTTGCCAGACAGGAGCAGATTGCTTGAAGACTTTGCTAAACAGGGGCAAGTCATTTCCCAATTTGTGTTTACACAGTCTAACCATCCCTAAAAGGACAAACATTGAAGACTCGTTTGTGCCAAACAAAATTAATCTGAGGCAGTGACGTCGAGATTCGACTAATCTCTACAAGAGTTTGAAGATACTGGGGCATCTTGAATGCCGAGTCTTCTATAAAATCCTCTTGAGATGATCTCTTCTCACGAACCATTTTGTGGGCGCATGACCACGTGTTCTCCTAAGCAAGACGCTCTTGAGATTTGCCTTGCAAGTATCTCCAAATGACGGGGTCCTTACGCCAAGTTGCTATGATGTGTCAGGGGCATGACTCATTATTTTCTGGTGGATTTCTTTTACTACTTAGTGCTTCCAGTGAGATACTAAGTCTGATATCCCCAATTGAACCTTGATTCAAGCTTCTCCAGCTGAATCTGTTTTTCTCTCCCCCCAACGGAGTACAAATTTACTTCATCCTAAGCAAACGCAGTTTGTATGGTTGTTTCCTTCTGAGGGACATTGAAGTTAGAAGATCTGCTTAGGTCTATTTCCCCAATTGAAGTATCTTCCTCTCCTCAAAAAAGATTTGAGCTGTGTAGCAGGGATTTGTTCCATGGATGGCTCCTTACCCTATCTTCAGTGATTACGTACACTTTGACGAGATTGGTCGAGTATCCATTTGTTGTGATGTTTATTTCATCACCAGTTTATCTCTTGTGTCTGTTTTGTCTGTTTGTCAGCATAAACATAAAGCATATACATACATGTACATAATATATGATTCATATTCATATTCATGTTGCATTCATTAATGCATACCTCCTTCACCTTGGTCATGTTTATCCCCCAAGTGATGTGTCTCTCTCAAAGTAGAGTTGTCAGCCTTAGGCAGAAAATGTACGTTCTTTCTAATTCCCCACCGAGATTTTACCCTCATGGAAGATTTTTGCTTTAGTTCCCCTTTCCACACTTGGATAGGATAAAACCCCATTTGAATTCATTCCTCATGGATTAGTGTTTTGCTCGACAGTTTCTTTCCAGCTCGTTCCTCGATTGAGTTTTGGTCGTTAGCATTATTTTGATGATTGAACTACCGATTGGAGTGCATTTATTTTGCACCTCTGGATGCTTAGTTTCCCAGAAGGAATTTGTTGGAGGCTCCCGTTGAAGAAGAATTTTGCTCTCCAGCAGTGTTACTACAACATTCCCTTGGAATACTTATACCCGACAACAAGTGGCAGTCTCTGTATTCGAGAAGCTTGTTTTGTCCTAGAACTTCTAAGTGGAATAAACAAGTGGCAGTCTCCTTATTTGAGAAGCTTGTTTCTTATCCACGAATTTCCCAGTAAATCAACAGATGGCATTCTCTTTTCGAGCAATTTGTTCATCCTCAGCAAGGTTTCTGTTCTATCAAATGGCATCTCCCCTGTTCAGCGGAGAAGTTTGGTATGAATTTATAATTTTCAACAAAGGGCATCTCATCCAGACAAGGTGAGAAGTTTGTTCGGCAAATGGCATCTCATCCAGACAAGTTGGGAAGTTTGTCGTGATTCTTCAATTTTCAACAAATGGCATCTCATCCAGACAAGGTGAGAAGTTTGTTCGGCAAATGGCATCTCATCCAGACAAGGTGGGAAGTTTGTCGTGATTCCAATTTTCAACAAATGGCATCTCATCCAGACAAGGTGAGAAGTTTGTTCAGCAAATGGCATCTCATCCAGACAAGGTGAGAAGTTTGTCGTGATTCTTTATCTTTCCAACAAATGGCTATCTCTTCCAAACAAGTTGAGAAGTTTGTTGTGAATTTTCCAATTTCCGTCAAATGGCTATCTCTTCCAGACAAGTTGAGAAGTTTGAGCGTAAAGTTGTTTTTTTCGTCATATGGCTGTCTCTTTCAGAAGAAGGGAAGTATGATGAATGTTCTGTCAAATGGCTATCTCTTCCATACAAGTTGAGAAGTTTGATATGAATCTCTTTTATTTTTTCCAACAAATGGCTATCTCTTCTAAACAAGTTGAGAAGTTTGTTGTGATTTTTCCAATTTCCGTCAAATGGCTATCTCTTCCAGACAAGTTAAGAAGTTTGAGCGTGAAGTTGTTTCTCCATCATATGGCTGTCTCTTTCAGAAGAAGGGAAGTATGGTGAGTGTTCTATCAAATGGCTATCTCTTCCATACAAGTTGAGAAGTTTGATACGAATCTCTTTTATTTTTCCAACAAATGGCTATCTCTTCCAGACAAGTTGAGAAGTTTGTTGTGAATTTTTCCAATTTCCGTCAAATGGCTATCTCTTCCAGACAAGTTGAGAAGTTTGAGCATGAAGTTGTTTCTCCATCATATGGCTGTCTCTTTCAGAAGAAGGGAAGTATGGTGAGAGTTCTATTCAATGGCATCCTTAGTTAAATCTCGGCAGAAGATTTAGCAACAGGTGATTCCTTTTATTTCTGGAACGTCTCGGCAGAAGATTTCCAGTCTACCTTGGCAGAAGGTATTTACTTTGTATGATCTCGAAAATGGCATCCTTAGTTAAATCTCGGCAGAATATTTGGCAACAGGTGTATCTTCAGTTAATCCTCGGCAGTAGGAATTTCTTTTTGATACCTCGGCAAAAGGTATCTCATTTCTAGATTCTCCAAGATCTCGGCAGTAGATTTTTGGTTTATCTTGATATTTCGGCAGAAGGTATCCCATTCTTAAATTTCTCTGGTAATCTCGGCAGTAGACTTCCAGCAGATTTCGACAAATTTCTTTTTCTTTCCAAGATCTCGGCAGTAGATTTTTGGTTCATTTAATATACCTCGGCAGAAGGTATTCCATTTTTTTTAGATTCTCTGGTCATCTCGGCAGTTAGATCTCCAGTAGACTTCGGAAGAATTGGTTTGCGTTTCAGAATCTCGGCAGTAGGTTTCTGTTTCGTTTTTATACACCAACAGAAGGTTTTTTCCAAATGAGGTTTTAAATCTCGGCAGTAGATTTCCTCAAAGTGGAATTTCTGTTCAAAAGATTTCGAGTCATCTTGGAACTTGTAGACAGTTGTCGTCTAGCTTCACTCAAGAGAAATTTCCTCGTGGGGATCGCACTCCGGTCATGTGTGTTTAATCCCCAGTAGTGTCATTTTCTTCCCTAGCAGCGTTACAACCCTTGTTTTGCATTTTACATTGCATATCATTTCATCCGCATTTTCGGTCAAAATTCTAGGTATTCCGATATTTAATCCTCTTCCACCTTGAATGTTTTTTTTTTAAAAAAAAAAAATCCTTTTTACTAGCACATTCAGGTTCAAAATGATTAAATAGGGGCAGCCTTCATACCCTAAATTTTGACCAGAAATTTTTCAGATTTTTGCCCATTTGACGCATTTTTGCTGATATGTCGAAAATCGATCACCTTTGCATAATCATGCATATTTCCATTCAATTTAATTTTTATTTCTATCTTACATTTTATTTCGATTTAAAATAGATGTTTGTCTCATTTTATTATGTTATTTATTCATATTTCTTAGTTAAATAAGTTATCTTAGATGATTTATAATTATTATTATTATTATTTTTTCCCAATTTCAATTTAGTTTTATTTTAATTAGTTAATTTTAACTAGATAGTTATATTTAGTTATTAACTTATTTTAATTAATTTAGATTTTGTTTTAAGTAAGTTTAATTTTATTAGCTTATATTCATTTTTTTAGTTAATTTATATTTTATTTAAGTTTAATTCACAGTTTAATTTAAAATTTTAACAAAGTCTACTTTAATTAGTATATTTGAACTATTTTATTTTGATTAGTCTACTACTTTTATTTTAAACAAATATATTTTAATTATTGTATTAATATTCTCCCCATATCTCAATCCAAGGCACATTGCTACACTTCTTAAACACACTGCTCTATCGAAAGCAACAACACAATTGTACCATCTGCATACCCTATAGCCTGCTCCAAGCATCATAGCATCATAGGGCCTCCCCTTTCCCATTTGGATCTAACCTTTGACCAAAAGGTTTATGCATATCAATACAAAAAATAACATCAATGTAGACCTGTTCAAAAGCTGGCACAAAAAGGAAGAAAAGCAGCAGAAACAGAGGACAAAAACTCCTCACGTCAGACCAAAATCGCAGCAACCCTCATCTTTCGATTAAAAAAGGACTTCCCTCAAACGAACGAAAAGGAGAACATCAGCGGGGGAACGAAAAAGACACATATTTTTTTTTCTGTTGTTCCTCAACGCAAGGAAAAAACCTAGCCACCTTCAAAAAAACCTTTCTTCCTCTACCTTCCTGAAAACCAACAACATCAGCTCAAGATCACCCAATCTCCATCTCACACCACCACTGAATCCCATCTGCCTCCACCCTCAAACTCAATCTCAAACAAAAAACCTTTAACCCTATTTTTCTCACGAACCCAAGAACATATTCCTCCATTTTTGCTGGGAACTTGACAACTTCACTCAAACGCGACCCTCCTTCACAGAACATAAACCACCCTCCTCCACCATTATCTTCAGCCCCAAATCACCAAAACATCATTAACCACCACCTGCAAATCAAAACCAACAGGAGGAAAAGGAGATAAGGATTCATTTATTTTACCCACCAAAGAAACCAAAAAGAAGAAAAAACCAGAACTTAAAACACAAGCCTTCACAGATTTTTCCATTCACAAAACCGAACGAGAAATGTCGAAACCATAAACTCTTCAAACAATCACACTATCACGTTCCTATAAATCAACAAACAACAACAACTTTCGACCTACACCACCATTTGAACAACTTCCCTTCTCCTTTCAATCACACAACACCAACGTTTCCACACTTTACCGACCCAAAGCCGCAAACCTGTGAGAAACCCCCCTTTCTCGAACCTTCACAATCCCTTTTCCGCTCCGAATCCATAAGCCAAAACTCCATCAAACCGCGAATCTTTTCACCCTTCGCTACTGTTTCTATTCACACACCAACGAATCACCTCTTTCCCCTTCGAATCGCAACACAGCAAAACCCCATCTTACCTACGACTCATCATCACCTACCAAACTTCTTCCTGTCGCCGACAACATTAGACGCAACCAAACCAAAACGCCGCATAATCCACCATCAACAACTCACGGAGAATCTGAAACCCAGCAACAACCAACCTGTCAAAACCTTCAAATCCTCCAAACCCTCTTCGTCCTTCGTCCATCTCGCCGCCGAAAAACCAAACGTTGAGGGAGGGAGACCGATCGATTGAGAGGGAGAGTCGCGTTCTCGAAATCGCACAATCTCCGAGGAAAACGAGCGAGTGAGAGAGATCGAAGACTGAGAGAGATACATGAGGGAGTTGCGATGAACAAGAAGGGTTTGGCACAAAATTATTATCCCCCAGGGGAAGGTTGTTTGTTTTGTTTTTGTAGATACTGACTTGTTCATCCTTATTTTTTTTTTACTTTAACTATTTAATTTCTATTTTATTTTATGCTGATTCATTTGTGTTATATGTATAACCTTTGTTTTTATGTTAAGAATTTCCTTTTGATTATCAGACCGAACGAAGCCCTAGGCCCATGTCCGATTTGCCAAACAACACCACTACTGATCTTCTACCAGCACCTCCAATCCACACACCCTCTTTTATTATTTATATTTTTTTTCTCCAACTAATATTTGTTTAAGATTTTGGATTACTTAGAATTTAATTTGGGTTTTTGTCAAGAATTTAATTAAAATTGTTAATTATTGATTAATTTATTAATTATTTTGTTTTGGGATTAATTGTTAGATAAGTGTTAATTATCTTAACTTTCTCCTCTTGTAAACTATTTGTTACTTTTGATTTTATTTTTTGACTCCAATTGAGTTTGAGTGTCGAGTAGCTGAGTCTGATGCGGGAGTTGCGATAGCAACATTTGAAGATTGGTCGTGTGAGGTTTTTTTTCCTCGATGTTTATTCTTGGGTTTCTTGCACACGTTGAAGAGGCAACGGACCTACTCCGTTAGGTATCATTAAAACTCAACTTTACCTTATTTACGCCTCATTATAGTCCTGATGCCGCATTCGCGTTATTTGATTATTCGTATATCACCATTGTGTCCATAAAGCATTCATCAAACTTTCAAACTAATGAACTTAACAAGGAATAGAATTCCGGAGTCTAGCACTCCGCACGTTCTAGAACGAACTGCAAATGGGCTAGCCCCAGGCGTATTGTTCGTTCAATCCTTCGTTATTAAATTACATCGATTCTAAAACGTATAAAAATATTTCAATTCATTTAATTCAAATTACGAAAAAGGAACTCCGGAGTCTAGCATTCCGCACGTTCTGGATTGGACCGCAACTGGGCTAGCCTCACGCGATGGTTCAATCATCATTCGTATAAAAAATAATTCAATTCATTTAAATTAAATTACGAAAACAGAACTCCGGAGTCTAGCATTCCGCACGTTCTGGATTGGACCGCAACTGGGCTAGCCTCACGCGATGGTTCAATCATCATTCGTATACCAAAATATTCGAACTATCTTATTAATTAACGTACGAAAACAGAACTCCGGAGTCTAGCATTCCGCACGTTCTGGATTGGACCGCAACTGGGCTAGCCCCATGCGATGTGTTCAATCACTATCCGTATTTCAAAATAAATAATCGCATAAGTTAATCATACGAAAACAGAACTCCGGAGTCTAGCATTCCGCACGTTCTGGATTGGACCGCAACTGGGCTAGCCCCACGCGATGGTTCAATCACCATTCGTATTCAAAACAATTCAACAATATTAAAGGATCAGGCACAATTCATCTCCATAGGAAAGTTGTTCCTCCTATCCCCACAAACACAAACAAAAATCTTACAAGCAATTACTTTCAAAGGAAGAACGTGGCATTGCTTGTCGATACTTATATCCAAGTTTAAAGCTTCTTCCGATTGTATTTATTCTCAAAGAAAGAATGTGGCATTGCTTGTCGATCTTATATCCAAGTTTAAAGCTTCTTTCGATTTCTCATTTCTCAAACGTTTGTGGTGGAATAGGTAAGATACTTCTCTTAAAGATGACGACTTGTCTCTTTCTTTCAAAATACAATTTAAAACTTATCAACCAATATAAACTATTTTCCATAATCAGCGAGTAACTGAACTCCGGAGTCTTGCACTCCGCACGTTCTTGAATGCAACCGCTCCTGGGATAGCCCCACGCGACGTGGTTCATTCGCCCTCTCGTTTTAAAACACCCTTAACAAAGATCAAATATCTTTTCTCAAACGGACATTGTTTAAATCTTTCTATCTCGCAAACAAGTTAGCGCTTCAGCCTCCTATCGCGAGCAGATAAGCCAACGCTTAGCAGTAGAATGCATTTTCAAACAATCGTTCAATTTAAAAACACAAACCGTAGTACCACGAACTACGGAGCTCTGACTTTCCCATTGCACAAGGGAATACGTAGGCACGGGGATTTTCATCCTTCGCGAGCACAATAATAAAAAATTAACTATCTCTATGTCACAATAATAAAAAATTAACTATCTCTCTGTCACAATAATAAAAAATTAACTATCTCTCTGTCACAATAATAAAAAAATTAACTATTTCTCCGTCATAATAATAAAAAACTTAAACCTTTCTCCATAACAAATAATAACTGAAACATTCCCTTAAAAGAAATCTTAATAAAAAGAAGACAATAATGCAAGTTAACATTTTAAGCGCAAACTAGACTAAGAGGTTCCCGTTGAGTACAACGGACGTGAGGGGTGCCTAACACCTTCCCTTTGCGTAACTGACTCCCGAACTTAGATTAGTGGTTTCGTTGACCATTCTTATCCTTTATTTAGGTTGTGTCTATATCTTCCTTTTCTCTCGTAGAATAAATAGAATTAGGTGGCGACTCTGTTGTTTATTTTAGGATCGTATTTTTCGAGGTGCGACACCATGATTCATTTTTCGGAGCGTGATTATATATATATATATATATATTATGTTGTTAGTTTTGTTGGGAGACATGAATGCTCCTTTGATGATATGCGGCAAAGACCAGACAAGTGTCGATACTACAAAGATATTCTCAACTACAGAAAAATTGTCTACAAGAGAAGAGGCGACTGGGTGGATTAGGGAGGTTGGACTCAAAAATAGAGTCACTACTATAATAACCCGTTCGGGCATAAATACTGACAAGAGAGGAATAAGTGACAAAGTTATATTTGGTTGCAATAAAGGTGGAAAATACAAAGAAGGGGATAGCGAAACACAAAGTGCTTCCAAAAGATGTGATTGTCCTTTCAAAGTTAGATCAACAACTTCAAAGGATGGTTCTGGTTGGAAAATCGATGTAAAATGTGGAGTTCACAATCATGGTTTACCTGATAGATTTGAACTTCGTGTGTTTGTGAGTCGGCTCACTGATGATGACCAACAACATATTGTTGATTTTTCAAAATGTTATATTCCTCCAAGACACATATTGTTGTTATTGAAAGAACGAGATGCAAACAATGTGACTCAAATATATAAACACAAGAGTAAGATTCAAAAAAATATCAGGGGAACTAGAACGGAAATGCAACAGTTGTTTAAGCTGATAGAGGAATCAAATTATGTCTATTATAGTAGGAAAAAATGAGTCAGAAGTTGTGAAAGATATCATCTAGGCCCATCTAGACTCAGTGAAGTTGTTGAATATGTTCCCGATTGTGGATAGTACTTACAAAACCAATAAGTATAGGCAATCTTTGCTTGGAATAGTTGGTGTCATATCAACTGAGTTAATATTTGTTGTTGCATTTTCCTATATAGAATGTGAGCAAACCGAGACTTTGTGTTAGGTACTAGATAAACTAAAACAATCATTCACTAAACAAGAGTTATGGCCCCAAGTAATTTTAACAGATAGAGTTCTTTCTTTGATGAAAGCAATTGAAATAGTATTTATTACGACAATTAATTTTCTTTGTCGATTTCACATAAACACGAATGTGAAAGCGAAGTGCAGGGAGTATATTATGAATGATATGCACGAACATATAAAGATTATTTGGTACGAATTTGTAGTGGTTAGTGATTAGGTGGAGTGCCATCAAAATTTGAAATTGCTTGAGCATGCCTGTTTGGATAATGGATATTTTCTTGATTATGCGAAAGACATGTGGTTAACGCCTCATAAGCATAGATTTGTTGAAGATTGGATTAATAAAGTGTTGTATTTAGGCAACACCACGACTAACATGTAATGTGTTTGTTTTTTAGACATAGTCATTTATGGTAATATTAATGATACTTAACTTGTTTTTTTATTAGATTTGAATCTGCACATTGGAAGATGAAGCAGATGTTGGAGGATAAATTATGTGTTATGGTCAAATGTTGGGAGGCTATGAATGGAAACATCAATATTCAAGTGGGCAATATTAGAGCTTCATTTCAGAAGATTTTTTATGAGGTTGAGCATGCGCACAGTGGTCCATATTATGGAAATTTGCGTGGATCAGTATTTAGAGCTGTTTTGTTTTGCATTGTTGAAGAGTGGCATAAGGTTTCCATGGTGGGTACAAACACCTAGATGTGCAGGTGATTTCGTAGAATATTATATGGGTTACCTTGTTCCTGTGAGTTACGGAGATATTGTTTACCCCCTAAATTGGTAAACAACCATTGGTCATCTGAAGATACCAAGAATACCCTCAGTTACTCACATGATCGACCAGATTGATCCTAGGACATATGCTAAATCGTTTGTGATTTGTAATGTTTTTGGGAAAAGGTCTTAGATCCTTCGATAGGATTCAGAAGGTGTTTAAAATAAAAGAAATGAAGTAAAAGCAAAGACTTTCAAAGTAAACAAAAGAAAGGGCAAGGCTTGAAGATTTAAAGGAAAAGTAAAAACAAGACTTGAAGGTAAATAAAAGTTAAAGGCAAAGAAGTTTAAATGACTGAAAATGTAAAGGAAAGATAAGTGTGAGGCAGAATATTAAAATGCTGGAAAATTAAAGGGCATGAATTGTAAATGAAATGCAGTAAATTGCTTGAAAATTAAATGACTTTGAAAGATAAATACTTTAACATAAAAGGCTTGAAAGTTTAAATGGCTTCAAACATAAATAACTTGAAGATAAATTGACATTGAATATAAATTGGTGGTGTTTCAATCACATACATTCTCACTGAACTCTTTTCTCTACGCGCGGATACTTTGAGTGTTACAGAGTTACTAGTACATATGATTTCCACACACTTATTATAGCACTAAACTAAGTTATTTATATACATTACAAAGTAACCGTTTTCGATGGTTTCTTCCTAAGACTATCCTAAGATGATGATACGTGTCCCACTACATGCTGAAGAAGTCTCATCTTGCACCACTTGTCCCTGTATTTGAATTGAAAAATACATATTTTCCCTCTAAACTTGAACGTGAAAAACTCATGAAACTGCCATCTTCGTCGAATTGATGCATGGTCGAATCATCCCAACACTTAGAAAATATTTCAACTCATAATTTTCTAAGTACATAGTGCAAGTGACTTCCTTCGATTCTTATCCTTTCAATGAGTAAGGTCGAAAACCTCACTCTTCAGGTTACAACAAGAAAACTATTTCTAAGCCAAATGACCTCATTAATGTTAGCGTCGAAATTTGGAGATAACAAATTTCCCCCCAAAAGTGTTCTTTTCGACCATCTTGATGAAAATATCATTTTTTGATATTCATCATTTTGATGCCAACTTTGGTCAGACGAGAGTACGGTTGGAACCACCTAATCCACGTTCTAAAAATATGTTGTGATTCTCCACCCATGCATATGACGTCATGTCATAAAGGAAAAAATCTCAAAAGTCCCATCAATCGTATCTGCAGTTTCTTGATCATGAGTTGTTTCTTGAAAAAATGCGCCAAAACGTCTTTTGCATTAACTGCTGCCTCAACATGTCAGATCCCAAGTGCCACGTGTCCCACCACTTCACCTGTGCATTAAGTGGCTGGACTTCACAACTTCTCATCGCCTACGCCTATACCCTTCAGCCCACAAAAGAAACTTTTCTAAACCCTTGCAAACTTTGTCTCTTTCATGCTAAATTCTTCTTATTTTCTTCCAAGAAATCCTAAAAAACCTCCATTTTCATTTCCAACAATGGCGTCCTCCAAGGCTAACACTTCCTAGAAGAAAAGAAAAAAAAAAGGCTATCGCTTTCGGACAAGCTCTTCCATCATTCAGCCACATCACTGAACTAAGACGATAAAAAAAACCTCAGTTCATACCAGAACCCAAGGATGCTGAAATGAGGAGTTTGTATAAATCTCAGGTAATGATCCCTTTCATTGTTAATGAATGCCAATATGCTCTGTCTAGCCCTTTGGCCAAGGTTAAAAATACAGATGAAAGGCTGGATGAATTCTTCCCTTGTTATCGTAAATCTCAACCCTTAGGGCACACAAATCTCCCAAAAGTTGATGATTCTTCATCTTACCCACCTCATTTCACTCAATTGGACTTAAAGTACAAGTATGATGGCACTGGGTTGGTTAGGTTTGTAAGCAAATTCAATTATTTTTATCTTTGTATGGCTAGGATGGAAAAAGTTAAGGCTGAATACTGGAAAGCTATGGGGATTTATGACTTGTTAATGTTGTCGAAAACACACATCCCTTACTGCTTGAACCTTTTGACTGCTTCCCTATACTTCTGGGATTACACCCATTATACTTTCTCTCTTCCTTGTGGGATGATTACCCCCCACTCTCTTTGACATAGCCATTATCACAGGGCTTCGACCTGATGGTCATACATATGACCCTTTTGTTGACGCTGAGGATACTATTGGCTTTAGTGGATCTAACCTAACATACACCCACTTCATCAAACACCACTCTAAAACAAATGATGAGCAGGTTTATGACAAGGAACACATTGTCTTCCTCACTCTCCAGTTATCAAGATACGTCTTCTGCACCAAGTCCTTGCAGGTGGCGAAGAAATACTCGCCTTTGGAAAACCAGCTTCACAATAATAGGGGGTTTGCTTGAGTGAAATTATCTTGGCCAGCCTCTACGATTCTATCAGTGAGGGGGTGACTCAACTGAGGAACCCAACAACAACTCCTGGTGCCATGAGTCTAAATGGCCCTCTTTGGCTTCTTCAACCCTGGCTAAATGCCACTTTTGAACCTGTACTTCCCATAAAAGGGAAAGTTGATGAAGACTCAGAGGAAATTAGGCACAGGAGCACTGAAGGTGTTCGACTGGCAAAACTTACTCCCAATGATGAAGGAGAAACCCTGAAAGGGGCCTTCTCTAGCTTCATAATGATGTTTGCACATCAGTATGAGTTTTCACCATTCATGGCTCCTTTTGCTTGAAGAAAGTGTGGCCCTAAATGGTTCACTAGGGCTTTCCCAAATTCTCCTTCAAAAAGGCTTTACATGGACTGTCTTAGTTTGGGAAGCCTTTCTAATTCCCAGATACATTGTCCATAGGCTGAATGGTGGGAGATCAGACACACTCCTTATTTCTTAGCAACCAAACTTGGTTTCTAGGCAGTTTGGATTGGGCCAAAGCTTCCCTAGATGCCTTTATGATAAAAAAAGGTCAGGTCATTTTTCATAACAACCTCTTCAACAAGAATGCCCTCACCAGTATCTTCGACAGATGCAATGCCCAAAAAGAATTTATATCTCCAGTATTCTTTTAACCTACTAACTTGTGCATCCACCCCTTTAATGATTGGTGGCGTTAGTACTACAATGACAACTTTCTCACTGCTACTGAATTTTCTGCCTTGCTTGACCTAGATTTTTAACGTGCAGGAGAAGGTCAAGAAGCGTAAGTCCACTCACATCAAAGAGATACAAGCTTTTCAAAAATACTTTTAAATTTTCTATCGACCAGATGATCTTAGTCGAACGGTTCGTGAGGCTGCTGTCACTTTAAAGGAGAAGTTTTTGCAAAAGATGGATAAGTTGAAAATCCCTTCGAACTTTCCTTGTGAGAAGCGTTATGAGGTGGCTTTCAACTTTTTCCTCCAACATTTCCTCGACTGCCTACTGCTAATTTTGGAGTGGCATTTGCCCCTCCATTTCCATACTGGTTCATCTGTGGGGATTCAATAAAAATCTTTCGACAAAATCTCAGCCGAAAGCCCAAAAGGTGGTTGCGACTAAGCACACACTGGACAGTTTCAAAGGGCACCTTCATATAGGGATCAAAGACGTTCATGTCGAATCCGACATATATGAAGGTTTGAGGTTTTCATTTACCTCTTATTGACTGATCAATTATTAACTCATAACAATTGTCTTTGTCATTTTCAGCAGTTTCCAGAAAAACCACTGCCAACAGAGGAATAGTGTAAAACCTGAGAAAAACGAAGGCACTAAGGTATTTCACAATCCTTACTCATGCATTTTTCAACATGATTTCCTTCTAATGTTTTGATTCCTCTTTCAGACAACCAAAACGCCTTCGACTCCCCTAAAGATGGGTAAAAAGGCTTCCACCACTGCCATCTCATTAGACGATGATGAATCCCCTGAGGAGCAGCCCCTCAAGAGAAAAAGAAAGACTACAACGTCTCCTAATGTTGATGGACAACCTTCCTCCAAGGTGGCCAAAGTTGCAGAAAAGGCACCTGCTGCGGGTGGTGTCGAAGCTGAGTCTCCACCCCCTATAGTGAAATCCACTGGTGGTCCTCCTGAGAGTTCCAACTCCTGTCCAGGTGGTGGAGTGAATGAGGTATTTAGCCTTTTTCCTCTTACCTTTTTAATCTCTTTTCACAACTTCGACCTAACCTTTCTTTATAACAGGCTGGAGCAGGTACTTCTTAGCCTCCTTCGACTACCACTCCTACACCCATAGTTCTTCTAAACATCCAAGGTGAGCCAAGTTATCACCCAAATTCTGATTTTGGATTAGGTTATAGCTCTTTAAGTGAGATTAACCAGCCCATTACTACAGTTGTTGCTCCTCCCCCTGTGGTCGAAGCTACCATAAAATCTTCTGCTAAAACTACTACTCAATAGTCTCATACTTATGATTCTGATTGTGAGTATGATAATGTTTCTATCAAGGACTGTCTCGGCCACGCATGCAAGATTTCCTGGGAAATAAGAGCATCCTTTTCCGCAGAAGAAGAAACTGAGAAAACTCAGGACCCCACCCCCTAGTCCAAAAAATAAAGAGCCAGAGAATGTGGGAGAGCCCCAGGATGATGATCAAGATGGTGTTATGGATGATCCAGAGCGGGAGGAAGAAGAGGAGGAAGACCATGCCAAGGATAAAGACACAGAGCCTGAAAAGAATCCACAAACCTTGCCTAAGGAAAATCTCTAACACTCCTCCAATCTCTAACTTTTGACCCCAAAAGAAGACATAATTGGTGACCAACTATTGGCTCTGAAGTGGTTGAATCCCAGGGAGTATGCCAGAAGGAAGCTTGGGAAGAGTTTTGGCTCTTCTGGAAGCAACTCTTCGACAACTCCTGGGGTCTCAGCTCCAGATGACTTCGTTGGTCCCTTTCTCAAAAAGATCAAGGACAAGTTCTTCAAAAGGGATATCCACCTTACCTTAAATGCTGATCCAACTGCCCGTCTCTTCTTGAAGGAGTCTCTATAACAAATAGATCTTTCGACAATTGATCCTAAGATCTCCAGCTCCCTTATTGAACTAACTACTCTGGTGAACTATATGTCTGATGATTTTAAGTTCATCCCAAAGGTTGAAAAAACCATTGAGGCAACTGGCACAAAGAGTTGTAGTGCCTGGGATCAAGCAAGGGAAGTTGAGGATAATTTCGAAAGACTAGAGCGCATCAAGGCAAAGGGGGGAATGAAAGAACTGCCAATAACATAGCCATTGAAGTGTGGGGGAAAAGATTGAGGAACTTTAAAAGAAAATTGATGAATCTAAACAACGCAACCTTGAGCTGAGTCAGTTTGATAGTACTGAATTGGAGGCTGAATTAAAGCGCACCATTGACCTTATTGATGCTACTGAAGTTCTCGACAAAGAGCTTTCGGAAGCCAAACTCGACAAGGCTCTATGTGAGAATCGTCTCCATATTCATAAGCATAACTTTCTTCAACTACAAGGAAAACTCCCTTTCTTATTTCAGTGGCTTTGTAATATTTTAGGATTTTATGTTTTCCTTTTTTGTATTGATCTTTTGGCCCTGATGAGGCCTTTATGTAATGACATTTTTGGCGTGTTTTTGCCCCTTTTACTTTATACTCCAAGTCTTTTATCATTTTTCGACTTTCATTTTATTTATGCGCATAAGTAAAATTTAAATGAATGTCGAACACCCTTTATGTCAAAACCTTATCTTAACTTTAGGTTAAAAGCAATATTGTTTTGGCCTTGGTTATTGTGGCCACGCTATAGCTTCAAATGCCTTGTATAAGTGCATGGCACAAGTTACCATTCAAAGGTTATACCTATAACGCACCTTTAGGGTGTTATTCCCAAGGAAGAATTCACGTGCTTTTTAGCTGCCTTTTGACCGACCAATCAGCCCTCATGAGCTTCCTCTATAAATAACCCTTAACTGAATTTATTTTCTCCATGAACAACAAACATGGATAATTCTGTGAAGAAAGTGGATGGTACTAAATCACACAAGCAAGGCAAAAGCATTAGAAAGAAGGGTACTCCTTCCTACGTGGGGATGATCACCCACTCCAAGACTAAAGAGGGAAGGTCATCTCCCAAGAAGGGACCTTCAAAGGTTCAAGACCTGGATGGTGAAGCTAATGAAGATTGGATGAATTATCTTAACTCCCTTACCTGGGAGGATATTGAGTAGTATAGTTTTTCTTTTCTGGTTGTTAAACCATGTTTTGGATTTTTGTGCTTGTAGGCCATTTATGGCCCTTTAATCATTAATAAAATGTTATGTTCGTATCTGAATCTTTTGAAGCATTGGCCTATATATTTTTAAATATTTCCCATTTACTTTCAAGGTTCTTAAATAAGCTTCAATCTCATGTATCTCATAAGCATTGTTACTAAATACTTTAGCAACTTGGAAGGGACCCTCCCATTTAGGTGACTATTTCCCAAGAGATCTACTTTTTTGATCCATGGGCAAGATGACTTTCCACACTAATTCACCTACTAAAAAGGTCTTTACCTTAACCTTCTTATTGTAGGATCTCTCTATCATTTTCTTTTGCCTTTCTAGTAATTCTAAGGCATGAAGTCTCTCTTCTTCCAAATGTAGCAATTTATCTAGCATCATATTCCAATAAACTTCAGATGAAATCTAATGGTTCCTTTGAATTCTTGTGGACTGAAGGTAAATTTCAAGAGGCAAGACTGCATCATGCCCATAAGTGAGTTGAAATAGGGTAGTATTGATTGCCTCTTTAGGTGAAGTTCGACATGCCCAAAGGATTTGATCCAACGTCTTATGCCAATTTATTGGCTTCTTACCCACATGTTTCTTGATCAAAGCAATAACTATTTTGTTTATTGTTTCGACCTGGCCATTAGCCTGGGCATAGTAAGGGGTGGACGTAAAAAGTTTGAAACCAATTTCTTTGGCAAACTCTTGCATCTTTCGACCAGCAAACACATATCCTTGGTCTATAGTGATTGTTTCTAGGATGCCATATCTATAAATGATATGCTTCTGGATGAACTCAATTACATCTTCTTGATCAACATTAGGCAATGGAATGACTTCGACCCATTTCGAGAAATAGTCAATTACTACAAAAATGTATTTACGATTCTTTGAAGATGATGGTTGAATCTCACCAACTAGGTCCAAAGCCCATCCTTTGAAAGGCCAAGGTTTGTTTATAGAGTGCAACTCACTTACAGGCACATGTTGGATGTCAGCATGTACTTGACATTCTTGACATCCTTTGGAAAATTCAATGCAATATTTTAACATAGTGGGCCAATACATACCCTGTCGAAATAAAAGCCACTTCATTTTGTGACATACTTGGTGTGCTCCACATGCCCCATTATGGATAGTTGAAAGAGCTAAGTATGCTTCAGCCTCACTAAGTCATTTAAGCAATACTCATTCAGGAGTCTTTTTGAATAATTCATTCCCCAATAGAACATAACTTAAGGCTTGGTATCTGATTCTCCTTTCTGTTGAAGTGTGAAGAGAGTGCATAATATCTCCAAGCAAAGTAGGCACAATATTATAAGTCCGAAATATCTTGATTGTGCGCACATCTATGAATTGGTCCGGATTAGGGAACAACACCAAACCATAGATCAAACTGGCCAAGATCTCATCAAAAGCGTTGTAATTCATAGCATCTAGAAATAACTGAGCTTTCTCTATCAAGAATTTAGCAAGAAGACCTTTAACTCCACTTCTTGTTTCCAATACAATATCTGACTTCTTCAAATGCAAAGCTGCTGCAATAATTTAAGGTTTAGGCTCCTTCTCTAGAACGGTGAAAGGTTTTTGATCAAGAATAGGCATACCAAGCAGTTTAGAGAATTCTTCCATCGTGGGCACCAACAGATAATCGAGAAATGTGAAACAGTGATGTTTAGGGTCAAAGAACTAGAATAAAACACTCATCATGTCTTCATTAAACCCTGAGGTAACCAAACCAAGTAGATAACCATGCCTTTCGGTGAATTGAGAATTCTCGGGAACTTTTGAGACTAATTCCTTAAGCTTGGAAGGTATCCTTACAAAGTTGATTCAGATAGTGTTCCTGCGAGCGGAAGCCATAACCTGCAACAAAGAACAAATATAAATCCTTTGGTCCTTGAAATGGTTAGTGAAAATTCTATGGTATGATGTCATGATGTTATGATGTTATGTTCATGTTAAAATCAAGCAAATGGCAAACACAAACAAGTCACACAAGAGCCTTAAGTTTAAGAGCTTGCATGAAGTCCATAGGTAAATACCATCCCCACTGAAGTTTAGTTGGTTCAACCTGTCCTAACAATAGTAATCGGGTTCTAAGGGATCTCAATATCACCGATTCTTCTCAAAGGCTTTATTTCAGTGTGGAAACTATTTCACCAGCCAAAACATCCCAAGATTAGAATCTCAATAAGTGTAGCATCGAGTATCAACCAACTTTAGACTGCACCAAAGCCGACTATCTCACTAATTTCTATTGGCCAAGATGAGTCAAATAAGGTTCTAAAGGGAAGTTAGTGTAAATGATACCACATGGTAGCCTGATAGTATCCTCAACTGACTTGAAGAACATCAGTACCAACCAAAATGTCACACTAACTGTAGCTACCATATCAACCATAGCGGTATACGCCATACAATTTCCTTGGTCTATTGCCACCTACCTAAGGTACACTAGATCCGGGTATATAATCTTTCACACGAGTATCTCCCAAGACAAATACCCTTTAAAAGTAAAGCATACATTTAAACAAGTTAAAGCAAGTAGTAAAGTGATCTAACTTTAAGGTAACCCCTCTTTTTAAGAGATAAACTCTCCCCAGTAGAGTCATCAGTTCTGTAACACGATGGGAGAACTGACTTTTAGTTTTTTGTCGCAAAATATGTTGCGGTAAGCAAGATTCGCCACCGACTTTTATTTCATCCAATTATGAAAGGTATAAAAGAACAGGAAAGACCTTTTAAAAGATTTTGAGTTCGGGGGGGGGGGGGGGGGGTAAGTTATACAAAGGGAAGGTGTTAGCACCCTTGGTATCCATGGTTATCCACGGGCTCTAAAATGCTTAGCTCACTTTTTACTTGCTTTGTTTAAAAAGTGTAGTGTGTGATTAAAATATTTTCGTAAAGATTTAACTTTGTAATGATTCTCGTATGAATGTATACAAAGTGTTTACTTGTTTGAAAGTATTTTGAAAAAGAGGGTGTGGTGTAAAAAGTATTTGTTTTGAAAGTTGTGAGCAAACATTTAGGAGTTACTTATCATAAGTTTTAAGGTCTTTCTTGTCATTTTCGTTTCCTTAGGGATAGAATTATCCTCACTATTAGTTAGTATGTAGTCTTATCCTTGGATTTGGAGGGACAAGCGTAGGGTCATCGTTATGGTCATAGAAGGAAACATGTAAAGATACCTTAACAATTCGAAGGGATTATCATCATATCCGTAGGGACAAGATCATTTTTTTGTAGGAAGATCAAAGGGTCATCGAGGGACTATGATCTTTTTCATAGGGACAAGATCATTTTTTCGTAGGAAGCTCGAAGGGACATCGAGGGACTATGATCTTTTTCGTAGGGACTAGATCATTTATTTGAAGGCAACTTTGAAGGGACAACGAGGGACTATGATCTTTCATTCAAAAAGGTAACTGTGATGATTTATTTCTTCAGGCAACAAGTTAAGGTATCCCTACGTTCGAGGGAATTGACCATTTATTGTAAGGCAACAAAGAGAGATTACCCTAAAGGTGTAAGTGTATTCAGTTTAGTTATTTTAATATTGGAAATTAGGGTTATCTAACAGTTGATTTTAGTCTTGCCATACAATCCTATTAAGCATGCATCTAACAATTTATAATGTGCGGAAAGTAAACCCTAATTACTATTACAAGGCTTTGGGACATATATATAATAGTAAAAACCCTTGCAGAAAAGATAAAGTGCAAAAAATAAACCCAACTAGTACAAGGCTTTCGCAGTTACATTATTTTTTAGAAAGAAAAAATCAAGCAAGAAAAATAAATCTAGCTATTACAAGTTTCATGCAACCTATACAATTATCCTAAGGATTAAAAAAAACAAAGGATATAGAATCGTGGAGGAGATAAAAGTATCGGGTATTCGTTTAATGAAATCAATCAATTGACTTTAAAAAAAGAAAGATAAATGTATTGATTTTAAAGAAATTTAAATTAAGAAAAATAAATTTAATTTAATAAGGAAAATACTTTTAATATTTATAAAGAAAAGTTATTGAATTTTCTATTTTTCTATTGGTTAAAAAATGTTTAATTGAATTAAACAATTAATTTAATAAAATAAAGGCAAAATACCCAAAATAGTCCCTTAACTCCATCACTGGGTCCAATATGGTCCCTTATCTCTAAAAAGTGACAGAAAGGTCCTTTAATTTGTTGAATTGTCCCAAATAGATCCTTTCCATCCACCACTCCCAAACAGACGTTAACTTTTGTATATGTGGCAGCTGACATGGCTTCTTCTTCCTCCTTTAAACTGAGATTCTTCATCCCCAATTAGTGTCATGATTTTCTAGGGTTCTTCGAAAATTTCTCTTCATCCCCAAATTGATTCAAGAAATAGTAAAATCATAGAGTCACGAAGATGAAATCCAGTGGGTCGACGCCGACGCGAGTGATGAAAGCAAAACACGGTTATGGTGAGTGTTCATTGAAGGAAGGATCGAATGTTAACACAAGCACAACTTGGAAACCTATATGTCACTGTGGGGATTTAGTTGTTCTTCGTATGGCCACAACATTCAAGAACTATGTGAAACATTTTTGGGGATGTCCTAATTTTAAGGTATGTCATATGTATGTTTGTTTAAAATCAGTAGATGTATTTGTGTTTAAAAATGGTTGATGTTGAAGATGGTATTTTGCAGAGATCAAGCAATGCTGGTTATGGGTACTTTGGATGGTATTTTGAAGAGGTTGGAGATGAGAAGGAGAAATATTTGATGGATAAAATTGAGAAGCTCTCAAATTCAGTGGCAAAGGCTCAAGTGACTATTGAAGAATATGTGAAACAAATAAGCAAAATGGAAAATGACATGAAGAAGCTCATGAAGTTGATAAAATTCTGGAAATTGATGTTGTTCATAGGCCTTGTTGTAGTTGTTTTTAGAATGCTTTAGGATGTTTTTGAATCAATTTGTTCTCACTGTATTTAGAATGCTTTAGGATGTTTTTGAATCAATTTGTTCTCACTGTATTTAGAATGCTTTAGGATGTTTTTGTTTTTGTTGAATCAATTTGTTGTCATTGTAGTTGACTGTACCAATTTGACATTTGTAATGGATTATTTGTGATCAATGTTACTTGCTATTGTTATGTTGACAGTACCATAATGTTAGCATTTGTTATCAGCTAAACATAATTGACATAATTGCTAAACAGAATTGAAATAATTGCTTATCAGAATTGTGACATTGACAGAACCAAACATAATTGACATAATTGCTTATCATAATTGACAAAACAGAATTGTTACATTGACAGAACCATAATGTTAGAAATACCATATGTCTTAACATATAACATAGTCTAATACAACAAAACACATAGCATTGACAGAATTGTTAACATTGACATAATTGTCTTAACATTGACATAGTCTAATACAACTAAACAAAACACAGCAGTCCAAACAAAATGCATCTTCCTAAAGTTTCTAAGTATTGGTTGATCTATTTATTGGTGTACTTCTCCTTGTTGTTGGGCCTACAACAGTCTTGGCTGCACTCATCCTGGTGGTTGGGCCTGGGGGCATGAAAGGCTTAGTTTCTACTCTTCATAGCTGACAAGGCATGTACACAAGGTAGTCCTGTCAGCTCCCATCTTCTACATGAACAACTTTGCTCCTTAAGGTCTATAGTGAATTTATCTGCTTGGTTTTCTAGATGCTTCACCTCAAAAATATGTTCAGAAGCCATCCTATAAGCACAAAACAGAATTGAATTCACTATTAATCTACTATAAGCACACAACATAATTGAATTCATATGCCAATTACTATTAATCTACTATAAGCAACAAAACAAAATTGAATTCATTATTAATCTACTATAAGCACAAAACAGAATTGAATTCATATACCAATTACTATTAATCTACTATAAGCAACAAAAAATAATTGAATTCACTATTAATATACTATAAGTACAAAACATAATTGAATTCATATACCAATTACTATTAATCTACTATAAGCAACAAAACAGAATTGAATCCACTATAAGCACAAAACCTACTATTAGCACCAATTGAAATTCATATGCCTGACAATCCAAAGGTTGGTGTAAGAGCTTGTTTTTTCAACTTTCTTTCTTATGTTTGGTAGGACTTCCCCATCAGCCATATTCTGAAACCTCATCCTATTTGTTGCCCATCTCTCCATCATATATATCCTTATTTCTTCCACCATAATAATTAGTGGTTTTGCTCTTGAATCCAGAATAACACTATTGAATGCCTCAGACATATTGTTGAGGACTACATCACATTTGTTATGAGTCTTGAAATATGATCTGCTCCAATATCTTGGTGGAGTGCTGATCATGTGCTTGTATGCTTCCACATTGATTTCCTTCATCCCTTTCATCTCTCTTTCCCAAGCTTGGTAATATGTGGACTATGCAGCTTTCCAGATAATTTCCTTGAGTTTCTTGCCTGGATATCTTTTTCTGAAATTATTATAAAGATGTCTGACACAAAATCTTTGCTCAGCTCCAGGTAGCAACTCATCCATGGCAGGTAATAAACCCTTAGTGCAACAAAAATAATATAAGTTAGTACGAATAACATAAGTAACTATAAGTAAACATAACTTATAAAATATAACTTAGACCATATTTACCTTTTGTTGATCAGATATATAGGTGTAAATGAGACACTTTTCTCTCCCACCTAGATAATCACTAAGAAGCTCCAAGAACCAAGTCCGGCTATCTTTATTTTCACTTTCAACCACAGCAAATGCTATTGGTAGCATTTGATCATTTGGATCTCTACCAATTGCTTCCAAGATTTTCCCTCCACACAACCCTTTCAAAAAAAACAACCATCTAGCCCAATGAAATGTCTACATAATTTAAAACTCTCCTTACAAGCAGCCAAGCAAATGTACAGCCTCTTAAAATATGGTCTCTGATCTGCAGAACCCTCTGGTACAGGATGCACATTGACTTTCACAATAGAACCTGGGTTAGATCTCAAAAGTTCATGGCAATAGTCATAGATCTTTATATATTCCCCAAGAAAAGAACCATTTACCATGTCTCTAGCAGCAAATCTTGCTCTTATGGCCTTTTGCTTGCTAACACCTACATTCCATTTTTTTGTGTCTTTTCCTTTATGTCCATAAGCTTCAATCTTGGATTGGATTTCACTGAATTGTGTAGCCTCTTACTTAACCATTTTGTACTCATCAGCTTTACATTGTACTCTCTACTACAACTATGGTTGCCTATGATCTTTCTTAGTTGCCAAGAATCCTCATTAGGTAAATTTTCACAGTAGGCTTCCCAATCACATCCTTCCTTGCATCTAACCCTCACCCTTACCTTGTCATTCTTAATGTACCTAAGACCCCTTCCAGATTGCACTGCATATGATGCCATAGCTTCTTTGAAACCAGCCTTGGTTGTGAAATATATCCCAACCTCCCATTTGAAATTCGACATGTCTTTCTGTAATTTAAAAATAGGGTACTTTTTCCTAACAACATCACTAGTATCATCCCTTTCACACCCACTTTGTAAATCATCACTTTCATTATCACTAACTTTATCTTCACACTTTTCTTTACCCTTATTGATCTTCCCCTCTTGATCATTCACGGATTCCATCACATCACCCTCCTCATCATCAAACTCATCTGATTCATCATCAAAACCAACTTCCATTGCACTGTCATAATTGAAGTTTTCATCATCACTATCATCCTCACTAACATCAGTATTATCCCCTTCATTCTCAGCATTCAAATTCACAAGATCAGAATTATTCACCTCAACATTCAGATTCATAGGATCAGAATTATTCACCTCAGCATTCAGATTCACAGGATCATAATTATTCACCTCAGCATTCAGATTCACAGGATCAGTATTATTCCCTTCATTTTGATTCAAAGCATGCTCTTTCATCCTTGGAGTTGTCTCATTTAAGGGCTCAGTATTATTCACCTCAGCATTAACTTCCTCAAGCATTGCAGCAAGAACTTTTTCAGTGTCATCCTCTTCCATCACATCTGCTTCTACTTCATCAATTGGACCATCATAGAAATCAGGTTGTGACAATATGTGTGTGATGTATATGTCAACCCTAAGGTGATCCCTAAATAAATCAGCAATCTCTAGGGCTCCTTTGTCATCAACCAAGGTGCTCATCCCAAATTGTGGATCCTTATAGTAAATTTTCCCAATACAAGTGTAACCTAAATCCTTAAAACAACCTAGCAGTTCAAAATAGCTCCATCTATCAACATCTATTTTCAATTCTGCAATCTCCCCCCTTCGTATACACTCAGCTCGTCATCGACAAATGCACCACTGTGGTGAATTATAAGATTCAGGTACTCACTTATCTCTACTGACACAAATTCCTAATCAAAATCAAATAACCCTAAATCAATAACTTATCCTAAAAACCCTAAATCATTAAAGTAACGACAATCGAATAACATTTCAAATTGTAAAATCGAATACCTGGTGGATTATGCTTCAGAAATGGATATGATTCTTCAAGCTTCAATGGTAGCTGGTTATGATGCTTCAAGCTTCAATGGTAGTTGCGCTAGGGTTCCTCCTTTCTATTTTCACCAAGTTTCGTACAAATGGTTATGAAACTAGTTTGTATACACTTTAGGTAAACACATCCTACATGGCAGATGAGTCACCCAAGCTAAGCTCCACACGTGTATGATAACTTGACTTTGACTAACGGTTGGTGACGGAAGGACAAACGTGGTACAATTTAACAAATTAAAGGACCTTTTTGTCACTTTTTAGAGATAAAGGACCATATTGGACCCAATGATGGAGTTAAGGGACCAATTTGGGTATTTTGCCTAAAATAAAAGAAAAAAGAAAGAAATAGAGAAAAAGAAAGAAGAAAAGAAAGTCAAAAAATAAAGGGATGGACGCTGGGAATCGAGCCCAGATCCCTTGGCTTACCAACACACGCCATCCCCACCAGGCTATGTAGCCTCTGCTGTTAAAGAATAGAAAACACATATTATATAATAAAACAAATTTTAAAATATTTCAAACGCAAAAAACGCGCACATGGACTTCATTTTCTTTGTTGGTCGTCCAGACTTTTACCTACGGCAAGCCTTCGTCGCTAAAGCCTATAGTGACGGTTTTGTCCGTCACTATAGCACCTGCTAATTCCAAAAATCAAAATATGCATTATAAATACAATCTAAGGGTATAGGCCAACTGGAAATCATCCTCTGAATCCATTGGTACCCTTAATTTGACCTGAAATCACCTCTAACTAGGGTTCTCCAAAATCACAATCGTGAACCCTTACAATGGTGGTTTACGATTCCTGCACTTAAAACAAAATTGAATTATCCAGAAAGCTTCTAAACATCATTATGAACAAAAATATGCAATCAAATTGAATTTATCATGCGTGTATGAATGAAATCGATTTTAACAAAAAAAAAGTTTATAACCAAGTTACGGTGATGGTATTTTACGAGTCTTTAGAGGACGGTGACGATTGGGACACCTTCAGAGGAACCTTAGGAATGTGTTTGGACCTTCAAATCACCTTGAAAGGGGCTGCAACCTTGAAACTGAAACTCACTTGTTCTTGAGTTTTTTCTTGAAGTTTTTAGGGTTCTTTTTTATCAAAATTTTCGTCCGCTTGACATCTGAAATTGTTATTGTGCTATCATGACTTTCCCTCTTCTTGTGCACGAATTTGGGATCACATATCATGTAAATAACTTTAATATTTGATCCTAAAATAGACCTAATATCAAATCTTTTGATTTTTCAATATTTATTTTGATTAAAATTGAATTTAAATGAATTAAATCCAATAAAATATGAAATAAATAAAGAAAAGCAAAATATATGACTTAGGGGTCATGGATCATCTTAAGATTAAGTTTGGATTGTGAAAAAGATAGGCCCATTTGGCAAAAACTCAAGTTTTGGTCATTGTTTGCCTTATACACCTCCTCAATTTTGCTCAACTTTAACAATGCACAACTCTCTCAATTCTCATCCTATGAATGTACTCTTGGACTTTTTAGAAAGCTTAAAGTGCCTTTAATCACTCATTTTGGTCTCATGTCAATTTAATATTCCATTTTCAAGTTATGAGCTTTTGAAAAAGTTGACTTTTTGTTGACTTTTTAGAGGACCTGTAATGTCTTGACTCATATCTCTCAAATGAAGCATTTCTGACCGTGGCTTGTGAGACATAAAGTTGTAAGGAATTGAATTTCCTTCAACATGAGCTTTGGATGGTAAATTTATGATGAAGCATGTGAAAGTTAGATCTTGTCAAAGTTCAGTTGACTTTCTCCTTAAGAAACCCTAATTTAGCAACTTTTGCCTTGTGATGAATTTGAGGTTTTCTTGATAAATCATGATCAACCCTTGATAAAATGATGAATCTTACTTCATAATCTTGATATTGGCCAAAATGTTTGAAGTTTGACTGTATGTTGACCATAGTTGACTTTTTCACCCAAGTTAACTAATTATTGATTATCTGAGCATTTGACTGGCCAAACTTATAGGGCAAGTTTTGAAACTTGAAATGAGGATCCTTTTGAAGTATATGGGATACCATGAAGTCCACTTGAGGCTTTGGAAGTCTAATTTACTTTGAGAAACACAAAACCCAAATGTGAGATCCATTGTTTAGAAGGAAGCTTTGTCTGATGAAACCTTGAGTCCCTTTGAGCAATTGAGAATCTTATGACCATTAGGAGACCTCTTTAGACATATTGTATTGAAGATATGAGGGCAAATTTTGGGGTACAACACTATCCTTTAGCAAGAATTTCTCCTTAACGGTCAAACCTTCACCAATCGTCGAAGGTTTATGCTCCTTTCGTTTATTCAAGTCCTTAGAGTACAAGGCAGATTGAACATCTTCAAAAGTCAGGGACTCTCTTCCATACAAGAGGGTTTCTTTGAAGTGAGCATGTGTTCTGTGAAAAGCGCATAACAACAACAACGCTTGATTTTCATCATCGATCTTCACATCAATATTTTCAAGATCAAGAATCAGCTTGTTGAACATATCCAATTGCTCAACCAACATTTTGTCTTCACTCATCTTGAATGAATACAAGGCTTGCTTCAGGTAGAGTCGATTCACCAATGATTTGGTCATGTACAAATCTTCAAGTTTCAACCATAACCCTGACGTTGTCGTCTCCTTTGATACCTGTCGAAGAACCTTATCACCAAGGCTCAACAATATTGTGATGTGTGTTTTCTCAATCATGGTTGTCTTTTCAGTTGTCGTTAACGCAACATTCACGGCTGTCTCTCCCTTCAACGCTTCCAAACAACCCTGCTGAACAAGTAGGGCTTTCATCTTCAAGCGCTACAGACCGAAGTCGTTCACACCGGTGAACTTTTCAGTCTCATACTTTGTTGAAGGCATCTTCTCCACGTTCACCGCACCAATTTGTTGTGAATATGATACCTTAGAAACAAAGTATAATAGGTTTCTTTATGATCAAGAAACCCACAAGGGTTAGGGTTTAGGGTTATCAAAGATAACAACAAGGATTGGTTATAAACTGTTATTCTTTCCTTTCTCTTTTAAACAAGATTACAAGTATACAAGAATAACAAATAACCTCTCTCGCTTTTGAATTAGGGTTTTGTCTTCCTATTTTCCCTTATACAAAATATGAGAAACTAGTATGCTATTTATAATAAAACTAACACACAAACCTAATGGGCTTTTTAACAATTACCCATTACAAGCTAACTTAGGGTAGAAGCTAACTTAAACAATTGGATTCATAACACAAGGCTCAATTAAACAATAACATGTGAGCGGACTTCAACGACATACTATTCGTAATATGGTTTGTTCAAATATTTCACACAAGAAAAGCATATGGTCATAAATAGTGATAAGCAAGAGATGTAGGCGAAAAACCACTAAAGAATGTGTGTAAGATAATGTCGATATAATCACAAGGGATAATGGTTCAACGCATGACTATCTAACATTCCGATTAAACTTTGTGTTATCCTTACTAAGATTAAGTTCAAATCGAAAGATACTTAATTGTATTAACATTATTTTCTTCTCCTTTTATGGAATTGGTTTTGTCATTATTAGAACAAATGGAGGATTGTTGTAAATTATTAAGAATTAATAATCTTGAGTAGGTTCCAAAATGATAAGAAAATATACAAATGAATATTAATTTTGAATTCAGAAATAAAAAACACTTGTGAAGTGTTGTATAGGTTTGAATTCGAAAATAGGCAACACTTCGTAAAGTGTTGCAGAATAAAAGTATGCAACTTATGAAGAATGTTGTTGTAGGCGAAACAATGTAACTTTTGATAAAAGTAACTTTTGGTGAAACTAACTTTTGACAAAAGCTTGTAATTTCTGGTAAAAGAAAGTTGTTTCACCAAGGGTCACAATATTGTGAAACAACACCAATATGACCTATAAATACTTTATTTCGGATTCAAAAAATATAATAAGAACATACATCCTCTTCACTAAAATTTCAGTCACTCTTCCCTATATTCGAGTTTTCATCGATTTTGTACAAACTCGAGTATAAGTTGAATTATCCTGGATATTCCTGCGTTTCAACTCTAAAATATTTGAGTGCTTGAAATACTTTTAAAAAAGATGATTTCATTCACGATTCTATCCTCAATCCAATTGATTTATAATTTAATTTTCTAACACTTAAGACATAGAATTTAGAAACACAGTGCTTTAATTTAAAACAATTTGGATGATTTGGCAAAATGATGATTTTTTACATTGACGGTAGATATCCATTAAACTCTTTTATTATTTCCTTGTGTAATAAAAAGAAGTGACAAATATATGCAGGTTAGTTTATATAAAGAAACAAACCAATATTCAAACCTCAACTGATCCATATTTAGTAGACATGCAATATTACGATGCCTGGAAGATTCTTAGATTCTTCTGACTTGTGGCTACCAAATGAGAAATGTTGGACATGTTGTTTCCTTTGGACATTGCAAATGTCAGTGCTTCAAACTCCTTCTATGGCAGTGTCATCCTATTGCTGAAGGTGAAGCTACAAGTTTTTCTATGTACACCCTCTTTTTCCTCCAACAACTATAATACATAACCTTGCATACTGTAACTTATGACAAGGTATCAAATGCATGAGCCTCGCGTGCAACCTTAATAAAGACATCTTCTAATGTGGTGTCTGCTAAACCCCATGCAAAAACAGTGAAGTTTCTTTTCGCAACTTCAACAGCCCGGAATACATTCGCTATTTTAACATCCTCTTTTGGTAGCTCAAATTTCTGAGTACCAGAGAGTTGGTATACCTTGTTGGCATTTGGGGTGAGCTGTTGTACAATGTTCTCCACATCCTTCTCGTGATCCATAGATGTTGTCATTGTGAACACATAGATTCCTCCGTATCTCGCTTTCAGCTATGACGAAACAATAAAAGTCAAATTATACATGATTCAAGTTTGCACTTTCTAGTTGGCAGTAATTTGAAAAAAAAATGGTAGAATGTACCTCTTTTGGATTTCCAATGCACTGCACGGTACCATTTACAAATATTCCTAATCGATCACATAACGCCTCTGCCTCTTCCATAGAATGTGCTGAAAGCAAAAAAACCAAGATTTATCAATCTATACATGTAGAGAGAGAGAGAGAAATAAATATTTTCTTTATAATATATTGCTAATAAGTCCACAAAAGAGTGCTAGAATACTTGTCAGAATAATTGCACGATCCCGTTTCGCAAGTCTGATAACATTCCATAGGCATTTCCTTGTAGCAGGGTCTAATCCAGTACCCGGCTCATCCATATAAACAACCTAAATTTAAATTAGTATGTACAAGATAAGAAAACTTGAATCTTCTTTAATTAAAAAAGGAAAATGATCAGATTAAGTTGAAAAGAAAAACAAACTTTGGGGTCCCCAATCATTGAAATTGCAACACTAAGCCTCCGCTTCATCCCTCCGCTGTATTTTCCAGCTTGTTTATCAGCAACCCCTCCATGGAAAAGGTTTAAATTCTTCAAAGATTCTTCTACTGCCTGTAACAATAGAACGGAAACTTAATAGTTAAAAGTTTCCCTGCCAAACAAAACAAATGCCAATACTGGAATTCGTGTGGAATGAACTTACTTGAGTCAATACGGGACCTTTAAGATTTTTAAGCCGACCATAAAATAGTAGGTGCTCTCTACCTGTCAGGCTTTCCCACAGCAGGCTATATATAAATAATATCATGAGAAATAAATTTAGAAACAGTTTCAATTGATACAAATCGAGTTTCAGGAAAAACTTAAACATTGGAAGAAATTTCTACTTACTCATGCTGTGGGCATACTCCCATGCTAGTATATATTTCATCCATGTGAGTTTTTATGTCCAGGCCTTGAACATAAGCCGCACCAGATGTCGGCTTAGTGAGACCAATCATCTATAAGAACACAAACTGAAATGAGCATATGTATCAAAGGTCCATACATTCTTATATGCGTGGACCAAACACATGTGAGAGGTCCATACATTCTTATATGGGTGGACCAAGCACATATGTATCATGTAATTTTTCAGAAGTCTGAATATATTGAACAAAATCAACTTTTAACTGACCATACTGATAAAAGAAGTCTTCCCGGCCCCATTAGGACCAAGAATACCGAAGCATTCCCCTCGAGGCACAGCAAGGGACAATTCTCTCACTGCGAATTTCCCTGGATTTCCATCCCTTCCTGGATAGAATTTTTTTAGGTTGTCACAAACAATTGCATGATCAATGGTTGGCTCAAGTAGCAGCTGCTCTACCTTCTCCCTCTAAAGATAAAAACAAGAAGTTATTTAATACATTATGCTGGGAAACCGATTCATTCATCTCCAATGCTAAATTATGTTAACAACTAGTTCTTGAAGCTAAAAATATACTTCGAGAGCCCCACTGGAGTTGCTTTATTGAAGACTCATTCTTTGGTGTTAAATTTTTTTATAATAAAAAAACAGGTGTTCAAAATAGAAAAAGATTGTGTGGGAAATTCCACCATTATTGAAGTCCATTACTAGCATCCAAAATGCTGCATTTGGGCTACCTTTATTGCAACATCCAACACCTTTAATGTGTTGGATCTGGAGGGTTGTGTTTAGTATCATACTTCCTAGAGATATGTGGAGGGGGAGTCTAACTCAACCTTACAAAATCGGCTATGAGGATTGAAATTGGGACTCTTGGCACATCCCTTCACACCCAGAATGATTGAGGTGGGTGGATATAAATAATGGGTGACTCGATAGAGGAAACCTAATAGCAGGTGATCTAACGGATCTTAAATCAGACTCTGATACCATCTTAGAATTTGGATTGGGCCTAAGTAACTTCATAAAACAGGCTTGTAATGTGAGGATTGCTCCAACTTCTAAACATATGGTATTGGAGTCGGGCTAAGGATTACAATGTGAGAATTGGACACAGGCCCACGCTAGGCGTGAAGCTGTGTTGGAGTCCCCAATTGCTTAGGTTTTCGGGCTGTTAGATGCATAAATATGAGCGGGCTAACTCGTCTTTTGAGCTAGCTTTTGGGATGAGATCCAAGCCCATTTAATAAGAAATGACCTAAGTAGTGCTTATAAATATGACATCTAGCTTTTGGGATGACATTAGCTATCTTAAGGTGAACATATACTAAGATTTCACTTATTCAATAAATATAAAGCTAACCTCTTGGATGACATCTGGTTTTTCCATCTGAACCATAACTTTTGACCCCTGCCTTTGAATACTGAGCGTCTTACATGATGAAAGAGATTTTTTCTGAAATCCTTTCAAGAAAAAAAGTGGACTTTTTCCACTTCCTGTCGAAAACACTTGGTCGAAGTAATAAGCAACAAAAAGCACTACTATCCACTCAGCAAACATGATAATTAAGACCTCTTTCATGCCATTGGCCCTATCACTCAGATCATGCCACCGCATACCATCAGTCCCCACATTACTACCACTGATGGCGGACTGTGCAAACTCATACAACCCACGGTATAAAGCAAACCCAGGATACAACTCCATAAAAATGATCCATCCTCCTGCATAAATTGCATAGGAAATCAACAAGGTAGAAGGATTGAAGATGCCAACAGAGGCATGTGATACATATAAAGGAGATTGATATGAAATTTATGTAGTTAAACTTCTAATCATTGTGGAAACCATATGAACAACTTGGAATGGTATAATTCTTCGGTCATATAACTTACTTGGAAATGACGAATCTTGGATAAAAAATTGGAAAAGAAACCCGGATAATAGCCCGGTTCCAAAGACACCTATATATGCAGTTACTGCAAATATTATAAATACAAGTCAGTAATGAGATCTGAGAATTTGAAGTAGCTATCAACAATATTAACACACTCTTCATTGTAAAAAACTTGAAGTAACTATCAATAAACCTGTGGCAGTCTTAACACTTGAAAAAAAGGAAGCCAGCAGAAACGCCAATGAAATTTGTAAGTTTATATAAATGAAATAAAACACAAATTGGATGCTGTAGTCATTCAAGGTAAAGAATTTTAGTCCTGAAAATGAAGCCAGAAACATTAGATAGGATAGGAAAATGTTGAGAACAGACAGTTAATGGTTATATTCTTACCTAAAACTGAGCCAAATATCACAAAACACAACATGTAGATCACTGATAAGGCAAGAAAATAACCATATGTAATCATCCAATATGGCCCATCACCAAGACCATGCATTTTCATCATGATTCTTAATTTTTGTTGCTTCTCATAAACCAATGATGTCAGAACAACCTACATTAAATGCATTTAGAGTTTGCTCATGCTGAACAGATAAATACACTAAAAAATCTATAAGTTGTGTCTGCGTTCGATGTTAGATGCAATTGTTGACTTTGAATCCGAGTCATTTATTGTTCCATAAGAAAATACAAAAAGAATGTATGCTATTACTTGCATCATGTTTACAGACATATAAAGCTGATTTAGAGATAGGTAAGAATATCACAGCTATTTCAAATTTCAAAATTGACCGGTAGTTATCAATTCTGCAATACAATGTCAGTACTGTCTTCTCATTTCTGTTAAATTCTCTTATTACACAATGTATTTCATGCTGATAAATTTGCTTAGATATTTCTGCACTTACCGGAAAGAGTTGCAGGACGACCCATGTAAAGAATAGACCGCCTAGGAGAGAAGCTATCTCAATCCTAAATGGGGTCTCAGATTTTGGCATTTCCTTTACAAACTCAAATAACATTTTTGTACCAGGTCCACGCAGAAATTGCACGTAGGCATTTGATATCTGCATGCATAATGATGCTAGTTATGAGTGACTATTATTTTCCAACGAGGACGCAACGATTAAAATAAGTTTTAGATATATACCAAATTTACAGAACGAGGAATTCGCAACAATGCAGGAGGACCAAAATTAGTGGCATCCTTGTAGGTTGACTTGTACCATACAGTAACATTGAATCCATTCTCATTTGAATTTAGAAAATCAAAAGCTGTCAAATGTCAAAACAATATATAAACATAAGTATTATCTTCCACACATGATGTATGCTGAAACATAATGATAAAAGTACCTGAAAATATTGGATTGATCCGCTGTGGGGAACTTCTTTCATGACCTTCATATAACTCATTATTGATCTCAGAAGAACTGTTCCGCCATAAATTTATACCATCAGCACATCCGATTTCTACATCACGGGGAAATAAATTCAACCACTAACAACAAAGTCATTGTCAAACATTGCACATCCAGGATATCCTAGTCTACACAACTCGTGGAAACTTAAAATGGCACATTGGATTATCGATTTCCATCATAAAACAGCTGTATGTACGCACGACATTACCTATTGATTAGTTATCACACATTGCCATTAGAAGGTAATTTCATACCTTTATTCACATGAAAGCCTGCTATCGTGTATGGAAATGTTGCCATATACTGCTGCGCATCAGTTCCTCCTACCGAGTAAATTGGTGGGAATAGAAGGTCGTCCTGAGGGCACTTAGTTTGTACATAATAAATCGGAAGATCAGAAGTGAAAGCAGGTTCAAGAAAATTGTTGCTCTCCGGTTTTGCCTCAGATCCCTATATCATTTTCACAGTTTCACTAACAACAATTTAACACACAAGATTATAACATTCAAAACCTAGTGAACAAAAAAAAAAAAAAAAAAAACTGACCAGCATATTTGATGCCAAACTAGCCATGATATCAGAGTAATCCATAGTTAAAACAGTCGGAAACATATAGTCAGACACAACTGTGCAAACATGAATCATGAAAAGACACATGAAGCAATTGAAAATTGAAACATAATAGTATAATAGTAACCGATTAAAAACAAGTTATACTCTGTCCAAAGGAGTGATTCTCAGCTGTGAATAGCATGGTATAAACGGGCGGATACCACGGCTTTCCGGCCGGAAGTTGCAAGAGAGGAGGCCATTCCGGCGGACTAGGAACAGCACAAGCTAAAACTTGAATCTGATCGGAATACTCAACTCCACAAACCTTGTCTGAGCCGTTACACGTAGTGCTGTCGTTGGTACAAACGCAACCGCATTTGAATTGGGGTTTATCGAATTGATTATCAATTAAAGGTTGGAGAAGAAACAGAATAACGCATAGCATGAACGGGAATAGAATGAGGCGAATGTTTGTCTTCTTGTTGCGTTTCTTCAAAACAGAAAAATTAGTTATGGCATGGAAGAAGCTATTTTGAATGAAGTGTGAAATGATGATTAGGTAAAGTACCTGGAAGGTTAAGTTCTTTCTGAGAAGCGCGTTTGCTTGAGTCGAGAAGGTGGAAGGAATTGTCATCTTTTTGTGATTGATCGACACAAGCAGCCTTTACTTGTGTGTCTGTGTATGTAACCTTGCTTTCTTTGGCTAATGCAAACACTCTTTTACCGCGAAAAGTACGAGTAATAATCTGTATGGTAAAAATATCCAGGGGAGATATTTGGATTCTAATACTATTACTATTAATAGTAATACTTTATTGCACAACTATACAATGCTTCTACATTAAGAAATCACTCAAATAATAATAAACAACCTTTAGTAGTAAATCTTTCCTTTTTCTTAAACTAGCCTCAATACACCTTTTTTTTATTGTCCAATGTAATTCTTTTTTATTCGAGAAATTAATCTAGATATGATATTCAATTTATATTAAAAAAGACTAATGTTCATATGGACATTCGGCATTCACTCTATTTACTTTTTAGTGTACCCAGAGATCGTAAAAATATAAAATATATTTTTTCTATTTAATTTTGATTTTAGTTTAAATTATTGTATAATGAAACAAAGTGTTTTGCTTTTATATATTACTAGTGTCCAGACGAATATACGTCTATCCGTTTTTTATAATACCAACGTGCGTAAAATATAAATTTATTATTATTTTTATTTAATTTTAATTTTATTATTTGTTAAAAAGAGAAGTTGAAATTTAAAATAAAAATCGTCACATAATCACGCTTTGTTAGAAAGAGATGTTAAAATTTAAAATAAAAGCTAAAAAAAGAGTATATTTAGAAAGAAAAATAGATCACACCAAAATTACCAAAATTATGATTTGCCCTTTATTATATATAAGTATAAGTATAGATAATAGATTATAGATTATGTTAGAACAACATACACAATAAAACCTAATTGTGAAAGTGAAGGTGTAACAATGGTGGAGAATAAAATTGGGGAAGAAGATGAAATTGAGAGAGAAAGAGAATTAGAGTAGAGAGAGTAATTGAGAATGAATATTCAATTTGGCATTAATTTTGGAATTGGAAATTACAATGAGTATTTATTCAATGTGGATACAATTGAGAGAAAAACACAAAAAATACAACTAAAGTGCATTGGCTGTTAATGTTGTCATTTTTCAGATTTTGACAGTGGTAACCGGTTACTCACCGAGGGGTAACCGGTTACTGCTGCTGCAGACTGAAAAATACAGCAGTTTACAGCACTTTCAACACACCACCTCACTTTAGTTGATCCAAGTCCAGCATGTTCAAGCTCTTCACCAGTCTCTTGAACACCTCATTTGTCACACCCTTCGTCAACAAATCCGCAACTTGGTCCTCGCTTCGGCAATAGCTCAATCTAAGCTTTCCGTCACCGACTAATTCTCTCAAGTAATGAAAACGCATCTCAATGTGCTTGCTCCTTCCGTGTGCAATCGGATTCTTCGCAAGATTAATCGCGGAAACATTATCCACAAACAGTGTGGTAACATCATCACCACATCCCAATTCCTTCATAAGATTCATAAGCCACATAGCTTGGCACGCACTCAACGAAGCCGCAATGTACTCGGCCTCACAAGAAGAGAGTGCTACAACCGGTTCCTTCTTGGAGCACCAAGAGATTGGTGTATTACCGAACATAAAGATGTAACCCGCCGTTGATTTTCGATCATCTTTATCTCCGCACCAATTAGAGTCAGTGTAGCCTAGTAAAGTACATTTGCGTCCCATATCCGATGCGGGAAACAGAATTCCACAACCAAGAGTACCTTTCACGTATCTAAGGATTCTCTTAACCGCTGCCAAGTGTGACACCTTAGGTCTCTCCATGAATCTACTCGCAATACCGACACTAAAAGCCAAATCCGGTCGCGTATTGCACAAGTACCTCAACGATCCAATCAAACTCCGGTAAAGTGTTGGATCTACATCATCCTCATCCTCACTTTTGGACAGCTGCAATCTTGCTTCACAAGGTGTACTAGAAGTGTTGCAATGCTCCATTTCACACTTTTTCAAGATATTAAGTGCATACCTCCTTTGATGCATAAGCAGCCCCACTTTTGACTTGTGGAACTCTATGCCAAGGAAGTAACTCATGACACCAAGGTCCGTCATCTCAAACTCACTCATGAGCTCCCCTTTGAACCTTGAAATACACTTGTCATTGCTGCCCGTAATCAAGAGATCATCAACATACAAGCAAAGTATGATAACACCATCAATCGTATCCGACCTCACATAAACACCATGTTCGGATACACATCGTTTGAAACCGATGTCAACAAGAAAGCCGTCTATGCGTTTGTTCCAAGCTCTTGGAGCTTGTTTCAAACCATACAACGCCTTATGTAGCTTGTAATACTTCCTCTCTTGATTTTTAATCACGAAACCGGGTGGCTGCCCCACATAAACTTCCTCATCAAGAGGACCATTCAAAAACGCAGATTTCACATCCATTTGGTAGATCACCCAATTGTTGCTATGTGCAATCCCAACAACCAAACGAATAGTCTCTAGTCTAGCCACCGGTGCGAATACCTCCTCATAGTCTATACCTTCACGTTGCAAGAACCCTTTAGCCATTAATCGAGCTTTATGCTTGATCACTTCGCCCTTTGGATTTGCTTTAACTTTATAGACCCAACGCACACCTATCGGTTTCTTTCCAAGCGGTAAATCGACCAACTCCCAAGTACCATTCTTCTCAATAGATTCCAGCTCCTCCTTCATTGCACATATCCATTTATGATCACTTAAGGCTTCCTCCTCATTTACCGGTTCAGATTCGGCCATAAGTGCGAAATGAACAAAATCACCATCGTTATTCACTTCGGTATCTCAGAATCTTTCATAGTCTCGGAGTCTTTGAGGCATAGCTCTTTGCCTCACAGGTCTACCCTCATTAACAACATTGTTTTCAGCTGCTGTAGGTGCAGGTACAGCGGAATCGGACGCCTCCGGATCAGACAGTTCCACAAACTGCTGTTGCTGTTTTTTCTCCGGTAACCGGTTACTCACCGGTGGGTAACCGGTTACCACTGTTTCTGCAGGATTTTTTACTTCATCAAACAGCACGTCCCGGCTTATCACGATCTTCCGATTCTTTTCATCAAACAGTTTGTAACCCCCAGTAGAATGATATCCAACAAATATCAACTTTTCACCTTTATCATCCAACTTCTTTCTAAGTTGATTTGGTATGTGACGATACGCAATCGACCCAAAAACGCGCAAATGAACCACACTAGGTTTGAAACCACTCCAAACCTCTTCAGGTGTGATATTCCGCAGCTTCTTAGTAGGACACCTATTCAACAAGTAGGTAGCTGTAGATACGGCCTCACCCCACAATTCCTTAGGTAACTTCTTCCCACAAAGCATGCTACGCACCATGTTCATTATTGTACGATTTTTCCTCTCGGCAGCCCCGTTTTGTTGAGGCGTATATGGAGGCACCACCTCACGCACAATACCCTCAAGATCACAGAAATTCCCAAATTCATTAGAGGTATATTCACCTCCACCATCCGTTTTGAGAACTTTGAGCTTCCGGCCGCTTTGACGCTCCACCAAGGATTTGAAACTCTTGAACACTCCAAACACCTCATCCTTTCTCTTGATAAGATAAGTCCAAAGTTTCCTACTAAAATCGTCAATGAACGTAACAAAATATCGATTGCCGCCATAAGTCTCTACTTGCATCGGTCCACAAACATCGGAATACACCACCTCAAGTAGGCCTTTGGCTCTCCGACCCGCATCCTTGCTAAACACATTCTTGTGTTGTTTGGATGTCACACATTCCTCACACAATTCTGTCGGAACACTAATATGTGGCAGCCCCGTTACCATACCACTTTGTTGCAACATCTTAAGATCCCTAATGTTAAGGTGACCAAGACGGTAATGCCATAACCACTCCTCTCTACTTACCGCGGTAGCCAAACAACGATGCTCCATAACCCTTAACTCAACTTTAAAGGTTCTATTGGCAGCCATCGGCGCTTTTAGAATCAACACACCTTTTGAATCTAAAACACGCATCATCTTGTTTTCCATCCGAATTAAGTACCCTCTTTCAAGTAATTGACCAATACTTAAAAGATTGCACCTAATTCCCGGTATGTACAAGACATCTTTGATCCTTGAAAAACCTTCATTCTTCCTTCCGATCAAAACGTCTCATACCCCTTCCGCGCTTAAAGTAGTGTCGTCGGCAAACTTGACTTTACTCTTTGTCGCTTGATTGATTTGCACAAACCAATCCTTTCGACCTGTCATGTGTGTTGAACAACCGGAATCCAAGTACCATTCATCTTTACTTTGAACTCCATCACGTACGGTAACTAATGCATTTCGATCCGAACACATTTTTTTACCACTTTCCGAAACAGTACAGCTGCTGTCCCGCGAACTGTCATGACAATAGCTGCTGTCCGGAACATCCACAATGCCATAATTCTCCTCCGTGATCATCACTAGAACCATGTCTTCATCCTCCACCTCTTCTCTAGCAACTTTGGCTTCATCATCGCGAGTCTTGTTCAATTTAGCATAGCACTTAGATTGAACATGTCCAAGCTTTTTGCACCTAAAGCATTGAACTTTACTCCAATCCTTTTTGAAACCATTACTACGATCACTCTCTTTGGAGCTGCTCTCACCCTTTTCATACATCGAACTCTTCGAATTTTGAGAATTGTTTGCACCAAAATTCTGAAAATTTGGCTTACCTCTAGCTACAAATTTTCCTTTCGACCTCTTGTTCCTCTCATTCAAACGCGCTTGCAAAGCGATCTCCGCTTTCGCTTCGACACATCTCTCATCCATCCTTTGTTCATGCGCCTCTAACGAACTTTGCAACTCATCCTTGTTCATAGTCGTTAGATCCTTTGATTCTTCAATGGCAACCACAATGTTATCGAACCGCGATGTTAACGAACGCAGCACCTTCGATACAACATTCTGCTCTACGATCGTTTCGCCACAAGACTTGATTTGATTGACTAACCGGGTAATGCGCGTAATGTAGTCGTTGATCGTTTCTTTGTCCTCCATTTTCGTTAACTCAAATTGACGCTTGTAAGTTTGTAACCTTACCACCTTCGCTTTCGCGGCACCGACATATGCTTTCTCCAAGATTTCCCACGCTTGCTTCGCGGATTCACAATCACCAACCTTCTCGAAATTGTCGTTATCAACACAAGAGTGAATCAAGAATAGAGCTTTGTAATCCTTTTTCTTTTCTTCTTTGTGTGTAGCCCTAATCGTGTCGGTAGCTTGTTCTCCTAATGGTGTGACTCCATTGATGACAATCTCAATCACCTCTTGATAACCAAACAGAACCTTCATTTGTTTCGCTCATTTGTCGTAATTTTTCGAATCAAGAATTGGGAGATTTGTGGGAATTCGATCATTGGAAACGGTAGCCATTATTGCAGCGGAATCGGATCAATAACCGGAGCTCTGATACCAAATGTTAGAACAACATACACAACAAAACCTAATTGTGAAAGTGAAGGTGTAACAATGGTGGAGAATAAAATTGGGGAAGAAGATGAAATTGAGAGAGAAAGAGAATTAGAGTAGAGAGAGTAATTGGGAATGAATATTCAATTTGGCATTAATTTTGGAATTGGAAATTACAATGAGTATTTATTCAATGTGGATACAATTGAGAGAAAAACACAAAAAATACAACTAAAATGCATTGGCTGTTAATGCTGTCATTTTTCAGATTTTGACAGTGGTAACCGGTTACTCACCGAGGGGTAACCGGTTACTGCTGTTGCAGACTGAAAAATACAGCAGTTTACAGCACTTTCAACAGATTAATAGTATTGCGGTAAGTAAAATAAGAATTTAAATTTATAAGTATCATTAACTTTTAAATGAGTATACTTTTATCCCTTTTTTTATTATTATAAGTGTAAAAATAACAGTGTTAATTTTGATTTTAATTTTAATTGTTTGTGTAATAAAATATGTGATATGTATTTATGTTAATTTTGATTTTAGTTTAAATTATTTGTGTAATAAAATCTGTGATATGTATTTATGTGATATATATTCATACATATAATTTTATTTAAAATATGTAATAAGGTGATACAAAATTAATATATTCGGATAAAAATTAATCTGATACATGCTTTAGATTGACTTACAAGGAGTTGAATGAGTAGAAATAAAATATACATTCTTTAGATTGGCTTTATAAGGAGATGAATGAGTAGAAACAAAATACATATAAAGTTAGGAGAATTCTATCTGCCACCTACCATTTCATTCCAGATATCCCATATTTTCAGTATTTCAAAAATATCTTTGTTATTATTTATTTAAAAAATTTATCATTTTTCTATTAAAAAAATCACTTTTTCTTATCTAAGATTTCAAAATTTTCGATAGTTGTTTCAAATTTTCCGGTGCGCAGTTTTACATATATTTAGCAATTCCCGTCTTTGAACCGGAAATTTTAGAAAATTTGGTATTTATTACCGAAAATTTATAAATATTTGGTATTCCGTATCGGAAATTCCAAAATATTCGATAAATATCATAACAACTTTGACACTAATACCATAAATTTTGAAAATTTCCGGTACTAAGCAAAAACTTCCAGAAACTTTGAAAAATCTAGTATGCCAGAAATTTCGCCTGTTATTGAAATTGCCTGTAATAGAGTTCTACTAGTTCAAAAATGTTTGCTTTGTGCAGTCCGGAGCTGGCAGGATCATCTACGGATTCGTGTAGCGATTTCACGCAGTTCTTCACCACAAACAAAATATGTTTTCTATGTAACAAGTTCAAATTAAACATTTTTGTTACGTTATATGATAATAATACTATACTTTTTATGCAATGTAAACGACAGATATTCAAAGTCGAGTTGAAGTATTAGCCTGAACACAACATGTTGGCAAACAACATGATATTATAGTTGTGATTGTTTGTTCTGATATTGCAAATGGTCAGCAAGGTAGGAAAGGTAAATTGATTATGGGTAGTGAGAGAGGAGGAAATTATAAAATAAAGAATACATCTGAAAGTAGTAAATCTTCATATGGCATTTATAGTATGAAAGTGAAATATCCTTTTAGACTAAGATCTTCGCCAAGTGGTATTGATTGGAAGGTGATGGTTAGGTGTGAGTTTCACAATTATAAACTATATGAGGATTTAGATTGCCATGACATATTGGACCGTCTAAAAGATCATGAGAGACAGTTTGTAAATGACATGACAAAGTACAACATGGCTTCACGGTACATAGTTTCTGCCTTGAAAGATAAAGATCCAAAAAACCTCACCAATGTTAGCCAAATGTATAAAGCTAGAGCCACGTAAAATGCAATCAAGATAGGTTCATTGACAGAAATGCAAATGTCGTTGAGTCTTATTCATACAGAAAAATACATGTGTTTGACAAGTAATAGGGAAAACTCAAATGTTGTTGTTGATATCTCCTGGTCACATCCTAATTCAGTAAAGTTGTTGAATATGTTTTACTTGGTGTTGATTTTTTATTGTACATACAAGACCAATAGGTAATGTGGATCTTTATCATAACTTGATACCATTTTGACATACTTTGATTGATAAGATTTTTTATTATTTGAATCGTGAGCATACAGGTACCGGTTACCACTACTTGACATTGTTGGTGTTACGTCAACAAAGTTAACGTTTTCTGTAGGATTTACCTATTTGGAACATGAAATGGAGGAGAATTTCACATGGGCACTGGAGAAGCTGAAAGAGTTGTTTTCTTTCGAGAAATTGCTACCCAATATTGTTGTGGCGGAAAGAGAACTTGCGTTAATAAATGTAATTCAAATTGTGTTTCCAAATTCAACACATATATTATGTTTGTTCCACATTACCAAAAATGTTAGCATGAAATGTAAGAAGTATGTTAAATTAGAAAAACATGAACATGTCATTGATCTATGGAACAACAACATGTATGCTAATGGAGAAAGTGAGTATCTCGCACAGTTGAAGCACTTTGAGATTGTTTGTGTTGATATATCTTTGTTTGTTAAGTATGTGAATGAAACATGGTTGACACCGTATAAAAAAAAGTTGTGGTTGTTTTTACTAACAGGGTCACTCATTTAGGAAACACAACAACGAACAAGTATACCAACTTCTTTTCGATGTTATTACTAAGCATAATTTATCATGTTGTCTCATTATGGTTTAATTGTTATGATTTAGGGTGGAGTCTGTTCATTGGAGAGTGAAAAACATGTTGACTACAATCATTGTCTACAATCCTTGTCACAGACACTTAACATTACTTTTTTCCCTCTTACCATGAGTAGACATAAAATCATTGTTGTTAGTTTTGTCAACGACAATCATTGAGTTCAGGTAAAATTAAAACCTGATAGTCCATTGCCTCCCGTCACTGAATATTAAATACAAACTTGTACTGAAGAAGCAAAGGCATGAAAGACAACATATGTAGGATGAATTAGGCACTGGAAGGAGGAAATCATCTTAATTTTTGATGTAATCTTGTGGATATATATTTATTATATGTGAAACCATTTATCTAGTACGATGTGGCCAAAATATTGAAATTATTACTCTTTTTTTTTTATGTTTTGGACATATACCGAAAATTTAAAATCTCTGGAATGTTTCTCAAACTTACATAAATATTATATATCCGGTATAACTTCACCGAAAATTTCAAAATTTTCGGTAGATAATACCAAATTGTTGAAATTTTCGGTATATGTAAAATACAAGCCTTGACATGGTAATTTTTGCAAAATTTTCGATATGATGATGAAATTTTCGGTATCAATATGAAATTTTCATATTTTCCGGAATTTTAATTTCACTACAAATAGAGGGTGTCAGATATAAATAGGGGTGACAGATTAATTCCTCTAAAGTAAATAGTCTTAATAACAACTTATCGACGTTGAATGTCCACGTTTATACATGTATGATGTAACTTTTGAGAATAGTGAACATGTTTGAGGCAATGTTAGTAATGTATTCGAGATGCAATTGAGATTGAATAAATTATAAAATAATTATTCGGTCCATTTTAGTATTAGATGATCTTTGGAAAGTCAAAAGGGAAGTTTATAAAGAAAGAAGTTTATAAAGAAAGACTTCCTTAAGGTATGAATATTTATGTGGTGATGTATGAAATTAATTGCAGTGTGTGATTTGAGTAAAATGAGAAATGATTTGAGTCAAGAACTTTAAAATCCAAAATTTTGGCACTTTGATTCAAATCATGATTCAAGTCATGAAAACCTTGATTGTAATTAGATTGACAAAACTGAAATCTTGATTTTCAAATGTATTTTTTATTCGAGTCAACCTATAACTTGATTCGAATCAAATTTGCTTTCGATTCAAGTCAGACAATTTTGTGATTCGAATCACACCAATAATGACAAAGTTTGTATGTCATATTTAATTTTTGATTGGAATCATACATAACTCTTATATGAATCACACTTCTTAAATTTGAATTTTTGAGAAAATTGTGTAATATTGAATCTAAAAATTAGCATGATATGAGTCATTCATTCATGTGTTTCTTATCCTAAATAATACACTAATTTGACTTGAACCACTAGCAACGACTTTTATCTGATGATTTGATTTAATGAATGCAAAATATGATTTAATGCAAAACATCATTGAATGCATTGTAACCAACTTAAAAAGATGTGTGCAAACCTAAAATGGAGGAGACTCAATAACAAAAAAAAAGTAATAAACGATAATATATAAAACTAGACAACCAAAAAAACTAAAACCCTAGAGGCACAAAGTAACTTCAGCCTCCCTTATTTTGAAGTTTAGCAATTTGCAAACTTGCATTAGAATTGAGTCAACTTGACCATTAAAATAAAACATGATAAATGTTTTTCTTTGTCCTCCTCCCGAAACATTGCACCATACCAAATTTGCATAAAACCACATAAATATATACAATAGACTCATTACTACTTCTCTCTCTTTGATAAAATCAAAAAGAGATCAATAGTAATGGAGTCTAAGCTCATACATTAGCAAACACAAAAATAATCCATAGCAAATTACACTAAACATCCGCTAAAGAAAGGTATACACAAATTAAAAACTTATATCACATATGAATACACAATTAGACAAGTCATATGCAACAAAAAGCATAGCAACAGCATGAAATTACTTAGAAGCAAAACACAATGAGTACAATAAGCCAAATTTACATGGAAGATGGATAAATAATGCATGGTCATATACCAAAAAGATGTTAACATGCACATAAACTAAAATTTGCTTATAACAAGATCTTAAATGCATAAATGAGGAGTCAGAGATTGCAAAACAGCTGGATGAATAAGCAGCATATCATATACAAATTCAAAATAGAATAGATAAAAGATCAAATAATGACAAGATACAAATTTGAGGACCATACCAATAAACTTGATAAGAAGTAATTTACTACACAAGAAATCATTAGTGAACAATAAAATATACAGCAAAATTGAAATAATCAATATAATCAATCTTTATTTAAAACAAATAGTTAGTTACAAACTAAAGAAAGAAGAAGGAAAACTGTGTTGCTTGTGACTCAGTTTCCTGCACTTGATAATTTTGAAATTATACAAAACAAATGAGAATAATTGGTTGATAATTAGAATAATTTCCATTGATTGATCTAGGTAGTTATACAAACTTAAGTCATATACATAACTCGCATAGCAAGTTTTTCAACAATTTCTGACAAACTTAAGTAACTAACTACCAACACATAGTTAGTTACAAACTTTCTTTCAGACTATAGTTATAAGTTAATATATAACTATTACAAACTTTCAAACCAAAATTATAAGATATAATTAATTACCAACTTTCAAAACAAAATTATAACACACCAGTTGCACCATATCATTCCATCATTTTGCATTGCAAAAAATTGCATTAACCATAAATCAGCATGAATGAGTAGTCAAATATCATTAGTGTTTGGCATATATGATGAATAAAATAGTATGAACCATCTAATCTTATATTATTTTGTATATTAAGAAGTAGCGTATTTGTTGTGATATGACATGTAAAGGTTAGATGTCATCATCAAAGCAAATTTTCTGGAGGTAAATCACTCCAACATTTGTTAATTGGATTTCAAAGTACACATGTAATACTTTTCTTTTTGTAATATGATTCAGATATAATCTTAACCTTGAAGGGAGTAAAAATTATGATAACGTATCAAATTCCTGAGCCTCGCGTGCAACCTTAATAAAGACATCTTCTAATGTTGTGTCAGCTAAACCCCATGCAACAACAGTAAACTTTCTTTTTGCAAGCTCAACTGCTTGGAATACATTGGCAATTTTAACATCCTCTTTTGGTAGCTCAAATTTCTGAGTACCAGATAGATGGTATATCTTGTTGGCATTTGGGGTGAGCTGTTGTACCATGCTCTCCACATCCTTCTCGTGATCGGAAGATGTTGTCATTGTGAACACATAAGTTCCTCCATATCTGCCTTTCAGCTATTCCAAAACAACAGAAGAAAAAAGTTTATACACGAGCATGGTCAACAGTTTCATTTTGATAAAGTGTGTGACTTGAGCAATGTACCTCCTTTGGATTTCCTATGCACTGCAAGCTACCATCTACAAAAATTCCTAATCGATCACATAAGGCCTCTGCCTCTTCCATAGAATGTGCTGAAAGCAAAAAAAAAAAAAAAAAAAAGAAGATAGATTTATCAATCTATACATAGAGAGGAAAAGAAAGAACACAATCAAGTTGTTATGGAATTAAATATTAAACAAGTTAAAATATCTAAAGCATAAACAAGAAGCAGAATATAGTGCTATAAAATCCATGAAAGAATGAGAGAATACTAGTGAGAATGATTGCACGATCTCTTTTCGCAAGCTTGATAACACTCCATAGGCATTTCCTTGAAGCAGGGTCTAATCCAGTACTTGGTTCATCCATATAAACAACCTAAATTTGAATTGGCATTTACATAATATGAAAACTTGAATCTTTTTTTTTTATTAAAAAATGAAAAGGAAGATATGATCAAATTGGGTTGGAAAGAAAAACAAACTTTGGGGTCCCCAATCAATGAAATGGCCACACTAAGCCTCCTCTTCATCCCTCCACTGTATTTTCCAGCTTGTTTATCAGCAACCCCTCCATGGAAAAGGTTTAAACTTTTCAAAGATTCTTCTACTGCCTGTAACAATAGAATGGAATCTAAATGGTTAATATTTTCTCTGCTAAACAAATGCCAGCTAAAGAGAAAATTGTTCAAATTGTATCTAAACTGCAATCGTCTTTTCTAGATCCAGACTCTTCTCAACAGAAAAACAAGCAATAAAAGTTGGAGGAGAAACATGTTATTAAAGCACCTAAAATGTGCTGTCTTCTTCACATTTTTTAATTACTTTTTTCTGAATAAAACTGAGATGTTTCATTGGTAATCTTAAAAATCTCGTTCTTTAACTGGTTTATAAATGACTGAGTCCTTGAACAAAACCAAACAATGTAATAGTAAGTTGACAAAACTAACATGAAATACATAATGTTGTGTTAATATATCGCACAAAAACCTATTTCTAATTTAAAAGGAAAATTTGTAAGACAACACTCCTAACATAATCAGACTCGTAACAGTGATAATAATCTTAATATTTTAAGCAGCAAGAATTCCTGTCGAATGAACTTACTTGTGTCAAGACGGAACCTTTAAGATTTTTTAGTCTACCATAAAAAAGTAGGTGCTCTCTACCGGTCAAGCTTTCCCACAGCAAGCTATAGTATCATGAGGAAAAAATTTAGAAATTTCTTTCAATTGATACAAATTTGATTTCAGGAAAAGCAAAAGCATAGTAGGAAATTTCAGTTTACTCATGCTGTGGGCATACTCCCATGCTAGTATATATTCCATCCATATGAGCTCTTATGTCTAGGCCTTCAACATATGCGGCACCAGATGTCGGCTTTGTGAGACCAATCATCTATAAGCATACATAAGATGATTAAATTTATAAATTAAGGAGAGAAAGCCATTCAAAGGATGAAAAATGATTCATTGAATTACAGTAGAACTTCATAAGATACTGAAGTGAGCACAACAGAGCCAGAGGTCCATAGTCATACGTCCTCATATGTATGGACCAAGTATCTTTTTGAATAAATGTAATTTACCGGGAAAAAAAATTAACATATTGTACAAAATCAATTTTAACTGACCATACTAATAAAAGAAGTTTTCCCTGCACCATTCGGACCAAGCATACCGAAGCATTCCCCTCGAGGCACAGCAAGGAATAATTCTTTCACTGCAAATTTCCCTGGATTTCCATCCGTTCCTGGATAGAATTTTTTAAGGTCGTCACAAACAATTGCATGGCTAACGGTTGGTTCACGTAGTAGCTGCTCCACCTTCTCCCTCTAAGGCAGAAAAAAAAACTATTTAATACATTATGCATGTAAGTAAGCCCCGTGTGGCGTACAAATTAATTCATCTCCAAAGCTGAAATGTTAAGAAGTGGTTCTAAAAGTTCAAAATCCATTTTAAGAAGAACCCCGTTGAAGTTAATCTATTTATGTAAAATTCAGACCTTGGTGTTAATTTTTTTGTAATACCAAACTGATGTTTAAACAAAGGAAAAGGTTTTGACTGAAAGGAAAGTTATTTTGTTCTCTATGTTTTGTAAATCACAATCCTCCTCCTGACTGATGCAGCACATTAATTTCTAAAAACAGACGATGAAATGCACCCCTTTTAATGGACATTAGCTTTCTTAATTTCATAATCTAAAAGGTGAACATATTTATTGAGTACACATAAAACTCACCTCTTGGATGACATCTGGTTTCTCCATCTGAGCCAAAACTTTTGACCCCTGCCTTTGAATACCGGGCTTACTGAATGACGAAATTGTTTTTTTCTGAAATCTTTTCAAGAAGAAAAGTGGACTTTTTCCACTTCCTGTCGACAATACTTGATCGAAGTAATAAGCAACAAAAAGCACTACAATCCACTCAGCAAACATGATGATTAAGACCTCTTTCATGCCATTGAAACTATCACTTAGATCCTGCCACCGCATTCCATAACTCTGCAAATTACTAGCAATGGCGGCAGACTGTGCAAACTCGAACAACCCCCGATATAAAGCAAACCCAGGATACAACTCCATACAAATGATCCATCCTCCTGCAGAAATAGCATAGAAATGAACAAACTAGATGGTTAGAAGCTGCAAATAGAGGCCTGTGACACATAAAAATGACTGATGTGAAATCTATGTAGATAAAACTTCTAATAACTGATGATATCAGTCAATTTTTTAAATTTGTAAAGAGCTGAATAATTTCTTAATTTCTGACTAATAAGCTATATAACCTTAACTGCCAACTCTGTCTCAATTCAGAGAAATGTCGCATTGCTAGTAAAGTAATGGTGCTTATTCCTTATGTTGCTTATGTTGTATCACATTAGTATGGTGCCTCAACTAAACCAACTTAAAACTACACTTCTTCCTTGTATTGCTTATATTACTGTTTGGGATCATACCAAGAGAAGCCATGAGAGACAAAAGAGGACATTGACAATTTCTGTGAATCGGGGGGAGTACTAGTTGCCAAAGTTCTATGTTTTATCGGGCTGATGTTTTGGAAGTTGTGTTTTACTTGTAACAAGATTAAGACCAATGAAAGGTATTGGTCAATTTAGGGTTTTTTGGGGGGAGGAGGTCTTGGATTTGAACAAAAAATGCTAGTGTTTGGCTTTATTAATATTATATGCAGGCGCATTTAGTCATATAACTTACTTGGAAATGATGAATCTTCAAGAAAAAATTGGAAAAGAAATCCGCCTAAGAGCCCTGTTCCAAAGACGGCTATATATGCTGTCACTGCAAATATATAAAAAATAAAAAAATAAAATAAAAAACATAAGTCCGTAATGAGATCTGAGAAAAGAAAATACACACACATTATAGTGAACAAACCTGTAGCGGTCATAACATTTGAAAAAAAGGAAGACAACAGAAATGCCAGTGAAATTTGTAAGTTTATATAGATGAAATAAAACACGAATTGGATGCTGTAGTCATTCAAGGTGAAGAATTTTAGTCCTGAAAATAAAGTCAGAAGCATCAGACAGAATGGAAAAATGCCAAGAAGGGAGAGTTAAATGGATATATTCTTACCTAAGACTGAGCCGAATATCACAAAACACAACATGTAGAGCACTGATAAGGCGAGAAAATAACCATACGAAATCATCCAATATGGCCCATCCCCAAGACCATGCATTTTCATCATGATTCTTAGTTTTTGTTGTTTCTCATAAACCAGTGATGTTAGAATAACCTACATAAAATGCATGTAGAGCATACTCATGTTGAACAGATAAGTACACTAAAACATCTATTATGTTGTGTTTGCATTGGATTGGATGTTAGATACAACGGTTGACTTTGAATCTGAGTCATATATTGTATCATAAGCAGAAAATCAAAAGGGAAAGTTTATTTTCATCATGGTAACATATAAAGGTGATTTAGAGACAGGTATGAAATAAAAAACATCACAGCTATTAATAAAACAATTAAAATTGGTCAATAGCTACCTATTCATGCGGATATTTTGGTTCAGATATTTCTGCACTTACCGGAAAAAGTTGCAGGACAACCCATGTAAAGAACAGACCGCCCAGGAGAGAAGCTATCTCAAACCCAAATGGGGTCCCAGATTTTGGCATTTCCTTTACAAACTCAAATAACATTTTGGTCCCAGGTCCACGCAGAAACTGCAGATAGGCATTTGATATCTGCATGCATAATGATGCTTAATATCAGTCACTATTATCTTCCAAGATTCAGGTAAAGGAAGAGGCAACAATTATAATAGGTTTTAGATATATACAAGATTTACAGAACGGGGAATCCGCAACAATGTAGAAGAACTAAAATCAGTGTTTTGCTTGGAATATGACTTGTACCAGACAGTGATATTGAATCCATGCTCATTTGAATCAAGAAAATCAAAAGCTGCAAAATGTCAAAACAATATATAAAAATGAGTATTGTCTTTCACACATCAAGTAAGTTGAAACATAATAAAAAAAAGTACCTGAAGCTACGTCATCAATTTGTGTTGTGTTATCTCTTTGATAACTATTATATAACTCATTGTTGATATCAGTAGAGCTTTTACGCCAAAATCTTCTACCTTGAGCACAATTGATTTCTACATCATCAAGTGGAAATAAATTCAATCATTAACATTCTACTCCCCGTCATTTGTTTAAAATGTATCTAAACAATCTGTTACAGTGCGAACCATTATTGTTCACTACTGTCCATAAGATTATTATCACTGCACAAGTGTACACTTGCAAATTTTAGATAAATTTTGAACATAATTTTTTTATATGCTCCTATTTTATGATTTCCATGTTGTTTAAAACACAAATGAAGACTTAAGCTCATGTCAAGAACAACGAGAATAACCTATCAAGTAGCCCCCCCACCTCACAAACAGCAGACAAGGTTTTGAAATGGACATGATATGATGATCATACAACTACATATTCTATTTAACAAACTATTTGAATATTTAATTTTCTGCCAGCAAGCATTTCAATGCTTTGTGAAATACAAAAATAACAAATAAGACCAATTGCGTTGAGCCAATCTCAATGGTAATCCAAATGCATATTGCAATATAAACATATCCAAGATAACATGTGTCTACACAGCTCATGACAACATCAAGAATGGCACATTGGAATGTCAATTTCCATGATAAAATAGTTGCGTGCATTCGCATTGCACAGCAACAACTGTTGATTCAATTTCAGTTTCATGTCTGTTATCATACATTGACATTACAAGGATATTCCATACCTTTCTCCGAAGTTGTGCCTGCTATCTGGTAGGGAAATGTGAGTTCGGAGTTGTTATGAGGGCACTGATTTTGTACATAAAAAAGAGGAACTTGCGAAGTAAAAGCAGGTTCATTAAAATTGGTGCCCTCGGGATTTGCTTCAGATCCCTATATTATTTTCCAAGTTGCACCACCAACAACAAACATAAATAAACCAATAAATATAATAATTTCTAGACTGATTAAAAAATTTTTTAACTCATAACAGGAAAATAAATACTTCGGAGTTGCAAATAAAAACTCACCAACACCACATTTGAAACCAAATTATCCATGATATCAGAGTAGTTCACAATGGGGGCACTTGGGAACATATTGTCAGACACAACTGTGCAAACAAACAAGGCGAAATGCATGTTTAGTTTCACTATACAAGAGGCAAAAGCAAGGGTTTTGAGGTGTCTGCAACCGCATAACATCCTCAATTTCAACTACAACGGCACATGTATTTTACCGTAATAAAAAATTTCTCAGGTAACAACTATCTGTAACCGCAATTTAAATCACTGTTATCAAAATTACCTTTGCCTCCAGAATGAACTTTAAGCTAAACACAGATATAACAAATGAAATTTGCAGCAAAATAATTTTAAAAAAAATCTTACTCTGTCCAAAGGATTGATTGTTGGCGGTGAAAAGCACTTTAACCGGACAGGTTCCGTTAATATCCTTGCAAAACGCATCAGGAAGTTGCAAAATCGGAGGCCATTCCGGCGGCTTAGGAATTGCACAGTCTGCAATTTGATTCTGATCGGAATACTGAGGTCCACAAACCTTCTCCGAATCGCTACATGTAGCCCTATTATCGCGACAGGCGCAACCGCATTTGAACTCAGGTTGATCGAATTGAGCGTCGATTAACCTTTGAATAACAACGAGCAAGATACAAAGGATCAATGGGGACAGAATCAGACGAAGGTTGGTTTTCACGTTTCGTTTCTGTAAACGTGATTATGATTCATGCAATTGCATGGAAGAACACGTTCAGTGAAATGAATAATTGATTATAATGTGATAAAATTAATGTATAATTGATTATAATGGAATAAAATTAATGAATAATTGATTTTGAGATGGTGATTGTACGTACCTGGAAAGTTAGATTTTTCCTGAGAAGCGCGTTTGCTTGAGTCCAGAAACTGGAACGATTTACCATTGTTTTTTCTGTTGCTGCAAAAATGCACTTCTTCTTGGTGTCAATTTGAAGTCTCTTGTTTTTATATGCTACCTTACGAAATTATAGTACTGATCTTAACTTTTATAATGACTGATTTTGAATTTTCCATGACAATTTGTTTTACTTGGAAAATGCTGAATAAGAAGAAAAAAAAAACAATAATAAATCACAGTTATTCACGATCCCTATTAAAAAAGAAATTAAATTTAAAATTATTTTAAAATTCATCTATAAAATAGAGTGACATGTATATTTTTGTATTTCTTATTCAAAAATTTTCTTTCTCTTTTTCCTAAAGAGAATAACTTACCATAAATTTAGATTTTAGTATTTTATTAATTTTTACATGGATACCCTTAAGAATATTAATATCTTAGATCAATTCAACATTATTATTCAATACTATAACATTTAATTTATTTTATTTTAAAATAAATTATAATTTTAAATTAATTTATATTAAAGGTTTTGGTATCCAACTTTAATAGATATTAAGTTTTTTTTTCCTTTTTACCTCTAACAAACTCATACGTTTTTGGATGAATATGGCTTTTGGACCGTATTTATTTGGTTAATATAATCAAAATAGGAAGTTGGAAAAAAGAAAAACTTAAAAATAATAATAAATTTAAATCTATTTTTTCTTCTTATTTGTTCAACAATTACTTTAATTGTATAAATATATAAATTTCAAAAAGTGATTTACTCATATTTGGATCACTATATTTTTCAGTATTTATATTATTGACAAATTATTAATTTGTTATTCTCTAAATCTTCGTTTCTTAGTTGGAATTCGTTAATCATACGAATCCAAGTATTTGGTTCAAATATTTAATATTTAATAAAATATATTCAATAAGAGTTATTTAATATTATGAGAATTATAGGATGTATATTAAAAATAAAAGTTATTTAATATTATACTGAAGAAATTATTACTTTTAGTATTTTTTTACTAATAAAGCAATTATTTTAGAATAAAGCTTATAATTTTAAAATATGTACTCTACAATATTATAAGCATCGTCTTTTTTTTTCTTACGTATTTAAAAAAAAAATATGTTCGACAAATTTATTACATATATTTTATTTATTGATATTTTAAAAATATAATTAGTTTATTAATATGTGTATATTAAATTTTTCATTTTAAAAAAAATATTAATAGTATTAACTAACAGTCTTATTGAAGTTGTTGAATATGTTTATATAAAATTTTGTAATATTATTGAAAAAAACATGTGAGATTTATATTTAACTTAGTTTAAATTTATTGTCATAATTTATAAAGAAACAATTATAAATCCAACAAAAATATTTTTTTAATTCAAACTTTAAAGTATTAGCTAGTCATCTAAATTAATTAATGAGCATAACTAGTTGACAGTATTTTAAGTTAACACTCACTTTTTGAAATTCACTTTAAAATTTCAAAGTATAAATATTTGAATTATTTTATGTTATATTTAGAACACTCACTGCATTTTTTTTCAATTTTATTTTTATTGTTGTCAATTTTAGAATTTAACGTAAGAATAATTATTATTTTATAAATAATATTTCATAATTATTTGTTAAAGAATGATAAATAAATGTTATTAAATTATAAATAGTGTGATACAAAAAGAAATAGATAAACAATTTCATAAAGAACAATAAAATTTAGTAATATCGTAATAATGACTTTATGGTATAAATAATTAGAATTAGGGATGTAAATAGATCATAAAGAAAAGAAATCATTAATCTGATAATTCAAATCAAATTAAATCGATTTTTTTTTATTGTTTTTGGTTTGGTTACAAAATCGAATCAAAGTAATGAAAATCTATGTGATTTAATACGGTTCTCGGTTTTAGTTTTTAGGAACCGCCAACCCGATTTATCGAACCAGCCACTATAATTATACTTTAAATATTTCATTTCATTCATCATTAACGAAAATTTTACCTTATACCCCTACGTTTGTCCTCATACCCCTACGAATTTTAAAATATTCCAATTTTATCTTTTCTATTTTTTATTTAATTATTTTTACTTTTTACCGCAAACTCAGATAAGTAAAAAAATTATTTTTTGACAGTACACGTCAAGAACTGGAAGTAGCAAGGGAAAGAAATCCGGAGTACAAAATTTGCAAACTGGAAGTATTAAGGTTCTTATATCCGGTTCACTCAAATACTACACCGAAAGTAACATGTTTGTGTTATCCGATTTAAGTAATTTCTTAACCGGAAGTATCTCATCTACGTGTTTCGGTTCGTAAATTTTTGCCTTCACCGAAAGTAACCTTGTTAGGTTATCCGGTTCATTTTTTTATTTTATTTTTATGTTGTCATTTTTTTAGGATACATGAATGTTCCTTTGATGATATGCGACAAAGATCAGACAAATGTAGATACAACCGAGATATTCTCAACTACACAAAAATTTCCTACAAGAGAAGAGGTGACTAAGTGGATTAGGGAGGTTGGACTCAGAAATAGAGTCACTATTATAATTACCCGTTCGGATACAAAGACTGGTAAGAAGGAAGAAGTGACAAAGTTATATTTGGTTGCGATAGAGGTGGAAAATACAAAGAAGGAGAAAGTGAAACACAAAGCGCTTTCAAAAGATGTGAATGTCCTTTCAAAGTTAGATAAACACCTTCAAAGAATGGTTCTGGTTGGAAAATCGATGTAAAATGTGGAGTTCACAATCATGGTTTACCTTATAGATTTAAAGGTCATGCATTTGTGAGTCGACTCACTGATGATGACCAACAACATATTTTAGATTTGTCAAAATGTCATGTTCCCTCAAAGACATATATTGTTGTCATTACAAGAACGAGATCCAAACAATGTGACTCGAATCACCCAAATATATAAACACAAGAGTAAGATTCAGAAGTAAAAAATAAGGGGAAATAGAACATATACAACAGTTGCTTAAGTTGATTGAGGAATCAAATTATGTTTACTATAGTAGGAAAAAAGATTAGTCAGAAGTTGTGAAAGATATCTTCGAGACCCATCTAGACTCAATGAAATTGTTGAATATGTTCCCGATTGTGTTGATTATGGATAGTACTTATAAAACCAATAAGTATAGGCAACCTTTGTTTGAAATAGTTGGTGTCACATCAACTGATTTAACATTTGCTATTGCATTTTCCTATATGGAATCTGAGAAAACAGAAACTTTATGTTGGGTGGTAGATAAACTGAAACAGATATTCACTAACACAAGGGTTTTGGCCCCAAGTAATTTTAACCAATATAGATCTTCCTTTGATGAAAGCAATTGAAACTGTATTTCCAATGACAGTTAATATGCTTTGTCGATTTCACATAAACAAGAATGTGAAAACAAAGTGCAGGGAGTATGTTGTGAACGATATGCGAGAACCGATAGAGAGGCTTTGGTACGAACTTATAGTGGCTAGTGATGAGGTTGAGTATCATCAAATGTTGAAATTACTTGAGCATGCCTATTTGGATTACAGACCTTTTATTGATTATGTGAAAGACATGTGGTTGACACCTCATAGGCCTAGATTTGTTGAAGCTTGGATCAATAAAGTATTGCATTTAGACAATGTCACAACTAAAAGGTAATGTGTTTGTTTTTTAGGGGTTTAGATATAGTTTGTTTATTGTAATAGTAATGATACTGAATTTCTTTTTTTTAGAGTTGAGTTTACGCATTGGAAGTTGAAGCAGATGTTGGAGAGCAACTTAGGTGATATGGTCAAATGCTAGGAGGCTATGAATGGCAACATCAAGATTCAAGTGGGAAATATTAGAGCTTCATTTCAGAAGAGTTTTTATGAGGTTTAGCGTGTCCATAGTGGTCCATATTATGGGAATTTGTGTGGATCAGTATCTAGAGTTGTTTTGCGTCACATTGCTGAAGAGTGGCACTAAGTTGACATGGTGGATACAAACACCCATATGTTCAGGTGCGTTCGTAGAACAGTATATGGGTTACCTTTTGCCTGTGAGTTAGGGAAATACACATTGAGTGGTGAACCAATACCAATCGATGTTATTCATATCCATTGGAGGAAATTGAGTATGTAAGGTGAATAAGAGGTAGACACAAAGGATGGAGCAAAGATGGACATGACAAATGCAATTGAGGCACTGTGGAAACTGTTTCATTCATTGGATGTTGCAGGAAATAGAGCATTAAAAAGTAGGGTGTGTGAAATAACTTACCCCACTACAACAAAGATAGTACCACCACCTGTGAAGATAAAGACCAAAGTAAGAGTAAAGAGAAAAGGAAAAAAAACATGTTTATTATGATGTTTATCATGTTCCTTCGTATCATGAGTATGTTGAACAAGCACACAACAATTCTAAGAAATCTTTGAAGAGGTCATGTTCACAGTTATCCCAGACGTCAAAGAAAAAACCATCTCACATGTACATTGTACAATTTTCTACACATATTAGACCTTTTATTGACGATATTGTTGATGTTAAGAATGATGAAAATTGTGGGTTTAGAGTCATTGCATCAATGCATAGATATGGTGAAGATGGTTGGTCAAAGGTTCGTCGTGATTTGGATAATGAAATCAGAGGTCCTAGAAAAAGTCTTTATGTGAAGTTATTTGGAGATCGCTTATCAAAAGTAAGAGAATCCTTGTTGATGTCATCTTTAGATTCCCAACCATATGATAAATGGATGACACTACCAGAAATAGGTTATGTGATAGCAAATCGGTATAACATCATTCTTGTCTCATTAAGTGCTCTTAGTTTGACGTTATTCCCTATGACGACTAAACATAATCCTAATGTCTTCCTTTACTGCATTGGTTTTGTAAACTCAAATCATTGGGTTTAGGAAAATATTATAAACATTTATTTTTCAATACTATTAAATTATTTATTTTGCCATCTCACTAATATGTTTTTGTAACAAGTAAACATGAACAAAGTATTTCCCTTACCGCCAGTCACAGTGGATTGGCAGAATAATCGCACATCAGATGCAACTTCTTGGATAATAGGATTCTCTGGACGGTTACAACATTGGCACAAGCTTACACTGATTCTCCCAAATCATATTATATTATGATATATTTTCATGTTTTTTTATATTTCTAATGCATGATTGTTTTCATGTTATTTTGTTTAAATTCATCTAAATAATTATAAATAATATAAGTTTGATCAATAGAGTACTATATAAGTATGCAGAATAATAAGTATGTATGAATATAAAAAAAAAGTACTACATCAAAATGTGAAATAATAACTATGTCTGAATAATAAAATAAAAATATCATGCATCCTCGTCCTCGTTAACGTAAGTTACTGGTCCACCCTGAGGTAATGGTCCACCCTGCGCTAGACGTAGTGCTCAAAAGACCTCAACATACTCATCATCCTCCTCCTCAGCCTTGTGACGTTGCAGATAGCGACTCAGCTCATGTGAAATATGTTGTAACCTCATATCTGACGGTTCATCATGAAAATCGGGAACTAGAACCTTTATGTCCCCCCCTAGGGTGGTGGTATCAAACGAGTATGAGATATTGTATAGGACCAAACCAGGTACTCTGCCACTGTATCGTATGGAACATCTGCAAATTGCGCAGGTTGAATCATTTGTCTGACGCTCACATGATAACTAACATAATCGAAAAATATGTTCAGTGCCTCAATGTCAGGTGGATATGATGGTATGTACTACCGATATCCAAACTGACGTAAGCATATATCAGGTAAATAAAGGACAGATGTATCGTACCATCGCAGAACACCCCTGTACAAACTAATATCATCAAATGGTTTGTGTTGCTTATGATCCTCAAAAAGGTGCCAGATGACATCGCCAGGTGTCAATCCATCCAATACAACTCTGATCTCATCAATTTTCGTCGTAGATTGCTTGTAGCACCACTTTACGGCCCTCGAAAGTGAACTACCAACGCCAGCAATCTTCAAAAATCCTTTATTCCCAACAGTTGGGAAATACTCATGAATCCAACACATTCAACAAAATATGAAAATTGTCAATTAAAAATATTATAAATTATATAATACAATTATAAAGTAAATTAAAATAAAACATTTGTACCTATAGAAGAGAGACATATCCACCAAGTTGTTTGCAAGAATAAAACGAAGCATCTCTGGGGTATCTATAGAGTGTGACAAGTACATCAGCATTCCAACAATATATGTCACATATGTCTAAGTCCTCGAAGAGCGGTAAATACTTTTCCTCTACAAGAGTAAAAGTCTTATCAGTAAGAATAATGCAGCCAAGTAACAACATCATATACACCCTATCATCATTCATCAACCAACACAAAATCTACCTCAGTATGTGATTTCAATTCATTGCCCACAAGCTTTTAATCTCAATACATGTTCCCTTCACTCTGCATCATACATTAATTAATCACAACACAAAATCTACCTCGGTATGTGATTTCAATTCATTGTCCACAAGCTTTTAATCTCAATACATGTTCCCTTCACTCTGCATCATACATATCTACCTCGGTAAGTGATTTCAATTCATTGTCCACAAGCTTTTGATCTCAATACATGTTCCCTTCACTCTGCATCATACATTAAATAATCATAACCCCGTTGGAAAGCAAAGTGGTTCCCCATAAAAACCATCATTCAATTGTTTCTCCCTCTCTTTGGATGTAAATCAACCCTCCCCATTCGACACATCACACACCTATCCATCACTATCACCTGCCAAAATTCTTTAACTTTTACTCAAATTTTCTTTGATAAACCAATTTATTAAACATTTGAACACTCATGTAAATTCAATTTGTTTTTTTCCAGAAAAATCACCCCACAAATGAATAATCAAAACTAATTTATTGAAGATATTCAAAGACACGTTTGAAATTTAATGAAATATAAGTCACAATTCAAAATTAACAAATTACAAAATAAGATAAACATAGAAATTAAAGATTCAAGACCTTTAACATATTCAAAATCACTAGAAATCTAAAAATCAAATGCAACAATACCTTGAAAGCTCTTATTCCCTTATGCGACAATTTCATACTAAAATTTTGATAATTAATTATTATAAACAAAAAATATATATAAAGTTTTCACCCCAACTTCTAAAATCATAAAATTAAAATATCAAAAATAAATAACCAATAAAAATTAAAGAAACAATTGACCTAGATTTCGTTAGAACCGCCTAAATATTTATCTTTTGAAAGAAAAAAATTGAACCACTTTTAGAAAAACAATTTGTACACTTTTAGATCCTGAACTTCTATACGACATTAGTGGGTACACATTAGTACCCCGAAGGCTATTGAAACAGAGATCCTGAACTTCTATACGATATTAGTGGGTACAAATGCCATTGATCTTAAAGGTATTGACATTCATGCAATTAGAAATGGAAAAAACATTGACAGTGGAACTAGCCCAGATGCTCATTCGGCCAATTGAAGATAATGAAATTTGGAAAGCTTTATTTAGTATAGGAGATACTAAGATTTCATGTATAGACGGTTTCAATGCTTTCTTTTTCAAATCATCCTGGAAAATTATGAAGAAAGATGTGACAAAAGCAATCATGGAGTTCTATGAAACGGGTGATATGCATATGGCAATCAATTGCTTTCTCATTACATTAATTCAAAAGTCCCCTAAAGCATCAACCATTAAGGATATGAGACCTATTTCCTGTCGCAACACTATTTATAAGATTAATTCTAAAATTCTCATTGTTAGACTCGTTGATGTGATTGGTAGGATCGGGGATGAAAATCAATCTGCTTTTATATTGTGAAGAATTATTCATGATAATTGATCTTACCTGATCAGGAGGAACCTTTCAGTGGTGAGCAGCTTCTACGGTGGAGAAAATAAGGGGTGTACCTACAAGGTACTCCGATGCCAAAGTGAGAAAAAACTATGAAGTGAGCAAGTACAGAAAGTAGTAAATAATAGAATATATGACCCTCTAGTGAAAGAGGGTTTTTATAGTGTGCCTTCAGCGCTGGGCCAAGGTTCTTCTCATGGGCTGGATCAGCTAGGCCCAAGGAGGAACTAATAGGGTTTGTGTAGGATCAGATAAGACCTAGCATGTGGTCTTGCCCCTGGTGCAACTGCCCCGCAAGACTAGGAGATTATTGTGGGGGTAGTTGATGGAAGGTGTGGAGCACGTGGGGGAAATGCTCTCCCCATATCTTTTTGTATTAAGCCTTGGGCATATGCCTGACTGATTAGGCCATGCCCGACATGCATGGTGTACGACCCAGTCTAGAACATGAGCCCCCCAAGTTGCAACTCCGGTGTGGAGTTGTAGCGGTAAAATCATGAGTGTAAGTTATTAGTTAACTTAACTCAAAGTAAATAGAGTCGCCACCGCGACTTTATTTTATTCCAAATGGAAAAGGAAAAAAATAGAGAATAAATCCTAATGAATCTAAAAGCAAAAAGAAAAAAGAATCAAACAGAGAAATGGGTAAGGGGATAGGTTACATATTGGGAAGGTTTTAAGCATCCAAAATGTTTGTGGTACTCCACGGGAGCCCTTTGAAATATTTAATACTTTTGGTTTGAAAATGGTTTGTTAAAAGAGATTGAAAAGATGAGAAGAGAAATGTTTTTTTTAAGATTTTTGTGTTTGAAGAGACGTTCGTCTCATGCCTACGTACCCACGACGTGCAATGTGAGATCAAAACTCCGTAGTTCATGGTACAAATAGTGAAAAACTAATGTGTTGGATTGATTTTAAAATGTAAAGATAAGTCGTCATTCTTTAGCGAATAATTCCGCTAAAAAGAACGAATCATATCTAAACATTTTAAAAGGAAAAGTTTTGATATGCTTATGTGGTTTAGCATTTATTAAGAAATGAAATTAAAATAAACGTAAAACCGCTAGACCTAAGTCAAGGTTTGATTATGAGAGCAGTTTGAAGTTTGAAAACAAAGAAGATTTTACAAAGAGGGAGAAGTTTTGAAAATTCAAGAAGTGGAAGGAAATGAAGAGGTTATCCTAAAACTTGAAGTAAAAGTTAGAGGAAGAACGATCTAACCGCATGACGAACACTCTTCGAAACATAAGAAACAATAAGACTTCATCTTCATAAACAAGTGAACCAAATCAAGGCTAAGGTCTTCAATCCATAATAACTTGAGCAAAGGGAATGATCCTAAAATCTATGTCCAAAACACCAAATCCAATGCCAATGATAATAGCCATAGTCCAAAATTAAAGTCACAAGTATTTTAGATGTTTAATCCTTTATTAATATTTTTGCGTCCAAATGGACAAAGGAAAAAACACAAGAATATGAATATAAACATAAACAATATGATGAACTATATAATATAATATAAGCATAATAAAAGAGATAAGGAGCGAGAGATAAAAATAAAGAGGATAAGGTGCGAGAAGGAATTAAAATGTTAATATAGTAATAGTAATAATAATATTTACATAATAATGATATGAAGAGCTTAATCATCCACAACCAAAGAAAGTAACCAAGGTACTTAGTACCAAAATAAAAAGGCAACCACTTCCGCTTAGTATCTTACACTATAGTGATTAATCAAGTCGATTAAAACCAAATTCAATGAAGTTTGAAAGAAGATTGGGAGACCCAAAGAAACTACGCATCTGTTCGCAGTGATTTCTGGCGAACAACCTCTGGTTAACCAATTTCTCAGAAAATTGGGTTACTTGCAGGACCAACCAAACAAGTCCTGGGACACATGTGCAATTATTCTGTCGAACTACTCTTAGTGTTTGTGATTGATTTGTGGTTTGTTTTGTTTATGATGTCAAAGTATTCAATGCTTTGAGTTTGAAATTAAAATAAAGTAAAGTTTTGAACGAAAATAAGAAAAGTGTCGAAAGATGTAACTTGCAGAAAAGTAAATAAGACTTAAAGATAAAATACTTGATGAAACAAACTGGTAATTTAAATAACTTTAAAAGAAAGATGGTGTTCAAACATACATGGTTCCAAATATCAAACTCATTTTCTCTCACGCTGGGTACTTAGAGTATTTACAGGAATTTTTGTATAAGTTTTCACACACACACTCTAAACACAAACTATCCTATTTATATACAAACAAAGTAACTGCTTAGAACGGAAAAACTATAACTAAATGACAAGTGTCAGCCTGCATGCAACTTCTTCCCCTGAAACCTCCATGTGTCCAACTGTCAAAAGGTTACAACTTTTTGAATTTGAATTCCCTTCTTTGGTGACGAAACCTTGCACCTCTTCAATCTGTCGAAGCCTTTAAAGAAGAAACAACTCTTTCAGCATCTGCCAAATACTGCTTTTGTCAAAACCCTTTTCTGTCGAAATGTCGAAAAACAACCTTATTCTGTCAAATGCCTAACTACAAACAGTTTTCTCAAACTTATCCTGCCAGAATACTACTTGTCCTTCTGTCGAAGCATTGGAACCTTTAACCTTGTCAGCATCTCTTAAATTTCTTTTCTTTCATCATTCTTCGACAGAGATGGCTTCAAGCTCTAAATTTCAACATGTCGAAATTATGAGCTTACAAATTGCCCCCCAGCAAAGATGTTTTCGACTATTCTTGGAGAAATATCTTTTGCTGTCGAAATGACCTTTGACATCCTGTCAGTCTCATTTATTATAAAGTGACTTTGTTGAGTCCCAAGAAAACAACATGATTTCCACTTCCTGAAAAACGTCACGTCTAGCCCACGTTTACACAATCTCCCATGACCCTATATTTTAGCTAAATCATGGCTTCCTACCAACCGTCACTTTCAATCACCACCAATGGATCAAAAACGCATGTTCCCATTTTCCCAACTGAAAAGTCTTTTCAGTTCTCCTCTTATCAGTTCATTTTTTCTATAAATACCAACCTCAAAAACTTTTTTCCTTTTTCACCTTCTCAAAACTCTTCTCCTACCTAAACGCAGAAACTCCATTAAAAACCCTTTTCAAAGCTTCTGCTCCTCCAAACTTCACATCTTCTCACATCAATGGCTCCTCCAAAAACTGTTGTTGATCGCAGTGCCAAGAAGACAAAGAAAACAGCTGATCTTCCTCCTGCTCATACACTACCTGGGCCCATACAAATGCAGCAACAACAATACATTCCAGAACCCCCAAATGAAAGGGAGAAAGCAAGCATCTACAGGTCTCAGGTAATGATTCCTATCTCAGTTTCTGGAGTTCACCATGCCATGCTAGGTCCCATTTTTGATCCTAATGCTGACCCTAACCGCTTGAAAGACTTTTATCCCTGTTATTCTGCTTCTAAACCCATAGCTGCTAGCAAGAACCCTAAGCCTGCCGAAACAACATCCAAAAAACCTGAAACTCCCATAGCTTCGACAGAGATAGATCTGTCTTATTTGAATCAAGCTAGGATTTTTAGGAGTACTCCCCTGACGAAGGATCCTTCCGACTACTTAGCTTGGCTCACTAGGGTCGAAAGAGTCAAAGAGAAATTCTGGAAGAAAACTGGCATCTATGACCTGATCCAACTGTCGAAGGAAGGTCCCCGCTATTGCCAGAACATGCTGCTGGCCTCTTTGTACTTCTGGGATAGTACTTACAACACTTTCCATTTACCCTGTGGTATGGTTACTCCTACCCTTTTCGACATAGCAGCCATTACTGGCCTCAGTCCTTTAGGAGAAATTTTTAACCCTGAACATTTAAACAAAGACCCCATAGGCTTCGACACCAAGCATGCTGGATATTCTGTTTTTATTACTCATCACCAAGGCGAAGACAATGAGGAAGTCTCTGACAGAGAGCACATTGCTTTCCTTACTCTGTGGTTAGCTAAATTTGTCTTCTGCACTAGGTCACTCCAGGTTGCCAGAAGTTATATTATCATGGCTAATCAACTTCATAATGGAGTTGCATTCTGCCGGAGTGAGTTGCTTTTGGCAAACCTATATGAATCCTTGAGTGAGAGTGTGAGTAATCTAAAAACCCTTAAGGACAAAGGCAATATTAGTCTCACAGGCCCCTTCTGGCTCCTACAATTGTGGTTGAACGCAACCTTCTAAAGTCCAAGAAGAAGTTATTCCTTCTGACTCTGAAAAAACTCTGGCTGAAAGGCTTCAAGAAGAAGCCACCCCAGATGCAGGTGTCCATGGGCCTCAAACTTTCGACGAATTTAACATCAGTGATTCTGAATCTTCTGGCAATAATTCTCCCTTTCGCCCAGACTTTACTGCAGAGGAAAAAACAGCTCCAGACCAGGATGCACCAACTCAAGGACCAACTGCTGCAACAGAAATTGACGGAGATGCTCTTGGCCAGGACATACAAACTCAAGAGCCAGCTGATACCACAGAGGCTGACAAAGAAATTGTCGAAGAAGAGGTTGATCTGTCGAATCAACCAGAAACCAACCTGAGCCTTGGAGGAACTTCCCAAAATGTTCCTACTTCCTCAGAAGTTCCAACAGAAACCCCTTTGGGTACTGGTTCGACAAGCTTATCACATGAGGAAATTGAAAGCTTGAAAGTTAGAAAACCTCTGGAATATTTAAAAGCTCTACTCAATTCCAGGTACAACTTCCAAGACTCTTCCCACAGTGGTTCGACAGCTTCAGGGGCCATTTCTGACATTCAACCCATCAGTGTCATCATGGATGAAATCAAGGCAAAAATCCTTGGGGTGGACCTGTTTGAGATTCTGGCTGACAATCCTTCTGCCCAGTATGACTTAAAGAAACTCCTGAAACGAGCTAATCTGCTGGAGGCTTCGACTGAAGAGAGTCGACTGGTGATGGACCTGATGTCAATGATTGACTCTGTAAGTGCTGACCTGGTTCGTCAAAAGGAATTTTCTCAGAACATTACAGCTAAGTCTGAAGAACAAGTTTCAGAATGGAATATCGTAGCTTCTTCAACAGACAAAATTTCAGAGCTGAACAAGCTTTCTGACGAATACACCAAAGCTGCTGCTGAGTGTGAAAACAACATTCAGGCTTATCAGGCTCAGATTGCTGAACTTCAAAAGAAAATCCTCCAAGAGAAGGAACGCCAGGCCACCCTCCAACAGCCCAACCAAGAGGAAATCGACAAGGAACTTCAAAAAGGTCTCCAACATGCAGAATCAGCTCAACAACTTCACAGGGAGATTGACGAACTGACTGTCAGCAAGAGTCTCTGCGAGCGTCGAATTCAGCTTCAGAAGAAGAAATTTGACGAACTCAAAGCAGCCTTCCTTCGACAGTAGTTTGTAATAGACAATAGGAAATTTTATTGTTTTAAGAATTTTTCTTTTTAGCAATTTCATATGTAATGTTATTTTACGCCATCTGTTTGGCGAAGACAAGCTTTTATTTGCAATTTCATTCTGTTCCTATTTTTATTTCTTGCAATGTTGGTTTATACTTTTTCAAGTACTTGCCATTTATTTTCAGCACTCTCCTGTCTTTTCCTATTTCTTCGACTTCATATGCACCATTTGAAAAAACTCTTAAAATTTTGAAAGGTCCTTCCCATTTAGGGGACCATTTTCCCATCAATCTATCTTTCTTTTCCATGGGCAAAATTACTTTCCAAACTAAATCATCTACTAAAAAGGCTTTAAATTTTACTTTCTTATTGTAAAACTTTTCGACTCTTTCTTTCTGCCTTTTTATTAATTCTAAAGCACGTAACCTTTCTTCATCTAAATCAACCAACTCATCCATCATCATACTCCAATAAATTTCAGATGGAATCTCATGATGCCTTTGAATTCGTATTGACTGTAAACAGATTTCGACTGGCAACACTGCATCATGTCCATAGGTTAATTTAAATGGGGTAGAATTAGTTGCCTCCTTAGGAGACGTTCGACAAGCCCAAAGGATTTGATCCAGAGTCTTGTGCCAATTTCTAGGTTTTTTACCCACGTGCTTCTTTATCAGATTTATCACTACTTTGTTGGCTGCTTCGACCTGACCATTTGCTTGGGCATAATAAGGTGTCGAAGTTAGCAACTTAAAACCTGTCTCTTTTGCAAATGCCTGCATATTTCTTCCAGTAAACACAGATCCTTGATCAGTGGTTATAGTCTCTGGTATTCCAAATCTATACATTATATGTTTCTGGATGAAGTCTATGACTGCTTCCTGATCTACATTCGTCAGTGGTATGGCTTCGATCCACTTAGTGAAGTAATCTACCCCAACTAGAATGTACTTCTGCCCTTTTGAAGAGGCTGGTCGAATTTCACCAATCAAATCTAAAGCCCAACCTCTGAATGGCCAAGGCTTTATAATGGAATGTAACTCATTTGCTGGCACATGAGGTATGCCTGCATGAATTTGACATTCTTGACATCCTTTCGCAAATTCGACACAATCTTTCAACATTGTTGGCCAATACATCCCTTGTCGAAATAGTAACCATTTCATCTTGTGCCCTGCCTGGTGTGCACCACATGCACCACTATGCACATTCGACAAAGCTATATAGGCTTCAGTCTCTCCTAGGCACTTCAGTAGAACTCCCTCTGCAGTCTTTTTAAACAATTCATTTCCAAAAAGCACATAACTTATAGCTCTATACTTTATCTTCCTTTCGACTGTCTGGTTTGGATTTTGTAAATAATCTTTGATAGGTTTTCTCCAATCTCCTACCCCTAGATCATCTACATTAAAAATTTCAAAGTTGTCTTCATCACCATATCCCAGTCTCATGGTCTCCAAATCAGATGGGGATAGCCTAGTGGATACAACTTTTCCTCTTACTTCGACAACTTTCATCAGGTTTTCTTTCGACACTCTGTAACCTGATGTCAGTTGAGCCAAGTCATTTGCTTCCTGATTTTCTAATCTAGGAATGTGTCTAAAGATTACACTGTCGAATCTCTTGAGGAGTCTGTTGGCTATCACAAAATACATAATCAAATTTTCTTTGACACATTTATACTCTTTTGTCAGTTGTTTTATCACCAACTCAGAGTCACCCATTATTTCGACCTCTGTTGCCCCCAATTCCAACAAAATTTCAAGTCCAGCAATTAAAGCTTCATATTCTGCTTCATTGTTTGAACAACAACCTTCTATTTTGTACTTGAACTTTGTTGGAATTTTAGTGGGAGAAATGATCAATACCCCAACACCTGTTCCATTTTTATGACTGGAACCGTCGAAATATAATTTCCAAGGCTCTCTTTCGACATAATTTGTCTCATCTCCAAGTATGGAGTGGTCAGCTATAAAGTCAGCAACCACTTGTCCTTTGACAGCTTTTAGAGGCACATATTTTAAAGAATATTCAGTCAAGGCTAAAGCCCATTTTTCAATTCGACTATGTAGAATAGATTTAGACAACATATGTTTTATTACGTCGAAATGAGAAGATACATGTACATCAATGGGTTTTATATAATGCTTTAACTTTGTACAAGAGAAATATACACATAAACATAATTTCTCTATCATACTATATCTAGTTTCAGCATCATTTAAGACTCTGCTGAGATAGTAGATGGCTCTTTCGACGCCATGTTCATCTTCCTGACAAAGCATGCTTCCCAATGTTCTGTCAGATGCTGATATGTAGAGCCTCATGCTTCTTTTTCGACAAGGAGATATTAAGACTGGAGGACTTGCCAGATACTTCTTGATCTTGTCGAAGGCATCTTGCTGTTCTTGCCCCCAAGTGAAGCCCTCCTTCTTCAGTCGAAGTAGAGGTGAGAAGGCCTGTGTCTTTCCACTAAGGTTGGAGATGAACCTTCTGAGAAAGTTGATTTTCCCTAGTAGAGACTGTAATTCCTTCTTTGTCGATGGCGCTTTCGCTTCCATTATGGCCTTAACTTTGTTTTCATTAATTTCGATCCCTTTCTTGTGGACCACAAAGCCTAAGAAGTCCCCTGCCTGCACACCAAAAGCACATTTAAGAGGATTCATTTTCAAACCAAACTTCCTCATCCTTTCAAAGGACTGTCGAAGATGGTTAATATGATCTGAGCCTGAGGCAGATTTAATCACAATATCATCTATATAAACTTGCATAAACGTTTCAATGAAATCATGAAAAATAGAATTCATGGCCCTTTGGTAAGTAGCTCCAGCATTTTTTAAACCAAAGGGCATGACTACCCACTCATATGTTCCTATTGCCCCTGGACAACGAAAAGCTGTTTTTGGAACATCTTCTTCAGCAATGAAAATCTGGTTATAACCAGAATATCCATCAAGCATACTTAAATACTCATGGCCTGCTGCAGAATCTACTAGCATTTCTGCCACTGGCATAGGATATTCATCCTTAGGGGTAGCTGAGTTTAGATCTCTAAAATCAATGCATACCCTTAGTTTGCCATTTTTCTTAATCACAGGAACAATATTAGCAATCCATTCGACATACCTCGTTGTACGGATGAATTTGCATTTTAGAAGCCTTTCGACTTCCTCTTTGATTTTCGACAGAATTTCAGGTGCAAAGCGTCTGGGAGTCTGCTTTATTGGCTTCTTTCCTTCCAGTATTGGCAACTTCAATTCAACCAAATTTCTGTCTAAACCAGGCATTTCGTCATAATCCCATGCGAAGCAGTCTTTAAACTCATTCAGCAGCTGGATTATTTCGACCCTGAGCTGAGGATCCATCTTGGCACTGATGTAAGTAGGCCTTTTCTCTGCCCCCAGTCCCAGATTAATCTCTTCTAAAGGATCCTGTGCCACCATTTTCATATTGGTTGGGGCTGGATCTTTTTCGAACCCCAAAGGTTCGTCATCATAAATGGCATCAAGTCTTTGACTCTGCCATTCGCCATTAGAGTCTTCTTCAAAACTCTGCTTTGCATGTTGTTCCTCAATATTTTCTTGAGGATGTTGTTCTTCGACAACTTGAGTGTTGGCTTCGGCAGCCATGTTTCTAACTTCAGCCTCAAGGGCCGCTTTGAGTTGTTTTTCGGCTATATAAGCCGAAATCCTTTCCGTTGCTGAAACTTCAGTCATTTTCACTGAACTCACTCCCCCATCCAGTTGGGTTGACATGGGCAGTTCCCCAAGTGTAATTTGTCTCCCCAATTATTTCTTTATCCCACTAGAAACCATGCGTAGGATGGAGGTACATGGAACAGTAAGCGTTGTCGGAAGCTGTTAGGTCGAAAGCAGCAGGATTGCATGGTGCTATATGGGCTAGGTTCTTGTCGAAGTTACGACTAGTGACATTGTTCACATCAGCTGTGAAGTAACTCTGATCTGCTTCTATGTTTTCGACAATCCCATCTGGTCTCCAGATTGCTATCCTTTGATGCATGGAGGATGGCATAGCCCCAATCCCATGGATCCATTCTCTTCCCAACAGCAAGTTGTAATTTTCCTTTGATGATATCACCACAAACATTGTAGGCCTGGTGATGGATCCTACAGTCAAGTTCAGTTGTATTACCCCCAGTGTTGTCCCTACTTTACCTTCATAGTTGGACAACACCATGTTGTGAGGCTTAGTGTCGGAGTCATCTTTTCCAATCCTCTTTATCATGTAATGAGGAATTAAATTTACAGCTGCTCCTCCATCTATCAGAATTTTGTTGACACCCACGTTTTCTACCTTTTCTTTTATGAAAAGAGGCTTTAAGTGAGCCTTCATTGCATCATCTGGCTTTTCGAAGAAAGCATTTTGCTCTTTGACACAGCCATTGTTCATTATGTAGTAGCATACAGGCTTCAGGCCTATGCTATCATCTGCCATGTCATCCTCTTCATCTTCGACTTCCATTATCCTGTCATAGTCTCTGGGCAACACAGAAACCACATTACAGGTTACGTCGAAGGACGCATCAGACTCTGAACTGAAGTCATCTGTAACTTCTTCGTCCACTGGCATTTTGTTGTTTGTTTTCTGCATTTCTGTGGTGTCACTAGATCCATTCTTCTGAGGGGTTTCTTCTTTTGCCAGAGGTCTCCCCTTGCTTGTAATCTGCACATACTTGCTTGATTCAGCTTCCTTCTGCCCAACCCTTTTGTGTTCTACAGTTTCCTTTTCAATTTTCTTCTGCCTTTGGAATCTTCTCCATTGGGACCTGGACATAGGATTTTTTCCTTTGTAGTTTTCAGAGACGTACTTTGGCCTTGCCTCCTTTTTAACTTCCATTGAGGCACCCCTGTTCATTTCAAAACTCTTCCATCTCTTCTGACCTTGGGCATCCCTTATAGGTTGAACCCATTTGTCATCATCTGGTCTGTTGGATGGTTTATAAGTGTTGAAACGTCTTTCTCCCACTCCTTGGATGTGATGCTTCCCTCTTCTTGGGTCGAATCTTTCGTTTCTGGTTGGTGGGACTGTTCCCCAGTTTCTTTTCCTCTGGGTCTTTTCTGCTGCTTCTAAGTCATCAGCTGCTTTCCTGTCGAACACAGCACTGCATCTTGGGCAAAGCATAACTTCTGCGTTCTTCCTTTGACACCTTTGGATGAATTCGACAAGACTTTCGTTCTCTTCTGGGTAAACCAGCTTCTGATGCTTCTCTTGACGTTTCTTTCCCTTATTGGTGTCTGGTCCTACCTTTTGAGTGATTTCCACCATATGAATCCCAACATTTTGTTCAGTTGTGATTTTTAATTTGTTCATTTTTTCGACTAGCATCATTTCTTCCGGGATATTCTCCTTTGACTGATTCACTCTGCCTTTTGGGTGTAAACCCTTATAGATGTATTTGCAGCAGTGTGCAACACCTTCGACAGAATGTTCTTCAGTTCTGATGGTACTACTGTTTATTGGTTCGACAGTAAGGGCATTGTCATCAGTCCCTGTTGTTTTGATCTTATCTTGGTCAAGGCCTTCAGTGGCCTCTTTTTGGACAGTGAGGGTTTTGTTATCCTCCTCTTCGTCATCATTTTTGAAAGAATCTCCCCATCCTGTGGGTTTGATTTTGTTGATATCTGTTTTGGAGCTTGGTGGTGCTGAATATTTCACCATGAAGTCGAACCTCCCATTCGACTCTCCTAAAGTGTCCCAGATCACCCCCTGCTCAGCATCTCTTTCATAGTTTTTCTTGTCGAAGCTTCTTCCTACTTTGACTGTATTTCTTTTGTCGAAACCTTCAGTAGTTTCAATGGCATTCTCACTGTCGAAGTCTTCAGAAGCTTTGACTTCTTCTTCCTCAGCCTGGTCTGCAAGGTCATCACCCTCTTCCACCACATTTACATGGGTGTCGAAACCTTCAGCAGCCTCTATCATGTTGAAGTTGGTGTCGAAACCTTCAGTGGCTTCTACTATCTCAAAGCTTTCCTCAAACATGACTTCCAATTCGACCATATTCACCATTTCAGGTTCAGCATAATTGGCTTCCACCACTTGCATGGGATTGGAGTCAATCCTCATCTGTTGCTTGGCTTTGTCTCCAAACTTCAGCCTTCCATTTTGGATTGCATTCTGGACAAGATCCCTGAAAAGGTAACATTGAGAAGTTTTATGACCTAAGAAATTATGGTATTTACAAAAACCTCTCTTTTTCTGTTGGTCTACAGGAGGCTCCTTAGTGCCTGCTGGTTTTATTAACTGACCATCTTTGACTAATAAATCAAAAATTTCATCACATTTGGTGATGTCGAATGTATAGGTTCTGTTAGGGAACCTGTCATTCTTTTCCACTTCGACTGGATTTTTCCCATTCGACGGGGCTAAAACTTTACAAGAATATGGAGGGCCTTGTTTTAATTCTGCCAGATCAATTTCTTGCTGGTCGAAAATGTCTGGTTCGTTTTCGTCATAGTCATCTTGAACTATTCCTACATAGGCCATTCTTTCCTTCTTGTTTTTATTTGATCTAAATTTTTCATTTTTTAGTCTTTCTATTTGCCTCACTCTGTCTGCCAGTTGTGCCATGTCTCTTAAGTACTGGGTATCCAGTTTTTTCCTTATGGAATAATCTAGACCCCCTGCAGCCATTTCGACTAGCTCTTGTTCCGGCACTTGTGTAAAGCATCTGGCTTTTAATAATCTAAACCTATTCAAATAGTCATCTATAGGTTCAGAAAATTTTCTTTTGACACTTGCCAACTCTTTCAAACTTATCTTGGTTTGTCCCATATAGAACTATTCATGGAACAATCTTTCTAATTGGGTCCAAGTGAATATTGAAGTTGCAGGAAGAGATGTAAACCAAGTGAAAGCATTTTTTGTCAAAGAACTTGGGAAATATTTCATCCTTAAGTTCTCATTATTAGCAATCTCTCCTGCCTCTATCAAATAATGCGCTACGTGTTCTATGGTGGACTCACTAGTATCCCCTGAGAATTTGGTGAATTTGGGGACTTTCCACCTTGGTGGTAATTCTTGTTGTAAAACAAATTCAGACAAGGGGGAAGTATAACTAGGCCTTTGTAATCCTACGTTTACTCCATTTTGAGCCATTATTCTCTCAACCATGGTGGCAATATTATTTTCGACAGGCATGTTATTGTAACGCATTCTCTGCTGTAATATTTCATCAGCATTTTGGTCTCTCTGGACTATTATTCTTCTTGGTTCCTGTCGAATGGGCTCTTCTACATTAGGCTGTTCAACTATCACCTCTTGGCCCCTGGGATTTTCATGAGGGTTTCCTAATGGCCTTTGGTTTATAGTAAGTTCCTCTTCTGCAGGCCTATTGGCAGGATTTTGATTCAATTGCATTCTTTGCTGTGCTTGAGGGACTCCAAAAAAGCCAGCAATGCGTGCCATCTGTTCTGCCAATATTTGGTTTGTTTGGGTAGTGTTTTGTATTAGAGGATTGAACACTTCTCCCATTTGTTGTGTCAATGCCTGCACCATTTCATGATTTCTTTCATCCATCTGTTGACGAATTACTTGTGCAGAATGGTTTGTCATAGTGGGTATATGGAAACCTGGTGGAACTTGATTTATTCTATTTCCATTTCCACCATATCCTGATCCCTGCAATGGTGATGACATTTGAGCCATAGCATCAGAGAATAATGGTGACGAATTATGTAGGCTTGCCATCGTTGAAGTTGGCATTCCATATGGTTGTTCCCTCCCAGTCAAGGGCTGAGAATAATTCAGATATGGCCTGAAGGTATTTCCTCCAGGGGGAGGGGTTCCAGTGGGTCTGGCGTGTCCCGTGGTGGAAGAACTAGGCGCATTTTGGGACGCTGTACCCGTTGGTATTGAATCCCCTAATGGAGGCCTGATCTGTTCTAAAACAGGGCCAGAAACTGGTATTCCTTCTGACGAAGGGATAGGATTGGAAACTGGAATAGTTTCGTTAGGATTGTTTGAAGCATTAGCCATCCTTCTTCCTCTTGTTCTCTTTGGTCTTTCTACGTCGGTTACGTCTAGTTTACCGCTTCTAAGAATCATACAACGTAGCAAGGAACAATTTGTCTAAGAAAGTTCTCTATTAGATTTTATTAACTGCACTGTCCCACTGGGCGTGCCAATTTGTTCGCTGTGATTTCTGGCGAACAACCTCTGGTTAACCAATTTCTCAGAAAATTGGGTTACTTGCAGGACCAACCAAACAAGTCCTGGGACACATGTGCAATTATTCTGTCGAACTACTCTTAGTGTTTGTGATTGATTTGTGGTTTGTTTTGTTTATGATGTCAAAGTATTCAATGCTTTGAGTTTGAAATTAATATAAAGTAAAGTTTTGAACGAAAATAAGAAAAGTGTCGAAAGATGTAACTTGCAGAAAAGTAAATAAGACTTAAAGATAAAATACTTGATGAAACAAACTGGTAATTTAAATAACTTTAAAAGAAAGATGGTGTTCAAACATACATGGTTCCAAATATCAAACTCATTTTCTCTCACGCTGGGTACTTAGAGTATTTACAGGAATTTTTGTATAAGTTTTCACACACACACTCTAAACACAAACTATCCTATTTATATACAAACAAAGTAACTGCTTAGAACGGAAAAACTATAACTAAATGACAAGTGTCAGCCTGCATGCAACTTCTTCCCCTGAAACCTCCATGTGTCCAACTGTCAAAAGGTTACAACTTTTTGAATTTGAATTCCCTTCTTTGGTGACGAAACCTTGCACCTCTTCAATCTGTCGAAGCCTTTAAAGAAGAAACAACTCTTTCAGCATCTGCCAAATACTGCTTTTGTCAAAACCCTTTTCTGTCGAAATGTCGAAAAACAACCTTATTCTGTCAAATGCCTAACTACAAACAGTTTTCTCAAACTTATCCTGCCAGAATACTACTTGTCCTTCTGTCGAAGCATTGGAACCTTTAACCTTGTCAGCATCTCTTAAATTTCTTTTCTTTCATCATTCTTCGACAGAGATGGCTTCAAGCTCTAAATTTCAACATGTCGAAATTATGAGCTTACAGCATCAAACTTCATAAGTCTTGGATCTTAACGCAAAAAGATCAATTACTTTGGGATTACACGACCAACACGAGGTCCGTTCCATGAAAGTGCAAGTATCCAATTGGATTTTTATTCCAAAGTAGGGGCACATTTAGGTCTATGTTAAGCAATCACCGAGTAATTTATGGAGTAATTACCCTACAAATGAGGCCGACCAAAACCAATTAAAGTTAACGATTTTAGTACTAATACATGTGAGATAAACGATATGTAAATCGCCATCCAAATGCAATGCCGCACAAAAATAAAGATGAATACCAAATTGAGTTACACTTATGGTATTCTTTCATATTTAAGTCCAATCACTCATCTTGGTGGATTCAAGTATGAAATATCCCACTAATGCAAAGTACCTAAAGTGAATTAAATAATTCACTTAGAGGTAGATTTGGACTAATGAATATTAACCACTCTAATATGCACCTAAAGTCCATTGAAATTAAAGAGAAATCAGCCCCAAAAATGTCTCCCAAGGTAAAAATGAGAAGGAGGGAGAAGAGGAAGCAAGAGGAACTAAGAGCAAGTCAAAAACAAACCAAAAACAACTTCTGGAGCAGTGTTAATCGGTTAACACAACAAAATTTCAAATTCTGGCACAAAATTAACACTGGTTAATCGGTTAACCATTTTATACTGAAATTGGTTAACCGGTTAACACTGAATCAGTAGCAGAAAAATAGCCAAAATTCGGCATGATCCTCTTTCAAAAACACTTCCAAAACCATATGATCATGAACTGAATTGACACGAATTTTAAAGTTAAGAATCAGTGAAATCCCTGCAATAAAACAATAATTTGTGATCCAAAGGATCAACAACCAAAGAAACCAAAGATCTACATCTTGAATGTTGATGATGAAGGTAGAACCATGGAAAAAAGTGAATTACCAAGAACACTCTTCAAATTGATCTAATATCAAGCTTGATCTATTGAAATTGATGAATAAAAAGGAATAGGATGAAGGTTTAGCTCAAAGTTAATTAAGAATTCAAGGTGAATTCTTGATAACTTTCAAAAATAGGTAAAAATGAGCTTTGGTGATTTTGGTGTTTGGGAGGATATTTTTCAACAGATTTATTGGCTATCAAAAGCTTGAGAATTGAATGAGAAAATGCCTCTATTTAAAGAGTTTAGGTATAGGAATTTGGTGGAATAGAGCTTGCTTTGGAAATTAAAAAATTAGGCTTGTAATTCAAATTTGGAGGGAAATATAAAAGAGTGGTGATTATTGAGGGTTTATGGTGGGAAACGATCAAAGTGCTACAGAGAATTAAGAGGGAAATGGATCTAGAACATTCCAAATGAGATCAATGGCTAAGATGTGCTTAAATTGAACAAAATATTCAAATTTCGCACTGGTTAATCGGTTAACACATTGGTTAACCGGTTAATTAAGTCAAATTTTGATTTTTTTTGTTTAATTTTAATTGCTTGATTGTTTCGGCCCGATTCTTTTGCACATCGAAGAAGGCATGGAAATAAACACATGAACCTTGGAATTCCTTGAATAAATAAATTAAATTGGGAAATTCTTGATCAGATAAATTTAAATTAATTGCGGATCAACTTCGACTTTTATCTGAGAAATTCATTCGAGCTGCTCCCTAGTCGATGACGAAAGATCGATGACAATCTTCACGCTTCTTCAGGGTCGTCGCTGAGAGGGATAAACTCAAAATCTACGTCGAGTATTGGTCACACTAGATGAGTTGGTGTTTTCTTGTTGGAGGGGGTCTGGTCGTTCTCGTCTTCACCGAGGCGACTGTCGAGGTCAATAGAATTGATTCACGAAGATGGCTTCCGCTTTTCGACCCGAGGTTTCTTGTTTCCTTTGGTGGTCACGCTATTCACGGTCTGTCCTATGACTGTTGCATCGAAACATCTTCTAGCTGCCTCAATATCTTCGTGCAATGTAACTACATGACCCAACTTGGTGTAATATTTCGTCTTCAAGTGGACTGTCGAGGGTACGACGGTCAGCTCGACTAGAGTTGGTCGACCAAGAATGCAGTTGTATAATGAAGGACATTTTATCACCAAGAATTGGATTTTGACTTCTCTAGATGTCTCGTTCTCTCCAAATAAGACGAGAAGCTCTATGTATCCCCATGGCTTCCTGGTAGCCCCGTTGAATCCATTTGATTTTGAACATGTGGACGTACATGATGTCGGAGGAGTTGCCTTGGTCGACCAGGATGCGGAGGACATCGAAGCATGCAATTTTTGCCTTTATCAGCAGCATGATACTTGATTTGGGAGATCCTTCAGGGAGTTCCTCGAGATAGAATGATATGGGTTGGACTTCCCTCGAGATTTGGTAAGAGTTGCCTGTTGGTCGGGCGTGGTGAGTAGGAGTTTGTCGAATTTCCTTTTCACTGAAATTACGGCGTTCTTGTTGTTCATCCCGCCTCCTGAGATTACCAGGGTTGTTGGGAAGTTTTCCCAGAGGCATTGAGCAGCCAAATATCCTTTCGCGTGGGCCTTGGGGAAGTGGGAATCTTCAGGACGATACATGCAAAGGGCCACGGGGAAGGGAGAGTCGTCAGATGGAGTGTCTTCGCAACTTCTCTTTGAGCGCTGGTCCTCGTGCCGAGGGGCTCGCTCCTCTTGGTGTACTGCTTGAGGTGGCACTCTTTGATCAATATCTCGATTGCGTCCTTTAGGTGGACAGTAGTGTGCACTTCCACGACTTCTTTGTTGAATTTGTCGATGTATTCGCACATAGGCTCTTCTTTGCCTTGTATGATCCCATCGAGGGTGGCCTCTGATTATGGATGACGTCTGGACGCAGTGAAATGCCCAGTGAACTGGTTCTTCAAGACTCTCCATGATGTGATTGATCCTGCGGGGAGGTGTTTGTACAACGACATGGCTCCCTTTCGTAACGTGATAGGGAAAATCCTACATTTGATGACTCCCTCCACATTCTGATAGTGAAGCATGGCCACGAGGTTTTCTATGTGATCGTCGGGATCGGTTGTACTGTCGTAGGTGGCCAGTTGAGGGGGATTATCGAGACCACGAGGAATGCGGGTTTCCATAATCCCGCGACTTAGTGTCCCGTGATGATTTTTGTCGTCGCTGCTTCTGAATGAAGGATATAGGGAGCCGTTACGGTGGGGACTTCTGTTACGCTGTCGGGGACGACGATCTTCATCGTAACGAGACTTCTTGCTCTAATCTTTGTCGTCTAGTGAATGTCTTGTTCTTCGGGGAGGAGATCAAATGCGTTTTCTGGCCTTTTCTGGACGTGACCCTTCGGACCTATCTTGATCTCTCGGGGGAGAAAGGTGTCTGGTATCCGTCCGCTTGCGATTTCGCGAAGGGGATCGTGAGCAACATGGAGGCATGTGAGAATCTCTGTGGCGGCGTCTCCTAGATAGATAAGGAGAACGGTGGTCACCCTCAAGCATCTGTATATGTTCGCTCTGCTGGAAGAGAGCGAGTTTGCCTTATTAAGGGCGGTGATGAAAGTCTGAGTGCTAGCATCTGCGTCCGACGGGACGGGGATTGATTTGAATATGTGATTCTTGTGAATGACGGATGGTTGTTTCAGATTGTTGGAAGCTAGGGAGGGAGGACGTCCCTCGTGGTGTTCGGCATTGAGTTGGGTTGTCCCATGGTTGTCGATGTTGTCTTCATCGATGAGTACGATGGTTAGAGGATCTTTCACAGTCTCATTGATCTGGGAAGCCATGAAGATGAAAAAGAAGAGATAAGTTTTGATCTTACGTTGAAAAGAAAGGATATTGTTCACGAAAGATGGGGGATCGACTAGTTTCCCACAAACGGAGCAACTGTACATAAATAATCCGAACAAGTCCTCGTGGTCTTCAGCTAGGACTGTGATGATGCTTGTAGGAGAGGGGGTGGTGTACCTGCAAGGTACTCCGACGCTCAAGCAAGTTTCAGTGCGAGGCAAACTAAATCGTATAAAAGAATTGAGTGATCATAATTGAATACCTGACCCTCCAAAGATGAAGGGTATTTATAAGGGCATATGCCCGTGGATTGTAGGCGTGTAGCCTTTGACTGAGCATAATTGTTTCCTGTAATTCCGGAGGCAGTTGGTCGCATGAAAAGTGTTAGGACGCGTGTGAGGGAAGTCCTCAACGACTATATGCCAACGGCTCTATTTTTCAATGGTCATATCTTCACTAATATCTTATTAGACTTATGTCCAGTTGTATACTTGATTGAGCCTCAATTAGACGTAGACCACTTGCTATACCAACCCAACAAAAACTGATAATGATGAATTAAAATTTCTTCAATCTCGTAAATGATGTGTTTCTAAAAGAAATTAATAAATATGAGAAATTAAATTTTTCATGAATTAATTATTGCATTGTCTAGAATATCATACTATTATTAATAGTAGTCTAAAAAATAAAACCACTTATAGTTGTCGTTAGTAGAAAAGTCAATTTTATAAAATTAAGAGCTAATATTCAATGTACTACTTAGAAAAACATAGATTACATCTTGTTTTTCTAATTTGAATTTTTCTAATTTGAATTTTTTCGTAGAATTAGTCAAAATTTTCAGTGATGTGCCCATACCGCATTTGTCATCCACATGTTTTTTTTAATTAATATATTTATTAAAAATTAAATATTGACAAAATTATCGTTTTAATATTTTTACAGAATAAATATATTTATTTTTCAAAAAAAATTGAAAATTTAATTAGTAATGATTTAAAAAATAAAATATGTGTGATTTCATTCTTCATTATTTCTATTCTTATATTATTATAATTGCTTCTTTTTTTTCTTCTATTTTCTTCAATTTGTAATTTTGTTGTTTTTCTAAAATAATTTGTATCATGTTTACAAACTTTAATTATCACACACACTCCATTTTTTGGTAAATTAATTGTGTGTGTGTGTGTGTGTGTGTGTGTGTGTGTGTGTGTGTGTGTGTGTGTGTGTGTGTGTGTGTGTGTGTGTGTGTGTGTGTGTGTGTGTGTGTGTGTGTGTGTGTGTGTGTGTGTGTGTGTGTGTGTGTGTGTGTGTGTGTGTGTGTGTGTGTGTGTGTGTGTGTGTGTGTGTGTGTGTGTGTGTGTGTGTGTGTGTGTGTGTGTGTGTGTGTGTGTGTGTGTGTGTGTGTGTGTGTGTGTGTGTGTGTGTGTGTGTGTGTGTGTGTGTGTGTGTGTGTGTGTGTGTGTGTGTGTGTGTGTGTGTGTGTGTGTGTGTGTGTGTGTGTGTGTGTGTGTGTGTGTGTGTGTCATGGACCAGTCTACTTTGATATTTCACCTAATTTAAATCTATCTTTATCTGATAAAAATTTATTAGATGTTATTCAGTTAACTGTTCATACTAACGGTTACAACTTCAAACCTGGAAGTGAAATCATAGCAATATGCTATAGAATCTATTATAAGGTTCTCACTACGCTTAATCCTAAAACAAAGCAATTATCGTTTCCTGGAACTACGACTTTGATTCAAACCAATTTATTAACTTCCAATGTTGCAACCAATAGATTAATAAAGTGGGATGAAATAAACTTCCTAGAGACATGGTCTCTCCCTCAGGAAATAGATCCTGAACCGATCCTTAATAGAGATATAGATCAAATAATTCAGACTACTGAAGGAGATTTAGAAATAAACTTCACTCCTAAAAGAATAATTAGGATACCCAGATCCCTATCAGCTAGACACTCAGTTAGTGAATTTTACACAGCTTCTAGTCAATTACCTAGACCTTCTACATCTCAAATAAGGGAAGAGATAGAAGTCATTGAGAATATAAGACTTAGCGAAAATAGAATTCCCCAAGGGATTTATCAAAAACCCAATACCCCAAAAGTAGAATCACCTACTCCGTCAGATATGGATTTCCAGTTATAATGTTAGATTATTCCCCTGGTAGTAAGCTGAGAAAACTCGTCAATGATGAGTTTCAACATGAGAGATACACTCAATTCAGAAATTGGTTTTTTGGAAAATTTTCAAAATCTGAATTAACCCAATTTAAAGAAGAATACTACACTCAAATGAGCCTTGAGCAAGATTTTGTTACTTTTGTTAAATGGTTTGTTAAATACTTTATAAGTAAAAAACAAGAGGAAATCCTTGTTTTACAAAGACCTTGGGAAAACATTAGAGGAGAAATAATGGAATCTCCCTTTCCCCCTGAACAGACAATAAGTTTGAGTCAAAATACTGAAGCTACCCCTTATCTTAACCTTCAGTTACAAAGAGTTGAACAAAATCAAGTTACTCTTAAGGAATTAAATTTTTTCATCAGGTCTCAGAATTATACCAATGCCTACCTTGTGTGCTTAGGAGAACAATTTATCTCTTTGGAAAAAGATCTCTTATCCATAAAAGATCTTTTAGAAAAACAAATAGCACGTCAAGATATCATTATTGACCACATAAATAAACCTAAGGAACAAATATCAACATCCATTATTTCAGATGTTCCTATAGTGCATCCTCCTGTTTCCATAGAAGGATTTAAAATGGAAACCAATGGTCAAGAATTCGTTCGTATTTTAGAACAAAAGTTAAAGGGTCTTAATATCACAGTTATGTCTCAAGAAGATTATTCTGAAGATAATAACGAAAACCATATTGACCAACTATCTGATATGTTTGCTAATTTAGACATTAGTAACCTTGACATTAATAATACTAATAGTATAAACCTTGTCTATGCTCCTAAACCCATAGAAAAGTATTATTATAAACGACCCTCACCGCAAGATTTGCTCTTTGAGGAACCTGAACCCTTCCAAAATTCTTATTCAGGAAAAGCCATTTATGAATGGAATGTTGATGGTCTTAATGACAAACAAATTATAGATACAATCTGTCGTACCTCGAAAAATACGAATCCTAGAATAAACAACAGAGTCGCCACCTAATTCTATTTATTCTATTTAAAGAAAAGGGAGATATAGATACAACCTAATAAAGGATAAGAAATGGTTTACGAAACCAAATTCTAAGTTCGGGAGTCGGTTACGCAAGGGGAAGGTATTAGCACCCCTCACGTCCGTTGTACTCAACGGGAACCTCTTAGCTAATTATGCGATTAAATGTTTGATCTTAAGTCTTTGTCTTCTAAATGATTGTTAATATGTTTGTTCTTAAAGAAAAGTTTTAAATTAATATTAAGACGGAGAAAGGATTAAAGTTTTTTTATTATTGTGCTCGCGAAGGATTAAAATCCTCGTGCCTACGTATTCCCTTGTGCAATGGGAAAGTCAGAGTTTCGTAGTTCGTGCGACTACGGTTTGTGATTTTTAATTGAACGATTGTTTAAAACGCTTTCTAATCTACTAAGCGTTGGCTTATACTCGCGGTGGAGGCTGAAGCGCTAGCTTGTTTGCGAGATAGAATGATTTAAACAATGTTCGTTTTAGAGAAAAGTGTTTGACTTTTGTTAAGGTGTTTTAAACGAAAGGGCGAATGAACCACGTCGCGTGGGGCTAGCCCAGGAGTGATTGCATTCCAGAACGTGCGGAGTGCTAGACTCCGGAGTTCCGTCTTTCGCTGATTAATTATGAAAGTTATTTGAGTTGGTTGGTGAGTTTTAAGTTGTTTTAAGTATGAAAGAGCGAATGAACTACGTCGCGTGGGGCTAGCCCAAGAGCGATTCATTCTAGAACGTGTGGAATGCTAGACTCCGGAGCTCTATTCTTTCACGAGTTAAATTGCGCGATTAGATGTTTCGAAATACAGAAGGCGAATGGACCATGTTGAGTGGGGCTAGCCCAGTAGCGGTCCATTCCAGAACGTGCAGAGTGCTAGACTCCGGAGCCCTGCTTTCGTATTAAATTTATAAAATAGGTTGGATAATTTGTTTTTAGACGTTTTTGGATTTAACGTGTTTAAATAACAAATGAGTGAACGAAACACTACGCGTGGGGCTAACCCAGGTGTGATTCGTTCGAGAACGTGCGGAGTGCTAGACTCCGGAGCTCTATTCTTTGTTAAATTAAATAAGATGCGCAATAAGTCGTGCAGACGGCGATCACATAGTGACCGACTTACGTGTGTGCAAAAATGTAGGCGTATGAATTGATTAAATGAAGTGGATTCGATTCCTAATTCCTAAAGGTATTCCTAGTGAAAACGGAACTGGTAAAATAAAGGCGGATGAAATAAATTACGTACAAAAACGGGAGAGGGATACAATAATAATTTTACACGAGAATGCGACAAAATAAAGGGTCTCGTTGTAATTTTCCCAAGAGAAAGCGTGTGTGCAATGTCTGAATTGATCGGAACCGTTAGGAATTAATATGATAAAAAAAAGTACGTGAAATAAATGAAATAAATAACTTAAATAAAAATGAGATAAATTGTGAAATTAGAATAAATAAAATAAAATAAACAAGATGGCCTCATATCCGCCACGATTTATCGGAATCGATTTATCGTGACTTTTTATTATATCATTGGCCCAAATAAAAATCAAAACGGAATTGAAAACAAAGACACATCTTTTTGAAATTTTAGTTTATCAACAACTAAAAAAAATTACGACTAAACTTAAAAACTAAATTTAAATAACTTACTACACAATAATATTTTTTATATTTTTAAGTGTTAATCACATATATACTTTACTTCTAACATTAATAAATAAATTAAACAAAACTATATTTTGAAAGGAAGAAACTAAGTCAATCTAATAACTTAAACTAATAAGGAATTTTTTTAATAATTTAAATAGATAACAAATTAAAATATAAAAAGAAAATGATGAATGATACTCACAAACTTCAAAGCTAGCAAATGTTGAGCTTGTTGTGTAGAAGAAAGTGAATGTGTTTTGATGGAGGTTGTTGTTGTGGTGAAGATGGTGAATGTTTATGTGTATTGTGTAAGTAAAAAAAAGAATTTTGACTTTGAAAAATATGTTATGAATGTGCTAGATTTTTAGAATATAAGGGTGATCTTGTTAGTCTCAAATGAGAGAAAGATAGATCTTATTTATAGTGTGAATGAGGTAGGAGTGTTGATGTGTGTAATACCTCAAAATTTGCCCTCATTCTTTTTACCTTAATTGGCTTTTCGCTTCGCATTCATCCGCATTTTTCATTAGGTCATTAACGTTTACGGTCATGCATTTCATTGGCTCTTAAGGCATGGGATAGATGCATTCTGAAGAATCAAGTTATTCCTTTGGTTTGAGGTTACTACTTTACTGGAGTTGGAATTAGAACTTCACGCCCTATCTACAATCATAGGATAAATTCAATGTGTTGGGTTATGTGGCTAATAACATCTGTTTGCACTCTCAGTTCTTGATTAGGTTTTATTGCTCTAATTAAGTAATACTCAATAAAGTTCACTGGCGGAATATTCTCGTAGGTGGTCATGTCGTTCAAGGAATTCCATCATTACTTGAAACACAATTCAGTGAAGATCGTGATGAGTGTAGAGTTGATTAGGGTTCATGGCAAAGGGACATTGGTTCACGGTGCAAGAGATCAAGTTATGGACTCGTATGGTGATTAGATCACTGTGTTTCGTTGTTGGTGATAAAGTCGAAGTTTTATTGATTGAAGTTTGAGTTTGGGGATTCGTTGAGGATACGAGTTTGATACGGGTTGAGTCCTTGAGTTGATTAAGTTGAATCGGATGTATTGAGTGGAGTTCGAAAAGACGAGCTTATTGAAAACCGTATCCGGTTAAAATGGTTATGTCGTGCCTATCAATGTTGATAACCAAGATTTGTATCCATGGGTATTCATGATTCATTCTTAGTCCATATGCTTGTTCTTGTTTCCGAACCTATTGATTATATTTCCATCATCTTTTTTTTCTTACCATACTTTGGGCCCAATTAAAATCCTTCTCTTGGCCTCATTTTGTTGTCCAATCCCAAATGACAAACATAAACACCATATCCATTTCTTTCTTTGGTTTTTCTCTAAAAAAACAATAACTAAATTCTTAATCCATCTCTTAGAGATTTTTATCCTATTATCCATTTTATTCAAATTTCAATTCAATAATCACTTGTCATTGTCATAAACAAATATCAATTTCTTTTGCTAAGCTTATGCAAATGTTTGGGTTAAAATCCATGTATTGTCCAATATCCAATTTAACACCAATCGCACTTCTATTGTTTTTACCCAAGTCTACACGCCGTTTTAATCCATGACCATTATTCATTTATATAAAAAGATTTATTAGTACCAATGTTACTATCCAAAGTTGGGCTAACCTTCAATTCCAATTCTTTTCCCATTATAGTCCAATATCTCACCCATAATTCTTTTTGTCCCAAATTAAATAAATAAAACCATTGTTTATTCAGAATAAAAATCAGCTAAAAAGCTGATATTGAGAAACTGATATAAAGATAGGTGAAAAAATTTTGTTACAAAAAAAATAACCAGAAAAATAGTTACAAAAAAGCAGTTACACAAAATCGATAAAACTCTGAACTTTCTTGAATCGACACTCCTCTTCAATCTTCATCAACAACAAGATTTTCTGAGAAATCTCAATCATCAACCACACTTACGGTTTCAATTGCAATCGGCATCATCATCTTCAATCATCAATTCCACGGTATCATTATCATCACCAATTCTTCCATACCTTCAATCAACATCAGTCAGCACTCTTCAACCTTCACCAATACCAAGAACATTCAGCAACCTGCAATCAAAGATCAACAACATCAAGCACTTGCATCGAATCCTACTCAACGAAGCCTCATCTGCAAATTTCAAGAACAATTGTGCAACAATAACTTGGATAGCAATGCAACAACAATTCGGATTGGAAGAAGAAGAAGAAAAAGATCAAATTGAAGAGAGAAAAAAACAAATGAAGTTCATACCTAGAACATCGCTTCACCGCCGTCGCGCGTTTCTTCTGGCTTATGGTTCACTGCGTGATTTAAGGTTAAGACGATCAAACCTTTTCAGCAAACAGAACTGCAACAATCTCTTTGCAACCTTGAGGCTGGATCTTCACGAACTCAGTTTTCTGTAACCAACCCCACGGAATTCTAAAACTCCTCTGCATCTTTACCATCTTGAATCGGATTCCAAAATCCGTCGTCACTATCACGCCTGCATCAACATCAAAACCCCATCCTTTTCTTAAATCTCCAAGATCACAAGAACAATAGTTCCCATTCAGAGTTACGAAGAAGAAGAAGAAGAAAGTTAAGGTGAGCAAGAAATGATTACGCCATACCTAAGCCATGGTTTCCGATTCACCTTGGAAGAGCCATCGGAGGAAATACGACTCACACACAAGGAATTGGAGTCAAAAGAACATACATGAGCCCGTCGCTGTTTCAGTATGAGCTTTGATCCATCATGAACGACGATGAGGTCGCGAGGGTGAAGAAAAGGCCGAACAGGGCATAATTTTGACCGGCGGCGAGTTCCTTGAGAAGTAGTGAAGAGGACCATGGCGGCTTGTTTCGTCCGGTAATAAGATTATGAAAGCGGCGTGTTCATGGAGGTCACAAGCAACCGCGAAGAGGATTTTGTTGTGGCGGCGCCGACGAATGGTGAAGAAAGGTGTGGCCGGAATCGTGAGGTTGAAGAGGATCTTGTTGAGGGTTGATTCGCGGGAGAAGGAATATGCGGCTAGGGTTTCTTTGCTCTTCATCGGATCATTGTTCTTTGGATGGTTAGGGTTACAAAGGCAATGTTACTAGTTTGGATTGGGCCTCACAATAAGAATAACTCATTTTCAGCCATGGAAATACTCCTCCCACCGTCTAATTACACTTGCACCTCCCTCTGCGCCATTAATAAAGGGGACTGGGCCTGGGCCAAGTTTTTTTTCTGTTTGCTGCAACCTGAATTCCATATATACCTCTCCTTGTTCATTGTATTTTCTTAAGATTTTGTTAATTATTCTTGTTAAAAAAATTGTTAATTAATTTTCTTACAAATTAATTTTTGTGGGGTATTACTTAGTCCATTTTTATTGATAATATTTAATTATAATTTTTTGTCGTAATTTTAATTATTTGCTTAAGATTAATTGTGGAATTAAAATGTTTATGAATTTGTTTAATCGATATGGATCGATTCCGATTATGACAAAGCTCACAAAAGTGATTATGGAAGATGAGCATTTATTTTGCTCATAGGAGACTACAAGACCTTGCTTAAGGTTTTTTCGGATTTCTTTTCGTGAGGAATCGACGCTTCGATCATGTAAGTAATTTCAAGCTTTTTCGACTTTTATGCATCATTTTAGTCGTATGCGGCTTAGGATCATATAATTTAAGGTGCATCTGAGCCCTCCCACCTGAGGCATTGGTTATATTTGTGATTTTTGATGATATGTATCGATTTCGGAACTTAGGGATTAGGTTAAGAACCATTAGGATCGCTTCCTTTCACTTCCCCTTAAAATCCACTTTTTCACCCGTTTCGTCGCATTTATTAAAAATAGTTTTAGGTGAGATAAAATTCTGGAAAAATTCATGAGTGATCCTCATCCTCTTAATTAATTTGTCATATTTTTTGTTTCCAGATTTGGGTGGTTTTAATAATTAATTTGGATTTTAGATCATAAGCTGTCCCAAAAAGGAAGGTTTCGGCATAAGGGACCAAAATCGATTTTTCCCCATAGGTGTGAAACCTATTTTTTGTATATGATTAATCACTGTAATTTGTGACATTTTGATGCTCATTAGGCATTTTTTTCCATAATTTTTAGTGCCCTTTTTGACCCACTTTGTGGAGTTGTTTTTTTGCGATCATGGTTTGTTACCTTGCTAGTCAAGGAATTGTTTTGGCACTTTGGTGCATAATTTTGTGGAATCCTTTTGGACAATGTGAGATAATGACTTTATTATTCCAGGGATTTAATTTCATAATTTTTAAAGGCTTTTTTCTATTTTTCCATGTCACCTAGATCCTAGGTTGATTCATGTGTGTATTTGCTCCATATTCTAAATGTTAAGAAGGCATTCATGCCATTTGATTGAGGAACTTTTTTGGTAACTTTTAGGAGTTGATTATAGGTAATTTGTATGTCTTTAATTCCAGTTATAGGTCACTTTTTGAACCATACTCATTTGGTTTGTTTAGTGTTTTAAAATGCATACTTACGTGGATTAATGTTAACCTAAACTAGTTTCTCTTCTCCTCTAAATAATAATTTGAATCATGTGGAAATCATTAGTGCATATCCATGCATTCTAATTGCATCTCACACCTTGTATGCTACTGACCCATAATCATTTCATGCATATTCACATGCCAATTATCTTTAACTTGCATCATGTGCGATCTTATGCGATGTTTATTCCATTTCATCTCACATATTCTTCTCATTGCTCCATGTGCCTAATCCATTGCATCCATGATTGTATATTCATTCATCCATCTTCATAAGCATTCACTATTGACTTTGATGTTCATTTCATGTACTAATTCATGCTTGTAAGCCATATGCATTCATACTTCATCCATAAACCCTAATTTGCATTCATGTGAACTTAGGTGAACTTTTTGTACATAGTTTGACATAGTTTGATATTGTGAGGTATCCTAGCATACTTAGGGACCTATAACATGTAGCTACTGACTTTAGAAGTCATGTAACCTTTAGGTACCTTCACCTTTAGACTTAAGTCTTATTTTTAATCCTAGTTCCATTCTAGGACGTTTATGGTACTTAATCGTTTTCATGCTTGGATTTTATTTTCAATATGCATTGTCATGCTAACTTTTGTTTTGTAGGGGGGAAGATTGAGGTAAGCATTACTTCATTCCCATCTCTTATGCATTTTAATTTTGTTTGCCTTAGCACCTTGTGCTTTGTTCATAGGTTCCCCTTTTGTTCTTTAGAACCAACTTAACTTCCTTAGGAAGTAAGTTGAGTTCTAATTCTCTTTTCTTCTTTTCCTTTTCTCATTAGGATTAGAAAACCTCATTAACCATAGGACCTCTCTTGTAAATAAACAAATAAAATTAGGGTTGTGTCTTAGTCCCCTTAGTTTGTCCTTTTTCCAACTTGAGTCATTCTTTCTCATCTCAAAAAGAAAAGCAATAAAACACTTAATAAAAACCGAACAATCTTGTACGACACGAGACTTTGTTGCGGAGTGTTTATACGCGTCCTGTTTCGGGGCGAGGTGTAAATACTTCCCGTGATGGATAGGTCTTAGTACAAGACTGTTCATAAACCAATTCAAAACACTTCTCTTAAAAGACAAAAACAAATAACAAGCGACTATCCTGCAGGAACTTCTCTTCTCATATCATTCACTCACAACGCGAACTTGCGACGACTTGTCTCATTTGCAAGACGGTAAACGCACTCGTACCAGACGAGCCTGCAACACCTGAGCATAGACATACGCAGTTCCAGCTGTAAAAAACACAAACAAATAGTTCCCGCCTTAGTTAGGCGAACTACGTCGACTCTGATCCTCATTATCCCGATGAGGTACGTAGGCAGCGGGGTAGGGCCCCTTCGAGCACATTCTTTATTTTCCCTACATTTCCCCTTTCCTTCCATTCTCTTTTCTTATTCTCTTCTCATTTCTCATTCCCATTCCAGTTCCAGTTAGTGGTTTTATTCAGCAGCATCTTATTTCTCACCCTTTGAAACAAACAAGCAAGCGTGGATCCCGTCGGGTACGACGGACGATCTGGGGTGCTAATACCTTCCCAGGTCGTAACCGACTCCCGAACTCAGATCTTTGGTTCGCAAGGCCTTGTCCTTTCCTTCTTCCTCAGGTTTGTGCAACATTACCTTTCCCATTCCTTTGGGATAAAAATGTCTGGCTGGCGACTCTACCTTTCCGCGCCACTTTCGCGTTTGTACTAGGATGAAAATCCCGGGAGCGACAACTGGCGACTCTGCTGGGGACTAACCTGATTCTTCCGGTTTCCCTTGTAGAGTCAATCCTAGCGCATGTTGGCTTTGTTTCTTTGGGTGTTTATCTGTTTGATGTTGAGTGCTTTAGTTTAGCTTTACTGTTTTTATTTACAGTTTTATTTTACAGCTATACTGGACTGTCTGGCTGTGCTGGTTTTCATTTTTTCTGTGGGTTGGGAGTTACTGTGAGATAAGCCAAATACCCGGCTTGAGTGCACCATAGGATTAGTGTGGACAGACATTGTACTCTTATGGTATCTCACCATGATGGGTGGCGATGTGTTCCACACCCAGATTGCGACCGTCTTGGAACTATCCTGTGTGGGGATTACCTCACTTCAGGGTACGACCCTGATAGTTATGTGCATCTGGTGACCGATCTTCGAGGACCTTAATGGGAACACCCCTCTCCAGTGATGACAGTGGCAGACCACATTTGTTGGCAAACCCACTCGCATCCGAGGGTCCATTGGGAACTCGCATAGGATGGCCTGGTTCTCTCATAGGAATTCAGTTAAAGCAAGCTGTTCGTATGACGATAGTATTGTACCCTTCGGGATGAATGTACTATTGTTTCTCGATTCAGTGCTTGAAGCTGGAGACTTGTGAGGGATGCTTGTTTTTCCGGACTCAACTGAGACCTCCCTGCATAGTACATAATACCAAACCGATTTCCTGATTTGGTCATAAGCCATTTCTCGGAGATGGTGAACGTATTATTGCTATTCGGCTTTGAGAGTCCGTGATGTTGACCCGAGTAGCACACCCGTGAGATTGGGAGGGGTTTACAGGTTTGCAGGAACCCTAAACTTCAACATACCCGCTTTGCCAGTGTTGTTTTATGATATTATCTGGTGCTATATGGTTCTTTGATTCTGAGATCCGGGATTTCTATTCAGAGAGATTGTTACTGTGATTACCATGGTGACCCTGATATTGTGACTGCTATTATGACTCTCTACAGACACTTGGCTCGTTGTTCAGCTTCAACACCATCAGTGATTATGCTATTATGTGATCCAGTTTTACAGTTATTGGGTTCTCAGTTATGGGGTTCTATACAAAGATGGTGCTGCTATTGTGGTTGTATTCAGACACTTGACTCATTGCTCAACACTGACACCAACATCAGATCATTGATCACATGCCTGTTGCATACATGACATCATAGCATTTTTGCATACATGTTCATTTATTTCCGAGGATCACATATCTGAATCATGTTGTTGGATTTTTCTGTATCAAAACTTGAATCAAAGCAGTTAGATTCCTCAGAAATAATTGAACATGGCATTTGCATACATCCTTGCATTCTTGACAGGTGTTCAGAGACAGATTCTTCTCCTGACTTGACTTCTCATCAGAATGGACAACTTGAATCACAGTCATCAAAGTATATATTTGAAGCAACTCCGGGCGGAGGTAACCGAAATGAAGACCCAGCTGAGGCCATTCAGGACAGAGGTGTAAACCTTATTTCAGAATCAGAAGCAGTTGAAAGAGGAAGTCAACCAGATGAAGACTCAGATAAGCCGGTTATGGAAATTCTGAATGAAGCTATTTTCATCCCTAGTGAGGGGAACTACGCTGCTCTGATTCTCCATTGGTCAGTGGAGATACGTAGGCAAGAGATCAAATCAGATCTTTCCGAGCAACCTTATCTATTAACTTTATCAACCTCTTCCCTCCATATGTCGTTTGTCAGCATCCAACCTGAGCTTCCCAAGAGATTCCTAGGGGCAAAGCATAAGGTAAAGTCCATAACAGCTTGAGAAGAAGTTTGATCATATTCTGAGGACGTACGTGCAATAAGTTTCCTCATGTACGCAAATTCGGAGTGGTTGAGCTAATTGCATCAGGATCATCTCCGACAAAGCTTCCTTTGGGGTTTCAATGCCAAGTATGATTACCATTCTGGGGCACCTGGCCTTTTAATTGAAGATTGCAAGTCTTTCAGAGGCAAAAGTGAAGACAAGGTTCAAATTTGATCGACTCAAAGGTCATCAAGCCAGAAGGTCTGCTCACATATTTAAATCTCTTTATCAAATTGGCATCCCAATTTGCAAAGGCATCTTCAGAAGCAATAAGTCCATACGGAGTCAAGTCTCCTCAATGACGACAATGTTCAGCTTCTTTACTGCATTTTCATTTGTAGTTTATATTGTTTGTTTAAACATTTGTATGCATGCATGAAACTTATTTGTTTTTGAATGATAACCATAATAAAATGCACATGTTTCTCTTGAAGTAATCCATTCGTATTCACTCATGATTTTGTGTATGTGCATTGCAGTACCAACTATTGTGCTTAAACTCTATTAAGGAGGATGACGAAATGAAAACGCAAAAATCTCTAATTGTGTGCTTTTGAGAAAGACCATGTTGATGATGTACAAGCATTGTTTCAAATTCTAAACACTGGAGATATAAGGGAGATAGACCCTCGCCAACCCATTTGAGCCTTGAAGTAGGAGTTTCTTTTCGCATGAAAAAAACCCTTGCATTTAACCCAGGGGCAGGGTAGGCGTCAGTTAGTTTGACCTAGCGTTCAAATTTCAAAAAGGAGTGTACATATGAGGATCCATTACCTTTCGTTGTACCAAATCAAGAGGTCCGATGACCAGAAACCACAATGGTTATCCCAATCAAGAGGTCCAAAGACCGAAGACCACAATGGTTATTCCTCAACAACAAAGGAGTGAGACAGTCACGACCCTCGCAAAGCATTCAAGACAAACAGTGTCACACGATTTGTTCAAAAAAAAGAGAATGAAAAAAAAATGAATGAGAAAGCCCGCTAAGTCGAAACTTGAAAACAAGCGACTTAGGCAAAAATTAGGGCATCCCGCTGGACTTCACAATCAAAGATTCACAAGAATTAGTCCAGGCAAAAGTTAGGGATAAGAAAAAGAATGCAAAAGTAAAAAACGAAAAGGATTACACAAGAAAAATCCTCGAACAAGAACAAAGTCGTGTGGCACAGACACGAAAGACTAAGGGGTGACTGACTCCCAACAACAACCTGTTTGGTGCTTACACCGTTAGTGTAATTGGTTCCTCAACCATCACAAAACCCTTTTTGAGAGGTGAACGCTTGTGAAAGCTAGCTGAAAATAGGAATGGATAACATCACGAAGATAGGTGGGCACAAATAAATTTCGAGCCTATATCCTTTGTTTCTATAACCGTGAACTAGGCCACGATACAACCCTCAAAAGTCCTAACTGAAACAGGGTTATTTTTGAGAGTGTACTACCACGAGACCGCGTTCCTGACTCTTATGAGTGGTGTTGAAAGATCTTTGTTGGTGTTGCACGTGCATGCTTTCTATTATTCAAAAAAAAAATTAATGTCGTATCTTAACCAGTGATCCGCTCACAAAGGTTTGCGACATCTTTTTCAGTAAAACTTCAAAATTAACATGTGTGTTGCATTAGAATTTTCATTCTAAAAAAATAAACATTTTCTGCTTGCATACATTTGTTTGGCATCATAAAAGTCCATGTATGGAATCTCAGTCCAGAAGCTTAATCTTGCCAAGTTGAGAAGTCTGAAACTTCCGAAGGACAATCTGTCGAGGTGTACTTTTCAAGAAAAACTCCATCGAGTAGGGACTTTCCCAACAGTCGTGGTAAGAGCCGACCAATCTAGGGCAATAGCTTCGAGATCCAAATCTCTCAAAGAGCCATCAGTCGGAGGCATTCATCCAAATTTTAGCCAATCTGGGGCAATCACCTCGAGATTCAAATCTCTCCAGGAGTATGTAGTATGGATACTGTCTTCAAAGCACAAGTCAGTCAGAGGTGATCACTTCGAGGCTCGTACCGGGGCAGGCCATCCCAAAAGCATGAGAAGTGTTCTCTCCCGAAGATGGCTTATCAGAAGCACCTATACAAAGTTCAAAATACTGGGGCAGAATATTTCACGGTGATATGAGGTTTTTCATGAATCCTTGCGAGGCAAATTCTTGCACAGACCATGCAGTCAGAGGCAATTATTTCGAGATCCAACGAATCTCTCCAAGAGTTTGAAGACACTGAGGCATTTCCTATGCCATGTTTTCTGTAAAATCCTCTTGAGACATTTTCTTCCGATGGACCTTAATCTGAGGCGAGTCGAAAATTGCAAAGAACTATTACTTACTCATGATTAATTGGCGATCTATCAACCTAGAGGCTGGAAGCAAAGCCATTGTCAGCACAGTACTTCAAGAGTTATTTCATCAACAAGCTTCATTGATCAAAATTCCTTAGCAAGTCTCATTAGACAATCCCTTCTCCAATAGTGCGGCAAATGGAAGATCACTTCTTGAGCAAAAAGATATCATCGTCTCTCATCCCCAGCATGAGACACCTTACATCTCTCATTCCCAACATGAGAGGATTTATCTCTTATCCCCAGTAAGTGGCAGCTTGAGCTTTTATCTTCAACAGGAAGCTTTATCATTGACATTATCTGTCATCCCCAAGCAGAAGTCTCCTTTCAGACAGGGGCAATTATCGGCAGTATAAGGAGTGTCTTGCCTCCCCAGCAGTTGCTTCCTCAGCAGTGTCATGCCTTTGGTTCCCAGGAAGTCCTCACTTCCCCATCAGAGTTCAAGAAGGGTTCGCCTCCAGCAGGGTCTTGGCGCTCTAATCTCAAAGTCCAATTTATTTTTGGAAGTGGCGGCTATTCAAAGCCAGTGAATTATTAACAACTTTCCCCGCAGAGTTGTTTCCTCCTCATCAGGACAAACCTGATCAATGCAGTGATCATCGTTTCTCCCCAGCCAAGTTATCTGGAATAACCTGCAGTCTCCTTATCAGGAGATCTCCTTTGCATTGTCATTTGCATAATCATCATCGCGTCTGCATCCTCCAAAGCGTAGCATTTCCATCGTCATGGAGCATTACGCCATAAATCCAAACATATGCATACCAGCATGGGCCAGTTTTGAGGTATATTACATGAGACCTGTTACATCTCCAATCATATTGAAGTGTTCCCCACAGAATGCAACTTCGTTTCCCAGGGTGGTTACTTCTACCAAGTCTTGTTGTTATCCCCAGTTGAGTCTTGTTTCAGTACAACAGTCTCATTTTTTCCGCGTCTCCGTTTCAGTACAACGGTCGCGTCTTGGGCTCTCGTTTAAGTACAACGATCCCGTTCCTTTCGAGTCTCCATTTAAGTACAATGATCTCGTCTTTGAGTCTTGTTTCAGTACAACAGTCTCATTTTTTCCGCGTCTCCGTTTTAGTACAACGGTCGCGTCTTGGGCTCTCGTTTAAGTACAACGATCCCGTTCCTTTCGAGTCTCCATTTAAGTACAATGGTCTCGTCTTTGAGTCTTGTTTCAGTACAACAGTCTCATTTTTTCGCGTCTCCGTTTCAGTACAACGGTCACGTCCTGGGCTCTCGTTTAAGTACAACGATCCCGTTCCTTTCGAGTATCCATTTAAGTACAATGGTCTCGTCTTTGAGTCTTGTTTCAGTACAACAGTCTCATTTTTTCCGCGTCTCTGTTTCAGTACAACGGTCGCGTCTTGGGCTCTCGTTTAAGTACAACGATCCCGTTCCTTTCGAGTCTCCATTTAAGTACAATGGTCTCGTCTTTGAGTCTTGTTTCAGTACAACAGTCTCATTTTTTCGCGTCTCCGTTTCAGTACAACGGTCACGTCTTGGGCTCTCGTTTAAGTACAACGATCCCGTTCCTTTCGAGTATCCATTTAAGTACAATGGTCTCGTCTTTGAGTCTTGTTTCAGTACAACAGTCTCATTTTTTCGCGTCTCCGTTTCAGTACAACGGTCACGTCTTGGGCTCTCGTTTAAGTACAACGATCTCGTTCCTTTCGAGTCTCCATTTAAGTACAATGGTCTCGTCTTTGAGTCTTGTTTCAGTACAACAATCTCATTTTTTCGCGTCTCCGTTTAAGTACAACGGTTGCGTCTTGGGCTCTCGTTTAAGTACAACGATCCCGTTCCTTTCGAGTCTCCATTTAAGTACAATGGTCTCGTTTCAGTGCGAAGATAATGGATCGGTTGATACCATTTTCGTGTAGATCGATTGATCTTATTTGAGTCATGAATCGGTTGATATCATTTCTCTTCGAGTTGTAAATCGGATGATGTTACATTCTCGTTTTTCTTGGTTATGGATCGGTTGATACCATCTCCATGTTAGATCGGTTGATCTTATTTGAGTCATGAATCGGTTGATATCATTTCTCTTCGAGTTGTAAATCGGATGATGTTACATTCTCGTTTTTCTTGGTTATGGATCGGTTGATACCATCTCCATGTTAGATCGGTTGATCTTATTTGAGTCATGAATCGGTTGATATCATTTCTCTTCGAGTTGTAAATCGGATGATGTTACATTCTCGTTTTTCTTGGTTATGGATCGGTTGATACCATCTCCATGTTAGATCGGTTGATCTTATTTGAGTCATGAATCGGTTGATATCATTTCTCTTCGAGTTGTAAATCGGATGATGTTACATTCTCGTTTTTCTTGGTTATGGATCGGTTGATACCATCTCCATGTTAAGTACAATTGATCTTATTTGAGTCATGAATCGGTTGATATCATTTCTCTTCGAGTTGTAAATCGGATGATGTTACATTCTCGTTTTTCTTGGTTATGGATCGGTTGATACCATCTCCATGTTAGATCGGTTGATCTTATCTGAGTCATGAATCGGTTGATATCATTTCTCTTCGAGTTGTAAATCGGATGATATTACATTCTCGCGTTTCTTGGTTATGGATCGGTTGATCGCGTTTCTAAAAATCTAGCACATTCATAACATATTTTTCAAAGTCAAAATTCTTTTTTTTACTTACACAATACACATAAACATTCACCATCTTCACCACAACAACAACCTCCATCAAAACACATTCACTTTCTTCTACACAACAAGCTCAACATTTGCTAGCTTTGAAGTTTGTGAGTATCATTCATCATTTTCTTTTTATATTTTAATTTGTTATCTATTTAAATTTGTGAGTATCATTCATCATTTGCTTAAGGTTTTTTCGGATTTCTTTTCGTGAGGAATCGGCGCTTCGATCATGTAAGTAATTTCAAGCTTTTTCGACTTTTATGCATCATTTTAGTCGTATGCGGCTTAGGATCATATAATTTAAGGTGCATCTGAGCCCTCCCACCTGAGGCATTGGTTATATTTGTGATTTTTGATGATATGTATCGATTTCGGAACTTAGGGATTAGGTTAAGAACCATTAGGATCGCTTCCTTTCACTTCCCCTTAAAATCCACTTTTTCACCCGTTTCGTCGCATTTATTAAAAATAGTTTTAGGTGAGATAAAATTCTGGAAAAATTCATGAGTGATCTTCATCCTCTTAATTAATTTGTCATATTTTTTGTTTCCAGATTTGGGTGGTTTTAATAATTAATTTGGATTTTAGATCATAAGCTGTCCCAAAAAGGAAGGTTTCGGCATAAGGGACCAAAATCGATTTTTCCCCATAGGTGTGAAACCTATTTTTTGTATATGATTAATCACTGTAATTTGTGACATTTTGATGCTCATTAGGCATTTTTTTCCATAATTTTTAGTGCCCTTTTTGACCCACTTTGTGGAGTTGTTTTTTTGCGATCATGGTTTGTTACCTTGCTAGTCAAGGAATTGTTTTGGCACTTTGGTGCATAATTTTGTGGAATCCTTTTGGACAATGTGAGATAATGACTTTATTATTCCAGGGATTTAATTTCATAATTTTTAAAGGCTTTTTGCTATTTTTCCATGTCACCTAGATCCTAGGTTGATTCATGTGTGTATTTGCTCCATATTCTAAATGTTAAGAAGGCATTCATGCCATTTGATTGAGGAACTTTTTTGGTAACTTTTAGGAGTTGATTATAGGTCATTTGTATGTCTTTAATTCCAGTTATAGGTCACTTTTTGAACCATACTCATTTGGTTTGTTTAGTGTTTTAAAATGCATACTTACGTGGATTAATGTTAACCTAAACTAGTTTCTCTTCTCCTCTAAATAATAATTTGAATCATGTGGAAATCATTAGTGCATATCCATGCATTCTAATTGCATCTCACACCTTGTATGCTACTGACCCATAATCATTTCATGCATATTCACATGCCAATTATCTTTAACTTGCATCATGTGCGATCTTATGCGATGTTTATTCCATTTCATCTCACATATTCTTCTCATTGCTCCATGTGCCTAATCCATTGCATCCATGATTGTATATTCATTCATCCATCTTCATAAGCATTCACTACTGACTTTGATGTTCATTTCATGTACTAATTCATGCTTGTAAGCCATATGCATTCATACTTCATCCATAAACCCTAATTTGCATTCATGTGAACTTAGGTGAACTTTTTGTACATAGTTTGACATAGTTTGATATTGTGAGGTATCCTAGCATACTTAGGGACCTATAACATGTAGCTACTGACTTTAGAAGTCATGTAACCTTTAGGTACCTTCACCTTTAGACTTAAGTCTTATTTTTAATCCTAGTTCCATTCTAGGACGTTTATGGTACTTAATCGTTTTCATGCTTGGATTTTATTTTCAATATGAATTGTCATGCTAACTTTTGTTTTGTAGGGGGGAAGATTGAGGTAAGCATTACTTCATTCCCATCTCTTATGCATTTTAATTGTGTTTGCCTTAGCACCTTGTGCTTTGTTCATAGGTTCCCCTTTTGTTCTTTAGAACCAACTTAACTTCCTTAGGAAGTAAGTTGAGTTCTAATTCTCTTTTCTTCTTTTCCTTTTCTCATTAGGATTAGAAAACCTCATTAACCATAGGACCTCTCTTGTAAATAAACAAATAAAATTAGGGTTGTGTCTTAGTCCCCTTAGTTTGTCCTTTTTCCAACTTGAGTCATTCTTTCTCATCTCAAAAAGAAAAGCAATAAAACACTTAATAAAAACCGAACAATCTTGTACGACACGAGACTTTGTTGCGGAGTGTTTATACGCGTCCTGTTTCGGGGCGAGGTGTAAATACTTCCCGTGATGGATAGGTCTTAGTACAAGACTGTTCACAAACCAATTCAAAACACTTCTCTTAAAAGACAAAAACAAATAACAAGCGACTATCCTGCAGGAACTTCTCTTCTCATATCATTCACTCACAACGCGAACTTGCGACGACTTGTCTCATTTGCAAGACGGTAAACGCACTCGTACCAGACGAGCCTGCAACACCTGAGCATAGACATACGCAGTTCCAGCTGTAAAAAACACAAACAAATAGTTCCCGCCTTAGTTAGGCGAACTACGTCGACTCTGATCCTCATTATCCCGATGAGGTACGTAGGCAGCGGGGTAGGGCCCGTTCGAGCACATTCTTTATTTTCCCTACATTTCCCCTTTCCTTCCATTCTCTTTTCTTATTCTCTTCTCATTTCTCATTCCCATTCCAGTTCCAGTTAGTGGTTTTATTCAGCAGCATCTTATTTCTCACCCTTTGAAACAAACAAGCAAGCGTGGATCCCGTCGGGTACGACGGACGATCTGGGGTGCTAATACCTTCCCAGGTCGTAACCGACTCCCGAACTCAGATCTTTGGTTCGCAAGGCCTTGTCCTTTCCTTCTTCCTCAGGTTTGTGCAACATTACCTTTCCCATTCCTTTGGGATAAAAATGTCTGGCTGGCGACTCTACCTTTCCGCGCCACTTTCGCGTTTGTACTAGGATGAAAATCCCGGGAGCGACAATGTGGCAATCCATGTGACTTTATGAGCATAATTTTTTGTCATTGATAAGTACAAGTTGGCAATCCATGTGAAGTGTGAGAATGATTCTTGGTCATTGATAAGTCCAAGTTGGCAATCCATGTGACTTTATGAGAATGATTCTTGGCCATTGATAATTCCAAGTTGGCAATCCATGCGAAGTGTTTGTACTACATTGTAGTGGATCCCACTTGCTATTTTTCCTTTTTTGAATATGAAGAAAAACAAAAGAAAAGTAGTAATAATAAAAATAAATAATAATAATAATAATAATAAAAAAAGAAAAAAAATTGAAAATGATTATCAAAAAATAAATTATATTGAATTAAATAAATTGAAGTTAAACTAAATAAATTGAAATTGAAATTAAACTAAAATTTAAATTAACTTATATAAAAAAAATTCTAAATTAGAATTGAACCAAAATTTAAATTAAAACTAATTCTAAAATATCTAATATAATCTAAACTCATATTCTTAAAGCGAAATAAGTAATTCTAAAAACATCAAGAATACAATATGACATTAAAAGTAAAATAAATAGAACTGCATGATTGATGATTAATTGATTATAATGCAAAAATGACTGACTATCAAATAATTCGATAAAAATGCGCCAGAAGAGAAAAAATGATCAAAAAAAAAAAACAAACAAACAGTCAAAATTTAGGGTATGACAGTTGCCCCTATTTAATCATCTTGAACAATGAATGTGTGAATAAAAAAGTTTTTTTTGACATTCGAGGTAGAAGAGGATTAAATATTAAAATACCTAAAATTTTGACCGAATGCAGATGAAATGCAATGAATGATTGAGTTATGCGGGGAATGATGATATATGAGACAAGCTAACAAGAGAGAATCCCACTGGGGAAAAGACTTAAGAATACTGAGGATGAAGAAACGAAGACGAGAAGTATTCGAAGTGATGAATCAACAGGTTCATGTGTAACTGCTGACACTAAGAATAACAAAAGACGGAAACAAAAGCAAATTCAAAGCGTTGGTTCAACTAACACATGTAACGTCTAGTTGACACTTAGGATGACAAGAGAATGTTCAAAGCGAATGAGCAGTGGCACGATGTGACCGACTGACACTAAGAATGATAACAAAGAAGAAGTAACGTCTGTGGATTGTATTGGATAAATATCACTATTCAGGGATGACACTAAGGGTAAATTCACATCACTATATTCAGGAATGGCACTGAATATACAAATAAAATTTTCAAGAATGGTATTGAAGGTAAAGGAAAATCATTGTATCTAGGAATAACATTGGATACGCAGATGAAGATTTCAGGAATGACACTGAAGGTAAATGCAAATCACTATATTCAGGAATGGCACTGAATATACATATAAAACTTTCAGGAATGGTATTGAAGGTAAAGGCAAATCATTGTATCCAGGAATAACATTGGATACGCAGATGAAGATTTCAGGAATGACACTGAAGGTAAATGTAAATCACTATATTTAGGAATGACACTGAATATACAGATAAAACTTTCAGGAATGGTATTGAAGGAACAAAATATCCAGGAATGGCATTGGAGGAAGAGTATATCCAGGAATGGCACTGGAGTGGAAGAGTATATCCAGGAATGGCACTGGAGTGGAAGAATATATCCAGGAATGGCATTGGAGGAAGAGTATATCCAGGAATGGCACTGGAGTGTAAGAATATATCCAGGAATGACACTGGAGTGGAAGAATATATCCAAGAATGGCACTGGAGTGGAAGAATATATCCAGGAATGGCACTGGAGTGGAAGAATATATCCAGGAATGGAACTGGAGTGGAAGAATATATTGAAATTATGGGATCAGGTACGAGATGTCGAATGAGATGTTTAAACACTTGAAGACTTAAACAAAACTTAAAGTACAGGTAACTTAAACAACACAAGAAATTGTTAACCCAGTTCAGTGTATCTCCACACTTACATCTGGGGGCTACCAAGCCAGGAAGGAAATCCAACATAAGTAATATTAATTCTAGACTTAAACCACTCAGTTTAATCTTTCACTTAATATCTACCCAAGGCAATTTCTACCTAAGACACAACTTAGATATGAGTACCAACTCACTCCCCCTCAATCACACAGTGATATGTTACAAGTTTCATAAAATTGAAGTCATACTTCAAACAAAACAACTTGATTTTACTTCACAGTTTCAATCAAGACACAATACACTTTTTGCTTAAAAGCTCATAAAGTGATACACAAATACAACTTGCTATTAAAACACAAACACCCTATTAAGTCTTCTTAATTTCGTACTCTATTTTGAGAGTTTCTGTTGCTTAAATAAATGCTTGAATTTTGGGCTTTCTGTAGGTTATCCAATCCTGATACGCATGCTGCCATCACCTTGAATTAGGGTTTGTTACTTCCTTGATTCTAGGTGAGTCAGTTCTTCTGTTTATACTGAGATCATATAACCAATCTCCCTACAGATGCGCCTTCTTCTGGTTTATCTATTCACAATTAATTCCAGATAAATTCCCTGAATTTACTCAGTTCTGTTAAGCATTATTTACTTCTGGTAGCAGGTTTGAGATGTCACAACATCTGGTGTGACATCCTGAAAACTGAACTTACTTCATTAACTTATACAATGTCACAACATCTGGTGTGACATCCTGAATTAAGTTCATTAACTTATACTCTGTTTGATAATGTCACAACATCTGATGTGACATCCTGAACTAAGTTCAACACTTCTTGTTGGTCAAAAATTCTGTCAATTCTAAACATCTACAAACTCCCCCTTTGGCTAATTTTTGGCTAACACAATCTTCTGGTTTTATCAGAGTGCAGCAGTTCTTTTCTGTTGAGTCATGTGTGAATTTTCTCCCCCTCAAACCTATATGTGTTCTGACTTGTTCAACAGAAATTTTTCATTAAAAACAACTTAGTTCAGAAGCAGACATTAAACAGACAAAAGGCATTTTTTCATTAATCAGTAAGCTGCAGCAGACATTGTTGTTGTTCAGTTCTCTTCTCCCCCTTGTTAGACATAAATTGGGGCAAAATTTTATATAGTCAGAGAGAAATACAAAAGTACAAAACCAAAATACAATGCTGAAGTAGACAGTACACATTCCTCACACACATTTTTCACTCAGAATCTTCATATTCAGTATCTTCCTCTTCTTCAGATTCATCATCAGAGTCAGCAGCCTTCTGAGCACTCTCTTCCATTTCCAGCCTTTGAATAATCTCCTCAAGCTTTTTATTCCTGGCATCCAGCTCTTTGCAGGTGTTCTTCAGCTCAGCAATCAAGGCAGCTTTGGATATAGGAGACTTTGCTTTTGAAGGTCCAGCAGATGTCCCAGTGGGAGCTTCAACATCAGTTGCATGATGGCTTAAGAACAGCTTGTAGTGGAAGGCCAGAGGACTTTCTCTTTTGCATATTGAGTCCTTCTCAGTGAGGATACCTAAATACTGGCTGAGGATGATTCCACACAGCAAAGAAGGAAAGGCAATAGGCAGCTGTGTTGCAGATGTCCCTGCATGCTTCAATGTTTGATCAAATATGTAAGCCTCAAAGTCCAGCTTTGTTTGGGTGCCCACAGCATAAATGAATCTGCCCAATCCAGTTGCTATTGAAGAGGTATGGTTTGTAGGGACCCAGTTTACAGTGCCAATCCTATGCAGCATTGTATACTTCCTTGTTAGCAAGCTAACAGAAAGTTTGCCCTTGACTGACCAAGCTTTGACTTGATTGGCAGTGATGACCTTGCAAACCTGGTTATCAATCTTCCCCAGCTCATTAGGCCCATCATATTCTCTCCCTAGGTATTAATTGATAACCCTAGGAGAGAATTCCACACATCTCCCTCTTACATACACCTTTCTGAATTCTTCTAACTTGCCATCAGCACAGTCTTCTTTCAGGTTGACAATAAACTCCTTGACTAGCAGCTCATAGCAAGGTGAAAAGTTTGAAACTGTCTTGAATAAGCCAGCAGATGATATGAGGTCTATTACCTCAGTGCACTCCAGTGCATTGCTGCCCAGCTCTCTTTCCAGTGCCACTCTTCTTTGGTAGACAAATTTCCATCTGCTCACACTTGACACATGATGGAAAGAAACATTATCCAGAGGAGCTTCTGGAACAGCAGAGGTAGACCTTGAAGGTGCTGGTTTCTTCTTTGGTTGGGATGTTGGGACATCCTCTTCAACATCCGAATCTGGTGGAGTTACAGCTTTCCTCTTTTGTGTATTCACCTTGCTCCATTGTTTAGTTGGTCCAAATACCACTTTGGCCTTGTCTTTCTTTGGTGTAGGTTGCTTCTTTTCAGGAGTTGCATGTCCTGCAGTCTTCTTTTCCTTCCTAGTCCTAAGCCTTTTGGCTATGCTAGGGTCCACAGAGGCAATGATCTCTGTGTCAGAATCATGCTCTATGTCTACAACAGGAGGAGGTTGGGTAGTCTCCTCTTCAGCAGGTGGATCAACTGAAGCTTGGTCATCAGTGGCTTCATCATCATCATCAGTTGAGGCCTTGTGCTGGTCCTCAGATGTTTCAACATCTATTGGAACATCCTGTTGAACAGGAGTGTCCTCTTCAGCTTGATTGGGTTCTTCTTCTTGTGGAGCTGGCATGGTGTTCAGGGGGACAGATATACCACTCACAACTCTTTGCTTAGACATAATCCTATTAACAAGATCCTTCATAGAAGCATCCACATATTCAGAGGCTTTAGGGGTGGTGTTTGAGGAAGAAGGCATCCCTTTGACTTTGCTGAATACAGGTTCCTTTGCTCTTCTCACATTAGGAGTTCTAGGCTTTTGAGCAAGAGGAACACTTCCTCTGATTTCGTCTATGGGAGTTGAATCCATAGGTACCATAGAGATTGGGGTTGCATGCACCACATCTTTTTGGTTAAGGTTTTCATCAGTGAGGTTAGGGTTTTGATGTTGTGACATTTTCGAATGTGGTGGAGGAAGAGTTTAGGTTTGATTGAATTTGATGAGCTCTGAAAATTAGCTATAGCATGCAATTTGTTTTGAGAAGATGATGAGAAGATGAATAGCTGAGAGCAAGCTGGAACTTTTATAAGAGCCGTTACTTGGAGAATTTTAAGGAGTGGAATACACAGAGTTCTTGACCAGACTGGTGTTGCCATCTGGTGATCATGCCACACGATGTCATAGGACATGTTGGCACTTCTCCATAACTGCTATATTTCACATAAGCAGATTCCCAATTTACCCCTTAGGTTTTCAAATTGGGTAGCATCCAAAGCTTTAGTAAATATATCAGCCAATTGCAGATCTGTGGCTATATGTTCTAATGAGATCACCTTCTCTTCTACAAGATCTCTGATGAAATGATGCCTGATATCAATGTGCTTTGTCCTGCTGTGTTGGATAGGATTCTTTGATATGTTAATTGCACTTAAATTGTCACAGTACAATGTCATGACATCTTGTGGGACATTGTATTCAGTGACCATTTGCTTCATCCAAACCAACTGTGAACAACTGCTACCAGCTGCAATATATTCAGCTTCAGCAGTGGATAAGGATACACAATTTTGTTTCTTACTGAACCAAGAAAACAAATTGTTTCCTAGAAAGAAGCATCCTCCTGATGTGCTCTTTCTATCATCAGCACTTCCAGCCCAATCAGCATCACAAAAGCCAGTGAGAATTGGTTCACATCCATGGGAGTACATTATGCCATAGTCACAAGTACCATTGACATATTTCAGAATTCTCTTAACCTGGTTTAAATGGCTAACTTTTGGATCAGCTTGATATCTTGCACATACACCTACTGCAAAGGCTATATCTGGTCTGCTAGCAGTCAGATATAATAAGCTTCCAATCATGCTTCTGTATAGACTTTGGTCCACCTTCTCACCCTTGTCATCCTTTGTCAGCTTTAAATGAGTAGGGGCAGGTGTTCTTTTGTGACTTGCACTGTCCATCCCAAACTTCTTGACAGTGTTCTTTGCATACTTGCTTTGGGATATGAACATGGAGTCTTCCATCTGCTTGATTTGCAGTCCAAGAAAGTAGGTTAGTTCTCCTACTAGGCTCATCTCAAATTCAGATTCCATTTGAGTGACAAAATGTTTAACCATCCTGTCTGATATACCACCAAAGACTATGTCATCTACATATATTTGAGCAATCGTGACATTTCCTTCTTCATACTTCACAAACAAGGTTTTGTCTATTCCACCTTTCCTGTATCCTTGTTTTGTGAGAAAAGTAGTCAGCCTTTCATACCATGCTCTTGGAGCTTGCTTCAGACCATAAAGAGCCTTCCTTAGTTTGTATACATGATCTGGATAGTTTGGATCAACAAATCCCTTAGGCTACTTCACATATACCTCCTCATTAAGATATCCATTTAGAAAGGCACTTTTCACATCCATTTGAAATAACTTGAACTTCAGGATACAAGCAATTCCTAAAAGTAGTCTGATTGATTCAAGCCTTGCTACTGGTGCAAAGGTTTCATCAAAGTCTACTCCCTCAATTTGTGTGTATCCTTGAGCTACAAGTCTAGCCTTGTTCTTTGTAACAACTCCCTGCTCATTTGACTTGTTCTTATACACCCATTTTGTGCCAATCACATTTATGTCATCAGGTCTAGGAACAAGATCCCACACTTCATTCCTTGTGAACTGGCCTAATTCTTCTTGCATAGCACAAATCCAGTACTCATCATTAAGAGCTTCCTTGATGTTTTTAGCTTCTATTTTTGAAACAAAACAAGAACCTGAAATCACCTCTCTTGATCTAGTGCTTACACCTCTGTTGGGATCACCAATTATCAAATCTTTGGGATGATCCTTCTGGATTATGATGGAGGGAGGTTTGCTGGATTGTTCTGTCCTTGCCTCAGTTTGAATGAAGTAAGGATGATCACTCTTTATTTCAGATTCAGTCTGACTGTCAGCAGATGTTCCAACATCATCTGCAACATCTGCAGGGGCATCATCAATTATCACATTTATGGACTCCATTATAACCTTGGTTCTGGAGTTAAATACTCTATAGGCTCTGCTATTTATGGAGTATCCAAGGAAAATCCCTTCATCACTTTTAGGATCCATCTTTCTTCTTTGCTCCCTATCAGCCAGAATGTAACAATTACTTCCAAACACATGGAAGTACTTAAATGTAGGTTTTCTTCCCTTCCACACTTCATAGATGGTGGTCAAGGTTCCTTTCCTTAGAGTGACTCTATTATGAATGTAACAAGCTGTGTTCATAGCTTCAGCCCAGAAGTACAATGGTAACTTTTTAGCATGAATCATAGCTCTTGCTGATTCTTGGATTGTTCTGTTCTTCCTTTCAACAATCCCATTCTGTTGAGGGGTGATAGGTGAAGAATACTCATGATTGATTCATTCTGAAGAACAGAAATCTGAGAATTTTTGATTCTCAAACTCCTTTCCATGGTCACTTCTTATCCTGACCACACAGCTTGCTTTTCTCTTTGTATTCTTTGGCACAAATCTTTGAATACATCAGACTTTTCTTTGATAAAATTTATCCATGTATACCTTGAAAAGTCATCAACCACCACATAGGCATACCTTTTTCCACCAAGGCTCTCAACCTGCATTGGTCCCATAAGATCCATATGCAATAATTCCAAAACTTTGGAAGTTGTCAGATGTTGGAGCTTTGGATGGGACATCTTGGTTTGCTTGCCTATTTGACATTCACCACATACTTTGCCTTCATCAATCTTCAGTTTAGGAATACCTCTCACAGCTTCCATAGATATGATTTTCTTTATACCTCTGAAATAAAGATGACCCAGTCTTTGGTGCCATAGCTTCATTTCTTCTTCTTTGGCTAAAGAGCAAGTTGAAGTGAGACTGAAATCTTGAGGTTCCCACATATAACAGTTGTCTTTAGATCTGGCTCCTATCATGACAACCTTTTGTTCTTCATTAGATACTATGCATTCAGTTTTGGTAAAGTTTACACTGTAACCTTGATCACACAATTGACTTATGCTAATCAAGTTAGCAGTCAATCCTTTTACCAGCAGCACATCATCTAGTCTTGGTACATCTGGACAGTCCAAGGTCCCAAATCCCTTGATTTCTCCTTTAGCTCCATCTCCAAAGGTTACATATCTGAATGAATGTGACTTTAAATCTACCAGCAGATTCTTCAATCCAGTCATGTGCCTTGAGCATCCACTGTCAAAGTACCAGTCTTCTTTAGCTGATACTCTTAGAGATGTATGAGCTATATATACAACACCCTTCTTTGACCATTTTTTCTTGTAGTGAGGTTTCCTTTGATGCCTCTGCCCTGTGTAGTGTCCATTTTTAGAGCTCAAAGGTTGTTTGTTGAACTTGTTCTTGGGCATGTAGCTTTGATCAGCCTGAAGACTAGTTTTAGGTACCCATACTTTCTTGATGACCTCTGTCTTCTGCTTAAGGGGTTGCTGATATCTTTGATTTTGATGTCCATGCAACACTTTCTTTGTAACCTCTATCTTCTGCTTAGGGGGTTGCTGATACATCTGATTTGGATATCCATGCAACTTGTAGCAATGAGGTTTGATGTGACCAAACCTTCCACAATGATGACATCTCCATCTTTGATACTTCTTTTTCATCATGTTCTTTTCATGATGTTGGGACATCTTGTTTGACTTTATGGGATTTGAAGTAGTTTTGCTGGTGCTAGCCTCAACCTTTTGAGCTTTGTTAAATCCCAGTCCAGTTCTATCCCCTGAATGCTTATTGCTGTTGAGAATAACATCCAGTGTGTTTGAGCTACTGTTCAGCATTCTGACAGATTTGGACATATGTTCCAACTTGGAGTTGAAAAGACTTACTTCACTTTTCAAAGTGTCAATGGTTTCTAGATTACTTGTCTTTTCAACCTTTAATGCCTCAATCTGCTTCTTCTGCTTTATAATCTCCATGCATACTTCAGTGCTCCTTTTACACAGCTCTTTGTATGATTCTTCTAGCTCTTCAAAAGTCAGCTCCTCATCACTGGATCCACTTTCAGATTCACATACTCCAGCTAGAGCAGTGAAGTGCTTTGCTGATTCTTCTTCTGAATCACATCTTGAGTCTTCATCAGACCAGGTCACAGAGAGACCTTTCTTCTGCTTCTTTAGATAGGTAGGGCATTCATTTCTGATGTGTCCATATCCTTCACATCCATGGCATTTAATCCCTTTTTCTTGATTGGTCTTTTCATCATAATTTGACCTTCTATTAGCATCATAAGGTCTTTTATTCTCAGAAGAGTTTGAGTATCTTCCACTTGGTCTGGACTTGCCATCCATTTTTCTGAGAATCTTGTTGAATTGTCTTCCAAGCATAGCAATTGTTTCTGATAAATTTTCTTCAGGGTCTGCTTCATTATTTTCTTCTTCTTTATCAGTATTTGACACCAAGGCTATGCTTTTGTTCTTCTTTACAATTGTGTCATTCATTCCCATCTCAAATGTTTGAAGGGAACCAATGAGCTCTTCAACTTTCATTGTGCATATGTCTTGAGCTTCTTCTATTGCTGTAACCTTCATGTCAAATCTTTTTGGTAAAGATCCGAGAATCTTTCTTACCAGCTTTTCATCAGTCATCTTTTCTCCCAAAGCACCAGAAGTATTAGCTATTTCCAAGATGTTCATGTAAAACTCATGAATTGTCTCATCTTCCTTCATTCTCAAGTTTTCAAACTTGGTGGTGAGAAGTTGAAGTCTTGACATCTTCACCTTTGATGTTCCTTCATGAGTTGTTTTGAGAGTGTCCCAAACATCTTTGGCCAGCTCACAGTGATGCACAAGTCTGAATATGTTCCTATCAATGCCATTGAATAAGGAATTTAAGGCCTTGGAATTTCCAAGTGCTGAATCTTCTTCCTCCTTGCTCCATTCTTCTTCAGGTTTCAACACTTTTGCTCCATCCTTGTTGTCTTGGACAGGGTGCTCCCATCCTTTGTTGACTGCTTTCCAGGCCCTATTGTCAAGTGATCTTAAGAATGCTACCATTCTTGGCTTCCAGTAGTCATAATTGGATCCATCCAATATAGGTGGTCTATTTACAGATCCTACATCTCTGTCCATGTTCCCAAAATTTGCAGTCCCTAGATCTCACCCAGTTAAACAGGAAGGGTGCCTGCTCTGATGCCAATTGAAATTCTGGGATCAGGTACGAGATGTCGAATGAGATGTTTAAACACTTGAAGACTTAAACAAAACTTAAAGTACAGGTAACTTAAACAACACAGGAAATTGTTAACCCAGTTCAGTGTATCTCCACACTTACATCTGGGGGCTACCAAGCCAGGAAGGAAATCCAATATAAGTAATATTAATTCTAGACTTAAACCACTCAGTTTAATCTTTCACTTAATATCTACCCAAGGCAATTTCTACCTAAGACACAACTTAGATATGAGTACCAACTCACTCCCCTCAATCACACAGTGATATGTTACAAGTTTAATAAAATTGAAGTCATACTTCAAACAAAACAGCTTGATTTTACTTCACAGTTTCAATCAAGACACAATACACTTTTTGCTTAAAAGCTCATAAAGTGATACACAAATACAACCTGCTATTAAAACACAAACACCCTATTAAGTCTTCTTAATTTCGTACTCTATTCTGAGAGTTTCTGTTGCTTAAATAGATGCTTGAATTTTGGGCTTTCTGTAGGTTATCCAATCCTGATATGCATGCTGCCATCACCTTGAATTAGGGTTTGTTACTTCCTTGATTCTAGGTGAGTCAGTTCTTCTGTTTATACTGAGATCATATAACCAATCTCCCTACAGATGCGCCTTCTTCTGGTTTATCCATTCACAATTAATTCCAGATAAATTCCCTGAATTTACTCAGTTCTGTTAAGCATTATTTAATTCTGGTAGCAGGTTTGAGATGTCACAACATCTGGTGTGACATCCTGAAAACTGAACTTACTTCATTAACTTATACAATGTCACAACATCTGGTGTGACATCCTGAATTAAGTTCGTTAACTTATACTCTGTTTGATAATGTCACAACATCTGATGTGACATCCTGAACTAAGTTCAACACTTCTTGTTGGTCAAAAATTCTGCCAATTCTAAGCATCTACATATATCCAGGAATGGCACTGGAGTGGCAGAATATATACAGGAATGACACTGGATATACAAATAAAAATTTCAGGAATGGCACTGAAGAAACAAAATATAGACCCAGGAATAGCACTGGAGGAACAAAAATATTCAGGAATGGCACTGGAGTGAATAAAATATCCAGGAATGGCACTGGAGTGAAAGAAAGGTAAGTTTTTGGTAGGTGCCAAGAAGTTGGATTTTCAAAGTGAGGTAAATGTTTGACCACAACATGACCCACGGTAAATGCAAATGAGGATAAAACACTCTTGTTATGCATATTATATGAACTTGTTATGACGCATGATCAAATACATGTAATGCAGATGCTGACAATAAGGCTTGACTCTTTTGTGGAGATGACAAGATTGGAAGGTTGATTCTTCAACACTGTGAGATCATGTTATTCTTCTCGGGGACTATGGATACTGATGTTGAATAGACTTTCACCACTAATAAATTGTACCAAGTTGATGATCCTCCGAGAAGGGATGAAAAGTTTCTTTAGGAATTCTTCCAATGAATTTCCCCAAATGAGCTGACTATTGTAGATGAGTTGATCGTTGCTTCAACTTGACTGACTCTGAAAATGATTGCCTTATGATGCGCTTGGAAGCCTGCTTCAATATAAGTTTTGTAAATTATTTTGTATAAACCAATTCTGAGATGTACTTTCACCGAACAACAACCTTGCCCTAATTCTCAACATGGAATGGAAGGAACTTGCCCCTAATAGGATCACTAGACCAGTTCTTAACTGTTTGAAAATTCCTTGCTAGAAAAGATAGTTTGCAAACAAAAAACATTTATACAACCATGGTAATTAAAAGCAAATGCAACTTTTGAAATCAAAATTATTGTTGTAAGAAAAGAAAATGAATCATTAGTCAAAACACGATGGTTTATAATGTTCAAGGTGAAAGGTAAAGTGAAAATATGTACAAAACAAAATGACTTGCAGAGATCTTTTGGAGTCAGTTTACACAACCTTACTGTAGTAAGCTTTCAGAATAAATTTTGCCTCAATTAGGTCTTTTAAGGGTTGTATTGTGGCATGGTTCATGGTTTATAAAACAAAGGATAAAGGCTCAAAATTGTGTTTGTACCCAACCTTTCTTCGTGATGAATCTCCAATCCTACATTCAATTAAATCTACACACATTTATCTTGACAACGTAAGGGTAAAAATGATGATTTGAGGTTCACTGGAAATGGCAATCATTTTATTTTGCTTTGATGGATGTTTGTAGTGACCAAACGATTTTGGACATGGTGGTCACTAAATCTTACTTGTTTGATGTCGAGGGTTTGAGGGCTTCTTTTGCTTGAATTTCTTTTTGAACTGATCCCTAACTTTTGCCTAAGTCCTTTTTTTTACTTAGCGGGATTTATATTTTTTGTACTTTAAAAATTCTGAAAGTTATGATTTCCAAACCATTGGTCATAATGGATCCATCTTATAATTTGAATGTGTAATCAAAATATTTGAACAACTACCCTGCCCCAGGTTAAACATAAGGGTTTAAATCCGAAAGAAACTCCTACTTCTAGGCTCGAAGTGGTGAACTAGGGATTAACTCCTTATCTCTCCAGTGTTTGGGAATTGAAACAATGCCTGTATATCATCGACAAGATTTTATCCGAAAACAAACCACAATAACTATGGGTATTTTTTCATCATCCTCCCTTAAACATTTGCATAATCAAAAGTTTTGAACAAAAGGTATATATGTATTTTTTGAAATAGAAAGTGTAAGGACATAAATAAACAGATGAACTGAATTCAAAAGATTGCAAATGCTCATTTCATTAATCAAAGAAGTACAAACATAATTGATATGCAAACAGTTGATACAATTAAAGGAAAATGCAAATAGAAAAGAAACAAGGCCTAATGACTAATCAGTTATAAGGATGAGCTGTCCTGTCTTGAAACACTGGCTTTTAGGGAGAACTGGTTGAAGCTTCAAGTGGCATGCCTTGGCAAAGGATTGTCCTTGACACTTGGATTAGGATCACTGAAGGAGAGGACCTTGTCTCTGATCAACTATTTCACTCTTGTCTTCAAAGCAAAACAATGTTCCAAATCATGGCCCGTTCCACCCTGATGAAATTCGCAACGAAGATCTGCCCTATTGCTTGGTGGGACAGGATCTGGAGGAGGAGGCATAGGTCTAGTGGTTATCAAACCTTTCTGAACCAAACCAGGATATAACTTAGTGTACGTCATGGGAATATGGTCAAAGTGAAACTTTTCACGATTCTGAATTTGTCCAAAGGTCGGACGTTGAGAAGCTCTAGTTGGTTGAGCAGCAATCACAGGAGCAACAGCAGCAACATAAGCTTGATTATCATGTTAGGCCCTGTATTGAGGTCTTCTACCCACATCGAAAATAGCATTGGTCTGATCTTCCCTCCTTCTTTGGAAATTCCCAAAAGGTTTCTTAGCAACATTAGAAGACTCAATAGCTTTGGACACTTTTCCATTCTTAATTACTTCTTCAAGCCTCTGTCCAATGGTAACCAGATCAGTGAAACTGGAAGAGACACTTCCGATCATTTTTTCCCAATAGAAAGGAGCCGAAGTATCCATGAACATACTAGTCATTTCTTTCTCAGCTAGGGGAGGTTCAACCTGAGATGCCAACTCTCTCCAGCGTTAAGCATATTCCTTTAAGGATTCCCTCTCTTTCTGAGACATATTCTGCAGTTGACGGCGATCAGGTTCCATGTCCAAGTTGTACTTGTATTGTTTCATGAAAGCATCACCCAAATCCGCCCAGCTATGGATACGATCTTTCTCAAGCCCCATGTACCACTTCATAGAGGCACCGCTCAAACTGTCTTGAAAACAATGAATAAGTATCTTGTCGATCTTGGCGTAAGCAGCCATCTTGCAACAATACATCGTTAAGTGGAGCTTTGGACAGGTGTGCCCCTTGTACTTCTCAAATTCTGGAATCTTGAACTTGGAAGGCACGATGAGATCGGACACCAAACAAATATCACTTGCATCAACATTGAAGAAGTCATTACCCTCTACAACCCTTAATCGTTTGTCAATAGCTCGATACTGCTCACGACCAACTTCAGGTTCAACATAATCTTCAAGATCATCACCCTGAGCGCTAGCAGCATGGTGTTAATAGGGAATTTGGCCTGTATGAATCACAGGTCTGGATTCAGTGAAAATAGGAACTTGAAAAGCGGGTCTAGACGCCTGACCGATCATAGAAGTAGTAGCATGAGGTGGAGAGTAGTTGTGTGGCAAACCAAACTCTGGCCAAGTTGAAGGTGGCAACTAGGTAGATTGGGGTTCGACAATAGCGTTTTCAACCTCTTGGATCACTGTCCTCTGAGGTGGCTCTCCTCTGGCAATCAAAACTTGAAGCACTTCAGTCAGCTTCGTCACACTCGTCTTCAACTCCTCAATTTCCATTTGGACCTCAACATTATGAACCTCTTGTTCTGACATCCTACGTCTGCGGTAAGCTCGGGTTCTGTATTGGCTACGAAGCTTCAGTTTGACGGTTGACAGATAACTGGAATACAGAGACAACTTGAATGAATTGACGAACATCCCGGGTGTGTTCAAAAAATGCAAATGATGCAAATGGTATGCGACACCATGCAATGCAGATATGTTTAGGGTCACAGGCACAAACAGACTTGGAAGCTGGAAAAGCTCAAAACTTCCTAAATGGTAGGCTGTAAGAGATTGGTTCTACAGTATATACCTGTTGCACCCCAAAATTTTCCCTCACAATACAAGGCTTTGTGTACTAAGAGGTTCACAAGGTTTACAAGACCTTTCATGAGGTTCATAAAGTCTACAAGACACTTTATGAGGTTCACAAGGTTCACAAGACCTTTCATGAGGTTCATGAAGTTTACAAGACACTTTATGAGGTTCACAAGGTTCACAAGACCTTTCATGAGGTTCATGAAGTTTACAAGACACTTTATGAGGTTCACAAGGTTCACAAGACCTTTCATGAGGTTCATGAAGTTTACAAGACACTTTATGAGGTTCACAAGACATCTTATGATGGTTCACAAGGTTCACAAGACATCTTATGATGGTTCACAAGGTTCACAATACATCTTAAGATGGTTCACAAGGTTCACAAAGTTCACAATTGGTCAGAAGTTTGCCAATTCCCTCAGGCAAGGCATTCTCCTAAGCAGTGCATCCAAAACTAGGGTTTTGACTTTAATCAGGCTAAATGGAATTCCAAGACTTCAAGTGAGCTTCATAACATCTTATATGTGTTTAATAATACCCATGACAAGTTTCAAGACTTTTCTCAAAGGTTTGCCCAGTCAGATGATCAGATAAGTCAAAATCAGTCAAAGCAGTTAAAAAGTCAAACTGAGGTCAACTGTGGTCAAACCAAAGTCAAACTTCATGATTTTTTGCCAACATCAAGTATATGAAGTAAAATTCATCATTTGATCAAGGGTTGATCATGATTCATCAAGGAGATTTCAGATCATCAAGAATCAGAGGTTTCTAAATTAGGGTTTCCTCAGGAAAAGTCAACTAAACTTTGACCAGCCATAACTTTCACATGCTTCATCACCAATTTTCCATTCAAAGCTCATTTTGAAGGAAATTGAATTCTCTACAACTTTGTGTCTCACAAGCCAAGCCCAAAAATGCTTCATTTGGAAGGTATGAGCTAAGACATTATAGGTCCTTTTGAAAGTCAACAAAAAGTCAACAACTTCAAAAGGGTATAAATTGAGAATGGTAAATGATATGGACATGAAACCAGTGGGGTTGGTTATAGGACTCTTTAAGCTTTCCAAAATGTCCAAGAACACCCTCATAGAATTAAAATTGAAGGATTTGTGCCCTTGCAAAGTTGGGAAATTTTTGGTTGGTTTATGAAGAAAATGGAGGTTTAAAACCAATTTTTTCTAAATGGGCTTGCCATATGATGATCCAATCCATACAAACACTTCATGCACGACCCAACTCTCAATTATTCAGATTTTTTATCATTTTATTTTATTTATTTTGATTTTATTCATTTAAAATCATTTTAAATTAAAATAAAATAGAAAAATCAAATATTTAAATGAGATTGTGTTTCTAGAAAGTCATAAAGATTGTTTGGATCAAATTGATATAAGAATTATGGTGATTGGCTTGAAATAGAAAGGTTGAATTCACAAATATTTGAAGTTTAAGACTTAATCTTTTTCAATCAAATAATCCACACAATGATCCATTCTTTTGACCTAAATCCATTGTACTATAAGTATACAACACAAACCTAATGCATTAGACACGAAATTCTGGCCTCAAAGAGTAAGTTGCAACTTTCAAAAATCATCCAAAATTTGAAATTCAGATTCTTCAATAGAGACCATTCCAAAGAGATTTGAAGGTTGAGACATGTTTATTGGATATCCTTGAATCATTCTCAATACTCATATGCATCCATAACCTCATGAATGACCTAAACCGAATCTGTTTTGTGCTTAACTTTGAATTTTTCGATTCTTATTATTTATGCATTGCCAACTAATTTTGTTTGTTGATTTGTGATTGTTTGAAGCTTGTGATGAATTCTGGATAATTTAATTCGAGTTTCATGAACTGGAGTGAATTCCACCATTGTTAGGGTTTTCGGCCCCCTTTAGGGTTTTGTTCTTAAGCTAACATAAATTAATTCTAAGAACATGGATCAATGCCAATTCATCTCTGGATCACATTTGTATAATTGATTTGATGAAATTTTGCAGTTTTGATGATAGTTAGGATTCGTAGGTTTTGCTACAACCTGGAATTCGCAGGAAATTTCCCAGGAATATTCGCAGCAATATTCCCAGGTCTGGAGGAAGAAGAAGATGATCAGTGGCGCCAAACTTTGATTTGAAATTTAATTTTAATATTTTATTGATTCTGTTTGATATTATTTCACAATAACATTGTTGGCCCAGTGGTAGGGAACGCTTGTGTTATACCTGAAGGTCTCTGGTTCGAGTCCTGGATTCACCAATTTTTTTTCTTATTTTTCTAGTTAATTATTAAACTTAAAATATAATGTATTGTGATGTATATATGATCAGAAGCGCCCTCCCGGCTGGAATGGTAAGCGTGTTTGTGTGCTGTGCAAAGGTCCTGGGTTCGAATCCCCCTAGGCCCTTTTATGTTGTTTTTATTTTTGCTATGATTTTTCCAGGATTAAGCAACAAAACCAATTGAACTCCCTTCCTTAGCACCTGTGCGCGCGCTGGCCCAATGGTTGATCTTGTTGGCTGGAGTTTGTGAAAGCAAAGGGGCTGGGTTCAACTCCCAGCCCAGGTAAGTTCTTTTTTTTTCTTTCTTTTCTTCTATTATTTGTTTTTGTTTATTTATTATTATTATTAATTAAAACTATAATCCTAATTTAATCTTAAAATATTTTCATAAACTAAGATTAACCCTAAATATTTTTCTAAAACCCTAATTGTTTTCATATTAATGTTAATTATGTTTCTCTATTTTCTTTATTTATATTATCATTATATATAGTCTTATTTAAATAATGTAAATAATTTTTAAATCATGTTTAAAACAATAAAATTCTTAACTTAATTTTGTAAATATAATAGTATGATTATTTAATTATAATTAATTCTATTTTATCTAATAATGTACATATTTTTTAATTTGTTTATAATTTAAATCTTGTATATAAATATGTTTAAAATTAAAATTCTTAATTTAATTTTGTTAATATGATAATATGACATAAATTGTTTATAATTAAATTTTTGTATATAAATAATTTTTTTTTAATATATGTTTAGAAATAGTTAAAAATTGCTAATTTAATTTTGTAATTATAATTTTATTTTCATAATATGTTTATAATTAACTTAATTTTTAACTTAAAACTTTATAATAATTAGTATAATTGTTTATATTTTCTTATTAATCTTAAATAATTGTTTATATAAAAATTTGATCTTTTAATTATTATGCTAATGTTTTTGTTTATATTATCTATTATGTTTATTTTCTTATGATATTTATGTAATACTAACCCCATTTATCTTTGTATTATTTATTATTATTATTTCTACTTACCCAATTATTATTATTTATCATTTTGCTTATTTATTTAAATTGCTTTAATTATTATTATTATGTAATTGTTCCTTTGATGTAATATTTAGTAGTAATGTTTAAATATTTATTTTATGCTATGGTTAGTAAAATAGGGAGTGCAGCATGTTTGTATGTTTAAAATCAATTTAGCTCATTAAATTTAAAGATAAATATTAAAATTGTACACTCACACACGTAAGTCGATCTTTGATCGCCATCTCACTTCCTTAGGGATACCTCTCATGTTGCCTATTACAAAAAGGTCAAGTAGGGTGTATAAAGCAAAAGTCCCACATCTCACATCATCTAGTCCCTTAACAGATAAAAGATCAAGTCCCTTTCGAATGTTGCCTTCGTAATGATCTTGTCCCTTTCGAATAAAGATGATAAGTCCCTTCGAATTGCTTATACACCCCACAGTTGCCTAAATAAACGGATGTCCCTTCACTTGTCCCTCACATCCAAGGTAATGACTACCTATTCCTTAATAATAGGGATAGTTTTACCATTTAAAGGATTCAAGAACAGAAAAGACTTAAACTTAGGGTAGGTTACTCTTAGATACTTGCTCACTTTTCAAAAACATTTCAAACACTTCACACATTTCAAACAATTTTCAAAACAAAGGTTTTTTACGCATCCGTACATGGATCATTATGAAACTCTTAAGAAAAATTTTATTCACACACTTCACATTTCAAAAACATTTTAAAGTGAGCTAAGTAACTAAGAGCCCATGGATAACCATGGATGTAAAGGGTGCTAACACCTTCCCTTTACATAACCTACCCCCCGGACCCAAAAATCTTTTAAAAGGTCTTTCCTGTTCTTTTATGCCTTTCCTTTGGATAAAATAAAAGTCGGTGGCGACTCTTGCTATCCGCAACATTACTAAAGTCAATTCTCCCACCGTGTTACAGTACCCATAAATCCCACTCACAAGATGGTTTCTACGGTGACGGTTTAAGGAAACTCAAAGTCACGGACGTTTATCGTACTAACGCCCCGCCGCAGGCTAGCTGCATTGTGACGAAAATAACGATAAGGTCTACCTTGAGTGGAGTTCTCATGTTAGGCTGATAAAGGGGCGAGCCCTCGGAGCCTAACATTACACAACTACCAAAATTGAAACAGGTCCTAGGGGGTCCCATAATCACATCCCTTTCGTGAATCAGGTCACGCGACAGGCTAGCTGCGTTGCAACAAGATCTACGAAAAGTCTAACTATCTGGGGGAGCTTTCATGCTAGGCGGCGTGCAAGGAGCGAGTCCTTGGAGACTAACACTAATAACATCCAATTCTAAACTTAGGTGTTCCCTCCGCTTTTCCACCACTCAAATTTTACTTGCAAAGTGACCCCAATATCCCACAGACAAGTAATATAATGAGCAATAAAAGGAAAGCGATAAAAGAATAAACAAACATAAATGATAAACAATAGAGAAGACAAAAAGAGACAAGATCAAACAAATAAATACACAAAGCTAAGTTATGCTTGACTCTCTCTAGCATGGAGCTATCCCCATCAGAGTCGCCAACTGTCGTACCTCGAAAAATACGAATCCTAGAATAAACAACAGAGTCGCCACCTAATTCTATTTATTCTATTTAAAGAAAAGGGAGATATAGATGTAAACACCCCAAATTTGCCCTCACCCATTCACACCATGGCTTGTGATCTCTTCATATGCATAAGTTCAATCATAGCATCTCATACCACATCTTTGATTCATTGCATTGATTCTAAGTCATCTGCACCTAGGGTTTGTGATCTGAGCTATCCAGGGGCCACTTGAGCCACTCCAAAGGTCATCAATCACTTCAAAGGGGTATATGAATGTTCAAGCATCATATTATATCCTCTCAAAGTCAAGAAAGCCCAAGGATCACAAGAACTGAGAAAGGCATGGAAGCAGAGCCAGGGTTAACTGCACAGATGACCTAGAATTAGGGTTTTGGTTTCAGAGGCCATAACTCCAATTTTTTTGGTCATTCTTGTTTCTATTGGTCTCTATATGTTATAAGGAGCATGCATATCAATTTTCATGAAGAAATTCCATGGGGAAGGCATCTAATCAAGAGTTGACTTCTTGAGCAAGTCAGTGTAAAATCAGGGCATCTGAGGCCCCCAATGACCCAACCAAAGGGTGTTCTTCATCATTTTGAATGTGTATGGTCTTTATTTGATCATAGAAGATGTTGGAATTTCACAAAATTGAAGAATTTCAAGCCATTTGCAAAGTTGCCTTTTTGGGAAAATGACTTGTAATGGAAAATTGCCATTTTGGGAAAGTTTTTCAACCCTTGCTTTTTGATTCAAAAATGCTTCAAATGAGAAAACTTTGGTCATGAAAGTTGTAGAATGGATCATTCCCTTTTCAAAAAGTACAAGAACTCATTCTAACTCATTTTGGATCAAAAGTTATGGCTTGTCAAAGTTGGGAAAAATCACATAATTTCAAGTTATGCACCAAAGAGGCAAAGTTGCAAAATCCCTTGCCAAGGCAAAATGAGACCTCAAAGTGACTTCTAATCTTTGTACAAACATACACCAAGGCCTAAGATTCAGATTGCATCAAAGGTTTGGCCATTTTCATGACTTATGGATCAAGAAACTTCAAAAGGGCCAAAGTTGATTAAAGTTGCAAAACATCATTCAAACCCTAATCCATTTGCTGGCTGGTTTCAAAACTGATCCCATGGCCCTCCTCATTCCTTGCTGCGCAGGACACCCCTCTTGTACTTGGCCTACCATTGACCCATACCTCTCTTACACAAAACTTGACTTGTTTGCATAAAGACCCATACCAATCACAATAGGGCACACCAACTCCTCTGACCTCTCTAGTAGTGATAAGTGGACCAAATGCAACATAACACACCACCCAACACAAGCTGAAACCTCAGATTGCCATAGTTGTCAAAAAACTCTCCAACTTGCAAAACCATTCGAATCTCTCAGCTCACCCAACCATTCTTCAAACCAACTTCACCATTGATCTCAAAATGACTCACTGACCCAAAACCATCCATCAAAACAGCCAAGAACCTCACATAAGCCAAACACGATTTCTTCCCCTCTCTGAACAGAACTTGATCAATCTCACAAACCAGCCACCATACACTCAAAGCATCTTCAGGAGGTCCATTGGAGAGGTTTTGAAGCAAGGAGGCAGCCTGAAAGCTCCAAACTGAAAGCTTCACTTCAGGTAGCTTCGAAAATTATTTTTTCCAGAAACCTTGTTTTAAGTTACTAAAATGATCTACATGCTTCCCTGAATGCAATGAGCTTTGAATTTTTGAAAATGATGCAGAAATGAGGAGGTATGGTTTGTCTGAAACTTTGCCCGTGAATTTGATTTTTGTTTGTTCTTCGTGATTCATGAAAAATAAATAAGTTTTGTTGTTGGATTCTTGTTTAGGATGTTTAGTTTAGTTGATCTGGAGATTTTGGCATGTTTTAGTGAGGTTTTGAGAGAGATAGGTTGAAGGTCTCGCCGGAGAAGACGACCGGAAGTCTTCTCCGGCCACCTGAGGGTCATTAAACCCTAATCTGTGTAATTAACCAACTTTGAATGTAGGCCTTAGATCTGGTTGACTTCCATTGACCCGCGCGCGTTTTGATGGCCTGGATCATTTCATTAAACCCTAATCTCATTTAATTAAATTAATTAATTAGGTTTAGTCAGTTTGAATTTCAGCCACAAGATCTGGCGCCAGTCAACTCCCGCGCGTCCCATTTAAATCTCAGCCACTGGATCTGTTGACTTCTCATTAAAATTCATTTTTATTTCATTTTTCTTGCATTTTCTTTCTCATTTTATTAAAAATAGTAAAACAAATCACAAAAATCTCATTTTTTGCATGCTGACTTAGAATATTTTTCTCATTTCAAAAACATTTTTATTTTTATTTTTTGCATAAAATTTGTATTTTTGAAATATTTAAATGTTTATTTTAATTAATTAATGGGAATTAATTAATTAAAATACCATTTAGGTATTTAAAAATCACCAAAAAATTCACATAGCATTTAAAAACATTTAGAAACATTGTCCAACTCTCAAACCAAATTTCTTTTTGTTCTTGATGCCTTTTGATCATTTTCATTGGATTTAATTTCATTTTTAGGCAATATTTTGTTCCAAACTTCAAAAATTCATTTCTGCCTAACCATTGAGAGTTGGATGATGATCCTTTTGGCATTGCATCTTGCATAACATGAAGTTTCTAAGATAAAATTGATTTGAATTGATCTTGCATTTTCTATTTGTTTAGCATTTTTCTTGATGAAGTACCCCAAAACCCTAGCAATCTTAGGAAATTCATAACTTTCATTAGGTTAAGAGTTGGATCCTCTCCTTTGGGCAGTGAGTTTGTATAGGTTTAGGGTATCTTTGATTGCATTTTCAAATTTTTATCATGTTGTTTGCTTCTGGTTTTGGATTTTTGCTTTGTGTGATGCATGAAACCCTAATTTGTGCCTTCTTTTGCATCCATTTCTCATTTGCTTGCATACATTGACTTGCCATGACATTTTGTGCATTATTTTGATTCATAATGCATCTTAGGACATATTAGAATCATTTTTGATCATTGCATCTTGCATTTGCCATGTTGTATGTCCATTGCATTCCATAACTTGTCATGAACATCCATGGTTCAAAGCATGTTTCTTTTGCATCCATATGCTTGTTTGATCATTCTCATACCTTGCCTCATGTTTGTATCATCTTTTAGCATCATTAACTTCATGATCTTGCTCCTGGTTTTGGTTTGCATCATCACATTTCATCTCATTTGCATTGCACTTCATCTCTTATGCTAACATTTCAGGTGGTAAGTTGTTTGAGAAGTGAATTTGCCTTCACTTCTCATGGTTTCTTTTCATCTCTTTCATACTTCCTTTGCTGCATTTTGTATGTGTATTGGATTGAGCTTACTCATTCTTGTCCATCTTACTTTCTTTCTTCAAGCAACTTGACTTCTTAAGTGAAGCAAGTTGTTTTGCTTCTCTTTGCCTCTTGCTCCTTTCATCTGCTTCTTGGTGGTTTCTCTGAAGATTTCTCCTTTTAAGCTTCATTAACCCTAGGAACAACCAAGCATGATAATAAATAGGTTTTGATTAGTCCCCCACTTAGTTTTACCTTTGTGTCATCTTTGAGTCTCTCTTCTCATCTCTTAATCAAGGACTAAACCCTAAAGGCTTTAAGGCTTTGTGATTAAGCTTATGCCTGCATCCTTCTATTAGGATGGAGTGTATAACTTTAGTCCTAAGTGTTAAACCCTTAATGTGTTTAAATCCTTTAATCAATCCATCTAATAATCATCAAGACATCAAACTTGTAACTTGGGCCTTGCATTAGGGTTCTAATTCTTCCTTAATTGGTTAAGAAGGACTAACCCCAGTGTTAATGGACAAGTCCCCCTCAAGTTGTCTTACAAACCATAAAAATCACTTCTTCATCTTATCATTAACTAAAATCCACTCTAATAAAGGCGTTGTTTTGTCATGAGGTTAATCCCTAATCATGGATTAAGTTGAGGAGTTTTCCTCAGCTTAAATGTTCTCATCTATTATCCTTCTATTAGGATGGTGTAATGAGTCCATTAAATCCTTGATTATGGCTTAAACTCATTACTTAACACTAAACAAAAACAACAAAAACATCTAAATAATCACAAGTAGGTTAATGATCTTAATCCTACATCATGGTAATTAAGTGTGAGATGCTGACTTCACACTTAAGGTATTCTCATTACCCCTAATCAGAGGGAGGATGTGATGAGTTTACTAATCCAGTGGTTTAGGCTTAAGCTCATTTTCTTATGACAAAGTTCCAAAAGCAATAAAAGATTGAAAACACAAAAACAAACAATAATCGTCTCCTTCGGGATTCTTTTCTCATCATCTTCACTCATAAACGAGAACTTGCTTCTTCCGTCTAATGCAAGACAGTTTGCACCTGAGCCAGACAGGTCATACACTTGAGCATAGATAAGTAAGCAGTTCACAAGCCAATTTATCTTTCAGTCTCTTTGGGTCGAACTACGGTGTTCTGACTTCCTCATTGCACGAGAGGATACGTAGGCATAACTTAACAGTTATCGAACAAAAGTCTCTGTATATTCCCCCTCTTTCCAGCCTTATTCTTTAAGCTTATTAGTCTTGAGCATTCCATTCTTGTCCTTACACTGACACCTCACATATCTCACTTCACTTTCTTTTTACACTGACACTTGCATTCTTTCTAGCTTTGATACACAAATTGCACTGACACTACCCCTTTAAAACACAAATCTTTTAAGCGTGGATCTCGTCGAGTACGACGGACAATCTGGGTGCTAATACCTTCCCAGGTTGTAACCAACCCCCTTTCTCAGTCTCTCTGGTTCGCAACCGTCTTATCCATCTTTTCTTAGGTTTATGCAGCATTACCTTTCCTTCGTGATAAAAATGCCTAGCTGGCGACTCTTTTCTTTTTCCTCTTTCGCCGACCGTTCGCGTCTGTGCCCCCTCTTGGCCCTGTGTCATTTTGGTGGGAGCGACAACTTGGCAACTCTGCTGGGGACAGGGCTTCTGGTTCTTTTTGTGGGTTCCTCCTAGCGCTTGTTTGAATTGTGTTTACTGGGGTGTTATGTGCTGATTATGTTTATCTGCTTGCTTTATTTACTGCTTTATGTACAGTCATTTATTGCTTTCTTTACAGCTTTATACATCATACTGTCATATTGTCATCTTGCTGGATCTGGTATTTTGTCTTGGTGGGTGGGGTTCTACTGAGAGTTTAAGATCCTATACCTGGGACCTGAGTGACACCTAGGCTAGAGTGGTTCATGTTCTTTCCCATTCCATTTCGGTCTGGTGCGGGAATATGAAACACGGTTCAGATGTGGGTTTCTTCTTGAGAACTCTGTGCTACAAATTTCCTGTAGTGCTAGGGCTATCTGGGAAGCCTGCTAAGTCTGGATGACCTTTACTATGACCTTCAGAAACTAAGGTGAATTAGAGGAGGATCCTTTATGGTTATTGTAAACACTGTACCTCCGGGTTAGAAGTGTTTACACTTCTCATAACTGATCCAAGTCTGAGGATCCTTGTTTTAGAACACCACCTGTGAGGGGGTTGGGTTGTTTGCAGGTTTGCAGGTACCTTTGGCCACATCATACCCTGATTTTTGTGTTGATTAAAAGTACTCCATTTTGGGACAGTTCTTGTGATTTGAACCCTGGACATGTGACTCTTTATTTGAGTCCCCCACCTTGGTTACTGGACTTCTGAACCTCCATCTGGACTTCTTGAACATACATGGACTTTATATCAAGGCAGTAATCAGATCCAGCTTGATCACAAACCCTTGCATATCATTTGCATACATCATCATTGCATCATTTAACATTTGTTTATTTGTTTTTCAGGGTATCCACATCATATTTGGCTTGGTTTTGACCCCTTCATCTGCATAGACCTCTGTTCATCAGTTATCTGCTTCAGCTATCTTAATCAATTGCCTGCTTCAACTACTCTTATCACCAACCTCAACCTATCAGTGGCTCATCACCAGTATCAGTCTTCATCATCAGCATTTGTTTCAGCTCTTCATCAGCAGTCATGGCACCCAAGAAGAGCAACATTTCATACCATTTCTTTGAGCCTGTGCTGGCTGGCATCAGACAGGTCCATGCACTTATCACCCCAGACCACATCCCATTATTCAGAGAGCATTATGGAGGTATTCTTGATATGGTCATGGACTTAGACCCTTCTCAGAGGAGTTTGATCCACACCTGCCTACAGTTCTATGATCCTCCTTTGAGATGCTTCACTTTCCAAAACTTTCAGTTGGGACCTCTGTTGGAGGAATTTTCATCATTGATTGGGGTACCTGTCAGGGGTGGTCTCCCCTTCAACCCTGAAATGACTTCTCCCAGCAATGAAGAAGTGGCAAAAGCACTATACCTGGAACCTATTGTGATTGAGCAGAACATGACAACAAAGGCTGGGATCCCTGGTTTGCACCTAGACTTTCTGACTTCTCAGGCCATCCTGAAGGCCTCTTTGGGAGAATGGAGGGCAATTTGTGCATTGTTAACCCTCAGTATATATGGGGTTATACTATTTGCAGATGAGCCCAAGTTTATCAGCAAGAATGCCATTCATCTTTTCCTTCTGAGGAACCCAGTGCCCACATTGCTGGGAGATTTCTATTATTTTGTTCACCAAAGAAATGAGAAGCAAAGAGGGAGGTTTGTGAGGTGTTGTGCTCCCCTATTTCACACTTGGCTGCTTAAACACTTACCCAGGACTGATGCCTTCCTGAATCCCCACCAACAGAAAAATTGGGCTAAGAGGCTTATTGCTCTGACTTCAGATGACATCAGATGGTGCACCCAGAGCACTAAAGGCAGGGACATAATTACTAGCTGTGGACAGTTCCCCAATGTACCTCTGATAGGAGTGAAGGGTTGCATCAACTACAATCCTTTGTTGTTTAAGAGACAGTTGGGCTATGCTTTGGTTCACCCTCCTAGAGTGCAAGACTTGGCTGAAACCCTGTATTGTGAGATAAAACCTAATCTAGCTGTTGTCAGACAAGCATCCTGGGCTTGGGACAACATCCAGACCAAAGGGATGGTCATCCTTGGGAGGTGCAACAATGTGGCTTCAGCTCAGTATTATGAATGGTCTCATGCTAGAGCTCAGATTTCTGGGATGCCTTTCACCATTGAGGATGCACCTGGACCATCCACAATACCACCTCCAGCCACTGTCAGCCTGGAAGAATTTGAGAAGCTGAAGGAGAGGAATGAGAATCTGTCTCAAGCTCTGAAGAGGAGTGATGGTCGTTTAGACATTGAGAGGTTGGAGAAGCTTAAGGTGGATCATCTAGCCAAGATTGAGAAAGCAGAGGACTACATCAAGAAATCAAGAGCTGGGGAGAAAATTTTGAAGAATGCCTGTAAAGAGGCCCAGTTTCAGAAGGCTAGGACTGATCTCTATCTGAAAGAAAGTCAAGATAGGTGGGTCAGAATCACTGAAGCTCGCACTCAAGAAGATAAGAGAACTCAAGACAGGATTTGGCAATTGGAGGCCAATGAAAAGAAACAACAGGAGGCCCTGCTAGCAGCCCAGAAGGAGATTTCAGAATTGAAGCTTAGGGCTGGTTTGAAGAGGTCAAAGGACCAAGACAGGCACAAGAAGCTAACCACTGCTATTGCCACCAGAAACCTTCTTATCAGAAACATTACAGAGCATCCGGCTGGTCCTATAACTGAAGCACTTCTGAAGGAGGTTAAGGAGGATGAGTTTGGACTAGATGTTTGACCTTCTTTGCTTGTTGTTATTTCCATTTCATGTACTTTTCTTTTTATGTTGTTTTTTGACCCCTCAGGGGCATGTGTTGTAAAAACAAACTATGTATGATCCACCATTTGTAATGTATTTGTTAGTTTGTTTCATTGAGTTTCTTTTTCTCAAGCAACATCCAAGCATCTTCCTCAGGGTCTGGAAAGGTCAAAACCAAGAGCCAAGCCGGATACCTTGGAAAATAAATAAGCATACTGCATTGCATACTAACTCTTGTTTTGTTTTGTAGGTTTTGTTTTGTTTGTTACTAACTCTGTTGTGATTCAGGAATTATTGCTCGCCGTCGGGTGTTCCCTCTCAACCGTCCACACCGGTATCCTACTCGCAACAATCTTCCTGGTATCCAAATGGGCTAAGTACAGCAAGATCTGACAGAGGTCAGAACTCAGATGGCTAATGAAAGGCTGGAGATGAGAAACCAAATGACCCAATTCATGGAAGTAATGAATGGCTTGGCCCAAAGTCAAGAAAGGTTGAGGGCATTAGTAGAAAGACAAACCCCGGAGGAACCCCATCTGGGAACTGGAGGAACAAGTAACAATGAGAGGGGTCAGCCTCATGTTAACCCACCAGTATATGGGCCTCATCTACATCCGGAAGTCAACATCTCGGGTAATGTGCAAGGAAATACTACTGCAGGCAGGATCTTGCAAGAAGACCCCCAAGAGGAGCAATTCACTGTCATGGGAGCTGGGGATGAAGTCTATGATAGGAGGTTTGATGAAATTGCTGAGAAGTTGAGATCTCTGGAGTCTCAAAATTCCTTGGGTTTTGATGTCATGGATATGGGGTTAGTAGATGGGGTAAGAATTCCCCACAAGTTTAAACCCCCGTGCTTCGAGAAGTACAATGGAACTTCCTGTCCACGAACTCACTTACAGTCCTTCCTGGGAAGACTTAAGGCGTATACTATGGATGAGAAACTGTGGATGTTTTATTTTGAAGATAGTTTGACTGGGGCTTCAAGGGAATGGTACTCTCACTTGACCAGAGCTACTATCAGGTGCTGGAAGGACCTGGCTGAAGCTTTCATCAGACAGTACCAATGCAATCTAGACATGGCTCCTAACAGGACCCTTTTGATGGGAATGTCTCAGTCCTCCAGAGAAAGCTTCAGGGAATATGCCCAGAGGTGGAGACAGCTTGCTGCTGCTGTCCAGCCACCCATGTCGGAAAGAGAAATGGCCGACATGTTTATGAATACTCTGCAAGGAACATATATTGATAGACTAGCTGCCTTTTCTTCTACCAGCTTCGCTGACGTAGTTATAGCTGGAGAAAGAATTGAAAGCCTTCTGAAGATGGGTAAGATTTCTGATAATGGTGCAAGTTCGTCCAGTAATCCCAGGAAGCCTTTTGTGGGACCTAGAAGAACCGGTGAAACGAATGTCATTCATGCCAGCAGGGGCAGACCTCAGTATGTCCACAGATCCGTAGCAGCTGTCACTATTCCAGCTCCGATTCCTCAGCAACCAACATATCAACAACCACAACAACCGCATTATCAACAGCAAGTTCAATATCCGCCACAGAGGACCTACAACAACAATAACAACAATCAACAACAAAGACCCTTTCAGCAAAGACCATCACAGGCAAATAGGGTGATTGATCCAATCCCTATGCCTTATGTCGCTTTATTGCCACAACTCCTGAAACTCAACTTGGTTGAATTAAGGACATTGGCACCACCAGATCCCTCTAATCTCCCAAGAAATTATGATGTCAACGCCAGGTGTGCTTTCCATTCCAATGCACCTGGCCACAATACGGAAAAATGCAGGGCTTTACAAATGAAGGTACAAGATCTGGTAGATTCTAAAGCCCTCAACTTTGCACCCTCTCCAAGTGTCACCAAGAATCCCATGCCCAATCATGGAGGACAAAGAATTAATGCCATTGAGGAAGACAAGCCATCTTTCTTAATCACCAGTGTTGGACAGATTCGGACACCTCTGGTCGAAATTAAAGCTCAGCTTCTAGAATGCCAGATGTTCCCCGGGTGTGAACTCGGTTGTGGTTATTGCAACGTTTCGGTCAACGGGTGTGATAATTTGAGAAGCGGCATAGATGGTCTTATAAAAAATGGTATCCTTCAGATCTCAACAACGGCGCCTACAAATCCAGCAATCCCTTTGACAACAATTCCTGACTCTTCTACAACTGCAACGACAATCATTCCAACCAATTCATCAATAATGGCTTCATCCATTACTTCAACAAACCAGATGTCAACAACCATTTCTTCTACAACATCAGCATCCCTTTATTCAGCAGGATCTTCTACAACACCAACAGACATTAATGAAGATATCTCAGCAGTCACTATCTACTATGATCCATTAGATGTTCCTCCAAACAACAACTTTCAGCAACAAACAGTGGCACCTCCTGCCAGATTACCGGTCACCATTTACTACGATCCGCACACCATTTCAGTACCCTCCTCTGCAGCAGTCAGTTCAGTTACCATCACGGTGCCTGGACCAGTTCCATATGAAAGCAGTAATGCCATACCCTGGCATTATGGCTCTGACCTCTACTGCAACGGGGAGAAAATCACTTTGGATTCTTCAACTTCTTCTCCACAGATTGATAATGTTGGGGGAGGCGGAGGCTTCACCAGAAGCGGACGCCTTTTTGCCTCACAAGTGCAAAGACCTAATGCTGAAGCAGAAGCTGCTGCCAAAGCAAAGGGGAAGAGTGTGATATCTGAAGAACCAATTATCAAAGAAACTCAGAAAACATCTTTTGAACAAGATGTAGACGAGTTTATGAGAATTATAAAGAGAAGTGATTACAAGGTGGTGGATCAGCTTCACCAAACTCCCTCAAAGATCTCCATATTATCCCTGTTAATGTGTTCTGAAGCTCACAGAAATGCATTATTGAAAGTCTTGCACGCAGCATACGTGCCAGAGGAGATCACTGTTAATCAGCTAGAAACTGTGGTGGCAAATGTCAACACCAGTCATGGACTGGGCTTTACCAATGCTGACTTAACAACTGAGGGGCGTAACCACAACAAGGCTTTACATATCACCTTGGAATGCAAAGGTGTTGTTCTATCCCATGTACTGGTGGACACTGGGTCTTCACTCAATGTTCTACCAAAGAAAGCCTTGGTGAAGCTGGAGTACGATGGATTGGCATTGCGTCCAAGTAATTTGGTGGTGAGAGCATTTGATGGCTCTAAAAGATCAGTTCTAGGGGAGATTGATCTGCCTGTGATGATTGGCCCACAGACTTTTAAAATTACCTTCTATGTGATGGACATTCAGCCGGCCTACAACTGTTTGTTGGGTAGACCCTGGATCCATGCCGCTGGCGCTGTTACGTCTACCCTTCACCAGAAGCTGAAATTCGAGTGGGAAGGCCAGATCATCACCATCTGTGGTGAAGAAGATATCTTTGTTAGCCATCTGGCTACGTACAAGTACATTGAAATGGATGGAGAGATCCATGAAACTATGAGCCAGGGGTTTGAGGCCCTAAACATTAATGAAGCGTCTGCTGTACTAGGAACCTCCATGACATCTTATCAGCAAGCCAGGAAGGTTGTTGAAGAGGGGACTGCCCAAGGCTGGGGCAAGCTGCTGCCCGTGGAGAAGAAGGAGGACATATTTGGGTTGGGTTACAAACCAACTCAACAAGATCAATCAGAGGCTGCCAAGAAGCCCAGTTTTGTCAGTGGGGGAATGCTCACCTCGGATGCAGTGAACAACTTGGAAGACGAGGAGGAAAGCGACCGCAACCTGGAGAGCTGGATACGTCCAAGGGTCCCGGGGAGCCAAGTCCTTAACTGGTCTTCCCAGGAAATTATAAGGGTTACTCCTGCAGAGTAATTATTATTTCCTGTATTTTAAAGCATGCATCAAGTCTTGCATCTTGCCCAAGATGACAAGACTCATTTTGTAATCGGGCCATCTTGTAATTTTGTGCAAACAGATCAATCAATGAATATCGGACATCTTTTGCAAATGAGTCTTTTTCTTTTCCGCTCACTGTTTTTCATTTTTCTTTTTGTACGAAAATAAAATGACAATGTTTTCCAAAATGATAAACTTCATTTCACTTTTTTCTAAATAAGATTAAAATCAATCACTAAAATGAACAATCTAAACCCTTGCAGAGAGTGCCTTTCAGACTGCACCGACAACAACACTGCTATGGCTTCGTATGACTTTGACAATCCAATCAATCAAGCGGATGAAGGGGTTGAAGAAGATTATGAGCTTCCTGAAGAGCTAGCCAGGTTGTTAAGGCAAGAGGAGAAGGTTATCACTCCTCATCAGGAGGAGGTCGAAACGGTTAATCTTGGTACGGAAGAAGATGTGAAAGAAGTTAGGATCGGGGCCTGCCTACAAGACTCAGTGAAAGAACAACTGATTGATATGCTTCGAGAGTATGTGGATGTTTTCGCGTGGTCTTATCAGGATATGCCAGGGTTGGACACCGATATTGTTATGCACAAGCTGCCTTTAAAAGAAGAATGCCCACCAATGAAACAGAAGCTGCGCCGTACTCGCCCAGATATGGCAATGAAGATAAAAGAAGAGGTGCAAAAACAGTGGGACGCCGGTTTCCTTGCTGTGACTAGTTATCCACCGTGGGTCGCTAATATTGTACCTGTGCCTAAGAAAGACGGCAAAGTGAGAATGTGTGTAGACTACCGGGATCTGAACAGAGCCAGCCCGAAAGATGATTTCCCATTACCTCACATTGATGTATTGGTGGATAATACGGCTCAGTTCTCGGTATTCTCCTTCATGGACGGATTTTCGGGATACAATCAGATCAAGATGTCACATGAAGACATGGAGAAGACAACTTTTATCACACCCTGGGGCACGTTCTGTTACAAGGTGATGTCATTCGGACTGAAGAATGCTGGTGCAACCTATCAACGGGCTATGGTGACATTATTCCACGACATGATCCATAAAGAAATTGAATGTTATGTGGATGACATGATTGCCAAGTCCCTCACAGAAGAAGACCACCTGGTAAATCTGTTGAAGCTATTCAAGCGTCTGAGGAAGTACCAACTGAAGTTGAACCCCAACAAGTGCACATTCGGGGTGCGATCTGGTAAGCTGCTGGGATTTATTGTAAGTGAGAAAGGGATTGAAGTTGACCCTGATAAAGTCAAAGCCATTCAAGAAATGCCTGCACCGAAGACAGAAAAAGAAGTTTGAGGGTTCTTAGGAAGATTGAACTACATTTCACGGTTCATATCTCACCTTACAACAACCTAGGAGCCTTTGTTCAAACTGCTAAGAAAAGAACAAACGGTCAGGTGGAACGAAGACTGCCAGAGGGCTTTTGACAAAATCAAAGAATACTTGCAAGAGCCTCCGATCCTTATGCCTCCAGTTGAAGGAAGACCTCTAATCATGTACTTGACAGTATTAGAAGAGTCAATGGGGTGTGTGCTGGGCCAGCATGACGAGTCTGGTCAAAAAGAGTATGCAATTTACTACCTAAGCAAAAAGTTTACCGACTGTGAACAACGTTATTCACTGCTCGAGAAAACTTGTTGTGCTTTAGCGTGGGCTGCTCGCCGACTAAGACAGTATATGTTGACCCACACTACTTTATTGATATCAAAGATGGACCCAGTTAAGTACATCTTTGAGAAGCCAGCACTTACCGGACGGGTTGCAAGATGGCAAATGATCCTCACAGAATATGACATTCAGTACACGTCTCAGAAAGCCATCAAGGGCAGTGTACTGTCCGATTATCTTGCTGAACAACCTATCGATGATTACCAGCCTATGAGATTTGACTTCCCTGATGAAGACATCATGTTCATAAAAGCAAAAGATCATGAAGAGCCTGTTCACACTGAAGGGCCTGACCCGGAAGAAGAATGGACTATGATGTTTGATGAGGCTGTTAATATGAATGGTCGTGGTGTTGGTGCAATACTCATTACACCTAAGGGAGTTCACCTGCCTTTCTCGGCAAAACTCACCTTTAACTGCACTAACAACGAAGCTGAATACGAAGCTTGTATTATGGGTCTTGAGGAGGCCATCGACCTCAGGATCAAGACATTGACTGTGTTCGGAGATTCAGCTCTGGTAGTTAATCAAACCAACGGCAAATGGTACGCACACCAGGATTATCTGATACCTTACAGGGATTATACAAGGAGGTTATTGACTTTCTTTACAACGGTCAAGCTTGAATATATCCCTCAGGACGAGAATCAGTTTGCATATGCTCTGGCCACCATTTCATCCATGATCAAAGTTCAAGCTGCCAACTTTGTACCTCGGATCTCAGTGTCCAGGCTTGACAGACCAGCGTATGTATTTGCAGCGGATGTTGCCAAAGATGATAAGCCTTGGTTCCATGATATCAAATGCTTCTTGGAGGATCAAACATACCCACCTGGGGCATCTTCCAATGATAAGAAGACTTTAAGAAGGCTAGCTGGTAGTTTCTTCCTGAATACTGATGGTTCCCTGTACAAGAGAAACTTTGATATGGTACTCCTCAAATGCGTTGATAAGACAGAAGCGGATTTGTTAATGCACGAAGTGCACGAAGGATCCTTTGGTACCCATGCAGGAGGGTATGCCATGACCAAGAAGTTGCTAAGATCAGGCTATTACTGGATCACAATGGATGCAAACTGTTGTGCTTATGCCAGGAAGTGCCATAAATGCCAGATTTATGCGGATAAAGTGCATGTGCCTCCCAATCCTCTGAATGTGATGTATTCACCCTGGCCCTTTGCTATGTGGGGCATTGACATGATTGGCAAGATTGAACCGACTGCTTCAAATGGCCACAGATTCATCCTGGTCGCCATTGACTATTTTACCATGTGGGTCGAAGCAGCTTCATATGCAGATGTTACAAGGCAAATGGTAGCCCGATTTCTAAAAAGAGACATCATCTGTCGGTATGGAGTGCCCGAGCGAATCATTACTGACAATGGTTCCAACTTAAACAATAAAATGATGGCAGAACTGTGCCGGGACTTCAGGATCCAACACCATAATTCTTCTCCTTACAGGCCAAAGATGAATGGCGCTGTTGAGGCAGCTAATAAGAATATCAAGAAGATTGTGCAGAAGATGGTAGTCACCTATAAAGACTGGCATGAAATGCTACCGTTTGCCTTGCATGGGTACCGTACATCAATCAGAATATCTACTGGGGCAACACCGTATCAACTTGTGTATGGTATGGAGGCAGTCCTACCTGTTGAAGTTGAATTACCCTCCTTGCGAGTATCGATGGATGTTAAGTTGAATGAAGCAGAATGGGTCCAGTCCCGATACGAACAACTGAGTCTGATTGAAGAAAAAAGATTGGCTGCGATTTGTCATAGGCAGTTGTATCAGAAAAGAATGAAGAAAGCCTTCGATCAGAAAGTCAGGCTCCGAGAGTACCAAGTAGGAGATCTTGTACTGAAAAGACTCCTCCCTCCTTATACAGACCACAGGGGCAAGTGGACTCCAAACTATGAAGGACCATTCGTAGTAAAGAAAGTTTTCTCTGGTGGAGCACTGATGCTTAGTACTATGGATGGTGAAGACTTCCCGTCCCCTGTGAATTCAGATGCAGTTAAAAAATACTTCGCATGAAATGACCCGTTGGACATAAAAACAGAATGTAAGTCCAGGCAAAAATAGGGCATCCCGGCGAGTCAAAAACAGAATAAAAGACTCGGGCAAAAGTAAGGGAAATAAATAAATAAAAAATGTGTACACCCGCTGAGTTGAAAAGCCGCATTGGACAACTCAGGCAAAAATGGGTATCCCGATGGATTGAAAACCCAAAAGGGCGATCCATGCAAAATAAGGGAATAAGCGAACAACTGTATTCTGAATTCATCTGTACAACTTGGTAAGCTTCAAAAGGATCAAGCTTCTTTCAGAATCAGCCTTCTTCAGAAAGCAAGACGAGAAGAACGTCAAATGTCATACGAGTCATAGCAAAGGGAAGCTTCCTGAAGCGTCATCAACATTGCCAACTTCTTTTTTGTAACAATCTCCTCATTTTAGGGGATTTGTTTCTTTGACTGTATCTTGCCTATTCAGGGCACATGAATTAATAAAATCAGATTTTCAGTCATGTTTCGTACATTTTATTTTCATTTGCAAGAATGTCCGACGTCTTTTAAGATACTGATTGCATAAATACAGATGTTTCTCTTCTAAAAAATACGTGCTTGCAGGAAATATACTTACTCCCGAGAGTGTCTAAACTCTTATGATGGAATCTGGTAAGGGATACCTCGGGATTACTTGTGCGTTTCTCTGCCTTTTCAGGATTGCAGGTATTCAAAACATAACATGGGGCATGAAAGCTTCATCCCAGCAAGCTGGCAAATCATTATCTACTCAGTCATAGCACCGGAGGTGCTTTCTCCCCAGCTGAGTTGCCCTTTGTTATTTTCTCCTCAGCCAAGTACAAAAGCCAGGGAACCATCTCCCCACAGAGTGTCAACCTCTATCCAGAAAAGCAACGCGCGAAGAAATCACAACAGAGTGAAGGAAGCTTCTACCAACCCCCAGCTGGGTCCCCCCATTACAAGGATAGGTCTATCAGTGACCTATTTCCCCAAGCAGAGCCATACATGACAGATCTACCAATGATCTTATCCCCAGCTGGGATGTACACTTCAAGCAGATCGGTCAGAGATCTTCACGGCAACGGGATCCGAATCCCAGATCGGTATCTTGCATAATCATAACATTCACATCATTATTCTCCCCACAGAGCGTAGCATTCCGTCTAATACAGAGCATTACGGCAAAAATCAAACATATTGCATAATCATAAGCCATGTTCTGAATACTGACAATCCATCAACGATGTACAGAAATTCCCCAGAATCCCCGGCAGAAAGCCAAAACATTCGCTTTTACACTCACAAATACATACTCCTTTTGACACCCGTCAGTGTCATCATTCCCCAGTAAAGTCGCCCGAGCATTCCTTGCAAACAGACCACTTATATTACAGATACTTCTTGACACCCGTCCGTGTCATATCCCCAGCAGAAAGCCAAAGCGTCCCCTTTGCATTCACAGATACATATATTATACAACTTTCTTGACACCCGTCCGTGTCACTTTCCCCAGCATAGTTACCTAAACACTCTGTAAATCAGATACTTGCTTATACCATACTTTTTCTCCTTTGACACTCGTCCGTGTCACTCTCGCCAGCAAGTTAAACACTCATTCGTACACCACTCATACAGATACCCGTCCGTATCTTGTATACACCACTTATACCCCTCAGATTCGACACTCGTCCGTGTTCTTTGTTAACCAGTTGATACTCATCCGTGTCATCATCTCAGAACATGCGTCAAGAGTTTGTTTCTACCCGATACTCGTCCGTATCGTAATCTTAAGGATGCTCATCCGCATCTTTAATCTATACACCGTGTCAAACACTTATGTCTTCTTGAATTTAGACACTCGTCTGTGTCTACTATTCCTCAGAAGAGTCCCCACAGAATCAATACTCGTCCGGGTTCCTTGTTAACCAGTTGATACTCGTCCGTATCATCATCTCTGAACATGTGTCAGCATTTGCTTCTACTTGATACTCGTCCATATCATAGTCTTAAGGATGCTCGTCCGCATCTTTAGTCTATACACAGTACCCAAGCACTTAAACCTCTCATTCCTTGGATATAGACACTCGTCCGTGTTTACTTGTCCCAGCAAATCCCAGTGAGCTATTTCTTTTCTATCTGACATTCGTCCTATGTCATGATACTTTCGGCAGCCGTACCCTGCCAGGTGATCGTCCTTCACCTTTGGATGACCGTCCCTCATCCTTTCCCCAGCGGAGTCTCTATTCATTAGAATCCCTTTCCATCCGACATTCGTCCTATGTCGTGACTTTTAGCAGCCATCCCCTACTAGGTGATCGTCCTTCACCTCTTGATGATCGTCCTTCATCATTTTATCCGATGGCCGTCCCCATCGTTGATCTTGTCATCTGACATTCATCCTGTGTCATGATAAACCCTAATAGCAGCCATACCCTGCTAGGTGATCGTCCTTCACCTCGTGATGATCGTCCTTCATCATGCCTATCCGATGGCCGTCCCCATCGTCTACCTTGTTACCAGACATTCGTCCTATGTCGTGGTATATTCGGCAGCCGTACCCAGCTAGGTGATCGTCCTTCACCTTTAATGACCGTACGTCATCATTTATTTCATTTATACCTTAAACTTGATGGTCGTCCCCATCATTCACTTTACCTATAATCCCCAGAGAGTCTTATAGCTCTATCTGATGACCGTCCCATCATAACCTCTCATATCCCCGGCTTGTCGGCCGTCCCCGTCACTGCTTTATTTCCCGTATCTTCCCCAGCATGTCGGTCGACCCCGTCATCACTTTATCCCCAGCAGTCGTCCTCTGCTCGACGGTTGTCCTCCGTCGCCTGCACTTTATAATATGCTTTATTTTCTTTTACAAGCTATATCCCTTTTCTTCTTCATTCTGTGAGTGCAAATTTTGGACTGTCTTTGGTATTCAACCACAAGTTATCTTGTTTGCCTGTTAAGCCGTTGCTTACATCCTGCACAGCTAACTCATGTTTGAATAGGGGCAGCTGTAAACACCCCAAATTTGCCCTCACCCATTCACACCATGGCTTGTGATCTCTTCATATGCATAAGTTCAATCATAGCATCTCATACCACATCTTTGATTCATTGCATTGATTCTAAGTCATCTGCACCTAGGGTTTGTGATCTGAGCTATCTAGGGGCCACTTGAGCCACTCCAAAGGTCATCAATCACTTCAAAGGGGTCCATGAATGTTCAAGCATCATATTATATCCTCTCAAAGTCAAGAAAGCCCAAGGATCACAAGAACTGAGAAAGGCATGGAAGCAGAGCCAGGGTTAACTGCACAAATGACCTAGAATTAGGGTTTTGGTTTCAGAGGCCATAACTCCAATTTTTTTGGTCATTCTTGTTTCTATTGGTCTCTATATGTTATAAGGAGCATGCATATCAATTTTCATGAAGAAATTCCATGGGGAAGGCATCTAATCAAGAGTTGACTTCTTGAGCAAGTCAGTGTAAAATCAGGGCATCTGAGGCCCCCAATGACCCAACCAAAGGGTGTTCTTCATCATTTTGAATGTGTATGGTCTTTATTTGATCATAGAAGATTTTGGAAGTTCACAAAATTGAAGAATTTCAAGCCATTTGCAAAGTTACCTTTTTGGGAAAATGACTTGTAATGGAAACTTGCCATTTTGGGAAAGTTTTTCAACCCTTGCTTTTTGATTCAAAAATGCTTCAAATGAGAAAACTTTGGTAATGAAAGTTGTAGAATGGATCATTCCCTTTTCAAAAAGTACAAGAACTCATTCTAACTCATTTTGGATCAAAAGTTATGGCTTGTCAAAGTTGGGAAAAATCACATAATTTCAAGTATGCACCAAAGAGGCAAAGTTGCAAAATCCCTTGCCAAGGCAAAATGAGACCTCAAAGTGACTTCTAATCTTTGTACAAACATACACCAAGGCCTAAGATTCAGATTGCATCAAAGGTTTGGCCATTTTCATGACTTATGGATCAAGAAACTTCAAAAGGGCCAAAGTTGATTAAAGTTGCAAAACATCATTCAAACCCTAATCCATTTGCTGGCTGGTTTCAAAACTGATCCCATGGCCCTCCTCATTCCTTGCTGCGCAGGACACCCCTCTTGTACTTGGCCTACCATTGACCCATACCTCTCTTACACAAAACTTGACTTGTTTGCATAAAGACCCATACCAATCACAATAGGGCACACCAACTCCTCTGACCTCTCTAGTAGTGATAAGTGGACCAAATGCAACATAACACACCACCCAACACAAGCTGAAACCTCAGATTGCCATAGTTGTCAAAAAACTCTCCAACTTGCAAAACCATTCGAATCTCTCAGCTCACCCAACCATTCTTCAAACCAACTTCACCATTGATCTCAAAATGACTCACTGACCCAAAACCATCCATCAAAACAGCCAAGAACCTCACATAAGCCAAACACGATTTCTTCCCCTCTCTGAACAGAACTTGATCAATCTCACAAACCAGCCACCATACACTCAAAGCATCTTCAGGAGGTCCATTGGAGAGGTTTTGAAGCAAGGAGGCAACCTGAAAGCTCCAAACTGAAAGCTTCACTTCAGGTAGCTTCGAAAATTATTTTTTCCAGAAACCTTGTTTTAAGTTACTAAAATGATCTACATGCTTCCCTGAATGCAATGAGCTTTGAATTTTTGAAAATGATGCAGAAATGAGGAGGTATGGTTTGTCTGAAACTTTGCCCGTGAATTTGATTTTTGTTTGTTCTTCGTGATTCATGAAAAATAAATAAGTTTTGTTGTTGGATTCTTGTTTAGGATGTTTAGTTTAGTTGATCTGGAGATTTTGGCATGTTTTAGTGAGGTTTTGAGAGAGATAGGTTGAAGGTCTCGCCGGAGAAGACGACCGGAAGTCTTCTCCGGCCACCTGAGGGTCATTAAACCCTAATCTGTGTAATTAACCAACTTTGAATGTAGGCCTTAGATCTGGTTGACTTCCATTGACCCGCGCGCGTTTTGATGGCCTGGATCATTTCATTAAACCCTAATCTCATTTAATTAAATTAATTAATTAGGTTTAGTCAGTTTGAATTTCAGCCACAAGATCTGGCGCCAGTCAACTCCCGCGCGTCCCATTTAAATCTCAGCCACTGGATCTGTTGACTTCTCATTAAAATTCATTTTTATTTCATTTTTCTTGCATTTTCTTTCTCATTTTATTAAAAATAGTAAAACAAATCACAAAAATCTCATTTTTTGCATGCTGACTTAGAATATTTTTCTCATTTCAAAAACATTTTTATTTTTATTTTTTGCATAAAATTTGTATTTTTGAAATATTTAAATGTTTATTTTAATTAATTAATGGGAATTAATTAATTAAAATACCATTTAGGTATTTAAAAATCACCAAAAAATTCACATAGCATTTAAAAACATTTAGAAACATTGTCCAACTCTCAAACCAAATTTCTTTTTGTTCTTGATGCCTTTTGATCATTTTCATTGGATTTAATTTCATTTTTAGGCAATATTTTGTTCCAAACTTCAAAAATTCATTTCTGCCTAACCATTGAGAGTTGGATGATGATCCTTTTGGCATTGCATATTGCATAACATGAAGTTTCTAAGATAAAATTGATTTGAATTGATCTTGCATTTTCTATTTGTTTAGCATTTTTCTTGATGAAGTACCCCAAAACCCTAGCAATCTTAGGAAATTCATAACTTTCATTAGGTTAAGAGTTGGATCCTCTCCTTTGGGCAGTGAGTTTGTATAGGTTTAGGGTATCTTTGATTGCATTTTCAAATTTTTATCATGTTGTTTGCTTCTGGTTTTGGATTTTTGCTTTGTGTGATGCATGAAACCCTAATTTGTGCCTTCTTTTGCATCCATTTCTCATTTGCTTGCATACATTGACTTGCCATGACATTTTGTGCATTATTTTGATTCATAATGCATCTTAGGACATATTAGAATCATGTTTGATCATTGCATCTTGCATTTGCCATGTTGTATGTCCATTGCATTCCATAACTTGTCATGAACATCCATGGTTCAAAGCATGTTTCTTTTGCATCCATATGCTTGTTTGATCATTCTCATACCTTGCCTCATGTTTGTATCATCTTTTAGCATCATTAACTTCATGATCTTGCTCCTGGTTTTGGTTTGCATCATCACATTTCATCTCATTTGCATTGCACTTCATCTCTTATGCTAACATTTCAGGTGGTAAGTTGTTTGAGAAGTGAATTTGCCTTCACTTCTCATGGTTTCTTTTCATCTCTTTCATACTTCCTTTGCTGCATTTTGTATGTGTATTGGATTGAGCTTACTCATTCTTGTCCATCTTACTTTCTTTCTTCAAGCAACTTGACTTCTTAAGTGAAGCAAGTTGTTTTGCTTCTCTTTGCCTCTTGCTCCTTTCATCTGCTTCTTGGTGGTTTCTCTGAAGATTTCTCCTTTTAAGCTTCATTAACCCTAGGAACAACCAAGCATGATAATAAATAGGTTTTGATTAGTCCCCCACTTAGTTTTACCTTTGTGTCATCTTTGAGTCTCTCTTCTCATCTCTTAATCAAGGACTAAACCCTAAAGGCTTTAAGGCTTTGTGATTAAGCTTATGCCTGCATCCTTCTATTAGGATGGAGTGTATAACTTTAGTCCTAAGTGTTAAACCCTTAATGTGTTTAAATCCTTTAATCAATCCATCTAATAATCATCAAGACATCAAACTTGTAACTTGGGCCTTGCATTAGGGTTCTAATTCTTCCTTAATTGGTTAAGAAGGACTAACCCCAGTGTTAATGGACAAGTCCCCCTCAAGTTGTCTTACAAACCATAAAAATCACTTCTTCATCTTATCATTAACTAAAATCCACTCTAATAAAGGCATTGTTTTGTCATGAGGTTAATCCCTAATCATGGATTAAGTTGAGGAGTTTTCCTCAGCTTAAATGTTCTCATCTATTATCCTTCTATTAGGATGGTGTAATGAGTCCATTAAATCCTTGATTATGGCTTAAACTCATCACTTAACACTAAACAAAAACAACAAAAACATCTAAATAATCACAAGTAGGTTAATGATCTTAATCCTACATCATGGTAATTAAGTGTGAGATGCTGACTTCACACTTAAGGTATTCTCATTACCCCTAATCAGAGGGAGGATGTGATGAGTTTACTAATCCAGTGGTTTAGGCTTAAGCTCATTTTCTTATGACAAAGTTCCAAAAGCAATAAAAGATTGAAAACACAAAAACAAATAATAATCGTCTCCTTCGGGATTCTTTTCTCATCATCTTCACTCATAAACGAGAACTTGCTTCTTCCGTCTAATGCAAGACAGTTTGCACCTGAGCCAGACAGGTCATACACTTGAGCATAGATAAGTAAGCAGTTCACAAGCCAATTTATCTTTCAGTCTCTTTGGGTCGAACTACGGTGTTCTGACTTCCTCATTGCACGAGAGGATACGTAGGCATAACTTAACAGTTATCGAACAAAAGTCTCTGTATATTCCCCCTCTTTCCAGCCTTATTCTTTAAGCTTATTAGTCTTGAGCATTCCATTCTTGTCCTTACACTGACACCTCACATATCTCACTTCACTTTCTTTTTACACTGACACTTGCATTCTTTCTAGCTTTGATACACAAATTGCACTAACACTACCCCTTTAAAACACAAATCTTTTAAGCGTGGATCTCGTCGAGTACGACGGACAATCTGGGTGCTAATACCTTCCCAGGTTGTAACCAACCCCCTTTCTCAGTCTCTCTGGTTCGCAACCGTCTTATCCATCTTTTCTTAGGTTTATGCAGCATTACCTTTCCTTCGGGATAAAAATGCCTAGCTGGCGACTCTTTTCTTTTTCCTCTTTCGCCGACCGTTCGCGTCTGTGCCCCCTCTTGGCCCTGTGTCATTTTGGTGGGAGCGACAATAGATACAACCTAATAAAGGATAAGAAATGGTTTACGAAACCAAAATCTAAGTTCGGGAGTCGGTTACGCAAGGGGAAGGTATTAGCACCCCTCACATCCGTTGTACTCAACGGGAACCTCTTAGCTAATTATGCGATTAAATGTTTGATCTTAAGTCTTTGTCTTCTAAATGATTGTTAATATGTGTGTTCTTAAAGAAAAGTTTTAAATTAATATTAAGACGGAGAAAGGATTAAAGTTTTTTTATTATTGTGCTCGCGAAGGATTAAAATCCTCGTGCCTACGTATTCCCTTGTGCAATGGGAAAGTCAGAGCTTCGTAGTTCGTGCGACTACGGTTTGTGATTTTTAATTGAACGATTGTTTAAAACGCTTTCTAATCTACTAAGCATTGGCTTATACTCGCGGTGGAGGCTGAAGCGCTAGCTTGTTTGCGAGATAGAATGATTTAAACAATGTTCGTTTTAGAGAAAAGTGTTTGACTTTTGTTAAGGTGTTTTAAACGAAAGGGCGAATGAACCACGTCGCGTGGGGCTAGCCCATGAGTGATTGCATTCCAGAACGTGCAGAGTGCTAGACTCCGGAGTTCCGTCTTTCGCTCATTAATTATGAAAGTGATTTGAGTTGGTTGGTGAGTTTTAAGTTGTTTTAAGTATGAAAGAGCGAATGAACTACGTCGCGTGGGGCTAGCCCATGAGCGATTCATTCTAGAACGTGCGGAATGCTAGACTCCGGAGCTCTATTCTTTCACGAGTTAATTGCGCGATTAGATATTTCGAAATACGGAAGGCGAATGAACCACGTTGAGTGGGGCTAGCCCAGTAGCGGTCCATTCCAGAACGTGCAGAGTGCTAGACTCCGGAGCCCTGCTTTCGTATTAAATTTATAAAATAGGTTGGATAATTTGTTTTTAGATGTTTTTGGATTTAACGTGTTTAAATAACAAATGAGTGAACGAAACACTACGTGTGGGGCTAGCCCAAGTGTGATTCGTTCGAGAACGTGCGGAGTGCTAGACTCCGGAGCTCTATTCTTTGTTAAATTAAATAAGATGCGCAATAAGTAGTGCAGACGGCGATCACATAGTGACCGACTTACGTGTGTGCAAAAATGTAGGCGTATGAATTGATTAAATGAAGTGGAATCGATTCCTAATTCCTAAAGGTATTCCTAGTGAAAACGGAACTGGTAAAATAAAGGCAGATGAAATAAATTATGTACAAAAACGGGAGAGGGATACAATAATAATTTTACACGAGAATGCGACGAAATAAAGGGTCTCGTTGTAAGTTGCCCAAGAGAAAATGTGTGTGCAGTGTCTGAATTGATCGGAACCGTTAGAAATTAATATGATAAAAAAAAAGTACGTGAAATAAATGAAATAAATAACTTAAATAAAAATGAGATAAATTGTGAAATTAGAATAAATAAAATAAAATAAACAAGATGGCCTCATATCGGCCACGATTTATCGGAACCGATTTATCGTGGCTTTTTATTATATCATTGACCCAAATAAAAATCAAAACGGAATTGAAAAGCAAAGACACATCTTTTTGAATTTTTAGTTTATCAACAACTAAACAAAATTACAACTAAACTTAAAAACTAAATTTAAATAACTTACTACACAATAATATTTTTTATATTTTTAAGTGTTAATCACATATATACTTTACTTCTAACATTAATAAATAAATTAAACAAAACTATATTTTGAAAGGAAGAAACTAAGTCAATCTAATAACTTAAACTAATAAGGAATTTTTTTAATAATTTAAATAGATAACAAACTAAAATATAAAAAGAAAATGATGAATGATACTCACAAACTTCAAGGCTAGCAAATGTTGAGCTTTTTGTGTAGAAGAAAGTGAATGTGTTTTGATGGAGGTTGTTGTTGTGGTGAAGATGGTGAATGTTTATGGGTATTGTGTAAGTAAAAAAAAAGAATTTTGACTTTGAAAAATATGTTATGAATGTGCTAGATTTTGAGAATATAAGGGTGGTCTTGTTAGTCTCAAATGAGAGAAAGATAGATCTTATTTATAGTGTGAATGAGGTAGGAGTGTTGATGTGGCAATCCATGTGACTTTATGGGCATAATTTTTGGTCATTGATAAGTACAAGTTGACAATCCATGTGAAGTGTGAGAATGATTCTTGGTCATTGATAAGTTCAAGTTGGCAATCCATGTGACTTTATGAGAATGATTCTTGGCCATTGATAATTCCAAGTTGGCAATCCATGTGAAGTGTTTGTACTACATTGTAGTGGACCCCACTTGCTATTTTTCCTTTTTTGAATATGAAGAAAAACAAAAGAAAAGTAGTAATAATAAAAATAAATAATAATAATAAAACTAATAATAATAATAATAATAATAATAATAATAAAAAAGAAAAAAAATTGAAAATGATTATAAAAAAATAAATTATATTGAATTAAATAAATTGAAGTTAAACTAAATAAATTGAAATTGAAATTAAACTAAAATCTAAATTAACTTATATATAAAAAATTCTAAATTAGAATTGAACCAAAATAAAATTAAAATTAAAATTAATTCTAAAATATCTAATATAATCTAAACTCCTATTCTTAAAGCGAAATAAGTAATTCTAAAAACATCAAGAATAAAATATGACATTAAAAGTAAAATAAATAGAACTGCATGATTGATGATTATTTGATTATAATGCAAAAATGACTGACTGTCAAATAATTCGATAAAAATGCGTCAGAAGAGAAAAAATGATCAAAAAAAAAAACAAACGAACAGTCAAAATTTAGGGTATGACACAATCCATAGGATGATCATGTATTCCACTATTTGCAAGCAACATGGAAATTCAGATAGTTCAATAACATCCTTTATAACAACAGGATTTGTTGGCCAACTTAGAGGCTGGTGGGATCATTATCTCACTGAATCTCAAAAATTAGAAATCCTTAATCACAAGAAAATCATTAAGATAGAGCCAGGTACCAGTACAAGCACTATTGTGGCTACGACCACCACAGGAGAAGAAGATGCAGTGTATACTCTGTCTGTGTCTTTCCATCTTACAACATTTTGTAGGAACCAATGTCCCCATTGGAGAAAAAATCCAAACTCTTCTCCAAAACCTTAGGTGTCCTTCTCTTACACACTTTAGATGGTATAAGGATACTTTTCTTTCAAGAGTTTATCAATTAAACAATCCCAATTCTTTGCATTGGAAAGCAAAATTTATTGATGGATTACCCCATTTCTTTTCTGAAAAGGTTAGACAATCTTTAAGACAGAAAAATGATGGGATAAATATTAATTATTCTAACCTTACTTATGGTCATATAATTAGCACTTGTGTTAATGAAGGATTAGCTTTATGTAATGACATAAAACTTAGAAATCAACTTAAAAAGCAAAAGCTTTCTGAGAAACACTAACTTGGTGAATTTTGCGAGCAATTTGCTTTTGATCTAGGAAAATCTCCAGATAGTAAAAAGAAAAAAGGAAAAATTTTCCGCAATAAACCTTATAGGGATCAGCCAAAAAATTCTTATAAAAATTCTTATAGAAATAAGAAAAAGAGTCACTACAATAAAAGTAGACCTAAAGAAAAATCTTTTGACCCTAAAGGCAAAAGAAAAGCCAAAAGGCTTGACATAACATGTCATAAATGTGGCAAATCTGGCCATTATGCCAACTAGTGTTGGACTAAAAAAGCTCTTAATGAGATAGAAGATGAACAATTACGTTCTCAATTAGAAAAAGTCTTACTTCTCAATTCTGATTCAGAAAATTATTCTTCAGAAGAAGATATAAACATGATTTATGAATCCTCTAATGAAAGCTCTTCTGATTATTCTGACAATAATGATTGTCAATGTAATCAATTAAATTACTGGAAATCAATCGTTGATATGAATGGGTTAAATGTTTTAACCTCAGAACAGGATAAAGCTATAAAAGCTATAGAATCCACTTTTGATCAAAATTTAAAAAGAAAAATGCTTGAGGTCTTAATTCAAGAAAACTCAAAAAAGGATTTTCCTATCATTACAGAAGACCTTACCAATTAAGTGAGGTTTTGTCTAGATTTCGACAGTCTAACATCCGTGAAACTCCTGTTTCTATTATGGATTTACATAGAGAAATAAATCTCTTAAAAAATGAAATATCTCAGATTAAAAGAGAAAACTATGGTTTATCTCAAAGACTTACTTTTTTAGAATCTAATAATTCAAAGATTGAAGAAATAGCTTCAACTAGTAATCCTTCACCTAGTAATGAATTTCTTTCTCTCATTGATAGAGTAACCTATCAAAAATGGTTTGTTAGAATAACTTTAGTTATTAATAAAAATTTCATATTAGAAAATGAAGTTGCCCTTATTGATAGTGGTGCTGATTTAAATTGCCTTCAAGAAGGAATTATTCCCACTAAATATTTTGATAAAACTACACAGTCTCTTACCCAAGCTGGAGGAGATAAACTCACAGTTAATTATAAACTGTCTAATGCTTATGTTTGTAACAAAGATATTTGTTTACCTACTCATTTTATTCTTGTAAAAAATTTAACTCATAGAATTATATTAGGAACTCCTTTTCTGCATAAAATTATGCCTCTGGTTAATGTTGACCAAAAGGGAATTACTTATATTATCAATAATAAAAGAATTATTTTTGAATTTATTATTGATCCTCATACTAGGATGATTAATGAAGTTAAAGATATTCTTCTTAAAAAGGAAAGACAAATTTATTTTCTTAAAGAAGAAGTGGATTTATTAAATATCACTTCTCAACTTAAAAAACCTGAAATTCAAAATCAAATTAAATTAATTGATCAACATTTTAGAGATGAAATCTGCAATGATTTACCTAATGCATTTTGGGATAGAAAGAAACATGTTATTTCCTTACCTTATCTAGATGACTTTAATGAAAGTCAGATTCCCACTAAAGCTAGGCCTGCTCAAATGAATCATGAGTATTTGGATTTATGCAAAAAAGAAATAGAATCTCTTTTAGAGAAAAAATTAATTAGAAAATCCAAATCTCCTTGGAGTTGCACAACTTTTTATGTCAATAATGTTGCTGAAAAAGAAAGAGGTGTCCCTAGACTTGTTATAAATTACAAACCTCTTAATAAAGTGTTAAAGTGGATTAGGTATCTTATTCCTAATAAAAAAGATCTTTTAGATAGATTAAACAATGCTTTAATCTTCTCTAAGTTTGATATGCAATCTGGTTATTGGCAAATTCAGATTAATGAATCTGATAAATATAAAACAACATTTACTGTACCTTTTGGACATTATGAATGGAATGTCCTTCCTTTTGGCCTTAAAAATGCCCCTTCAGAATTTCAAAATATTATGAATGATATTTTTAATCCTTATACAGAATTTATAATTGTTTATATTGATGATGTCTTAGTTTTTTCTAAAACTATAGATCAACATATTAAACATTTAAAAATATTCAAAGGGTTAGTTAAGCATAATGGACTAGTTATATCTGCTCCTAAGATGAAACTTTTTCAAACAAAAGTTAGATTTTTAGGTCATGAAATTAACCAAGGAACTATAATTCCTATACAAAGAAGTATTGAATTTGCTTCTAAATTCCCCAATATTATTATAGATAAAAAACAATTACAAAGGTTTCTTGGTAGTCTCAACTACATAGCAGATTAATATGAAAATCTTGCTAAAGATACTGCCATATTACATGCTAGGCTTAAAAAGAATCCTGGCCCTTGGACAGATGAACATTCTCAGACAGTCCAAAGAATTAAAAATAAAGTTAAATGTTTGCCTTGTTTATCTCTTGCTAACCCTAAGTATTTCAAAATTGTTGAAACCGATGCTTCAGACTTAGGCTATGGAGGAATCCTCAAACAAATAATACCTGATACATCAAAAGAAGTTTTGGTCAGATTTACTTATGGAAAATGGAATCCTACCCAGGCAAAATATTCTACTATTAAGAAAGAGATGCTTTCTATTATAAAATGCATTTCTAAATTTCAAGATGATCTTCTTAATAAGAAATTTTTATTAAAAATTGATTGTAGCTCAGCTAAATCAATTATTGAAAAAGATGTTAAAAATCTTGTTGCTAAGCAAATCTTTGCTAGCTGGAAATCTCAATTATCTATGTTTGAATTTGATATTCAACACATTAAAGGTGAAAATAATTCACTTGCTGATTATCTAACTCGTGAATTTTTGCAGGGAAAAAATGATGACCCCATATAGGGGTAGAGGCCGCGGTTATGGCCGTGGTGGAAGAGGGAGTAACAATATGTTACCCCATCCAGAATCAAACATTCCTCTAATAGGGGATTGGTCTACAGTCTACAAAGGTAGAAAAATGCAGTAATTGTCTGCATCTTCATCAAAAAAGGAAGATATTCCTTCCTCATCCTTTAATAAAAATACTTCCTACAAGGAAGTTGCGGTTAATAACCCACCTCAAGAGCAAATGGATTATTTTGAAAATCCAATAACTGAAAAAAATCATGTATATTGATGATGAAGATATTAAGATCAATCCAAATGATGGATGGTCTATCAAAGTTAGATACCTCGAATCAAGAGGATATCCAGGTCTTCATGGAAAGTCTAGACCTCACCTAGAAATTCTTCTAACTGTTACCGAATCAGTAACATTTACTCACCATTACCAGAACAATAATCCTGAACGTTTTATAGACTTCAGTAAATGTCATATTAACAAAATTTTGTTACCTAGAGAATGGGGTCTCAACCCAAATGGTGAAAAAGCAATAAAAATTGCAGAAGGAAAGTATATTTACTTTAATTACTGGGACTATGTCCAAGCTTTTACTGAAGCTTTTTATTATCAAAATCCTAAGAATAAGCACTCTTGGTTTTTCTCAATAAACCCAGAGATAGTTAATAAACCCATACCAAATTGGTTTTATGAATGGTGGACTAAATTTGGTCCGTCTTTGGAAATATTACCCAAATAGTTACTGGATTTATATAATCCCTGGTGCGATAATAGCCCACTTGTTCTAAATATTTTATCTAACAATTTGATCACCGGACAATGTCCATTTTTGTTCTTTGCCAAATTTCGGATTCCTTGGATATAGAGATGGTCAGTCACCATATCTCAAGATAAATTCAATATCCCCATTTTAGAAAGAAATTTCTTCAATAAATGGTGGAACAAAATGAGTTCCGAAGAGGTCCAGAATAAAGTAATATTAATTCAAACAACTATAGCTAAAGACCAAAATAATAAGGTCAATGAGCAAAATTCCCAACAAATGTCTATGGGAAATTTGAAGAACTTCTTCCAGAGAAAATATCCAAATGAATCGGAAGAAGAAATCATGATTAGAGCTTTGGATTATATGAAGAATCAATTCTTCTTCACCTTCCCAACAAAATCAGCAAAATATGAGGACTCATCTATGAAGACCAACTCTTCCATGGGATCAATTGATTCCCACAACTTTGACTGCTTGACAGGAGAAGCTCAAGCAGATGACCCTACTGCAGAGGATTTCTGGGACGCAATGATTCAATCTATGGCCCAGAAAGCAAAAGGAAAAGCAATGAAATAAGAATCCAAAGACAAACAAAAGAAGACAAGAAAAAGAATCTTATCTTGTCTAAAGAATCAAAAACAAATATATGAAAACAAAAAAGAATCTCAAAACAAAGAGATAAAGACAAGAAGGAATCTTATCTTGTCTGCCACTTCATAGCACGATTAGAGTAATAATTTTATCTTTAGGCATAAATGTATGCAATTATTTTTCTTTTGTAAAAGTTTTTTGTTTTTTGTCATAATTAATGTGTCGATGGGGCCCAGTGAGTACCCAACATTAATTATACAACTTGTTTAGTAATTTACCGGCTATTGTAAGTAGTTGTTACCGGCTTAAATAGTAAGTCTTAGCTTCCCTATATAAAGGGATCTAAGTTTCTTTAGTAAATCAAGTTTTAAAAGTTGAAATATATAAGTTTTTATAAAATCCTCTCTACCATCTCGCTACACTCCTCTTCCAGATATCAATTTCGATCCTGATATATATATATATATATATATATATATATATATATATATATATATATATATATATATATATATATATATATATATATATATATATATATATATATATATAGTTTGATTTAATTTGTAATAACCATTTTAAAAAAATTCAGTTAACTGCTAAAATGGTTTCAATTCAATTTAAAATTAGTTTATAAATTAATTTAGAAGCAGGTTGTATTTAGAAACTAGTTTATAATCAGTTTGCAATTATAAACTAATTTTATAATTTGAATTCTTTCAAAATCATTTTTTTTAATTTCCTAAAAAAATAGATTATTTATTTTTTAATTTTAAATTTTAGGAAAAATACTTCCTTTTTTAATTTTTGGAAATACTTTTTTTTTTGAAAAATTCAGAAAAAAAATTTATTCCAAAATATCTGCCTAATTCAGATTGTAAAAATTACTCTCATAGTATTTATCTTTGAGACATTTTCCAAATTTTTTTTTATCTAAAATAAGTTTTTAAAATTTGAAACAACTATGAAAATATTGTACTTCTAATATTGTAACGCCCCAAATTTTATTTAATTATTTTGATTGGATTATGGTGTTTTGGTGTGTAGAAGAATAAATTATTATTGAATATAATATTAATTTAGAATTATATTATAATAAATAATATTATTGGATATAATAAAATAATTGGAATATTAAGAGGTAAGGGGTAATGTGGTCTTTTGGTGAAATTAGTAAGGGTAAAGGTGGAAGTTCATAAGTTGGTCTAAGGGGTTAAGTGGTAAGAAGGAAAAACAATCGTGTTTTGTGAAACGAAGAACGATCGTGAAAAGTTGAGAGAGAAGAGAAATGACTACGGCTTGAAGAGGAGAATCCGCGAGGAAGAAGAATTTTCTCGTCAAAACCAAGGTAATGGTGAGATTCTTCCGTCTATTAAAGGTTTTATAATGGGAATTGGGTAGGTTGATGATTAGAAGTTGGGGTTTTGGTGTTTGAGTAGAGATTGTGTTGATTTGTTGGTAATTGATTGTTGTTGTGTGATAATTATATGAATTAGATAATAAGTGTAATTCTGGAACTGTATGGCTGGAAAAACTAGTTTTGGATGAATATTTTGGTAGTAGGTGGTGTCAGAGTGCAGAAGGGAGAACTGTGAGAATCGCAGAGCTCGCTTAGCGAGCAGGTTGGACCTTGGAAAAGTCAGAATACAGTGAGTTGCTCGCTTAGCAAGCAATCTCACTCGCTCAGCGAGACCTGGAGTGAAAAATGTAATTTAATTCCGAAAAATTCCTTAAAATTATCTAATTAATTTAGTAATGCTTAGGAATCGAAGTGTTGTAGTTAAAGGTCGTGAGAAAGGAGTTATACATGTGATTATAGAGATAATTAGTATAACTTGGAAATGAATAATAGATTGGTATGTTGTGGGTTTTGTTGTTGTTATGAGATGTTGTTATTAAGATAGTTACATAACATTATTGTTTATACATGTATATGTAATGTGTTGTCGTATATGATATCATTGCATATGTGGTAGTTGAAGTTAGCATATGTTGTTGTATGTGAGTATGCACGATGTAGATGATGTCAGTCGTTGTGATGAGTTGCTATATGTTGATTGTTGTTGTTGTTGCATGTTGTTGATGTTGTTGCATATTGTCATTGATGGTGCATGACATGTGCATATTTGTTGATGGCGTGATTGTGTACAATCACAGTGGATGGTGCGGTCATGAAATATGGATCGTACGAGGGTGTGGTCATGAAATAGGGATCATACTGACCATGAAATAGGGGTCGATGGGTGTGATCATGAAATAAGGATCATACTATACCATGACAGAGGGGTCGAGAGTTCTGACCGGAATTTGATCTTGAAATAGAGATCGGATTATGGTACCATATGCATAACGTCAAGTAGAGTCTCATTTAGGAGTGGGAATAGGCCAAGCCAACTAACAGGGGCCTAAGGCCTAGCCTACATAGGCCAAGGTCAGGCAAGGGCTTTTTTTAAATAGAAAAGGCCTATGCTTTTTTATAAGCCTACTTAGTTAAATAGGCTAGGTCACAAGCCATAAAAAAAGTCTTATAAGCCTATCAGGCTGGCCTATTGATTAAATATGAATGAATTTATTATTTTTATATTGTATTTTATTCTTTATATTAAAATACAAGATTAAAACTTAGTTATATGTAAGAACTTATGAAAATAAGTTGAAAGAAATCCTATGAATAATGCTATAAGGTGTTTTTATAAGTTCTCTCAAACAAATCATCTCATAAAATTTATGATACTAGGTAAGCTCAGATAAGTCAATGGAAACAAACATTTAGTCTCATTATACTTTTGATTCTCTAGTCTATTTAAACATTTGTTGAATTTCTTATTTACACATATTTAAATTATATAGGCTTTTTAAGTAGGCTAATAGGCCACTCGGGCCTTCAAAAAGGCCAAGCTCAGGCTAAAACATAAGCCTTTGATAGGCTACATGCCAAACACTCGAAAAATTTTAGCAGGCCAGACTCAGGCTTAGCAAAGCCTAGCCCGGCCCAACCTATTCCCACCCCTAGTCTCATTGAATAATTGTCGTTGTTGTGTATGATGATGTGTGTAGGATGTAATTGTGTATTTGTTGTTGTTGAGAAGTGGTGTCTAACTATGATACTTGTTAGTTCTTATTATATTTTTCTTTTGTGATGTAAGTATCTCACCCCTTCTGTTTGAATGTTATTCTTCTGTTGGTAACGTGCAGGTAAGCAGGATAAGTTGAGTGGTGGTCAGTGAAGTCGGTGTACTTCGTGTCCTTAGGCGTCGACTCCGATATGTCGCTTTGGGTGTCGGGACGACGTTTACTTTTGTTTATTTCGTTCAGAAAATATTTTTGCAATTGTGTTATTACTTTATATGATATCTGAAGTTTTCCGCTGTGTGTTGAACAAATTTTTATAAAACGTATCTTGGAGCCATATGTGGTTTTTAAGTTGAATTGTGACACTCAAATATTTTGGTGAAATTATATACTCTGATTTGCAATGTAAACTCGTGGGGTATTTGGGTGTTACAAATATCACATTCCTAAAAATGTAGATTTAAAATTTGAAGCAAACACACAAAATCAATCACGTGTAAAAGCATTGATACACTTAGTAGAGGGTCTCATTGTTCGAGGGATTTTCCAATTTTTTTTTAAAGAATATATTGATTAAATAATATTAAATTTGTACATATATTACAATATGTTGTGTATTACCTACCTCAATTTTAAATTTTATTTTTCCTATTTAATTGAATAGAATTAAATGTTAAGAAGAAAAAAAACATTTCCTAGAGTTGAACAAGAAATCCTGCAAGTATTTGGTCGTATAAAAGTTCAATCAACTACCTACTAATTATTATTCATTGCTACCAAAATACCCATTAGTTCCTTCACACTTTTTCACTTTATACCTTCAAAAAGATTAAATTAGTAAATAACATATTCAACCCCATAAGACTCATGAAAACACTTCAAGATTCCACGTCTACTAGTTTTTCTTGAAATTCCTGAAATTATATCTATACTTAAGGTATCAAATGTCTAAGCCTCAAGTGCAACTTTAATAAAGACATCTTCTAATGTGGTGTCAGCTAAACCCCATGCAAAAACAGTGAAGTTTCTTTTCGCATCTTCAACAGCTCGGAATACACTCGCTATTTTAACATCTTCCTTTGGCAGCTCAAATTTTTGAGTACCAGAGAGATGGTATATCTTGTTGGCATTTGGGGTGAGTTGTTGTACAATGTTCTCCACATCCTTCTCGTGATCCATAGATGTTGTCATTGTGAACACATATGTTCCTCCATATCTGCCTTTCAGCTATAACAAAACAACAGAAATAGACGCAAACTCATTATCAGTATCTTTTTGAAATACATTTTGACAAAGCATATCACTGACCTCCTTTGGATTTCCTATGCACTGCATGGTACCATTTACAAATATTCCTAATCGATCACATAAGGCTTCTGCCTCTTCCATAGAATGGGCTGAAACCATAAAACCAACATTTATCAAGAAACAACACCTGCATTTTGTTATGGAATTACATATAAAACAAGAAGCAGAATATAGTGCTATAAAATCCATGAAAGAGTGAGAGAATACTGGTCAAAATGATTGCACGATCCCGTTTCGCATGCTTGATAACTTTCCATAGGCATTTCCTTGAAGCAGGGTCTAATCCAGTACTTGGTTCATCCATATAAACAACCTGAATTTGAATTGACATTTACTCAGAATAAGAAAATTTGAATGTCTTTTTCTAGAAAAAAAAAAGTATTAAATTGGGTCGAAAAGAAAAACTAACACTGGGGTCCCCAATCAATGAAATTGCAACACTGAGCCTCCTCTTCATCCCTCCACTGTATTTTGCAGCTTGTTTATCAGCAATTTTACCATGGTAAAGATTTAAACTCTTCAAAGATTCTTCTACCGCCTATAACAATATAATGGGCGCTACATAGTTAAGATTATCTCAGCCAAACAAATGTCAATCTATAACAGATACTCCGAACACAACAATAGTAATCTTAATATTTCAAACAGTAAGAATTCTTGTGGAGTTAACTTACTTGAGTCAAGAGTGAACCTGTAAGATTTTTAAGTCTTCCATAAAAAAGTAGGTGCTCTCTACCTGTTAAGCTTTCCCACAGCAAGCTATAGTATCACAAGATGAAAATATTAGAAACTTGTTTCAATTGATACAATGTGATTTCAGGAAAAACATAAAAATTTCAGCTCACTCATGCTGTGGGCATACTCCCATGCTAGTATATATTCCGTCCATATGATTTCTTATGTCAAGGCCTTGAACATATGCCGCACCAGAAGTTGGCTTTGTGAGGCCAATCATCTATGGACAAATATAAGCTGATTAGATTTATGAATTAAGGAGAAAACTATTCGAAGGATGAAACATGATTCGTTTAAATTTACCAAAAATTTAAATATATTGAAAAAAGTCATCTTTTAACTGACCATACTGATAAAAGAACTCTTGCCAGCACCATTAGGACCAAGCATACCGAAACATTCCCCTCGAGGTACACCAAGGAACAACTCTCTCACTGCAAATTTCCCTGGGTTTCCATCCCTTCCTGGATAGAATTTTTGTAGATTGTCACAAACAATTGCATGATTAATGGTTGGTTCAAGTAGCAGCTGCTCCACCTTCTCCCTCTTTAGACAAAAAGAAGAAAGCATTTAAGATATTATTCGTCTAATTAAGCCACATGTGGAAAACCAATTCATTCATCTCCAATGCTGAATATGCTAAGAAGTGGTTCTTAAAGCTATAAATCCATTTTAAGAACCCCATTGAAGTTGCTTTATTGAATAACTCACCTCTCGGATGACATCGGGTTTCTCCATCTGAGCAAAAACTTTTGATCCTTGCCTTTTAATACTGGGCTTCTTCAATGATGGGAGAGGTTTTTTCTGAAATCCTTTCAAGAAGAATAGAGGACTTTTTCCACTTCCTGTCGATAATACCTGATCGATGTAATAAGCAACAAAAAGCACTACTATCCACTCAGCAACCATGATAATTAAGACCTCTTTCATGCCATTGGCGCCACCACTCAGATCCTTCCACCGCATACCATCAGTCCCCAAATTACTGATACTGGAAGCAGACTGTGCAAACTCATATAACCCACGATATAAAGCAAATCCGGGATACAACTCCATACAAATGATCCATCTTCCTGCAGAAAGAGCATAGAAAATCAACAGGCTAGAAGTTTAGAAGCTACCAGAGGCAAATTGGAAATACTACTAATGCTCTAGTTGCTGGTCTATGTTGTGTTGGAAATTTTGGAAGTAATTTTATATGGTTTATGGGATGATCATTGTTCTGCTAGATTTAACTCTTTCCTTTTATAGGTTTGTGAATTGAAGACTTAGAACACTAGAATCATATAACTTACTTGAAAATGAGGGATCTTGAATTAAAAATTGGAAAAGAAAGCCGGCTAATAGCCCGGTTCCAAAGACGCCTATATATGCGGTTACTGCAAATATCAAAAACATAAGTTAGTAATGAGATCCGAGGAAAGAAAATATTAACACGCCCATTAATATGAACAAACCTGTAGCAGTTTTAACATTTGAAAAAAAGGAAGCAAACAGAAACGCCAGTGAAATTTGTAAGTTTATATAGATGAAATAAAACACGAATTGGATGCTGTAGTCATTCAAGGTGAAGAATTTAAATCCTGAAAATGAAATCAGCAGCATTAGACAGAATGAGAGAGTGCCAAGAACACAATTAAATGGATATATTCTTACCTAAGACTGAGCCGAATATCACAAAACACAACATGTAGATCGCTGATAAGGCAAGAAAATAACCATATGAAATAATCCAATATGGCCCATCACCAAGGCCATGCATTTTCATCATGATTCTTAATTTTTGTTGCTTCTCATAAACCAGTGATGTCAGAATAACCTACATAAAATGCATATAGAGAGAGCTTAATGGCGTTGAACATAACGTTACATATTGGTTTTGGATCGAGTCATATAAACTTCTACTATTACACACAACTTATTTGTTACCGGAAAAAGTTGCAGGATGACCCATGTAAAGAACAGCGCGCCCAGGAGGGAAGCTATCTCAAGCCTAATTGGTGTCTCAGGTTTTGGCATTTCCTTTACAAACTCAAATATCATTTTGGTACCGGGTCCTCGCAAAAACTGCAGGTAGGCATTTGATACCTGCATGCACAACGAGCTGAGATATCAGTCACTATTATCTTTCAAGATTCAGACAAAGAAAGACTCATTAAAACAGGTTTTAGAGAAATACCAGATTTATGGAACGAGGAATTCGCAACAATGCATTAGGAACAAAAGTGATGTTACTCTTGTAGGTTGAATTGTACCATATAGTAACATTGAATCCATCCTCATTTGAATTTAGAAAATCAAAAGCTACCAAATATCAAAACAAATGAGAATTTTGTTCTACACATTATGTATGTTGATTGAAACCTAATGGAAAAAGTACCTGAAACTATCTCATTGATCCTTCCTTTTCGGTTATGCCTTCGATAACCTTTGTATAGCTCATTGTTGATCTCGGAAGAACTGTTCCGATATAGATTTATACCTCGAGCACATCTGATTTCTAAATCAAAGGGAAATAAATTCAATCATAAAAAGAAACTTCATCTTTATGTAAGATTCTACTGATCCAGTATAGTGGATAATGCGTGACGAGAACATCGCTGCGAAGTATGTTTTATTAACATTTTTACTCTGAACATTGCTCTTACAAGATGTTTCATACCTTGTTGCCCAGTAGTGCCAGCCATAGCAAATGAGAATCCAGAGTTCTTTTGAGGGCAATGTGTTTGTAAGGAATAAATGGGAAGCGCCAAAGTAAAACCAGGTTCATTAAAATTGTTGTCCGTGGTCATTGATTCAGATCCCTATACATTTTCACAGTTGCACAAACAACAACATAGTCCACAAAAATAAATTAACCAAATAAACAACATTAAAATAAATGTTCTTGAGTTGCAAAACAAAAATAAATGAACTCACCAGCACATTGGTTGCTAAACTATCCATGATATTATTAGAGTCATTCATTGTTAAGGTACTTAGGAACATATTTTTAGACACACCTGTACACAGAAAAGAACAAATTGAAGGAGCAACAAAAAAAAAAACATGCATCTGATCAAATACATTATATATTCAATGAATCTTATGAATAGAATTATGAGTAACAAAAAAACATATAATATATACTGTGTCCAAAGGAGTGGTTGTCCGCGGTGAAGAGCGTAGTAAAATGACAGGAGGTGCCGTTTTTCTTGCATGACACGGCAGGAAGTTGCAAGAGAGGAGGCCATTCAGCCGGAATAGAAATGGGGCATGTGGGAACTTGAATCTGATCGGAATACTGTGGCCCGCAAACCTTGTCTGAATGGTCGCATCTTGTTTTATTGTTGGCACATATGCAGCCACATTTGAACTTGGATTTGCGCAATTCTATATCTATCATAACTTGAACTAGCACCAGCAAGACACAGATGATCAACGGGAACAGAATAAGCCGAATGTTGGTCTTGACGTTCCGTTTCTGGAAGGTTAAGTTCTTCCTGAGAAGTGCGTTTGCCTGAGTCCAGAAGCTGACAGAGGATGGATTCACCATTGTTTTGTGGTTGTTTGTTTGACAGTGACACAGACTAATAATAATGTTAACGTTGTTGTTGCGTGTATTGTTTTTTTAAGCCAACTCAAACACTCTTGGTTTATAATTAAGAAAGATACACGTTCCCGTTGAGCATTTGAATCATAAAAATATAGCATTTTGAAGTTATATTAAAAAGGAAAACGCATAGTAAATAATGTAATATCTTGGGAGTAGTGGAGGACGTGTATAACAGGTAGGTTTGTTGGTCAATATCTTGGATGACAAGTTATCATCAACATTGTTTTAAGAGTTGTGGACTTGTGGCGTAGGGGGTGACGGGTAATGTTCCTTAAAAATGTTTCAATAACATATGCTAGCTATTTGTTTATAACGTGTCCGAGAATTTTGGAAATTTAAAATCTATTAGAATTTAAATGATTACATATTAAAGGGAGGTCGTGGGAGAGTAACATTCATATAGTGGATATTATTAAGAGTAATGTTGAGTATGGTTCATCCCAGAAATTGGGAGGTGTGGTGGTTTCAAGGATATTATTATAAATTGGAGTATTATATATTGTTGGTAGCAGCGTATCCCTAATTAATATATAGAAATAAATGGAACTTTAGTTGTTATATATTATTGGTAACACTATAACAATAATTATTATGAGGTAGCCATCATTGGTCAAATTGTGTTAATAAAAATCCACCGTGTTCATTGTTTTCTTTTTTCTGTTTATAGTGGTTGTTATTCTAAAAAATTGGTATCAAAGGTGATTAACCCTAGTACGAAATTTGAAGTAACAAAGTTCGACGACACATGTAATTTTGGATTGTAGCAAAGGTGGGCTAAGGACATGGTACCTCAGCTAGAAGACGTTGTATGAGACGCAACTGATCACGACATAAGAATATCGATTGCACAAAAATAAAGGAGAAGGTTGTGAGATTGATTCACATATGTGTTTCATACTAGGTGGTATATCATATCGTAGACATGACGATGTTCAATGAGGTTTGGGACAAATTAGAGAGTTAGTATATGTCAAAAACACTAATGAACAAACTATTCGCGAAGCAGCAATTATACAATCTGAAGATGCGGAAAGAATCTAATTTGCAACAACATGCCAGTGTTTTCAATAGTATAATCACCAATCTTGTGAGGCTTGGGACGAAGATACGACAATTATATTGATGTGTTCATAACTAGGTTCTTATGATTATTTGATGACTATTCTTACCTACGAGAAACACATTATCAGTCTTGATGTGATAGCTATTACACTATTGTCTCATTCTCAAAGGAGACAAAGTATATAGGAAAGTACTCAAGGTGACATTCTATACGTGAAAAAGGGTCAAGATTGTGGGGCAAACAAGGGTAATGGAGACTATGGAAAGAAGAGGTCTAAATTCAAGAATCGCAAAATAACTGAGGGTTATAGTTACAAACATATTGTGCATTGGAAAAAGGATTGTCTATATAGAAAGCAAGAAACATACAGTTCTACAAATGTGGTTCAAACCAATGATTCTAGAAGTGAAGCAAATATATTATGTGTTTTATTCATTGGTGCACTGACGTGTGGATTCTTGACTCTGGTTGTTCTTACCATAAGACATCACACCAAGAACAGTTCAATATATTAAGATCAAGTAATATTAGATTTGTTTATCTAGGTGATGATAATGCATGTACTATGTACATTCAAATGCATGGTAGCCTACCAAAGAGGTCTCCATGGGTGGTTCCATGTATTTTATGACTTTCACAGATGATTTTTCTTGCAAGGTTTGGGTGTATTTCTTGAAGCTGAAATATAAAGTATTTTTTGAATTCAAGTTATGGAAAGTAGATGTAGAGAATCAAGCTGGTAAAAAAATCAAGCATTTGCACTTAGATAATGAAACAGAGTACATTGATTCAAATTTCACGAGGGACATGAAAAAATATTTGCTTGAGCGCGTGCTACGTCCCCACAGTGATTTCGCTATGGCCGTTGGCATTGAAACTCTGGCCACCCTGGACGCCTTCCTCCTCAAGGAAGGCATACATACAATACAAGGAGAAAGGGACTGCAAAAAGTGCTCGCGATTCACGACATCAGGAGATAAAAGAAAGGATGAGCATCCCCGAGAGACCAGAGAGCACAAGGGGTCGTCTGGTCGTTTTAAAAAATACACTCCCTTGTCTGTTTCGCGGGAGAAGATCCTGATCGAGTGCGCAAACTCAGAGTTCAAGAAGGTCGTGGTCCGCTTCCCAAAACAACTATCGACCAAGGACAATATGGACAAAACAAAATATTGTCGGTTCCACAAGACCCACGGGCATAACACAGACGTTTGCATTCATCTCAAGGAGGCGATCGAAATTTTGATCCGCGACGATAATCTAAAGCAATTTACCAAAAAACAAGGAGACTCGTCGACAAGACATCGAGCAAACGAAGAAGGTCGAGGAGGAGACACCCCTTTCGGGTGTCGCAGACCTCTAGGTCGTAATGTGCATCTCGCGGCCTGCGGATTTCTACATCTTCGAGGACCTCGACATCCCTTTATATTTCGCGATCCACAACCCGTGGAAGCCTTTCCCTCTGCCATGGTCATCTCGGGTGAGGGGTTTAGCAAAGTCACCGTGGACTCGGTGAAGAGAAAGTTAGATCAGCATATGAGCGTAAGCTCCAATCAGCATGCAACGCTAGACAAGGTCTGAGGCAATTCTCCCCCTCTCGCCTTCTACCATGAAGAGTTCCATGGAGGAGCCCCAAATGTCACTATCCCTATGCTCGTAAGGGCTAATATGGAAAACTTTGATGTCCGATGAATCCTGGTAGACCACGGAAGTGTTGTGGACATCATTTACACTCATCTTTTCAACACCCTACAGCTGGACGAAATACACTTGATGCCTGTTGCACCCCAAAATTTGCCCTCACAATACAAGACTTTGTGTGCTAAGAAGGTTCACAAGGTTCACAAGATTCACAATGCTTTCAAGACCTTTCATGAGGTTCATGAAATCTACAAGTCACTTTATGAGGTTCACAAGGTTCACAAGGTTCACAAGACCTTCCATGAGGTTCACAAGACATTTTATGATGGTTCACAAGGTTCACAAAGTTCACAATTGGTCAGAAGAGTTGACAATTCCCTCAGACAATGCACCTCCTAAGCAGTGCATCCAAAACTAGGGTTTTGACTTTAATCAGGCTAAATGAACTTCCAAGACTTCAAGTGAGCTTCATAACATCTTATATGTGATTAAGAACCCCCATGACAAATTTCAAGACTTTTCCCAAAGGTTTGCTCAGTCAGATGATCAGATAAGTCAAAATCAGTCAAAGTAGTTAAAAAGTCAAACTGAGGTCAACTGTGGTCAAACCAAGGTCAAACTTCATGATTTTTTGCCAACATCAAGTATATGAAGTAAAATTCATCATTTGATCAAGGGTTGATCATGATTCATCAAGGAGATTTCAGATCATCAAGAATCAGGAGTTTCTAAATTAGGGTTTCCTTAGTAAAAGTCAACTGAACTTTGACCAGCCATAACTTTCACATGCTTCATCACCAAGTCTCCATACAAAGCTCATTTTGAAGGAAATTGAATTCTCTACAACTTTGTGTCTCACAAGCCAAGCCCAAAAATGCTTCATTTGGAAGGTATGAGCTAAGACATTATAGGTCCTCTTGAAAGTCAACAAAAAGTCAACAACTTCAAAAGGGCATAACTTGAGATTGGTAAATGATATGGACATGAAACCAGTGGGGTTGGTTAGAGGACTCTTCAAGCTTTCCAAAATGTTCAAGAACACCCTCATAGCATTAAAATTGAAGGATGTGTGCCCTTGCAAAGTTGGGAAATTTTTGGTTGGTTTATGAAGAAAATGGAGGTCTAAAACCAATTTCTTCCAAAAGGGCTTGCCAAATGATGACCCAATCCACACTATGACTTCATGCACGACCCAAGTCATCAAAAATCAGATTTTTTATTATTTTATTTTTATTTATTTTGATTTAATTCATTTAAAATCATTTTAAATTAAAATAAAATATAAAAATCAAAGATTAAAAAATGATTGAGCTTCTAGAAAATCATAAATATGTCTTGGATCAAATTGATACGGGAGTTATGATGATTGTCTTAAAATAGCAAGTGTTTATGCAAAAATATTTGATTTTTAAAGGCTTATCATTTTGAATCTTTTTAGATCAAATCTTCCACACAAATATCCAATTTTTCTGACCTAATGCATTGCTCTATAAGTATACAATGTAACCCTAACACAAAGCCACGAAATTCTGCCTCCCAAGAGTAAGTTTCACAAACCAAAAAACCTCTCAAAAACTCACATTCGGTTTCAATCTTCCAGGGCATTTGAAGGTAATTTGAGAACACAGCAATGATCCTTGGACATCATTGAGTGGATCCCAACTCTTATTTGCAGCCAAGACACTCCATAATGCATGAACCGAATCATACATGTTCTTCATACATTTTTTTTCGAATCATCATATTTACTTATTGATAATGAATTTTAATGATATATTGATGTTTGTTATTGGCTATAGATGATTTCTGGATAGTTTGGTGAAGAGTTATGGCCGAATCATGAACATACCATGTTTAGGGTTTAAAGCTCTAAATTAGGGTTCTTCGATTCACACAACATAAATGAATTTTGTTGGCATAATTGGATTGTACAGGTTGCAAGGAATTCAAAGATGGCTTTAATTTGATAAAATTGTGCTGTTTGATTGTGGTTTGAAATTCGCAGGTTTAGGATGCAGGAAAATTCGCAGGTATTTTCCCAAATAGTTTCGCAGGAAAACCTGCGAATTCAAGGAAGAAGATGAAGTTGGGCTGGCGCCAAAATTCAAATTTAAAAATCTGTTTTAAAATATTATGAACTGTTTCTGTTTTTATTTCACAAGTTGATGCTTGTCCCAGTGGTGAAGCATGCGCGTATATGATGGGAGGGCAGGGGTTCGAATCCTGGTTTCAACTCCTTTTGCTTATTTTTTCAAATATTTAGCCATTATAATATATTATGAATTGTGGTGATTATATGAACAGACGCGCTCACCTAGCTGGAATGGTAATGTGTTTGTGTGATACTATGAAGGTCCTGGGTTCGATTCCCCCCAGGCCTTTTGGTTTTTTCTTCTTTTTTGTATTTTTCAGGTTTAGTGCATAAAACCAATTCAATCCATCCTTGTACTGCCTGCGCATGCTGGCCTGGTGGTGTATGTTGTTGGCCTGGGTATTGGCAAGCAGGGTGTCCTGGGTTCAATTCCCAGCCAGGTAAGTTCCAATTTTTTTTATTATTTTGTTTAATTTGTTTTGTTAATTATATTAATATTAATTATAAATAATCATATAAAATAACTTATAAATATCTTATATTTTCTAAATTCCAAAATTATTTTCTAAATTCTAAAATTAGTTTCTTTTTTATTATTATGTGCTTAAATTATAATATGTATATATTTATTAAATTAATATTGTATATTAAGTTAGAACCCTAAAAACATATTTTTTTTTACAAACCCTAATTAATCATATTAACTTTCTAAACCCTAATTTCTTTCTCTTTTATTTTTGTTTAATATTATTATTTATATCCAATCTAATTTTTATTAAATGTATAAATTGTTTATAATTTAAAATTTTGTGCATAAACATGTTTAAAAATTAAAATGCTTAATTTATTTTTTTATAATATGTAAACATTCTACAATTGTTTATATTTTAATTTTACATGAAAATAATTTCTATTATATGTTTAAAATTGCTAATTTAATTATGTTCATAATTAATTTTATAATTTATACTTAACTTAAAATTTTATAATTAATATAATTGTTCATATTTCCTTATTAACTTTTAACTTTTGTTTATTATACTATTTTTGGCTTATTATTATTATTATTAATCTTGTTTATTGCTAACCCCATTTAATTTTAAAATTGTTATTATTATTATTTCACTAACCCAATTTTTATTATTATTATATATTTTGCTTTATTTAAATTGCTTATTTATCATTGTTGTAATTGCTCCTTGGTGTAAATATCTTTATAATGTTTAAATTATTTATTTTGCCATGGTTAGTAAAAATAGGGAGTGTAACATGTATGTATATTTAAAATTAATTTAGATCATTTAAATTTAAAAGATAAATAAAATTGTACACTCACACACGTAAGTCGATCTTTGATCGCCATCTCACTTTCTAGGGTTACCTCTCATTGTTGCTTAATCAAAAGGTCAAGTAGGGTGTATAAAGCAAAAAGTCCCTCAAAGTAAAGTCATCTAGTCCCTTAACAATAAAAGATCAAGTCCCTTAATGGTTGCCTTCGTAATGATCTTGTCCCTTTCGAATAATGATGACAGTCCCTCCAAAATTGCTTAATACACCCCACAGTTGCCTTCATTAAACAGATGTCCCTTCATATGTCCCTCACATCCAAGGTAATGACTACCTATTCCTTAATAATAGGGATAGTCTTACCATTTAAAGGATTCAAGAACAGAAAGACTTAAACTTTAGGGTAGGTTCCTCATAGTTACTTGCTCACTATTTAAAAACTTTTCAAATACTTCACAAATTTCAAACAATTTTCAAACACAAGTTTTTTACGCGTCCGTACATGGATCATTATCAAACTCTTATGAAAATTTCTATTCACACACTTCACATTTTCAAAAACATTTTAAAGTGAGCTAAGTAACTAAGAGCCCATGGATAACCATGGATGTAAAGGGTGCTAACACCTTCCCTTTACATAACCTACCCCCCGGACCCAAAAAATCATTTAAAAGGTCTTTCCTGTTCTTTTATGCCTTTCCTTTGGATAAAATAAAAGTCGGTGGCGACTCTTGCTATCCGCAACATAACTAAAGTCAGTTCTCCCACCGTGTTACAGAACTGGCGACTCTGCTGGGGATTTAATAAAAGAGGGGTACCCTTAGGAATTGGATCACTTTAAAATTGTTTGCCTTGTTTGCTTTACTTTACTTGATGGGCTCTTATGTGTGAAAGGTCCTAACCCGGATCTAGTGTACCTTAGGTAAATGGCAATAGACCAAGGAAACTGTACGGCGTATACCGATATGGTTGATCTGGTGGTCATAGTTAGTGTGACTTCTTGGTTGGTGCTTATGTTCCTTAAGTCAAGTTGAGGATAACATGAGGCTGCCATATGTTGTCAATGCACTAACTAACTTTTAGAACCCTGGTTATCCCATCTTGGCCTTTAGAAAAGTAGTGAGGTAACCGGCTTTGGTGCAAACTGAAGTTGGTTGACACTCGATACTACACTCATTGAGATCTTAAACTTGGAGGGTTTTGGTTGGCAAGTAAGTTGCCTACTGAACAACCACCCTTGTGAAGGATCAATGATATTGAGATCCCTTAGAACCTGGTTACTTTTGTAGGACAGGATGAACCAACTAACTTTAGGGGAGGGTACTTACCTTTGAACCTCATGCAAGCCTTCAAACCTAGGGCTATTGTGTGACTTGTTTGTGTGTGCCACATGTTTGTGATTGAACATAACATCACGACATCATCATGCATCATAAGCATAACATTTTCACTAACCATTTCAAGGACCAAAGGATTTATCTTTGTTCTTTGTTACAGGTCATGGCTTCTGCTCGTAGAAACACTATCAGAATCAACTTTGTAGGGATACCTGCTAAGCTTAAAGAGTTAGTTTCTCAAGTGCCTGATCACTCCCAGTTCATCAAGAGAAATGGTCACCTATTGGATCTAGTCACCTCAGGGTTCAATGAAGACACGATGAGTGTCCTGTTTCAGTTCTTTGATCCTAAGCACCATTGCTTCACATTCCCTGACTATCAGCTGGTTCCAACAATGGAAGAGGTCTCTAAACTTCTGGGTATACCTGTTCTTGATCAAAGACCCTTCACAGGCTTGGAGAATGAGCTTAAACCAGAGGTTATTGCTGCAGCTCTACATCTGAGGAAGTCTGACATTGTTCTAGAAACGAGAAGCGGAGTTAAGGGTATTCTTGCTAAGGTGTTAATGGATAAAGCTCAAGTGTTCTTGAAAGATATGAGCTATGATGCTTTTGAGGAGATCCTAGCTTTGTTGATTTATGGCTTAGTGTTGTTCCCCAATCCTGATCAGTTCATAGACGTTCATGCCATCAACATATTCCTGAGTCACAATCCAGTGCCTACATTACTTGGGGACATCTTGCACTCTCTTCATACTCGTACTACAAGGGCAATGGGAACTCTGTTGTGCTGCATACCTTTGCTATCTAGGTGGTTTATTTCTCACCTTCCTCGATCAGTAATGAAGAATGAGCAAGGGTTCAGGTGGTCCAAAAGAATTATGTCACTCTCTCATTCAGATATCCATTGGTGCTCCAGATCTATGGAGAATATCACTATCATTGAACGTTGTGGGGAGTTTCCTAATGTGCCACTTCTAGGCATAAAAGGAGGCATTACCTACAACCCTTCCTTAGCTTTACGACAGTTTGGTTACGCTCGGAGTGATGGTCCACATGACATGTTGATTCAGGGCATTGTGTTTGATTACGACAACGATCTTCAAGGTTACCGTCAGAGATTCATACGAGCATGGGGAAAAGTAAACAGGGTTGAAAGCAAGACACTGGAGCCTAAGTACACTATTCCTATGGAGGCTTATCTCAGATGGGTGCGATCTCGTGCTCAGACTCTCATGATGCCATATCCTGCTATCCTGCCAGTTACCATGGAACCTGTTGCTGAAGGAGATACTGCTTATACCATCCTTCACCCAGACATGCCTACTGACATGGAAGACTTACAGAGATCCTGGATCTAGTTGAAGGAGCAAAGGGATACTTTCGAGGCTCATTACAAAGCAAGCCAAGAAAGAATCCTGGAACTAACAAAGCAACTTCACGAGGAACGGAATCTCAACTCATACCTCAACACAAAGAGGAAACATCCATGGGAGACTTAAAACCCCATTTTTTGTATTTATTTCATTTCATTTCTGTAAGCCCAAGAGGCAAAACAAATTTATCACTAATAAAAGTTTACCTTCTTGATTGTTTAAGCAAATTTAAATCCTGCGGTCCTTGAAAACATTGCATATGCATTCACATCATTTCATTGCATTACAGGTTTATTTGTGCACAGGTTTCTCATCTTCTCGCTGTTTATTTCAGCAATGGCTCTTGAACAAACAGTTAAGGATCTCCAGACACAAAATGCACAGTTCCAAGAGTTGATCCTGAACTTGACCAAGGGGCAGGATGAATTGAAGACGCTGCTGGTCAAGAAGACTAAGAAGACTAGAAGGTCAGTTGGCCTGATCAACATGGGAAGAAGGTTCAAAGGTCTTGCCAAGACCAAAGAACCAGTTGAAGACTATGAATTTGAAGAATCTGAAAAGGAGGGAGGCAGTCTCCACAACACTATGAGGGACTCTGATTCTGAGGCTAATTACTACCATGAACCTAATGAAGACAAATTCAAAATGCTGGTGGACAGAATGGATGCTATGGAGTTGCAGAAGTCTTCTGGGCTGGATTTTGAAGATTTGAGTCTGATATCTGGGGTAGTCATACCCATTGGTTTCAAGGTTCCTACCTTTGTTGTTTATGATGGGGTCTCCTGTCCCAAGCTGCATCTGAGGTCTTATGTCAGAAGAATTCAACCCCACACTGCTGATAAGAAGTTGTGGATCCATTTCTTCCAAGAGAGCTTATCTGGAGCTCAATTGGAGTGGTATTATCAGTTGGAGAGTGTCAACATCAGAGATTGGAATGATCTTGCTGAAGCTTTCTATAAGCAGTATCAATACAATGCTGATTTAGCTCCCACTCGCATGCAGCTGCAAAGCATGTCTATGGGTGCCAAAGAAAGTTTCAAGGAGTATGCTCAGAAATGGAGAGACTTAGCTGGAAGAGTACAACCCCCTTTAACTGACAGGGAGTTGGTTGATATGTTCATGTGTACGCTGAATGGTCCGTTTTACAGTCATCTCATTGGAAGCTCATCATCTGGCTTCACTGAGCTGATAATGACAGGAGAGCGCGTGGAAAATGGTATAAAGAGTGGCAAGATCCAAGTGGGTACTTCTTCATCAGGTGCTGCAAAGAAGCCTCCCACTGGGAAGAAAGAATCCAATGCTGTTTATGGTCAACCTGATCGTAATAGAAGGCATCAATCTGTGAGTGCAGTTCATATTTCAAATCCAACTCCTGCAACAACAGAGCAGCCACAGGGCAACCAACAGAGGGCTAGAAGGCAGTTCACAAAGATCAACATGTCAATGGCTCAGGCATTGCAACACTTGTTGAAGGCTGAACTTATTACTCTGAAAGAGGCTCCTCAGAATCCTAATGTTACCTCTCCCAGGTACAATCCCAATGCACGATGTGCATATCATTCAAACTGTCAGGGACATGATACTAATAACTGCCGGGTCTTGAAGAATAAAATTCAAGATATGATTGAGGCTGGAGAGATTGAGTTTGATCCTCCGGGTACTCCAAATGTGATTACTGCTCCAATGCCAAATCACGAGAAGACTGTCAATGCCATTGATGAAGATTTACATATCTATTCAGTTGCAGAGTTGACCACATCATTATCTGTTATCAAGAAGAAGTTAGTACAAGCTGGGTTCTTTCCAGGTTGTCGGGAAGATTGTCTGTATTGTACCTATAAGCCGGATAGTTGTTGGAGATTGAGAGATGGAATTCAGCGTCTCATGGATAAGTATACTATAGTGTTTGAGAGGACTCCATCATCTGTAGAGAGTATGGTGGATCATATTACTCAAGGTAGGAAGACTGAAGAGGTTGACATGGTTGATAAAGTACCGGTAAGGATCACTTCAAAGGGACCTATTAAAATCACCCATCAGGGTCCAATCAAGATTACTGCTGAAGGTCTTGTGAAAGTTGTTGCTGAAGCCAGAGTGGCTCCTATGGTCATTACCACTCCTGGTCCTATTCCTTATACGTCTGATAAAGCTGTGCCTTGGCATTATGGATCTGATGTTTATATCCATGGTGTTAAGCAGGAACCCTTAGCTGATGTGCCTGTTGATGTTGATAATATTGCTGGGACAAGTAAGATCACACGAAGTGGAAGAGTCTTCTCTCCTCCAGTGACTTCCAAGAATGCAGTTACTCCTGCTGCTACCTCCACCACTGATGCTCGGGGAAAAGGTCCTGTTATTGAACCTATATCTACTGATGTGCCAGCTGCTGATGATCTCTCTAAGCAGATGGAAGAAGTATTGAAAATCATTCGCAAGAGTGATTATGACATTGTTGATCAGTTGGGGCATACTCCCTCAAAGATTTCTATATTGTCCTTGTTGTTGTGTTCTGAGGCTCATGCTAAGGCCTTGATCAAGTTTCTGAAGACTGCTCATGTACCCAAAGCAATTTCTGTTGACCAGTTTGAGAATTGTGTTGCCCACCTGACCTATGATAATGGGTTAGGATTTTCTGATGCTGATTTGACTCCTGCCAAGAGGGATCATAACAGGGCTCTGCATATCTCAATTGAATGCAGGGGCACTACCCTGTCACATGTATTGATAGACAATGGTTCCTCTCTGAATGTGTTGCCCAAAGAAGTCCTGAATAAGCTGAGTCCTGAAGATGCTGTGCTAAAGCCCAGTAGTATAGTGGTGAAGGCTTTTGATGGTTCAAGGAGAGTGGTGCATGGAGAAATTGATCTCCCAATCAAAGTTGGTTCTCAGATTTTTAATGCTACATTTTATGTGATGGATATTCGTCCTTCGTACTCTTGTCTGCTTGGTCGTCCCTGGATCCATGGGGCAGGTGCTGTAACTTCTACATTACATCAGAAGCTAAGATATCCGGTGGAAGGAAAGGTTGTTACTGTCTATGGAGAAGAAGAATACTTTGTCAGCCATGTGAATACCTTCAAGTATCTGGAAATGGAAGGTGAATACGTTGAAACTCCGTGTCAGACATTTGAAGTGGTTCCTTGGATTGTTAATGATTATGTAGCTCCTCCGGTTGCCAAGAAAGTTCCTGTGGTCACCAGAGTACCTCCAACAATGGCAATGGCCTCCCTTAAAGATGCTAGAGCTGTGGTGGATGAAGGTGGTTGTACTATTTGGGGTCAGCTTCCTGATATCCCATACAAGTCTGACAAATTTGGTTTGGGTTTCACTGCAGAGTCCCAGAAGGCTGTTCGTCGTGCTCGTGCTGTTCGTATCACCAATCAAGGGGTTATGAAAGATCAGATCAATGCTGTGGGAGACTATGATGAAGACTACAATCTGGATGCTTGGATTTTTCCTACTATGGGTGCTGGACTCAATAATTGGAAAGCTGAAGATGTTATTCCTATCTCCTTTAGTCAGGAGTAAATATTATTACTGTGTTGTTGCTTTTTAAGTTTGTAATTTTTTGAACAATTGAACTTTCAAGCCTTGTGCCTTACCCGGGGCACAATGGTGTGCTTGTTACGGGCTGTCATTTCATTTGCATACTTCATTCAATAAAAATCAGTGGACGTTTCGTTTTCGTAAATATTGTGTTCTTTGTCTTTCTTTTCTTTTATTTCTGTTTTATCAGCTATGTGTTCTTACACACACCCACATCACTAAAATGCAGATCCTCATCCACTCTGGATCCTGTTGATAACAGTTCTACTATTGCCAATTATAATTTCGAGAATCCGATCTATCAAACTGAAGACGGAAATGAGGACGATTGTGAAGTACCTGTAGAGCTTGCTAGGTTGTTACAACAAGAAGAGAAAGCCATACAGCCACATGAAGAGCCAGTCGAAGTTGTGAATCTGGGAACTGAAGAAAACAGGAAAGAAGTCAAGATAGGGGCTGATTTAGAGGATAGTGTCAAGAGCAGATTGATTCAGATGTTACGTGACTATGTGGAGATCTTTGCTTGGTCTTATGAAGATATGCCAGGGTTGGATACAGACATTGTGGTTCACCGTTTACCAGTGAAAGAAGATTTTCGTCCAAAGAAGCAGAAGGTTCGTCGTATGCGTCCTGAAATGTCAGAAAAGATCAAGGCAGAGGTAATGAAACAGTTCAATGCAGGGTTCTTAGCAGTGACTTCTTATCCTCAGTGGGTTGCAAATGTGGTACCGGTTCCTAAGAAAGATGGTAAGGTACGTATGTGTGTAGACTACAGAGATTTGAACAAGGCCAGCCCTAAAGATGACTTTCCACTTCCTCATATTGATGTTCTGGTAGACAACACTGCTCAGCATAAGGTATTCTCTTTCATGGATGGTTTCTCTGGTTACAATCAAATCAAGATGGCTCCTGAAGATATGGAAAAGACAACATTTGTTACACAGTGGGGCACTTTTTGTTATAAAGTGATGCCATTTGGTTTGAAGAATGCAGGGGCAACATATCAGCGTGCTATGGTGGCTTTGTTTCATGATATGATACATCATGAGATATAAGTATATGTGGATGATATGATAGCCAGGTCCCAGAATGAAGAACAACATCTTGATCATTTGCATAAGTTGTTTGAGAGGTTGAAGAAATACAAGTTAAGACTGAACCCAAACAAGTGTACTTTTGGAGTTAGATCTGGTAAACTCCTGGGTTTCATTGTCAGTGGAAGAGGTATTGAAGTGGATCCTGCAAAAGTGAAAGCTATACGAGAGATGCCAGCTCCCCGTACTGAGAAGGAGGTTAGAGGTTTCTTGGGACGACTGAATTACATTGCAAGATTTATTTCCCAATTAACTGCCATCTGCGAGCCAATCTTCAAGTTGTTGAAGAAAGACCAGGTGATGGAATGGAATGACGAGTGCCAGACCGCCTTTTATGAAATCAAGAGATACCTGCTAGAACCTCCGATTTTGATGCCACCAGTTGATGGAAGACCCTTGATTATGTACTTAACAGTGTTAGACAACTCAATGGGGTGTGTCTTGGGGCAACATGACAAGTCTGGTCGAAAAGAGCAGGCAATATACTACCTTAGCAAAAAGTTTACCGACTGTGAAACAAGATACTCACTGCTCGAGAAAACTTGCTGCGCTTTGGCATGGGCTGCTCGCCGACTAAGACAGTATATGTTGACCCATACTACCTTGTTGATTTCAAAGATGGATCCAATCAAGTACATATTTGAGAAACCTGCTCTCTCTGGAAGAATTGCGAGATGGCAAATGATCTTGACAGAATATGATATACAGTATACTACTCAGAAGGCCATCAAAGGAAGTGTTGTTGCTGATCATTTGGCTCATCAAGCAGTGGATGATTACCAGTCAATGAGTTTTGAGTTCCCTGATGAAGACATTATGATTATTACTAAAGAACCTGGACAATATGACGGACCTGAACAAGGATCCCGATGGACTATGGTTTTTGATGGTGCCTCTAATGCACTTGGTAATGGTGTTGGTGTTGTGATTAGTTCCCCTGAAGGTTGTCATACCCCGATTACTGCCAGACTTTGTTTCTATTGTACCAATAATATGGCTGAGTATGAGGCATGTATCCTGGGTATTAAAGCTGCTATTGATATGAAGATTCAGTTCCTTGATGTGTATGGAGATTCAGCCCTGGTAGTTAGTCAGATTAAAGGAGATTGGGACACCAAGCATGATAACCTCATTCCTTATAGAGAACATGTATTGTCTTTGATCCCACATTTCAAAGAGATTACCTTTGGACATATTCCACGAAGAGAGAATCAGTTGGCAGATGCTTTAGCTACCATGGCATCTATGTTTGAGATCAGCTGGGATGATGAAGCTCCCAAGATTACTATTGACAGATTTGACAAGCCTGCATATTGCAATGAGATTGACACAGAAGGGGCAGAGGAGAAGCCTTGGTTCTATGAAGTGAAAAGATATCTTGAAACTCAGGAGTTCCCTGAAGGGGCATCTGTCAAAGATAGGAAGTTTCTGAGAAGGTTTTCTGCTAAGTTCTTTTTGAGTAATGGCATTCTGTACAAACGCAATCATGATTCAACTTTGCTTCATTGTGTGGATAAGAAGGAAGCAACAAAGATTATGGAAGACATGCATGATGGGATCTTTGGCACTCATTCTAGTGGTCATACTATGGCAAAGAAGATATTGAGAGCAGGTTACTATTGGTCTACTATGGAAGCTGATTGTTATCAACACTCCAGAACATGTCACAAGTGTCAAATTTATGTTGATAAAGTCCATGTACCTCCATCACCATTGAATGTGTTGACTGCTCCTTGGCCCTTTGCCATGTGGGGCATTGATATGATTGGTGAGATCAAACCTACTGCTTCTAATGGGCATCGTTTCATCCTGGTTGCTATAGATTACTTCACGAAGTGGGTAGAGGCAGCTTCATTTGCATCTGTTACCAAGAATGTTGTGGCTCGATTCATTAAGAATAATCTCATATGTAGGTATGGCATCCCTGAAAGGATTATCACTGACAATGGCTCTAATCTGAACAATACTATGATTACCGATCTCTGCACGCAGTTCAAGATTAAGCATCACAACTCTTCTCCGTATCGTCCAAAGATGAATGGGGCAGTTGAAGCTGCTAATAAGAACATTAAGAAGATTGTACAGAAGATGACTGTTACTTACAAGGATTGGCATGAGATGTTACCATTTGCTCTTCATGGTTATCGCACTACAATACGTACTTCAACAGGGGCAACCCCATTCTCCTTGGTCTATGGTATGGAAGCAGTTCTGCCCATTGAAGTTCAGATTCCCTCCTTAAGAATTATGAAGGATGCAGGTTTGGATGAAGATGAGTGGATTCAGACTCGACTTGACCAGATAAATTTGATTGATGAGAAGAGGTTAGCAGCAGTTTGTCATGGCCAGATGTACCAGAAACGAATGATCAAAGCTTTTAACAAGAAGGTTAAGCCAAAGGTATATCAGGCTGGTGACTTGGTAATCAAGTGTATCATATTACCACAGGGTGATCCTAGGGGCAAGTGGACTCCAACATATGAAGGACCATTTGTAGTCAAGACAGTGTTCTCAGGAGGTGCCATGATACTTACTACTATGGATGGTGAAGACTTCCCGCAGCCTATAAACGCAGACATAGTTAAAAAATACTACGCATAAAAAGAGACCCGCTAGGTTGACTGGCCTAGGCAAAAATAAGGGCATCCCGGCAAACCAAAAGGGTTTGGCCAAAATTTAGGGACATATATATAAAAAAATGTACACCCGGCAAGTCGAAAACCTGAAAAGGCGGCTTGGGCAAAAAAGGGTATCCCGGTGGATTGAAAACCTGAAAGGGCAATCCAGGCAAAAGTTAGGGATTAAAGCGTATGACTATGTCTCGTTTGGATCACCCATGAAACTGCAACCAGTTGCGTTACTTACTCAAGCTCGAACAGATAAAGCTCAATCCAATCGTTTCCGTCTCAACAGCAGAAGATGAGATACTTGAAGATAATGGCAATAGTAGAATTGAAACTCAATAGGATTATTTCCCACATAGCTGATTCTCCTTGTTTTGTAAAATTTTATGACAAAATCCTCTTACTAGGGTTTATGTCTCCTTGTACAAACCTACCTATGTATAGGTCACTTTTTGATATAAATAAAATTCCATTTTTTAATCCAGATTTACTTTTACCCTATTTACATAAGCGAAACGTCCATTGGTTGTGTTTGAATGTATGTATGCTTTTGAATATGATTGATGTTTACAAGAAATGCATGAATGCTTAATATGATTGATGTTTACCAGAAATGCATGAAAATGCAGTAATAGTATTTACTAAGGACGAACGAGGGAAGGATTTCAACGAAGCTTCACCGGTTCATCCCTACAAGACAGTTACAAATCCTCAGTAGGATAAATCCATCTTCATAAAGTCACATCTCCCCTGGAATTTATATCCATCTCTTTTATCCTCATATGGATATTCGAGAATTTACTTTCCAATAAGAGTACGACGAACGAAGACGAAGGTTATGTATACCCTACTATCCCCAGCAGATGGGAGGTTATATATACCTTGCTATCCCCAGCAGACGGGAGGTTATATATACCTTGCTATCCCCAGCAGACAGAAGGTTATGTATAATATATTATCAAACAAGACGGGACTAAGTTCCTCATATTCTTCAACAACGAATCGGGATTTATTTTCCCTGGCCAGCAGTTGTTATACGAAGATATCCAGACGCTTCCGGCAGCATCATATCACACATACATCATTTACATCATACCATAACATACATATCCATAGATACATAGTGCATTACTTAAGTGCATCATATTATCCACGCATACATAATGCATAAGCTAATATTGTTATACAGAATGCTACCTTGTTTTCAGGTTAATTCTCCAGCAAACAGACTAGTGATTATCTGGACTGCTTTATCCTCCTGCAAGTCATCAATCCCTCAGGACTGCTTCATCCTCCTGAAAGCTTCTTATACCTCAGGACTGCTTTATCCTCCTGAAAACATATCATCCCTCAGGATTGCTCTATCCTCCTGAAAGCATATTATTACTTCAGGATTGCTTTATCCTCCTGAAAGCATATCATCCCTCAGGATTGCTCTATCCTCCTGAAAGCATATTATTACTTCAGGATTGCTTCATCCTCCTGAAAGCATATCATACCTCAGGATTGCTTTATCCTCCTGAAAGCTTATTATTCCTTCAGGGCTGCTTTATCCTCCTGAAAGCATATTACTACATCAGGACTGCTTTAACCTCCTGAAAGCTATCATCATTACCTCAGAACTGCTTTATCCTCCTGAAAGCATATTATTAACCTCAGGACTGCTTTATCCTCTTGAAAACTATCATTTTACCTTCATATTTTGGACTGCTTTATCCTCCAAGAAATGTATCTGAAGAGCTCTTCTCCAAGTGGCATCTTTAAGCCCACTCAAGCATATACAACCAACCATCAGTATCAGTTTACGCACCGGTGAGTGCAAATTTTTGGGCTTTTGTGTTCAATGCCCTTCAACCTTCCAGGTCACGACTGGCAAACAACAAATCTAACCCCTCAGGTTTCAGAAAATTGAACAGGGGCAGCTGTTGCACCCCAAAATTTGCCCTCACAATACAAGACTTTGTGTGCTAAGAAGGTTCACAAGGTTCACAAGATTCACAATGCTTTCAAGACCTTTCATGAGGTTCATGAAGTCTACAAGTCACTTTATGAGGTTCACAAGGTTCACAAGGTTCACAAGACCTTCCATGAGGTTCACAAGACATTTTATGATGGTTCACAAGGTTCACAAAGTTCACAATTGGTCAGAAGAGTTGACAATTCCCTCAGACAATGCACCTCCTAAGTAGTGCATCCAAAACTAGGGTTTTGACTTTAATCAGGCTAAATGAACTTCCAAGACTTCAAGTGAGCTTCATAACATCTTATATGTGATTAAGAACCCCCATGACAAATTTCAAGACTTTTCCCAAAGGTTTGCTCAGTCAGATGATCAGATAAGTCAAAATCAGTCAAAGTAGTTAAAAAGTCAAACTGAGGTCAACTGTGGTCAAACCAAGGTCAAACTTCATGATTTTTTGCCAACATCAAGTATATGAAGTAAAATTCATCATTTGATCAAGGGTTGATCATGATTCATCAAGGAGATTTCAGATCATCAAGAATCAGGAGTTTCTAAATTAGGGTTTCCTCAGTAAAAGTCAACTGAACTTTGACCAGCCATAACTTTCACATGCTTCATCACCAAGTCTCCATCCAAATCTCATTTTGAAGGAAATTGAATTCTCTACAACTTTGTGTCTCACAAGCCAATCCCAAAAATGCTTCATTTGGAAGGTATGAGCTAAGACATTATAGGTCCTCTTGAAAGTCAACAAAAAGTCAACAACTTCAAAAGGGCATAACTTGAGATTGGTAAATGATATGGACATGAAACCAGTGGGGTTGGTTAGAGGACTCTTCAAGCTTTCCAAAATGTCCAAGAACACCCTCATAGCATTAAAATTGAAGGATGTGTGCCCTTGCAAAGTTGGGAAATTTTTGGTTGGTTTATGAAGAAAATGGAGGTCTAAAACCAATTTCTTCCAAAAGGGCTTGCCAAATGATGACCCAATCCACACTATGACTTCATGCACGACCCAAGTCATCAAAAATCAGATTTTTTATTATTTTATTTTTATTTATTTTGATTTAATTCATTTAAAATCATTTTAAATTAAAATAAAATATAAAAATCAAAGATTAAAAAATGATTGAGCTTCTAGAAAATCATAAATATGTCTTGGATCAAATTGTTATGGGAGTTATGATGATTGTCTTAAAATAGCAAGTGTTTATGCAAAAATATTTGATTTTTAAAGGCTTATCATTTTGAATCTTTTTAGATCAAATCTTCCACACAAATATCCAATTTTTCTGACCTAATGCATTGCTCTATAAGTATACAATGTAACCCTAACACAAAGCCACGAAATTCTGCCTCCCAAGAGTAAGTTTCACAAACCAAAAAACCTCTCAAAAACTCACATTCGGTTTCAATCTTCCAGGGCATTTGAAGGTAATTTGAGAACACAGCAATGATCCTTGGACATCATTGAGTGGATCCCAACTCTTATTTGCAGCCAAGACACTCCATAATGCATGAACCGAATCATACATGTTCTTCATACATTTTTTTTCGAATCATCATATTTACTTATTGATAATGAATTTTAATGATATATTGATGTTTGTTATTGGCTATAGATGATTTCTGGATAGTTTGGTGAAGAGTTATGGCCGAATCATGAACATACCATGTTTAGGGTTTAAAGCTCTAAATTAGGGTTCTTCGATTCACACAACATAAATGAATTTTGTTGGCATAATTGGATTGTACAGGTTGCAAGGAATTCAAAGATGGCTTTAATTTGATAAAATTGTGCTGTTTGATTGTGGTTTGAAATTCGCAGGTTTAGGATGCAGGAAAATTCGCAGGTATTTTCCCAAATAGTTTCGCAGGAAAACCTGCGAATTCAAGGAAGAAGATGAAGTTGGGCTGGCGCCAAAATTCAAATTTAAAAATCTGTTTTAAAATATTATGAACTGTTTCTGTTTTTATTTCACAAGTTGATGCTTGTCCCAGTGGTGAAGCATGCGCGTATATGATGGGAGGGCAGGGGTTCGAATCCTGGTTTCAACTCCTTTTGCTTATTTTTTCAAATATTTAGCCATTATAATATATTATGAATTGTGGTGATTATATGAACAGACGCGCTCACCTAGCTGGAATGGTAATGTGTTTGTGTGATACTATGAAGGTCCTGGGTTCGATTCCCCCCAGGCCTTTTGGTTTTTTCTTCTTTTTTGTATTTTTCAGGTTTAGTGCATAAAACCAATTCAATCCATCCTTGTACTGCCTGCGCATGCTGGCCTGGTGGTGTATGTTGTTGGCCTGGGTATTGGCAAGCAGGGTGTCCTGGGTTCAATTCCCAGCCAGGTAAGTTCCAATTTTTTTTATTATTTTGTTTAATTTGTTTTGTTAATTATATTAATATTAATTATAAATAATCATATAAAATAACTTATAAATATCTTATATTTTCTAAATTCCAAAATTATTTTCTAAATTCTAAAATTAGTTTCTTTTTTATTATTATGTGCTTAAATTATAATATGTATATATTTATTAAATTAATATTGTATATTAAGTTAGAACCCTAAAAACATATTTTTTTTTACAAACCCTAATTAATCATATTAACTTTCTAAACCCTAATTTCTTTCTCTTTTATTTTTGTTTAATATTATTATTTATATCCAATCTAATTTTTATTAAATGTATAAATTGTTTATAATTTAAAATTTTGTGCATAAACATGTTTAAAAATTAAAATGCTTAATTTATTTTTTTATAATATGTAAACATTCTACAATTGTTTATATTTTAATTTTACATGAAAATAATTTCTATTATATGTTTAAAATTGCTAATTTAATTATGTTCATAATTAATTTTATAATTTATACTTAACTTAAAATTTTATAATTAATATAATTGTTCATATTTCCTTATTAACTTTTAACTTTTGTTTATTATACTATTTTTGGCTTATTATTATTATTATTAATCTTGTTTATTGCTAACCCCATTTAATTTTAAAATTGTTATTATTATTATTTCACTAACCCAATTTTTATTATTATTATATATTTTGCTTTATTTAAATTGCTTATTTATCATTGTTGTAATTGCTCCTTGGTGTAAATATCTTTATAATGTTTAAATTATTTATTTTGCCATGGTTAGTAAAAATAGGGAGTGTAACATGTATGTATATTTAAAATTAATTTAGATCATTTAAATTTAAAAGATAAATAAAATTGTACACTCACACACGTAAGTCGATCTTTGATCGCCATCTCACTTTCTAGGGTTACCTCTCATTGTTGCTTAATCAAAAGGTCAAGTAGGGTGTATAAAGCAAAAAGTCCCTCAAAGTAAAGTCATCTAGTCCCTTAACAATAAAAGATCAAGTCCCTTAATGGTTGCCTTCGTAATGATCTTGTCCCTTTCGAATAATGATGACAGTCCCTCCAAAATTGCTTAATACACCCCACAGTTGCCTTCATTAAACAGATGTCCCTTCATATGTCCCTCACATCCAAGGTAATGACTACCTATTCCTTAATAATAGGGATAGTCTTACCATTTAAAGGATTCAAGAACAGAAAGACTTAAACTTTAGGGTAGGTTCCTCATAGTTACTTGCTCACTATTTAAAAACTTTTCAAATACTTCACAAATTTCAAACAATTTTCAAACACAAGTTTTTTACGCGTCCGTACATGGATCATTATCAAACTCTTATGAAAATTTCTATTCACACACTTCACATTTTCAAAAACATTTTAAAGTGAGCTAAGTAACTAAGAGCCCATGGATAACCATGGATGTAAAGGGTGCTAACACCTTCCCTTTACATAACCTACCCCCCGGACCCAAAAAATCATTTAAAAGGTCTTTCCTGTTCTTTTATGCCTTTCCTTTGGATAAAATAAAAGTCGGTGGCGACTCTTGCTATCCGCAACATAACTAAAGTCAGTTCTCCCACCGTGTTACAATGCCCTACGTGGGTTTCGACCTATAGGGGTTCAACGGAGCCGTCACCAGACCTTGGGGGTACATGGAACTAATGGTCACGTTTGTGGTAGGAGAAACGACCAGGTCCGTCAAAATCCAGTTTCTGGTGGTCGATTTCCCGTCCCTTTACCAATGCATCTTTGGACGATCGACTCTCGCCGAACTCATTGTAGTCCCTTTGACCATACACCTCAAGATGAAGTACTTCACTTTGAAGGGGCTCGTCACCATACTGCGCGCAAACATAGAAGCAACCATAAGATGTTTCGAAGTTGCATCAAAAGGCATGAACTACATAGTCGCTCGACCAAAGGCCTCTGGTAAACCAATTATGCCCAACAATTCTGAGGTCCCTAACACTCTGCCCAGGATCGACTCTACCGATCTCGATAGTCGTTTTTCAAAAGAGGACGCAAAAGAGAAGTTCAATAGGATACGAACCACCCGTCCAGAAGTTCCAGCAAGCTAGTGCATCCTTCTCGACCTATCCCGGACGGAGATTTTGAGCTCGTCCCCCTTAGAGATGATCCTAGTAAAGGAGTGAAGATAGGAGCTGGCCTCCTCGACTTGGCGAGTGAAATTTTGGTATACAGATACTCAGATATCAAGACAATATGTCTATACATTGATTTATACATCTCATTAATTAAGGTATAATACATCAGTTGTTACTTTGAAGAATATCAACAAAGTCACAAAAGATGTTAAGACATCTTATTATGACATGCCAATCAAGAACAACATACAAGAACTGTAAATTGCATAAAGATAAATAAGACATAATATGTTAACCCAGTTTTATGCAATTCACCTATTCCGGGGGATACGTGTAACGCCCCAAATTTTATTTAAATATTTTAATTGGATTGTTGTATTTTGTGTGTGGAGGGAAGAAAATATTATTTAATATAATATGTATTTATATTGGATAATTATATGGTGAAATAATAAAATAATTGGAATATTAGAAGAGAGGGTAAGGTGGTCATTTGGTGAAAATAGTGAGGGTAAAAGAGGAAGATCATAGGTTGGGTCTAAGGGGTTATGTTGGAATAAGAAAAAAATGGAAACATTCGTGTTTCGTGAACAATTGTGAAATCAAAGAGAAAAAGAAGGAGAAGGTCAAGAGAGAAAAGAAGAATTCGCGAGGAAGAAGAGAATTCTCGTTGAAACCAAGGTAAATGTGAGATTCTTCTGTCTCTTAAGGGTTCTATAATGGGAATTAAGTAATGTTGATTAGAGGTTGGAGGTTGAGTGAATTTGGATGAATAATTGTGGTAGATTGATAATAGTTGATGTTTATGAGATAATTGTGTGAACTATTGGTTTAATGATGTTAATTTTGTGATTGTATTGCTGGAAATTGGTTTTGGATGTATAATTTCGTAGTAGGTGGTGTATGATCGCAGAAGGGAGAACTGCGAAAATCGCAGAGCTCGCTTAGCGAGCAGGTCAAAATTTGGAGAGTGAAAATGCATTTGCTTAATTTGTTATTACATGGAATGGTTTTGATTAAATTCATATGATTGTATTCCTGATTTTTAATCACTGTTTACGTTGCTAGTTTGTTAAACCGTGTTTTATAGCTTGTTTGCTTAATTTATGATTATGTTTATCTGTTTGCTTAATTCGGAATATAGGAATATCAATTTGTGTAATATATCACGTTTGCTTAATTCGCGATATTGAAATCAAATAGAGATCGAAGCTGCTTAGGGAATTGATAAGGTAAAAACCAATTATTAGTCGGAACCAAAAGTAGTAGATTGACTTATTTTCATAATCACTTATTTGCATTATTTTTCTTTTAATCGAAACTTTAAACCCCCCACCATTTTTTCAATTGTTGGTTAATAATTGTATAAGAATCCATGAGAAGGATACTCGAGTTGTCGTTACCGTAAACTATTTCAAAATCACTCATTTTTGACACGTGTGCGACATCGGATCACCATCATCGTACATTTTCCTGTCATGCACGGACAATCATCTAGGGTACCCTAGGAATGCACATCCAAAGAATACTTCTAGAAGTTACCTACTTTTGGAGAAATTTGTGATCCACGTCTGAAAATAGGGGCCAATGGCCATGCGATGGGGGCATTATAAAAACCCTAGAGCCACTGAAGTGAATGCCTATTTGGATCTTCGAGACCAGACATACGTAATGGAGTATGACCGTATAATATAAAAGTATTAGTCTCTCTACATGTTATGAACTTTGAGGTTGTCATAGATTTGCTAGAATCATGGTCGGTTACCCCCAGGAGTGTCTGGTTCTTCCACTGGGGTCAAATAAGAGGATATGTAGTTCCTTTTATGACTATACAATCATGATCTACTAGTGTTTCTTCACAATAATAGGATTGCGATTGTATTTTTATGATTTTGAGGTAGTTGTCTTGAAGTTATCTTGTGTTTACATTAGGGTCTTTCAGGTGTGAGTAAGATATAAGTCTCATAGGCGTTCTTTGGTGTTGTTTTCAACATATTTTATCTGATGCATTCCTCCTATGAAAACTTTCGAGACCAAGGTATGTTATCCTTCTACCGGAAAATCGTTGGTTTGACACCTTCATTCTAGACCAGGGAACTTCTTGTGAATAAGTCCCTTTACGCCCGCGTCTCATCATGATTTTTGCTTCCTTCTTGTCAATTCTCCTCGCTTTTGTAGGAATTCCTTCCCAGATTATTGGTCTAAAATTAACTTTAACAGTGACGTCCACTAGTATCGTACTAGGTTGGGTCCTCTTTCACCTAATGAGGTATCAATGAAAGAGGAAATGTGATCTTAGTACGATAGACTTGGTTACGAAGAATGGTTTAGATCCAACAAAGTGCCTTCAACTTGTTGCGTAGTTTTCGTGACCTGTATCACTAAACTTCTTTGATATTCAATATGGTTGCGAATCACTATCAATGGTCAACAATTTGATTCATTTTTTATCCTATGAAGCTGATTAAGGAAGGGTAATAGAAGTCTCCAACTAACCCAACTTGCAAACTGAGTTTAAACAAATGACTGTTAAGTTTCAGATGCTACCAAGAGACTGGGGTCCCCTTTAGCTTATTCATAATAGTTTTAGGAAAATATTTGTTTTTCTTGATATCTGGTGGTGGGATCTTGAATTTGGGATTGAGAGTGTGTTGAGATGTGGTAAGATAAGTGAGATTTGTGTTTTTGGTGTTTTTGAAGATTTTGATGTTTTTGAATTGGTCTAAGAACCTATTGTTGTTTTTTGTTTGGTGTGCTCGCAAAGATCTTACGAGCTCTTGCCTAGGTACCTCCAAAAAGAGAATTGAGGGATCAAAGCATCGTAGTTCCTCCTAAGGCTAAGGCTATGAGGATGGCTGATTTGTATCCTAGTTAAAGCATAAGATGATGCTCAAATGGTTTGTATTTGTGTCTTGATCAAAGCCCAAGATTGAAGCTGAAAAGTTTGTTGTAATTGATAGGGGTGCTTGAGTTGCATAGCTCAAGGCATAAGCTGAATCGGATATCTTGATTTGAATAGCTCAAGAAAGGCTAAATGGGTGCCCTAAATTGCATAGCTCAAGGAGGACTGAATGGTGACCTGAATTGCATAACTCAGGAAAGCTGAATTTGGGTAGGGATATGATTGGTGGAAAATGATCCTAGTTATAGTCCAAGTGTATGACTGAAAAGATCAACTTAGTTAGAGTCCAAGATTATGACTATTGGGGATTAGCTTAGTTAAAGTCCAAGACTATGATTATAATAATTTAGCTTAGTTAAAGTCCAAGACTATGATTGTAATTGAGTTAGCCTAGTTAAAGTCCAATACTATGACTAAAATGTTGGATTGACTGGTAAGTGTTTGACTTTTTATGCCTTGATTGAAGCCCAAGGTAGAAGCTAAAAAGACTAAGTGGAGAGAATTTTTCATCTCTAAAGAGAGAAAAGTTGATTTATATGTACCATGATTGAAGCCCAAGATTGAAGCTAAATAAAGAAAACTGACTCTATGAGAAAGTCTTATTTGTGTCCTGATTTGGAAGCCCAGGTGTGAAGCTTATTTGGTGAAAGACTGACTCTTGATTTATTTGTATGCTATATGAAGCCCATGATGGTAGGATGACTTTTGATGGGAGACTGACTCTTGATGAAGAATGTTTTGTTTGTTTGTTTGATAAAAGGTTTGAAGTCATCAAACATTCCTTTATTTTGGGAGGTTCAATTGCTTAGTGTAACACCCCGATAATAATATAATAATTATTTAAATTAAGTTAATAATATATTTATTGATTTAATTAAATAATTGAATTATTATTATTATTATTATTATTATTATTATTATTATTATTATTTTGGAATAATAATTATTGGGATAATTATTTATTGGAATAGTATATAAGTTGGAAATAAGAAAAATCCCATTTTTTGGTAAAAAGGTTATTTTCACGTGAAAAAGGGAAAAGAGGCAGGAAAGGGCAAAAAGCCAGAGAAACGAAGGTTGAAAGAAGGAAAAGCTTAGAGCTCGGAGGCTACCGGATTAACTCAGGTAAGGGGGGTTTATCATCGGTTAAAGGGTATTATATGATAATATGTACTGGGTAGTGATAACCATTGATTGTACCTCTATTTTGATTGATGCATGATGAGTTTGTGAAATGTTGGATGAATGAAATTGAATGATAATTGAAAAGAATTCGTAGGAATTAGAAGGGATAATGTTAGGATTGATGAAGATGAATAGGATGTGATTCGTGTAGATGATGTGGGCGATTATTTTGTGTAATTTGGACTGTGGAAGATTGGATTGGATAGGTTTCGTATCAGAGAAAACCACAGCAGATCTGAGAATTCTGGTTTCTGGTCATACGCGTATGGCACTAGGCAATACGCGTATGAGCTGGCTGGTACGCGTATGGAGGAGGCCTTACGCGTATGGGTGGAAAAGATGATATTTTGAACGTAAATTGGTCTCTGTTGGTACGCGTATGGAGTAGGTAATACGCGTATGAGTTGAGTGAGGCAATGCGCAATACGCGTATGGGAGTGGGCATTACGCGTATGAACTTGGTCAGGTTTGGGCAATACGCGTATGGACATGGGCAATACGCGTATGGGCAGAATTGTGATTTTTCTGTGTTACTGCTGTGCAGTTTTGGTTGTTTAGGCTGAGTGATGCGACTTAGCTGAGATATGATGTGATAGGGATCATTTCCCGTTGTTTTGAGTGGTAAAGGTATTAAGTAGAGTGTGTTAATACTGTGTTTGATTTTGTGGCATGATAGGATATGCTTTTGTGATTAATTATGTTGATAATGTGTGATAGTATACATGATGATGTGAATGTATACATTTGTGAATAGACTGTATTATGGCTTAGAGTGTGAGCATGTGTCTATTCTTGATTTTGTTGATGTTGCATTGCTAGGTGATTAGCATGCATATTGTGGCCTTCGGGTGGTAGTTAATTCCCATGGTGAGGAATTAGTGAGTAAATCATTTTGATTGTTGTTGATTGTTGCTTGCTAGGTGAGTAGCTTGCATAGCATGGCCCAATTGGGGTGGTAGCTAATTCCCATGGTGAGGAATTAGTGAGTGAGTCACGATGTCTCAAATGAGTGGGACTAGTGAGCTTGGTAGCCGTGCCTGGATTTGGACGGTGAGGTTGAACTATATGTTCACAACATAGTCGGTACCGCATGCATAGAGTCTCATTGCATAATGAATTTATGGCATATAATATGAATGGATGTATTCCATTATTATATGTGTGTTGTGTGTTGCGTTGTTGATGTTGAATATGGTTGAGAATCTACTGTTGAGTATGATGTTTTGAACGGATATTGATGTTGCTGAAGGCATAGCCTAAATTGGGTGAATTAATGTGTTAATTACTTGGCATTATATGTTGTTTTATAATACTTATTATATTGATTGAGGAACTCACCCTTACACCTATTTTTCAGGTAACAAGAAATGAGTTGAGTAGAAGCTAATGCTTGGAGTCTAGAGTAGTTTCTTATGGGTCATGCTCTGATAGATGTAACATCGGGAGGGGATGTTTTAATTAATTTGAGATTGGTTGTTGAATGATTTTCATGTAGTGTGTTACATGTTTTACATTGATGTTGGATTTTATTCCGCTGCGAATTATGCAAAGGAACCTTATTTTGATTAAATAAATGAGCATGACAGGATGTTTTGATAATTGTTGTGAAATGATTGTGTGGCACCCTTCGGGGCATAATTACTCTGATGAATATATTGTTATTTTAATTATAATAATTTGGGGTATTTAGAAGGGTGTTACATTAGTGGTATCAGAGCATAGTCGGTCGTGTCGAGTCGTAATTATTCTGTTTCCCTTGTACGATATAGGTGTTGTGTAACCCTATCAGTACTTATTGTTTTAGTTGTTGGGTTTCAGAATAGAGATGGCTGGAAGAGGTAGAGATGATGCTGCGATTGCTGAGGCTCTGGGTATGCTAGCTGGAGTACTTGGAGGAAATCCGAATGTTATGGGAATGGGAGCTGCTCGTCAGTTGAGTGAGTTCCAGAAGAACAATCCTCCAATGTTCAAAGGAGCATACGATCCAGATGGTGCTCAGAAGTGGTTGAAGGAGATAGAGAGGATCTTCAGAGTAACTGAGTGTGCTGATAACCAGAAGGTCAGGTTCAGTACACATATGCTGTCAGAAGAAGCTGATGATTGGTGGGTTGCTACCCGCACTGAGTTGGAAACTGCTGGAAATGCTGAGATTACTTGGGCTGTGTTCAGAGAGAGATTTCTGAGGAAGTATTTTCCCGAGGATGTCAGAGGAAAGAAGGAGATAGAGTTCTTGGAATTGAAGCAGGGTAACAGGTCTGTTACAGAGTATGCTGCTAAGTTCACAGAACTGTCGAAGTATTATACCCCCTATGCTGAGGCTGCTGGGGAATTTTCAAAGTGTGTGAAGTTTGAGAACGGGTTGCGTCCCGAGATCAAGCAGGCTATTGGATATCAAAGGATTAGAGTGTTTTCTGATTTGGTTGACTGTTGCAGGATTTTCGAACAGGATTCCAAGGCCAGAGCTGAGAGCTATCAGCAGAGGGTTGATAGGAAAGGTAAGAATCAGATTGATCGTGGAAAACCGTATGCAGCTGGCAAAGGTTTTCAGAGGCAGAGTGGGATGAAGAGGCCTAGTGGGGGAGACTCTAGTGCTCCTGTTAAGTGTTACAGATGTGGTCAGGCTGGACATCGTATTCATGAATGTACCAGTAATGAGAAGAAGTGTTTCAAATGTGGGAAAGGTGGTCATTTGGCTACAGATTGTCGGTTGAAGACTGTGACTTGCTTCAACTGTGGAGAAGTGGGTCATATCAGCCCACAGTGTCCTAAGCCGAAGAAAGAGAATCAGTCAGGAGGCAAGGTTTTTGCTTTATCGGGTTCTGAGACTTCTGCAGATGATCGTTTGATCCGAGGTACGTGTTATATTAATGGCTTTCCTCTTGTAGCTATTATTGACACAGGTGCGACTCATTCTTTTATATCCTTGGGTTGTGCTGTGAAACTTAAGTTAGAGATATCTGAGATGCGGGGTAGTATGGTGATTGATACTCCTGCGAAGGGTTCGGTGACTACTACTTCGGTTTGTTTGAAATGTCCTTTGAGTATTTTTGGTAGAGACTTTGGGATAGACCTTGTGTGTCTTCCATTAGTGCAGATTGATGTTATTCTGGGTATGAACTGGTTGGTGTTTAACCGAGTTTATATTAATTGTTTTGATAAGACTGTGATATTTCCTGAGGATGAGGAAGGAAAGAGTTTGTTTCTATCATCAAGACAAGTGAGCGAGGAAGTGGCAGATGGGGCAGAGTTGTTTATGCTGTTAGCGACCTTGGAGGCTAAAGATAAACTAGTGATTGGCGATCTAGCGGTGGTGTGTGATTTTCCTGATGTGTTTCCGGAAGAGGTGAATGAATTGCCGCCAGAGCGTGAAGTTGAGTTCTCGATTGACTTGGTACCTGGTACTAGACCGATATCGATGGCTCCTTATCGTATGTCTGCTGTTGAACTAGCTGAATTGAAGAGTCAGCTGGAAGATCTGTTAGATAAGAAATTTATTCGTCCGAGTGTGTCACCGTGGGGTGCACCAGTGTTGTTGGTTAAGAAAAAAGAAGGTACTATGAGGTTGTGTGTAGATTACAGGCAACTGAATAAAGTGACGATCAAGAATCGGTATCCTTTGCCGAGGATTGATGATTTAATGGATCAGTTGGTTGGTGCGAGAGTGTTCAGCAAAATAGATTTGAGATCGGGATATCATCAGATACGTGTGAAAACTGAGGATATTCAGAAGACTGCCTTCAGAACAAGGTATGGACATTATGAGTATTCTGTAATGCCTTTTGGTGTGACTAATGCACCTGGAGTATTTATGGAGTATATGAATAGGATTTTTCATCCGTACCTAGATCTGTTTGTTGTGGTGTTTATTGATGACATTTTGGTGTATTCGAAATCTGAAGAAGAGCATGCTGAACATTTGAGAGTGGTTTTAGGAGTTCTGCGAGAAAAGAAGTTATTTGCTAAACTGTCTAAGTGTGAATTTTGGTTAGAAGAAGTTAGTTTTCTTGGTCATGTGATTTCCAGAGGTGGTGTTGCTGTTGATCCTTCTAAGATAGAAGCGGTGTCTAAGTGGGAAACTCCTAAGTCTGTCACTGAGATTCGAAGTTTCCTTGGTTTGGCTGGGTATTATAGGAAGTTCATTGAGGGATTTTCTAAGTTGGCGTTACCGTTGACAATGTTGACTAGAAAGAGGCAAGCGTTTGTTTGGGACTCAAAATGTGAAGAAGGTTTCCAAGAGTTAAAGAGAAGGTTAACTACTGCTCCTATCCTGATATTACCGAGTTCGTCGGAACTATTTGAGGTTTATTGTGATGCTTCATTGTTGGGTTTAGGTGGTGTGTTGATGCAGAATAAGCAGGTTATAGCTTATGCTTCGAGACAGCTAAGGGTTCACGAGAGGAATTATCCGACACATGATTTAGAGCTGGCAGCTGTGGTATTTGTTCTGAAGTTATGGAGGCATTATTTGTACGGTTCAAGATTTGAAGTTTTCAGTGACCATAAGAGTTTAAAGTATTTGTTTGATCAGAAAGAGCTGAATATGAGACAGAGGAGATGGTTAGAATTTCTGAAGGATTATGATTTTGGTTTGAATTACCATCCGGGTAAAGCAAATGTAGTAGCTGATGCATTGAGTCGGAAATCATTACATATGTCTATGTTAATGGTTAAGGAATTGGACTTAATTGAGCAGTTTAGAGACTTGAGTTTGGTGTGTGAGAGTACTCACAATAGTGTTAAACTGGGAATGTTGAAGTTAACGAGTGGTATTCTGGACGAGATCAGAGAGGGTCAGAAATTCGATGCACTTTTGGTTGATAAGCTGACTTTAGTGAATCAAGGTCAAGGTGGTGAATTCAGAGTTGATGAGAATGGTATTTTGAAATTTGGTAGTCGGGTGTGTATTCCGGATGTTACAGAACTTAAGAAGAGTATCCTTGAGGAAGGACATCGTAGTGGCTTGAGTATTCATCCTGGAGCTACGAAGATGTACCATGATTTGAAAGGGTTATTTTGGTGGCCGGGAATGAAAAGAGAAATTGCAAGTTTTGTGTATTCTTGTTTGACTTGTCAGAAGTCGAAGATTGAGCATCAGAAGCCGTCTGGGCTAATGCAACCGTTGGCTATTCCAGAGTGGAAGTGGGACAGTATCAGTATGGATTTTGTTTCTGGTTTGCCGAGAACAAGTAAGAATTTTGAGGCTATTTGGGTGATTGTGGATAGATTGACGAAGTCGGCTCATTTCATTCCGATCAGAATGGATTATCCGTTAGAGAGGCTAGCTGAGTTGTATATTGAGAAGATTGTAAGTTTGCATGGTATTCCGTCTAGTATTGTTTCGGACAGAGATCCTAGATTTACATCGAAGTTTTGGGAAGGTTTGCAGAAGGCTTTGGGAACTAAGCTGAGATTGAGTTCTGCATATCATCCGCAAACTGATGGTCAGACTGAGAGGACGATTCAGTCACTAGAGGATCTTTTGAGGGCTTGTGTTTTGGAAAATGGAGGTGCTTGGGATTGTTATTTGCCTTTGATTGAGTTTACCTACAACAATAGTTTTCATTCGAGCATTGGTATGGCACCGTTTGAAGCTTTGTATGGTAGGAGATGTCGGACACCTTTATGTTGGTATGAGTCCGGTGAGAGTGCTGTGGTTGGACCGGAGATTGTTCAACAAACTACGGGAAAGATTAAGATGATTCAGGATAAGATGAGAATTGCTCAGAGTCGTCAAAAGAGTTATCATGACAAGAGGAGGAAGTCACTTGAGTTCCAAGAGGGAGATCATGTGTTTCTTCGTGTTACTCCGATAACTGGTGTTGGTCGAGCCTTGAAGTCGAAGAAGTTGACACCTCGATTTATTGGTCCTTATCAGATTTTGGAGAGGATAGGAGAGGTAGCCTATCGTATCGCTTTACCGCCGTCGCTTGCGAATTTGCATGATGTTTTTCATGTGTCTCAGTTGAGGAGATACATTCATGATCAGTCGCATGTTGTCCAAGTAGATGATGTACAGGTGAGAGATAACCTGACTGTTGAAACATCACCTATGAGGATCGAGGATCGAGAGTTGAAGCAGTTGCGGGGTAAAGAGATTGCCTTGGTGAAGGTAGCTTGGGGAGGACCAGCAGGTGGCAATGTGACTTGGGAACTGGAGAGCCAGATGAAGGAGTCTTATCCGGAGTTGTTCGATTGAGGTATGTTTTCGAGGACGAAAACTCTTTTAGTGGGGGAGGGTTGTAACACCCCGATAATAATATAATAATTATTTAAATTAAGTTAATAATATATTTATTGATTTAATTAAATAATTGAATTATTATTATTATTATTATTATTATTATTATTATTATTATTATTATTGGAATAATAATTATTGGGATAATTATTTATTGGAATAGTATATAAGTTGGAAATAAGAAAAATCCCATTTTTTGGTAAAAAGGTTATTTTCACGTGAAAAAGGGAAAAGAGGCAGGAAAGGGCAAAAAGCCAGAGAAACGAAGGTTGAAAGAAGGAAAAGCTTAGAGCTCGGAGGCTACCGGATTAACTCAGGTAAGGGGGGTTTATCATCGGTTAAAGGGTATTATATGATAATATGTACTGGGTAGTGATAACCATTGATTGTACCTCTATTTTGATTGATGCATGATGAGTTTGTGAAATGTTGGATGAATGAAATTGAATGATAATTGAAAAGAATTCGTAGGAATTAGAAGGGATAATGTTAGGATTGATGAAGATGAATAGGATGTGATTCGTGTAGATGATGTGGGCGATTATTTTGTGTAATTTGGACTGTGGAAGATTGGATTGGATAGGTTTCGTATCAGAGAAAACCACAGCAGATCTGAGAATTCTGGTTTCTGGTCATACGCGTATGGCACTAGGCAATACGCGTATGAGCTGGCTGGTACGCGTATGGAGGAGGCCTTACGCGTATGGGTGGAAAAGATGATATTTTGAACGTAAATTGGTCTCTGTTGGTACGCGTATGGAGTAGGTAATACGCGTATGAGTTGAGTGAGGCAATGCGCAATACGCGTATGGGAGTGGGCATTACGCGTATGAACTTGGTCAGGTTTGGGCAATACGCGTATGGACATGGGCAATACGCGTATGGGCAGAATTGTGATTTTTCTGTGTTACTGCTGTGCAGTTTTGGTTGTTTAGGCTGAGTGATGCGACTTAGCTGAGATATGATGTGATAGGGATCATTTCCCGTTGTTTTGAGTGGTAAAGGTATTAAGTAGAGTGTGTTAATACTGTGTTTGATTTTGTGGCATGATAGGATATGCTTTTGTGATTAATTATGTTGATAATGTGTGATAGTATACATGATGATGTGAATGTATACATTTGTGAATAGACTGTATTATGGCTTAGAGTGTGAGCATGTGTCTATTCTTGATTTTGTTGATGTTGCATTGCTAGGTGATTAGCATGCATATTGTGGCCTTCGGGTGGTAGTTAATTCCCATGGTGAGGAATTAGTGAGTAAATCATTTTGATTGTTGTTGATTGTTGCTTGCTAGGTGAGTAGCTTGCATAGCATGGCCCAATTGGGGTGGTAGCTAATTCCCATGGTGAGGAATTAGTGAGTGAGTCACGATGTCTCAAATGAGTGGGACTAGTGAGCTTGGTAGCCGTGCCTGGATTTGGACGGTGAGGTTGAACTATATGTTCACAACATAGTCGGTACCGCATGCATAGAGTCTCATTGCATAATGAATTTATGGCATATAATATGAATGGATGTATTCCATTATTATATGTGTGTTGTGTGTTGCGTTGTTGATGTTGAATATGGTTGAGAATCTACTGTTGAGTATGATGTTTTGAACGGATATTGATGTTGCTGAAGGCATAGCCTAAATTGGGTGAATTAATGTGTTAATTACTTGGCATTATATGTTGTTTTATAATACTTATTATATTGATTGAGGAACTCACCCTTACACCTATTTTTCAGGTAACAAGAAATGAGTTGAGTAGAAGCTAATGCTTGGAGTCTAGAGTAGTTTCTTATGGGTCATGCTCTGATAGATGTAACATCGGGAGGGGATGTTTTAATTAATTTGAGATTGGTTGTTGAATGATTTTCATGTAGTGTGTTACATGTTTTACATTGATGTTGGATTTTATTCCGCTGCGAATTATGCAAAGGAACCTTATTTTGATTAAATAAATGAGCATGACAGGATGTTTTGATAATTGTTGTGAAATGATTGTGTGGCACCCTTCGGGGCATAATTACTCTGATGAATATATTGTTATTTTAATTATAATAATTTGGGGTATTTAGAAGGGTGTTACACTTAGAGTCCAAGAGGAGGATATCTTGGCCATCCATCAAGGAGAGGAAGAATATTGTATGTGTTTGATTCTAAGGATCTGTTCATATGCTTTTAGGAAGCCTTTGAGGATCCTTGTGTTTAAGCCCAATAGGGGGTTAGGTTAACTTTAAGAGGCCCATGGGTCCTTTAACAAAGTCCAAGAGGAGGCTGGGGATAGTTTACAAAGAAGAATTTCACCGGGAAACTTCTCATCTCTGTAAACCCTTAATAAAGTTGTAAAGAAAAATCCTAAGTTTGAGTTTGAATGGTGTATCTGTTTGGATGAAGATAACCTAATTACTTAGATATTCTAGCAGAGATGCAGATATATACTGATAAGATGCATGCAGACAAATAAATATGTCAATGAATGCGTTGAACATGTTTTAGTATGTCATTCCTATGGTTTGAGTATTCTTAAGTGATTTTTAAGAATGATGTCGGGAGTTACACTGGGAAACAGAGGCCTAAAATCCCGAGGGAGAGAGATTACATATATGTTTTATATTTTATCCTCTTTGATGATTAAGAAGTATTTTATTATCTTTGCTTTAGTATGAGATAAAGAAAGATAGTTTTAAATAGAAACCCTAATCTAACAAGCAAACAACAGTTTAAGAAAATAACAAGAAGTTAGAGAGAGAAAAGATGACTAAAAATCCAATAGTAGGGCTTATACATAAGGATGCCTATGGAAGTTTTGTATTTTATTATTTTGTGATTTCATACATAGGGTAGGGCTTGAGTGTTGAAAAGTTGTCTACTGCCTAGAAGGTAGTTCCACTTGGTTGTGGACTCAATTTACTGCAGGTGTATTACATCTTTAGTCATAAATATTAAAAAATAAAAAGGAGATGGGAATTGTAAACAAGTGGCCCATAATCTTTGTTTAGGAGTTTGAAAACTGTTTGAGAAAACAGTTAGAGGGATCAAGACTTATACGGAAGCCTGGTGGAATTTTAAAACATACCGGAGAAAGTTTAAAACATAACGAATGGGTCCTAAAAACAAAGGATTCCCCATGACACATTTTGACAATTCAATTTAGAAAACAAAAGGTTATGTGTAAAAAATTCAAAGAAAGAGATTCACAGATGAAAATAGAATACAGTGAAAAAAACGATATTGTCATGTTTTTGAAAATAGCTCAGATAAACCCTAATGGTTTATTTTTCAAAAAAGGGATGGGTCTTACACTCTAATAGAGGTCCAAAAGTGTAAGATTTGAAAAAAATTGGGGTGATAAGATCAAAACCCTAATTTTGGTATTTTAAACATTTAAAAATGATTAAAACCTTAGAAATTTCAAACATAAGTGAAAAACAAGTTGAAACCTTGGATCAATGTTTGAAAATTTATATTTTATCCATGAGATAACTTGTAATTAATTTGTGTTTGAAAAATCAAGTGAAAGAAGATTTTAAAATGTTTAAAAACAAATAAAATAAATCTACCATATAAGAAAAGTTTAGGTTGTAGGAATCTTCATTCTACACTAACTCTATTAAATGCCACATAAGTACTTTTGTGTAAAAAATTGTCTTTTCTTAACCCCTAACCAAAAAAAACCACCTACTAATTGGACAATTTCTATTTCGTTAGACTAAAAAACACATAATATAAAGTCTTAGTTTATGGTATTGTGGCAACTATGTTGTGTTTACGTTCAAATCCAACTTTTTGTACTTTCATTTCACTTTTCATCACATCATTCTTTATTGTCTCAAACTTTTCATCAATCTTTTTCTCCTTTCTCTCTCCGGTTTTTCACTCGTCCTCTTCTTCCTTCACTAACACACTCTTTCATTTCCCATATCACTTCTTCTTCTTCTTCTTTTTCTCTTCTAACCTTTTTTTCTCCTTACACAAAATGCATACATGGTTCTGTCTTCTATTTATTTATAAAACAAATATATTTTCTTCTTTTATTCATGCAAATCGTCTATCTTGCTCGATTTTGATTCTGCGTGGGTTCATGTTTATAGTTGGTTACTTGGGTTTTGTTTATGGTTCCTTTTATAGATTCATGTTTAAAGTTCTTAACTTTTTTATGTTCTATGTTTAGTTTATGCTTTTTGATTTTTTGGCTTTTTAATGAAGAATCTTGAAGGTGTTCAAGATTTTATGAGTTTCAATGAAGAATCGTTGAATGTGTTCAAGGGTCTTTCAAAGGTTGTGATTTTTCTTTGATCAATGAACCTATTATGTTTTTGTTTTTTATGTGTTAGTTTTGTTTTATGATTACACAAAAGAAATGATGTTTATTTGGAGAAACAAGTGGATCTGGTTCATTGGCATATCACTCAGTAAGGATTTATGGTTTTCTATTGATTTAGTGTTATATGTTTGTATTGATATTGGAAATAAGGAATGACTTTTCTATTTGATGTATTTGTAGGTTTTTTGTTGCTTCATCAGATGGAAAAAGTAGGTCGGATTCACATGTGAAGATTATGTGATTATTGGGTATGATAATTTTGTAAATATATGATGCTAAAAAAAATGATAATTTTCTTATATAAAAATGGTCATGGTTGTTATTTAATGGATTCTAACTATTGCCTAACTTTAAACTAGTGAAATCATGTAAAGCTACTCCTTTGATTTATACTAGAATTTCAGGTTTTGGATTTATACAAACAATCAACGACCATGATACCAGGTACTGGAATTTGAAATTGTTAATTTGTATGAACTAACTATACTTCTAAGCATGTTTCTATACCTTATAAAGTTACTCATTTGATTCAGTTATCTACACAAAATAGTTGATTCTATTATTCAACCATGACTGATTATGATTTAGTTTTGCATATGCACACGATTTATTTGATAAAATGTTTTAGAGAATCACATTAAAATTGTTTTTCATGTTTCAACTGAATGTTTATTGTATTGTCATGTTTTCTGATAGGGATGTATGAATAAAATTGAAATAGAAGGATAACCGACATGCTCACTTGAGGAGGTTTCATGATTTCCATTGAAACATATTGAGAAACAATAAGAAGAATATGTAAAACAAGATATGTTGCAGTGTCTTGCCAACCCAAATGATGGTTCTTGGCTATATTAGGTATGTTGGTACAATGATTCAAGCATTTTCTCTTCATAATCATCCTTTAGTTTTTAGCAAATCAACATGTATTCGATTTTACTGATGCAGGTATGATAATCCAGGATAAATTCGAAGAATCGTGTTCGTAAACTTTCCGAACAAAGTATTTCGACCCTATTCTCGCATTCAATTATGCGTTGGCTCGACGAGCGTGCACTCCGCACTACCCTAACTCGTTTCCAAGCTTTAACGCATAATTGCATCGCCCTGTAGTAAATCACATTACTACTAAAATATATTGCTGATACTAAAATCACCAACAATCCCCCCCATTTTAGTGTAATCCTTGATTTACTCAGTATATACAATAATATATACAAGGATATAACACACAGGTATAACAATCAAACAAATGCATAAATGAAAATGTCTTGCGATTGAATTTTCATTTTAGTACAAATACACATTCCAAATACTCGAAAATCGGGGTATCATAGCGATTGAACCCGTCAATCCATTTGAATATCTGAAGATATAGTACACATATGTTTCTCACAATACTCTACTATTCATACTTGACACTTTACAAGCCATGTGTCCTTATCCATTAATAAGCATATAGGAAGCCAAGTCCAAGCTTCTTGAAGCGACAAAACTTCATGCTCATATAGGTGATTCTTTTAATCTTGAACCTGCATTTGCAATTTTCCAAAAGAAACATTAAGAAGATATACTTCAACCTAGCCATCACTTGCAGGTCTGAGCACATACCTTGGGAAGACAAACACAATTGCTCCAATCTCTAACTATGATCTTTCCACATTGAATTCTGCTTCTAACGTTGTATTAGAAGGGAATTGGGTATACCGTAGCTAATAGATTTAAATGGACTTTAATCCCATCCCAATTACCGACTTCTTCACTAAGTCTCTAGCTAACCCCTTCGTCAAGTGGTCAGCTAAGTTTTGTTGCGACCGAAAAAATTCAATAGATATCACCCCATTCATGATTAATTCCCTAATCATACTATGTCTAACATCCAAATGTCTAGACTTTCCATTGTATATTTGACTATAAGCTTTAGCCAATGTGGCAGTACTATCACAACAGATAGAGATTGGTGATATCGGTTTAGGCCATATCGGAATCTCATATACCAAGTTTCTTAGCAATTCCACTTCTTTACCAGAAACAGCTAATGCTACAAACTCAGATTCCATTGTGGAACCAGTTATACATGTTTGCTTCTTGGAAGCCCATGAGATGACACCTACCACAAGCAAGAACACCCATCCACTTGTAGAGGATGAATCTTCAGCATTATTTATCCAACTAGCATCTGAATAACCCTCTAACACCGAAGGAAATCCATATATGACAATCCATAATTCATTGTACCCTTCAAGTACTTGAATACCCTAGTTATCGCATGCCAATGATGTCTACTATGATTACTAGTAAATCTGCTCAACTTTCCAACCGCATAAGCAATATCCGGTCTAGTGCTAATCATATCATACATCAAAGAGCCTATAGCTTTTGAATATTCGAGTTGATCCACAAGTTTACCTGTATTTGGCATAAGCTTTTCTCCTGGATCCATGGGAGTACTTACTGGAGAACAACTTTCATAATTGAACTTCTTGAGTATTTTCTCAATGTAATGAGATTGCATAATTACAATCCCCTTATTCTCCCGTTTAATCTTAATACCAAGAATAACGTCCGCTTCTCCCATATCCTTCATGGAGAACTTTGATGACAAGAAATTTTTCGTTTTATCAATTTGATTTTGGTCGGTGCCAAAGATCAACATGTCATCAACATATAAACAAATGAAAACTCCTTTACCGGATGTATCAAATTTACTATATACACATTTGTCAGCTTGGTTTAGAATGAAACCATTAGACAAAACAACCTCATCAAACTTTTGATGCCACTGCTTCGGAGCTTGTTTCAGCCCATACAATGACTTAACTAGCTTACACACTTTATGCTCATTACCAGGAATTACAAATCCTTCAGGTTGCTTCATATACACTTCTTCTTCCAAATCACCATTTATAAATGTTGTTTTGACATCCATTTGATGAATCACTAGATTATGAATGGTCGCCAAGGCAATCAACAATCTAATAGTAGTGATACGGGCAACAGGAGCATAGGTATCGAAATAATCAATCCATTCCTTTTGTCTGAAGCCTTGGATAACTAATCTAGCTTTAAACTTGTCAATTGTACCATCGACTTTCATCTTCCTTTTGAAGATCCATTTGCAACCCAATGGTTTGCAACCTGGTGGTAAATCAGATAATACCCAAGTATTATTTTCCATGATAGAACCAATCTCTTCATCAATTGCTTCTTTCCAAAAAACAGAATCTCGAGATTTCACAGCTTCATCATACGTTCTTGGATCCTCCTCTATACTATAGCAATAATAGTATTGAGTGTCAATTTGATCCTTTGATCCCTCAACTAAATATAGTTGAAAATCAGATCCATAAGATCTAGATTTTCTAGCTCTTTTGCTCTTACGGGGTTCAAGTGTCTCACTTGGAACATCATTTGAATGATCATCCCTTAGAGATTCATCTGAATTAGGTATAGAGTCCTTTGGTCTAGGTACAGAAGAGAAACAATTCTCATCAAATATGGCATCTCTCGATTCTATAATCGTGTTAATAGAAATCGAGTCATTAGGTTCTATAACATAAAACCTATAGGCCTTGGAGTGCTCAGCATATCTAACAAAGATGCAAGCCACACCCTTTTCGCCCAAAGTTTTCCTTTTTGGGTCCGGGAGTCTAACCACGACCCTACAACCCCAAACACGTAGAAATGTTAAGTTGGGTTGTTTCTTATACCAAAGTTCATATGGGGTAGTCTTGTTCCTTTTATTAGGAACCCTATTTAACAAGTAGCAAGCCGTTAACATATCTTCTCCCCAAAACCCTTCACTCAAACCAGGATAAGATAACATGGCATTTACCATTTCCTTAAGAACTCTATTTTTCCTTTCAGCCACACCATTTTGTTGAGGTGTATAAGGCACCGTAGTCTCATGAATGATTCCTACGGATTGGAAAAATATAAGATCATAATATTCACCACCTCTATCTGTACGTAATGTTTTAATCAACACATTTTGTTGTACTTCAACTTCAGTTTTATAAATTTTGAATTTATCTAATGCTTCGTCCTTAGCATGCAACAAATAAACATAGCAGAATCTAGATGCATCATCTATGAAAGTGACAAAATATTTTTTATGCCTTAGTGATGGAGTAGCATGCAAATCACATAAATCAATATGTATCAACTCAAGAATGACAGATTTCCTTGTTATACTTTTAAAAGGTTGCCTAGTGATCTTTGTTAACATGCAAGTTTTACAATTTTCTACATTTTTATCAAAAACAGGAATTAACTCATTTTTAGACATTTCATGCAATCTTTTATAATGTACATGTCCTAGACGAGCATGCCATAACGATGAATTGATAACATTCGAAGAGGACATAAATACAGAACCATAATCTTTAGGAACTCCATTCAAATTCATCATAAACATACCATTATTATAATATCCAAATCCTACAAATACACCAGACTTTGATAAAACATATTTATCAGATTCACACACTTGCTTGTATCCAAGCTTATTTAATAGAGGACTAGAAATTAAATTCTTACGTAATTTAGGAACATACAAAACATTAAACAAAGTAATAGTCTTTCCAGAACTGAATTCTAGCACCACGTTTCCTTTGCCTTCAACGGGAGCGAAGTGATCATCTCCCATGTAGAGGACAGAACCATCTTCCACTGGAACAAGAGTCTTGAACCAGAAATGATCCTTGCAAACATGTGTTGTGGCGCCAGAATCAATCCACCACGCGATAGCATCATCCATCACATAAAATGCTTCAGAATTTAGTGAAACCGAATGTTTAATCAAACTATTCAAATCACGAATTGATTTCTGACCTTGGTTTTCGGATTGGTCCTTAGACCCCTTTCCTGAACCACTTGCATTCGCGTTATCGTGCTTTTTGCCAGAACGACAATCCTTCTTGAAATGGCATGTTTTGCCACACTTCCAGCAATCTAGTTTTGGTTTTTTGTTAGCACCGAAACTGCCCTTTTTGTTCTTGAAAGCACGCTTCTTTCCTTTGTTTTTGTTGTTATCGTTCTTACCACCCTCTTCGACCATATTAACCGAGGGTCTAGCAATTTCTTTGCCTTTTCCTTTGTTATCCTCATGCGCTCTTAGAGATTCTTCTATGTGCAAGTGACTTCCAAGTTGGACCAAAGACAATTCATCTTTTCCATGCTTCAGATTGTGTTTGAAATCCTTCCACGAAGGAGGCAACTTGTTTATGATGCTTGAGACATATATTGTTTCATCCATCTTCAATCCGTGTTGTGTGAACTGTCCAAGGATTCGGAGGAGTTTATTGAATTGTTCCATGACAGACCTCGATTCAACCATTTTGTAATTGTTGAAATCGGTTACCAGGAACTTTTTACTGGATGAGTCCTCTGCCATGTACTTGGATTCGAGACAATCCCACAATTCCTTTGCAGATTCCATGTTTTAATAAATATCAAATAAGGGATCAAACATACCGTTAAGAATGTGCCCTCTGCATATGTAGTCGTCGTTCTCCCATTTTGATATGCGTCTCATATTTTCAACTGTGTCGTCCTCCAGAAGTTCAGGAATTGGTGTAGACAGGACGTGCACCACCTTCAACGTTGTCAACATGAAATGCATCTTCTTCTGCCAACGCCTGAAGTCTTGTCCTTGAAACTTGTCCAATTTTCCGAAGTTTGTAGTCATCTCCTTGACGGTGCTTCCTCCAGCCATGATTATCAAAGGATACTTTGTTCGTTTGTAAGAAATGCGGGTATGATAATCCAGGATAACTTCGAAGAATCGTGTTCATACACTTTCCGAACAAGGTATTTAATTATTATGTATAAAATTAATTAATATTAAATATTAATTAATTACGAATGGTCATTCTCCAAAAACCAAGTCTTCCACGTTTTTCTCCACTCCAAGTTCTGACCAATTGAGTAACCGCCAGCTTTGACTGGGCCAGTTCACTCTCCCACGTTTCTCTCCACAAATTTCTACACTAAGTTGATTTGTTTTCCTATAAATACATGTATGCACTTCATTTATTTTTTGCTTCGAATTCTCTCTTCTCTCTCTTTCTCTTTTCATCTATATTTTTTCTTTTTCTTGACTGGTTCTTCTGCCAGATACAGTGATTGGTTTAAAAAACCATTTGAAGGTGTATTTCTAGATTGATTTATCATATTGCAACTGATAAATCGTGATTTGAACGGGCTGTTTAATCCTGGAGACATCGTCGAAAATCGACTGCTTTGCAAACTTTTGGCAGTACGACGAAACGTCTTAAAGAAAGCGACCTAGTACGTGACTCGTCCCGATAATTACTCTGTGCAAATTTTAATTTTTCAAAACTGGAAACAACAATTTTAAGATGTTTTCATAACTGCCATGGAAATTGAGGAAATTATTGGTACTACTGCGGCCGCTTTTGTCTCTGACAAACCGTTTAAGTTTGAGGGTTCTAATTTCAAACGTTGGCAAGCTAAGATGAAATTTTTCTTAACTCTGAAAAAGGTTGCCCACGTTCTGATTGAGGATATCCCGGTTGTCTCTTTTGGATCTGCTGATCTACCTAATGGTAAGTCACTTGCAGAATCAGACGGGACTTCCCAAACATCTGAATCAGATGCTGCAAAAACTAAGGCTGTAGCAGATGACTTACAGCTCAGGAAAGAAATCGCCCTATGGCACGAGAATGACTATATGTGCAAAAATCACATTCTGAACGGTCTTGCTAATGATATGTATGACTACTACAGTAGTTACAAGACTGCTAAACATGTATGGGAGGATTTGTAAAGGAAATATGATACTGAAGAAGTAGGTGCGAAGAAATATGTTGTCAGCCGCTACTTGAACTACAAGATGGTGGATGAAAGGTCTGTGGAAGCTCAAAGTCATGAAATTCATAAAATTTCTCATGAAATTATTACAGAAGGTATGCCCCTCAATGAACAATTTCAAATTGCTGTTATCATTGAAAACTGCCCCCTGGTTAGAAAGATTTCAAAAATTTGCTTCGCCACAAAACAAAAGAATTTTCAATCGAGAGTCTGATTACTTGCCTTAGAATTGAAGAGGAAGCTCGGAAACAAGATCAGAAAGATGAAGTCTTAGTTGTTTCTAACAACAAAAAGAGATTCAGTGCGGTTCTGAAGCCTACGGGTAAACCTCTAAAGAATCAGAACCGCAATGTTGCGAACCGAATTAAGTATGGGAATCCCTCTAGGGCCTCATCTGCTCAATTTGCTAGGCAACACCCTCCACCTCAAAGAAATGATGCTCCGATTTTCTCTTGCTACAATTGTAGGAAACCGGGTCATATGGCAAAAAAATGTAAGAGCAGGCCTAAACCTGCTGCTGGCTCAAATGCTCAGGTTAACCTGACTGATGAGCAATTCATTGCTATGATCACTGAAGTCAACATGGTTGGTGGAAGTGATGGTTGGTGAATAGACATTGGTTCCACTCGTCATGTCTGTTATGATCGTGCTATGTTCAAGACATACATGATTGTTCAAGAAAAGAAAGTGTTGTTGGGAGATGCTCACACCACTAACGTTGTTGGAATTGGAGATGTAGAGTTGAAGTTCACCTCAGGAAGAACTTTGATCTTGAAGGACGTCATGCACGTTCCTGAAATTAGGAAGATTCTTGTTTTTGGTTTTCTTTTGAATAAGGCTGGGTTTAGTCAAACTATAGGGGCATATTTGTACACCATCACTAAGAATGGTATTTTTGTTGGGAAAGGGTACGCCACTGATGGCATGTTTAAGTTGAATGTTGATTTGAATAAAATTTCTCCTTCTGTTTACTCTTTGTGTGATTTTAATATTTGGCATGGTAGACTTTGTCACGTTAATAAGAGAATAATTTCTAATGCAAGAAACTTAGGCCTAATCCCTAAATTAAATGTCAATGATTCTAATAAATGTGAATTTTGTAGTCAAGCTAAAATAACAAAGACTTCACATACATCAATTATAAAAGAATCGGATCCCATAGATCTTATACATTCTGATATATGTGAATTAGATGGAAGTTTAACTTGAAATAGTAAACGTTATTTTATCACTTTTATTGACGATTGCTCTGATTATACTTATGTATACCTAATGAAGAATAAAAGTGAAGCGCTTGACATGTTTAAGATGTATGTAACTGAAAATGAGAATCAATTTAACAAGAAGATTAAGAGACTTCGTAGTGATAGGGGAACTGAATATGACTCTAGTTTATTTAATGATTTTTATGTTGAACATGACATTGTACATGAAACGACTGCTCCATACTCTCCTGAAAAGAATGGTAAAGCAGAAAGAAAGAATAAAATTTTTTTGAACTGGTTGTTGCAATCACTAGTGGGGGGAAATTTTATTGACCGTTTGCTATGTCCTGAATAGAGTTCCCAAGTCAAAAAGTAAGATCTCACCTTATGAGATATTAAAGAAAAGACAACCAAATTTGTCTTATTTGAGAACTTGGGGCTGCCTAGCTTATGTCAGGATTCCGGATCCGAAACAAGTTAAACTCGCTAGTAGAGCCTATGATTGCATATTCATTGGGTATGCAGCAAACAATAAGGCATATAGGTTTTATGATCTAAATGCCAAAGTGATCATATAATCAAACGATGTTGAATTCTATGAAGACAAATTTCCTTTCAAATCGAGAAATAGTGGGGGCACCCAATCGAGTCACATTCATGTGATAAAAAGTACTGAAAGCAACGACAATGTAGAAACAAAACTTCGAAGAAGTAAAGAGCAAGAGTTGCTAATGACTATGGGCCCGATTATACGGCTTATAATGTAGAAGAATATCCAATAAATCTTCAAGAAGCACTGTCATCTCTGGATGCAGATTTATGGCAGGAAGCTATTATTGATGAGATAGATTCTCTAGAGTCTAACAATACCTGACACTTAGTAGACTTACTTCCTGGTTGCAAACCAATTGGTTGTAAATGAGATTTGAAAAAGAAACTAAATAAATAGAAGGCTCGCCTTGTAGCCAAGGGTTTTAGACAAAAAGAAAATATATATTTGTTCGACATATTTTCTCCAGTCACTAGAATTACATCCATTAGGGTACTCATTTCAATAGCTGCTATTTATAACTTATTAGTACACCAAATGGATGTTAAAACAACTTTTTTAAACGGCGACTTAGAAGAAGAAATCTATATGGAACAACCAGAGGGATTTGTGATCCAAGGACAAGAAAACAAGGTCTGTAAGTTAGATAAGTCTCTGTATGGACTAAAACAAGCTCCTAAACAATGACATGAGAAGTTTGATAACTTAATGATTATTAACGGGTACAAAGTAAATGAAAGTGATAAATGCGTTTATTACAAATCTGATAATCACATTTTTACTATCATATGTCTATATGTAGATGATTTACTCATATTTGGATCAAACATTCAGGCCATTAATGATATGAAATCATTGTTGTGCAATAACTTTGATATGAAAGACCTCAGAGAAGCTAGCGTGATACTGGGTATCAAGATCACAAGATCTAAACAAGGAATTTCTTTGGATCAATCTCACTATGTGGAGAAGATATTAAAGAAATATAAATACTTTGATTGTAAACATGCATGCACACTGTATGATCCAAGTATGAAACTGTTTAAGAACACGAGAAAAAGTGTTAGACAAACAGAATATACGAGCATCATTGGCAGACTTAGGTATGGCACTAATTGTAGTAGACCCGACATTACATATGTCGTAGGATTGTTGTGAACATTTACAAGTAAGTCGAGTAACGAGCATTGACAAGCTATTGAGCGAGTCATGAGGTACCTTAAAAGGACTATGGACCTCAGCCTACACTATAAGAAATTTCCTGCTGTACTAGAAAGGTATAATGATGCAGATTGGAAGACCTTATCGGATCCAAAGCTACTAGTGGCTATATATTTAGCATAGCTGAAGGAGTTGTATCTTGGAAATTAAAGAAACATACCATCCTGGCACAATCCACAATGGAGTCTGAGATGATAGAACTAGCTACAACTAGTGAAGAAGCAAGTTGGTTAAGATGCTTGCTAGCTGAGATTCCCTTATGGGAAAAACCTATGTCAGCTGTGTTGATCCACTACGATAGTACATCTGTGTTGAGAACCGTTATTATAATGGTAAAAGACGTCAAATTAGAAGAAAGCACATCACCGTTAGATATTGTATCTCCAAAGGAGTTGTAAGAGTGGATCATCTACGCACTGATGAAAACTTAGTGGATCCTTTGATGAAAGGATTAGCTAGAGAGAAAGTCCATAATACATCCAAGAAGCTGAGACTAATGCCTATAAAGAAATGATTTACTCATGATGGTAACCCGACCTAAATGACTGGAGATCCCAAGAACTAGGTTCAATGGGTAATAACAAGTTGTGAGTAACATGAAACGACCATGCAAGTGAAGCATGAATCCTGAAGTAATAAGATGATGAGATAATAGAAACTCTTAATGAGATCTATACTCTGTATGAGGGAGTACCTAGGCTACAGGAGTACTCTTGATAGACTCACATATGTGACTGTAGAACTGAGGTCGGTTCCTATGGAATTTCGAGACAGAATTCCTAGAGCCTTCACTAAACTGGGATACTCGTGCAGGGCCATTAAAGCACGTGCTATTAGATTACACCTTACGAAAAGGTTGTGTGTGAGTCTGATGTCTGAGATAGAGTTCAAGACAATAGTGTCATTCTTGTTGAATCAGAATCATACTTGCTACGCTAAGGTTCAAGTCGTAGATACCTTTGCTCATGCACAATCTTAGAAACGTCTAACGTACTTCTAAAATCACTTTTTAAATTCAAGTGGGGGATTGTTGGGATGATGTAAATTTGGAGTAGAAGTTGGAATGATTTATTAATATTTAATGGACAATAAATGCACATAAAGTAGAACTAATATGGAAGTGAATTTGAAAAGATTCATTTTAGTCCCACATAGGAGGAAATACAAATATTAGTAGTGTTTATATATTCCAACTTGAACAATTGGGATTGGGCCCCAAGGGATACCTAATTTTGTAAAATGAGTGAGGACACACCCATGAGTCATCTAGACACATGTGCGCGCTGTAACACGGTGGGAGAACTGACTTTAGTTAAATGTTGCGGATAGCAAGAGTCGCCACCGACTTTCATTTTATCCAAAGGAAAGGCATAAAAGAACAGGAAAGACCTTTTAAAAGATTTTTGGGTCCGGGGGGTAGGTTATGTAAAGGGAAGGTGTTAGCACCCTTTACATCCATGGTTATCCATGGGCTCTTAGTTACTTAGCTCACTTTAAAATGTTTTTGAAATGTGAAGTGTGTGAATAAAAATTTTCTTAAGAGTTTTATAATGATCCATGTACGGATGCGTAAAAAACCTTTGTTTTGAAAATTGTTTGAAATGTGTGAAGTGTTTGAAATGTTTTGAAGAGTGAGCTAGTAACTATGAGGAACCTACCCTAAGTTTGAGTCTTTTCTGTTCTTGAATCCTTTAAATGGTAAGACTATCCCTATTATTAAGGAATAGGTAGTCATTACCTTGGATGTGAGGGACAAGTAAGGGTCATCTGTTAATGTAGGCAACTGTGGGGTGTATTAAGCAATTTTGGAGGGACTGTCATCTTTATTCGAAAGGGACAAGATCATCACGAAGGCAACATTCGAAAGGGACTTGATCTTTTATCTGTTAAGGGACTAGATGACTTTATTTTGAGGGACTTTTTGCTTTATACACCCTACTTGACCTTTTGATTAGGCAACAATGAGAGGTATCCCTAAGGAAGTGAGATGGCGATCAAAGATCGACTTACGTGTGTGAGTGTTCAATTTAATATTTATCTTTTGAATTAAGTGATCTAAATTAATTTTAAATATACATACATGTTACACTCCCTATTTACTAACCATAGCATAAAATAAATAATTTAAACATTATAAAATATTACATCCAGGAGCAATTACATAATAATGATAAAAGCAATTTAAATAAATAAGCAAAATATTAATAAGCAAAATAAATAAGTAATTATAATCGGGTTAGTGAACATAATAATAATAAAAATAATATCCAAATTAGTGAGGGTTAGTAATAAACAAATAAGAAAATATGATAAATAATATAAACAAAAAATATTAAAAGATCAAATTTTATATAAACAATTATTTAAGATTAATAAGAAAATATGGACAATTATATTAATTATAAAGTTTTAAGTTATTTATAAATTATAAAAAAAAATTAATGATAAACATATTATAGAAATAAAATATAAATACAAAATTATCTTAGCAATTTTTAGCTATTTCTAAACATATATTAACAATCATTTAAAAATATAAACAATGTATGTCATATTTACATATTATAAAAATAAAATTAATTATGATTATATTTTACAAAAATGTGATCATTATATTTACAAATTTAAAGATTATAATAAAATTTTATTTACTAATCAAAATATAAGCAAGAATTACAATTAGGGTTTCTAAAAAAATAAATATATTTTTAGGGTTTTAAAAATAAATTAGGTATTATATAAGAATATTAGGTTTTTTTATGAAAATATTGAAATTAATAGAAATAATTTACATATAAAGGCCATGTACAAATTATAAAACAAATATTCAACATCAATATGTTTAAATATAATTATGGTTAGAGATTTAATTATTAATTAGAGTTAATTATAATTTCAAAAAAACAATAATAATAATATACAAACAAAAATCAATGGAAATAGAAGGGAGAAAAAGAAAAGGGGAGGCCTGGTTTTGATCCTAGGACCTCCCCTGTACCTGAATGGGGGCTGACCACTAGGCTATGCGCGCCAGTGGTGATAGGAGATAACAACAAGCCCTAATATGGAGAACCTGCAACATGTAACCGAAAAAAGAAAAAAAACATTTGAAGGAACCAGGATTCGAACCCCTGCCTTCCCTCTAGCCAAGACAATACTTATCCGCTGGGCCACATGCGCGTTTCTGTTATAACTATAATACAAATATATTATAAAAAAACAATTAATTTAAATTTTAGACTGAGCGCCAAAAGCTCATCTTCAACCTTCAAATTCGCAGGTTTTCCTGCGATTTTTGATGCGAGTTTTGTTACGATTTTTCCTGCCACCTTCAACCTACGAATTTCGTATCTCATGATATACCTGCAATTTCATCAAATCGATCGTACCTACACAATCCTTACAGTTCATACAGTATTATTATATCAATAACAAGTGTTTATATGGTCCAAATCAGGAAACCCCAAATTTGAAGAACAAACCCTAACAATGGTGAAACAGCTTTAAGTCCACGAAACTCAAAGTAAATCGCCCAGAAAGTTTCAATAGCTCACAACAAACACAAGTCAATGAACAATTTTAATTTATAATGCTTGAATACGTGAAATCGAAAAAAAATAATATGAAGAAGAAAACGCATTCGGCCATGGCATGTAAATGATTTCCAGATGTTTTTGAAGCTTGAGATAGGTTTAGTAAGGTTCAAAGCAACCTTCCATGTCTGTAAAATACCTTTAAACACTCCTTAATGATGAATCCGAAAATTGAGTTTTTGGAAGAATTTTGGAATTTGAGAATGCTATGAGAGGCTCTGAAAAATCGTCCCTTTGATTGTAATGTGTTCTCCTATATGTAATGAATCAAATTAGGTTAAAAGATTGGACCATCCTTTGGATAATTTGGATCAATAAGATTGAAAAATATCATGTCTTAAAATCCAAATACTTTTTTATATATCCTTGCTATTTTAAGACAATCATCATAACTCCCATATCAATTTGATCCAAGACATATTTATGATTTTCTAGAAGCTCAATCCTTTTTAAATCTTTGACTTTTACATTTTATTTTAATTTAAAATGATTTTAAATGAATTAAATCAAAATAAATAAAATAAAAATGATAAAAAATCTGATTTTTAGAGACTTGGGTCGTGCATGAGGTCATGGTATGGATTGGGTCATCATATGGCAAGCCCATTTTGAAAAAATTAGTTTTAAACCTCCATTTTCTTCATAAACCAACCAAAAATTTCCCAACTTTGCAAGGGCACACATCCTTCAATTTTAATGCTATGAGGGTGTTCTCGGACATTTTGGAAAGCTTGAAGAGTCCTCTAACCAACCCCACTGGTTTCATGTCCATATCATTTACCATTCTCAAGTTATGCCCTTTTGAAGTTGTTGACTTTTTGTTGACTTTCAAAAGGACCTATAATGTCTTAGCTCATACCTTCCAAATGAAGCATTTTTGGGCTTGGCTTGTGAGACAAAAAGTTGTAGAGAATTCAATTTCCTTCAAAATGAGATTTGGATGGAGACTTGGTGATGAAGCATGTGAAAGTTATGGCTGGTCAAAGTTCAGTTGACTTTTATTGAGGAAACCCTAATTTAGAAACTCCTGATTCTTGATGATCTGAAATATCCTTGATGAATCATGATCAACCCTTGATCAAATGATGAATTTTACTTCATATACTTGATGTTGGCAAAAAATCATGAAGTTTGACTTTGGTTTGACCACAGTTGACCTCAGTTTGACTTTTTAACTACTTTGACTGATTTTGACTTATCTGATCATCTGACTGAGCAAACCTTTGAGAAAAGTCTTGAAACTTGTCATGGGGGTTCTTACACACATATAAGATGTTATGAAGCTCACTTGAAGTCTTGGAAGTTCATTTAGCCTGATTAAAGTCAAAACCCTAGTTTTGAATGCACTGCTTAGGAGGTGCATTGTATGAGGGGATTGTCAACTCTTCTGGCCAATTGTGAACTTTGTGAACCTTGTGAACCATCATAAGATGTCTTGTGAACCTTGTGAACCTCATAAAGTGTCTTGTAGACTTCATGAACCTCATGAAAGGTCTTGTAAGCCTTGTGAATCTTGTGAACCTTGTGAACCTCATAAAGTGTTTTGTAGACTTCATGAACCTCATGAAAGGTCTTGTAAGTATTGTGAAGCTTGTGAACCTTGTGAACCTCATAAAGTGACTTGTAGAATTCATGAACCTCATGAAAGGTCTTGTGAACCTTGTGAACCTCTTAGCACACAAAGTCTTGTATTGTGAGGGCAAATTTTGGGGTGCAACAGCTGCCCCTGTTCAATTTTCTGAAACCTGAGGGGTTAGATTGGTATATTTGCCAGTCGTGACCTGGAAGGTTGAAGGGGATTGAACACAAAAGCCCAAAAATTTGCACTCACCAGTGCATAGAGTGATACTGATGACTAGTTGAATATGCCTTAGTGGGCTTAAAGATGCCACTTGGAAAAAAAATTCTTCAGGTACATTTCTTGGAGGATAAAGCAGTCCAAAATATGAAGGTATAATGATAGCTTTCAGGAAGATAAACAACGTCCCGAGGTAGTAATATGCTTTCAGGAGGATAAAGCAGTCCTGAGGTAATAATATGCTTTCAGGAGGATGAAGCAGTCCTGAGGTAATAATGTGTTTTCAGGAGGATAAAGCAGTCCTGAGTGAGTGATATGCTTTCAGAAAGATAAACAACGTTCTGAGGAGATAATATGCTTTCAGGAGGATAACAACGTCCTGAGGAAGTGGTGACCTTTGGGAAGATAACAACGGCCCAAGGTAATAATATGCTTTCAGGAGTATAAACAACATCCTGAGGAAGTGGTGACCTTTGGGAAGATAACAACAGCCCAAGGTAATAATATGCTTTCAGGAGGATAACAACGTCCTGAGGTATAAGAAGCTTTCAGGAGGATAACAACGTCCTGAGGTATAAGAAGCTTTCAGGAGGATAAAGCAGTCCTGAGGGATTGATAACTTTCAGGAGGATAAAGCAGTCCTGATAGTCACAAGTTATTGATGAAGTCTGTCTGCTGGAGAATTAACCTGAAAACAAGGTAGCATCCTATATGGTAATATTAGTTTATGCATTATTTATGCATGTATAATATGATGCACTTAAGTAATGTATTATGTATCTACGGATATGTATATTATGGTATGATGTAAATGATGTATGTATGACATGTTGCTGCCCGAAGCATCTGGATATTTCGTATAACAACTGCTGGCCAGGGAAAATAAATCCCGATTCGTTGTTGAAGAATATGAAGAACTTATTCCCGTCTTGTTTGATAATATATTATACATAACCTTCCGTCTGCTGGAGATAGCAAGGTATACATAACCTCCCGTCTGCTGGGGATAGCAAGGTATACATAACCTCCCGTCTTCGTTCGATAGTAGAGTATATATAATCTCCGTCTTCGTTTGATAGTAGGGTATATATAACCTCCGTCTTCGTTCGTCGTACTCCTATTGGAAAGTAAATTCCCGAATATCCGTATGAGGATAAAAGAGATGGATATAAATTCCAGGGGAGATGTGATTTTATGAAGATGGATTTGTCCTACTGAGGGTTTGTAGCTTTTTTGTAGGGATGAACCGGCGAAGCTTCGTTGAAATCCTTCCCTCGTTCGTCCTTAGTAAATACTATTACTGCATTTTTATGCATTTCTGGTAAACATCAATCATATTATGCATACATGCATTTCTGGTAAACATCAATCATATTCAAAAGCATACATACATTTAAACACAACCAATGGACGTTTCGCTTATGTAAATAGGGTAAAAGTAAATCAGGATTCAAAAATGGAATTTTATTTATATCAAAGAGTGACCTATACATAGGTAAGTTTGTACAAGGAGACATAAACCCTAGTAAGAGGATTTTGTCATAAAGTTCTTATAAAACAAAGAAAATCAGCTATGTGGGAAATAACCCTATTGAGTTTCAATTCTACTATTGCCATTATCTTCAAGTATCTCGTCTTCTGTTGTTGAGACGGAAACGAATGGATTGAGCTTTATCTGTTCGAGCTTGAGTAAGTAACACAACTGGTTGCAGTTTCACGGGTGATCCAAACGAGACATAGTCATACGCTTTAATCCCTGACTTTTGCCTGGACTGCCCTTTCAGGTTTTCAATCCACCGGGATACCCTTTTTTGCCCAAGCCGCCTTTTCAGGTTTTCGACTTGCCGGGTGTACATCTTTTTATATATATCCCTAATTTTTGCCCAAACCCTTTTGGTTTGCCGGGATGCCCTTATTTTTGCCTAGGCCTGTTAACCTAGCGGGTCTCTTTTCATGCGTAGTATTTTTTAACTATGTCTGCGTTTACAGGCTGCGGGAAGTCTTCACCATCCATAGTAGTAAGTATCATGGCACCTCCTGAGAACACTGTCTTGACCACAAATGGTCCTTCATATGTTGGAGTTCACTTGCCCCTAGGATCACCCTGTGGTAATATGATACGCTTGATTACCAAGTCACCAACCTGATATACCTTTGGCTTAACCCTCTTGTTAAAAGCTTTGATCATTCGTTTCTGGTACATCTGGCCATGACAAACTGCTGCTAACCTCTTCTCATCAATCAAATTTATCTGGTCAAGTCGAGTCTGAATCCATTCATCTTCATCCAAGCCTGCATCCTTCATAATTCTTAAGGAGGGAATCTGAACTTCAATGGGAAGGACTGCTTCCATACCATAGACTAAGGAGAATGGGGTTGCCCCTGTTGAAGTACGTATTGTAGTACGATAACCATGAAGAGCAAATGGTAACATCTCATGCCAATCCTTGTAAGTAACAGCCATCTTCTGTACAATCTTCTTAATGTTCTTATTAGCAGCTTCAACTGCCCCATTCATCTTTGGACGATACGGAGAAGAGTTGTGATGCTTAATCTTGAACTGCGTGCAGAGATCAGTAATCATAGTGTTGTTCAGATTAGAGCCATTGTCAGTAATAATCCTTTCAGGGATGCCATACCTACATATGAGATTATCTTAATGAATCGAGCCACAACATTCTTAGTAACAGATGCAAATGAAGTTGCCTCTACCCACTTAGTAAAGTAATCAATAGCAACCAGGATGAAACGATGTCCATTAGAAGCAGTAGGCTTGATCTCACCAATCATATCAATGCCCCACATGGCAAAAGGCCAAGGAGCAGTCAACACATTCAATGGTGATGGAGGTACGTGTACTTTATCAGCATAAATTTGACACTTGTGACATGTTCTGGAGTGTTGATAGCAATCAGCTTCCATGGTAGACCAATAGTAACCTGCTCTCAATATCTTCTTTGCCATGGTATGACCACTAGAATGAGTGCCAAAATCCCATCATGCATATCTTCCATAATCTCAATTGCTTCCTTCTTATCCACACAACGAAGCATAGTTGAATCATGATTGCGCTTGTATAAAATCCCATTACTCAAAAAGAACTTAGCAGAAAACCTTCTCAGAAACTTCCTATCTTTGACAGATGCCCCTTCAGGGAATTCCTGAGCTTCAAGATATCTTTTCACTTCATAGAACCAAGGCTTCTCTCCTGCTTCTTCAGTGTCAATCTCATTGCAGTATGCAGGCTTCTCAAATCTATCAATGGTAATCTTGGGAGCTTCATCATCCCAGCTGATCTCAAACATGGATGCCATGGTGGCTAAAGCATCTGCCAACTGATTCTCTCTTCGTGGAATATGTCCAAAGGTAATCTCTTTAAAATTTGGGATCAGAGACAACACATGCTCTCTGTAAGGAATGAGGTTATCATGCTTGGTATCCCAATCTCCTTTGATCTGACTAACTACCAGGGCTGAATCTCCATACACGTCAAGGAACTGAATCTTCATATCAATAGCAGCTTTAATACCCAGGATACATGCCTCATACTCAGCCATGTTATTAGTACAATAGAAACAAAGTCTGGCAGTAATCGGGGTATGACAACCTTCAGGGGAACTAATTACAACACCAACACCATTACCAAGTGCACTAGAAGCACCATCAAAAACCATAGTCCATCGGGATCCTTGTTCAGGTCCGTCATATTGTCCAGGTTCTTTGGTAATAATCATAATGTCTTCATCAGGGAACTCAAAACTCATTGACTGGTAATCATCTACTGCTTGATGAGCCAAATGATCAGCAACAACGCTTCCTTTAATAGCCTTCTGAGTAGTATATTGTATGTCATATTCTGTCAAGATCATTTGCCATCTTGCTATTCTTCCGGAGAGAGCAGGTTTCTCAAATATGTACTTGATTGGATCCATCATTGAAATCAACAAGGTAGTATGAGTCAACATATACTGTCTTAGTCGGCGAGCAGCCCATGCCAAAGCGCAGCAAGTTTTCTCGAGCAGTGAGTATCTTGTTTCACAGTCGGTAAACTTTTTGCTAAGGTAGTATATTGCCTGCTCTTTTCGACCAGACTCGTCATGTTGCCCCAATACACACCCCATTGAATTGTCTAACACTGTTAAGTACATAATCAAGGGTCTTCCATCAACTGGTGGCATCAAAATTGGTGGTTCCAGCAGATATCTCTTGATTTCATCAAAGGCAGTTTGGCACTCATCATTCCATTCCATCACCTGATCTTTCTTCAACAACTTGAAGATTGGCTCACAGATGGCAGTTAATTGGGAAATAAATCTTGCAATGTAATTCAATCGTCCTAAGAAACCTCTAACCTCCTTCTCAGTACGGGGAGCTGGCATCTCTCGTATAGCTTTCACTTTTGCAGGATCCACTTCAATACCTTTTCCACTGACAATAAAACCCAGGAGTTTACCAGACCTAACTCCAAAAGTACACTTGTTTGGGTTCAATCTCAACTTGTATTTCTTCAACCTCTCAAACAACTTGTGTAGATGATCAAGATGTTGTTCTTCATTCTGGGATCAAGCTATCATATCATCCACATATACCTCTATCTCATGATGAATCATATCATGAAACAAAGCCACCATAGCACGCTGATATGTTGCCCCTGCATTCTTCAAACCAAATGGCATCACCTTGTAGCAAAAGGTGCCCCACTGTGTAACAAATGTTGTCTTCTCCATATCTTCAGGAGCCATCTTGATTTGATTGTAACCAGAGAAACCATCCATAAAAGAGAATACCTTATGCTGAGCAGTGTTGTCTACCAGAACATCAATATGAGGAAGTGGAAAGTCATCTTTGGGGCTGGCCTTGTTCAAATCCCTGTAGTCTACATACATACGCACCTTACCATCTTTCTTAGGAACTGGTACCACATTTGCAACCCACTGAGGATAAGAAGTCACAGCTAAGAACCCTGCATCAAACTGTTTCATTACCTCTGCTTTGATCTTTTCTGACATCTCAGGACGCATACGACGAACCTTCTGCTTCTTTGGACGACAATCTTCTTTTACTGGTAAATGGTGCACTACAATGTTTGTATCCAACCCTGGCATATCTTCATAAGACCAAGCAAAGATCTCTACATAGTCACGTAACATCTAAATCAATCTGCTCTTGACACTATCCTCTAAATCAGCCCCTATCTTGACCTCTTTCCTGTTTTCTTCAGTTCCCAGATTTACAACTTCGACTGGCTCTTCATGTGGCTGTATGGCTTTATCTTCTTGTTGTAACAACCTAGCAAGCTCTACAGGTACTTCACAATCGTCCTCATTTCCGTCTTCAGTTTGATAGATCGGATTCTCGAAATTATAATTGGCAATAGTAGAACTGTTATCAACAGGATCCAGAGTGGATGAGGATCTGCATTTTAGTGATGTGGGTGTGTGTAAGAACACATAGCTGATAAAACAAAAATAAAAGAAAAGAAAGACAAGGAACACAATATTTACGAAAACGAAACGTCCACTGATTTTTATTGAATGAAGTATGCAAATGAAATGACATCCCGTAACAAGCACACCATTGTGCCCCGGGCAAGGCACAGGGCTTAAGAGTTCAATTGTTCAAGAAATTACAAACTTAAAAAGCAACAACACAGTAATAGTATTTACTCCTGACTAAAGGAGATAGGGATAACATCTTCAGCTTTCCAATTATTGAGTCCAGTACCCACAGTAGGAAAGATCCAAGCATCCAGATTGTAGTCTTCATCATAGTCTCCCACAACATTGATCTGATCTTTCATAACCCCTTGATTGGTGATACGAACAGCACGAGCACGACGAACAGCCTTCTGGGACTCTGCAGTGAAACCCAAACCAAATTTGTCAGACTTGTATGGGATATCAGGAAGCTGACCCCAAATAGTACAACCACCTTCATCCACCACAGCTCTAGCATCTTTAAGGGAGGCCATTGTTGGAGGTATTCTGGTGACCACAGGAACTTTCTTGGCAACCGGAGGAGCTACATAATCATTAACAATCCAAGGAACCACTTCAAATGTCTGACACGGAGTTTCAACGTATTCACCTTCCACTTCCAGATACTTGAAGGTATTCACATGGCTGACAAAATATTCTTCCTCTCCATAGACAGTAACAACCCTTCCTTCTACCGGATATCTCAGCTTCTGATGTAATGTAGAGGTTACAGCACCTGCCCCATGGATCCAGGGACGACCAAGCAAACAAGAGTACGAAGGACGAATATCCATCACATAAAATGTAGCATTAAAAATCTGTGAACCAACTTTGATGGGCAGGTCAATTTCTCCATGCACCACTCTCCTCGAACCATCAAAAGCCTTCACCACTATACTACTGGGCTTCAACACAGCATCTTCAGGACTCAACTTATTCAGGACTTCTTTGGGCAACACATTCAGTGAGGAACCATTGTCTATCAATACATGTGACAGGGTAGTGCCCCTGCATTCAATTGAGATATGCAGAGCCCTGTTATGATCCCTCTTGGCAGGGGTCAAATCAGCATCAGAAAACCCTAACCCATTATCATAGGTCAGGTGGGCAACACAATTCTCAAACTGGTCAACAGAAATTGCATTGGGTACATGAGCAGTCTTCAGAAACTTGATCAAAGCTTTGGCATGAGCCTCAGAACATAACAACAAAGACAGCATAGAAATCTTGGAGGGAGTATGCCCCAATTGATCAACAATGTCATAATCACTCTTGCGAATGATTTTCAATACTTCTTCCATCTGCTTAGAAAGGTCATCAACAGCTGGCACATCAGTAGGTACTGGTTCAATAACAAGACCTTTGCCCCGAGCATCAGTGGTGGGGGTAGCAGCTGGAGTAACTGCATTCTTGGAAGTCACTGGAGGAGAGAAGACTCTTCCGCTTCGTGTAATCTTACTAGACCAAACAATATTATCAATATCGACAGGCACATCAGCTAAGGGTTCCTGCTTAACACCATGGATATAAACATCAGACCCATAATGCCAAGGCACAGCTTTATCAGACGTATACGGAATAGGACCAGGAGTAGTAATGACCATAGGAGCCACTCTGGCTTCAGCAACAACCTTCACAGGGCCTTCAGCAGTAATCTTAATTGGACCCTTATGAGTGATTTTAACAGGTCCCTTTGAAGTGATCCGTACTGGTACTCTATCAACCATATCAACCTCTTCAGTCCTCTTACCTTTAGTAATATGATCCACCATACTTTCTACAGACGATGGAGTCCTCTCAAACACTATGGTATACTTATCCATGAGACGTTGAATTCCATCTCTCAATCTCCAACAACTATCCGGCTTATAGGTACAATACAAACAATCTTCACGACAACCTGGAAAGAACCCAGCTTGCACTAACTTCTTCTTGATGACAGACAATGGCGTGGTCAACTCTGTAACTGAATAGATATGTAAATCTTCATCAATGGCATTGACAGTCTTCTCATGATTTGGCATGGGAGCAGTAATCACATTTGGAGTACCCGGAGGGTCAAACTCAATTTCTCCAGCCTCAATCATATCTTGAATTTTGTTCTTCAAGACCCAGCAGCTATTAGTATCATGTCCCTGACAATTCGAATGATATGCACATCGTGCATTGGGATTGTACCTGGGAGAGGTAACATTAGGATTCTGAGGAGCCTCTTTCAGGGTAATAAGTCCAGCCTTCAACAAGTGTTGCAATGCCTGAGCCATTGACATGTTGATCTTAGTGAACTGCCTTCTAGCCCTCTGTTGGTGGCCCTGTGGCTGATCTGGTGTTGTAGGAGTTGGTTTTGAAATATGAACTGCACTTACAGACTGATGCCTTCTATTACGATCAGGTTGACCATAAACAGCATTGGATTCTTTCTTCCCAGTGGGAGGCTTCTTTGCAGCACCTGATGAAGAAGTACCCACTAGGATCTTGCCACTCTTTATACCATTTTCAACGCTGTAACACGGTGGGAGAACTGACTTTAAGTTATGTTGCGGATAGCAAGAGTCGCCACCGACTTTTATTTTATCCAAAGGAAAGGCATAAAAGAACAGGAAAGACCTTTGAAAGATTTTTGGGTCCGGGGGGTAGGTTATGTAAAGGGAAGGTGTTAGCACCCTTTACATCCATGGTTATCCATGGGCTCTTAGTTACTTAGCTCACTTTGAATTGTTTTTAAAAAAAAGTGAAGTGTGTGAATAAAAAATTTTCATAAGAGTTAATAATGATCCATACGGATGCGTAAAAACTTGTGTTTGAAAATTTGTTTGAAATTTGTTAAGTGTTTGAAAATTTTGAATGAAGTGAGCAAGCAACTATGAGATACCTACCCTAAATTTTAAGTCTTTTCTGTTCTTTATCCTTTAAATGATAAGACTATCCCTATTATTAAGGAATAGGTAGTCATTACCTTGGATGTAAGGGACATATGAGGGACATCTGTTTAATGAAGGCAACTGTGGGGTGTATTAAGCACTTAGGAGGGACTGTCATCATTATTCGAAAAGGGACTTGATCTTTAAAGGCAACCATTAAGGGACTTGATGACTTTTCTTTTAAAGGGACTTGCTTTATACACCCCACTTGACCTTATGATTAGGCAACATTGAGAGGCAACCCTAGAAAGTGAGATGGCGATTAAAAATCGACTTACGTGTGTGAGTGTTTAATTTTATTTATCTTTAATTAAAATGATCTAAATTTGATTTTAAATAGAACACATGTTTACACTCCCTAAATTACTAACCATAGCATAAAATTAAATAAATTAAATATTTACAAAAATTACATCCAAGGAGCAATTACAACAATAATTAAAATAAGCAATTAAAATAAATAGCAAATAAATATAAAAGCAAGATATAAGCAAAAATAAATAAATAGACAATAATATAATATAATAAGGGTTAGTAATAATAAAAATTAAAAATAAATAGGGTTAGTGAAATAATAAGTATAATAATAAACTAAATGGATTAGTAATAATACGGTTAGTAATAATTAAAATAAAGGGAATTAGCAAGAATATGAGAACATAATTAAAATAATGAACAAAATATTAGATTTTTGATATAGACAATTATTTATAAATAAGAGGAAATATTAACAATTATTAAATTATTTTTAAACATATTATAATTACAAAACAAAATTATCATAGGTTTAATTATTTCTATAAAAATTATTTATATATAACATTTAGATTATAAACAAATTATAAAAAATATTTACATATTATATGAAGAAAATTATATTTACAAAAAATAAAGTTAGAAAAATTAAATTGGGTTTTAACATTTGTTTAGAAAAAATAAATTAGGGTTTTATAAAGTTAGGTTTTAGAAAATATTTTTAGGGTTTATATTAATAAATAAACATATATTACAATTTAATTACATAACAAAGAAAATAATTTAAATTGAGAAAAATAAAAGTTTAGAATTTTAGAAAATATAAGTGTTGTTTTAGGTATTTATTAAATATATATACATGCATAATTTATTTTTTTATTAATAATAAGAAAATAATTTAAGCAAATTAATTAAATAAATTAAAACAGAAAAAATGGTAAAAAGAAACTTACCTTGGCTGGGTTTGAACCCAGGACATCTTGCCTACAAGCAACAAAACGTACCACCAGGCCAGCCATGCTTTGGTGATAGTAGAATGAGTTGAATCAGTTTTGTTCTTTGAAACCTAAAAAATCAGAAAAAATAATAAAGCAAAAAAGGCCTGGGGGAGGATTGAACCCAGGACCTTTGAACCAAACGCATATGCACATTACCAACCAAGCTAGATGAGCGAACCTGTCTACAAACCAACAACAATTCATAATATATAATACTCAATGCATAAATGAGAAAAAACCAAAATTATTTGCCACGGCCAGGATTCGATCCTCTGCCCTTTGCTTCAAATGTCCAAGACCAAGCAGCCAACCACTGGGACAAGCACGCGCTTGTGATAACAAACCAATAATAAAACATAATATTTTTAAACTATAATTTGAATTTCCAGAACGCGCCAAACTGCTTCTTCTTCTCCAGATTTCCTGCGAATCTTGCTGCCTTTTTTCCTGCGAATTTTGCTACGTGTTCTTCATTCCTGCGAATCACAAACTTCAACCAAACAACAAAATTTCACAAAATTAATTATGTCATTGAGTTGCTACTGAGTTTTGCAACTGTCCTACGTTTTTAGAATCCATTTATCATGATGGAATCATGAAACCCTAAAGGGGGCCGTGAACCCTAATCATGGTGAATTCTCATACCTGCACGAAAAACTTAATTGAATAGCCCAGAATCGTTCTAAGGTCCATCATAAACATCATCAAACAATCAAAAACAAGTCAAACACAGTAAATCAATGGAATCGAAAAATCATATTCAAGAACAAAGTTTTGCTCGGGTTATGCAATTCATGAAGCTTTGGATGCAAATGGTGATTGATAATGACTCAGTGATGTCCCATAATCATGTCCATGTCCTCAAAATACCTTTTAAAGCTCTGGAAATCCGAAACCGAATGTGAGTTTTGGAAGGGATTTTTGATTTTGTGAACTTACTTTTGGAGGCAGAGAATTCGTGTCTTTGCAATAGGGTTATGTTTAGTACTTATAGGTGATTGAATTAGGTCAATAAAATTGATTGATCATGTGGAAAAATTGATATGAAAAGATCCAAGTTGATCATGCCTTGAAAATCAAATATTCTTGTATGATGGCTTACTATTTTTGGACCAATCTTATGATTTCATTCCTCTTCAATTCCAATCAACATTTAAGACTTTCTAGAAACTCAATCTCCATCAAATATTACATTTTCATATTTTATTTTTATTTAAAATGATTTTTAATGAATTAAATCAAAATAAATAAAAATAAAATAATAAAAATTCTTATTTTTAATGGTTTGGGTCGTGCATGAAGTCAATGTATGGATTGGGTCATCATTTGGCAAGCCCATTTGGAAGAAATTGGTTTTAGACCTCCTTTTTCATCATAAACCAACTCAAAATTTCCCAACTTTGCAATGGCACATATCCTTCAATTTTAATGCTATGAGGAAGTTCTTGGACATTTTCGAAAGCTTGAAGAGTCCTATAACCAACCCCACTGGTTTCATGTCCATATCATTTACCAATCTCAAGTTATGCCCTTTTGAAGTTGTTGACTTTTTGTTGACTTTCAAAAGGACCTATAATGTCTTAGCTCATACCTTCCAAATGAAGCATTTTTGGGCTTGACTTGTGAGACACAAAGTTGTAGATAATTCAATTTCCTTCAAAATGAGCTTTGAGTGGAGACTTGGTGATGAAGTATGTGAAAGTTATGGCTGGTCAAAGTTCAATTGACTTTTACTAAGGAAACCCTAATTTAGAAACTCCTGATTCTTGATGATCTGAAATCTCCTTGATGAATCATGATCAACCCTTGATCAAATGATGAATTTTACTTCATATACTTGATGTTGGCAAAAAATCATGAAGTTTGACTTTGGTTTGACCACAGTTGACCTCAGTTTGACTTTTTAACTGCATTGACTGATTTTGACTTATCTGATCATCTGACTGAGCAAACTTCTGAGAAAAGTCTTGAAACTTGTCATGGGGTTTCTTACACACATATAAGATGTTATGAAGCTCACTTGAAGTCTTGGAAGTCCATTTAGCCTGATTAAAGTCAAAACCCTAGTTTTGGATGCACTGCTTAGGAGGTGCATTGACTGAGGGAATTGTCAACTCTTCTGACCAATTGTGAACTTTGTGAACCTTGTGAACCATCATAAAATGTCTTATGAACCTCATGGGAGGTATTGTGAACCTTGTGAACCTTGTGATCTTCATAAAGTGACTTGTAGACTTCATGAACCTCATGAAAGGTCATGTAAACATTGTGAATCTTGTGAACCTTGTGAACCTTCAAGAAGTGACTTGTAGACTTCATGAACCTCATGAAAGGTCTTGTAAATGTTGAGAAGCTTGTGAACCTTGTGAACCTTCATAAAGTGACTTGTAGACTTCATGAACCTCATGAAAGGTTTTGAAAGCATTGTGAATCTTGTGAACCTTGTGAACCTTCTTAGAACACAAAGTCTTGTATTGTGAGGGCAAATTTTGGGGTGCAACACCTGCCCCTGTTCAATTTTCTGAAACCTGAGGGGTTAGATTGGTATGTTTGCCAGTCGTGACCTGGAAGGTTGAAGGGGATTGAACACAAAAGCCCAAAAATTTGCACTCATCAGTGCATAAAGTGGTACAGATGGCTAGTTGAATATGATTGAGTGGGCTTAAAGATGCCACTTGGAGGAAAATTCTTCAGATACATGTCTTGGAGGATGAAGCAGTCCAAAATATGGAGGTACAATGATAGCTGTCAGGAGGATGGAGCAATCCTGAGGTAATGATATGATTTCAGGAGGATGAAGCAATCCTGAAGTAAAGAAGCTGTCAGGAGGATAAAGCAATCCTGAGGTATTGATAATATGCTTTCAGGAGGGTGAAGCAATCCTGATGTACAAGTAGCTGTCAGGAGGATAAAGCAATCCTGAGGTACAAGAATATGCTTTCAGGAGGATGAAGCAATCCTGATGTAATAAAAAGCTGTCAGGAGGATAAAGCAATCCTGAGGTAGTAATGTGATTTCAGGAGGATAAAGCAATCCTGATGTAATAGGAATTTTCAGGAGGATAGAGCAATCCCGAAGTAATGATGATAGCTATCAGGAGGATGAAGCAGTCCTGGTGTGGTAATATGTTCCCAAGAGGATGAAGCAGTCTTGAGAGATGATAAGTCTTCAGGAGGATGAAGCATTCCTGATGTAGTAATATGCTTTCAAGAGGATGAAGCAGTCTTGAGAGATAATAAGTTTTCAGGAGGATAAAGCATTCCTGACGTAATAGGAGTTTTCAGGAGGATAAAGCAGTCCTGATGGATGATATGCTTTCAGGGGGATAAAGCAATCCTGATAATCATAAGTTTATTTGCTGGATAATTATCCTGAAAACAAGGTAGCATTTGTATAATAATATTAGTTTATGTATTATGTATGCATGTATGATATGATGCACTTAAGTAATGTACTATGTATCTATGGATATGTATGTTATGGTATGATGTGAATGATGTATGTATGTATGATATGAAACTGCCTGAAGCGTCTGGATATCTTCATATAACAATTGCTAGCCAGGGAAAATAAATCCCGATTTGTTGCTGAAGAATATGAGGAACTCGTTCCCGTCTTGTTTGATGATGAGGTATACATAACCTTCCGTATGCTAGGGATAGTAAGGATAGACATAACCTCCCACCTACTGGGGATAGTAAGGTATATATAACCTCCCGTCTGCTGGGGATAGTAAGGTATATATAACCTTCGTCTTCGTTTGATAGTAGGGTATACATAACCTCCGTCTTCGTTCGTCGTACCTTCATTGGAAAGTAAATTCCCGAATATCCGTATGAGGATAAAAGAGATGGATATAAATTCCAGGGGAGATGAGACTTTATGAAGATGGATTTGTCCTACTGGGGATTTGTAGCTGTCTAGTGGGAATGAACCGGCGAAGCTTCGTTGAAATCCTTCTCTCGTTCGTCCTTAGTAAATACTATTACTGCATTTTCATGCATTTCTGGTAAACATCAATCATATTAAAAGCATACATGCATTTTTGGTAAACATCAATCATATTCAAAAGCATACATACATTCAAACACAACCAATGGACGTTTCGCTTATGTAAATAGGGTAAAAGTAAATCTGGATTCAAAAGATGGAATTTATTTATATCAAAAGTGACCCATACACGGGTAAGTTTGTACAAGGAGACATAAACCCTAGTAAGAGGATTTTGTCATAAAGTTTTTACAAAACAAGGAAAATCAGCTATGTGGGAAATAATCCTATTGAGTTTCAGCTCTACTATTGCCATTATCTTCAAGTATCTCATCTTCTGCTGTTGAGACGGAAATGATTGGATTGAGCTTTATCTGTTCGAGCTTGAGTAAGTAACACAACTGGTTGCAGTTTCATAGGTGATCCAAACGAGACATAGTCATACGCTTTAATCCCTAACTTTTGCCTGGATTGCCCTTTCAGGTTTTCAATCCACCGGGATACCCTTTTTTGCCCAAGCCGCCTTTTCAGGTTTTTGACTTGCCGGGTGTACATCTTTTTTATATATATCCCTAATTTTTGCCCAAACCCTTTTGGTTTGCCGGGATGCCCTTATTTTTGCCTAGGCCTGTCAACCTAGCGGGTCTCTTTTTATGCGTAGTATTTTTTAACTATGTCTGCGTTTACAGGCTGTGGGAAGTCTTCACCATCCATTGTAGTTAGTATCATGGCACCTCCTGAGAACACTGTCTTGACTACAAATTGTCCTTCATATGTTGGAGTCCACTTGCCCCTAGGATCACCCTGTGGTAATATAATACGCTTGATTACCAAGTCACCAGCCTGATATACCTTTGGCTTAACCTTCTTGTTAAAAGCTTTGATCATTCGCTTCTGGTACATCTGGCCATGACAAACTGCTGCTAACCTCTTCTCATCAATCAAATTTATCTGGTCCAGTCGAGTCTGAATCCACTCATCTTCATCCAAGCCTGCATCCTTCATAATTCTCAAGGAGGGAATCTGAACTTCAATGGGCAGAACTGCTTCCATACCATAGACTAAGGAGAATGGGGTTGCCCCTGTTGAAGTATGTATTGTAGTACGATAACCATGAAGAGCAAATGGTAACATCTCATGCCAATCCTTGTAAGTAACAGTCATCTTCTGTACAATCTTCTTAATGTTCTTATTAGCAGCTTCAACTGCTCCATTCATCTTTGGACGATACGGAGAAGAGTTGTGATGTTTAATCTTGAACTGCGTGCAGAGATCAGTAATCATAGTGTTGTTCAGATTAGAGCCATTGTCAGTAATAATCCTTTCAGGGATGCCATACCTACATATGAGATTATTCTTAATGAATCGAGCCACAACATTCTTGGTAACAGATGCAAATGAAGCAGCCTCCACCCACTTCGTGAAGTAATCAATAGCAACCAGGATGAAACGATGTCCATTAGAAGCAGTAGGTTTGATCTCACCAATCATATCAATGCCCCACATGGCAAAGAGCCAAGGAGCAGTCAACACATTCAATGGTGATGGAGGTATGTGTACTTTATCAGCATAAATTTGACACTTGTGACATGTTCTGGAGTGTTGATAACAATCAGCTTCCATGGTAGACCAATAGTAACCTGCTCTCAAAATCTTCTTTGCCATGGTATGACCACTAGAATGAGTGCCAAAGATTCCATCATGCATATCTTCCATGATCTCTGTTGCTTCCTTCTTATCCACACAACGAAGCATAGTTGAATCATGATTGCGCTTGTACAGTATCCCATTACTCAAAAAGAACTTTGCAGAAAACCTTCTCAAGAACTTCCTATCTTTGACAGATGCCCCTTCAGGGAACTCCTGAGCTTCAAGATATCTTTTCACTTCATAGAACCAAGGCTTTTCCTCTGCCCCTTCAGTGTCAATCTCATTGCAATATGCAGGCTTCTCAAATCTATCAATGGTAATCTTGGGAGCTTCATCATCCCAGCTGATCTCAAACATGGATGCCATGGTGGCCAATGCATCTGCCAACTGATTCTCTCTTCGTGGAATATGTCCAAAGGTAATCTCTTTAAAATGTGGGATCAAAGACAACACATGCTCTCTGTAAGGAATAAGGTTATCATGCTTAGTGTCCCAATCTCCTTTAATCTGACTTACTACCAGGGCTGAATCTCCATATACATCAAGGAATTGAATCTTCATATCAATAGCAGCTTTAATACCCAGAATACATGCCTCATACTCAGCCATGTTATTGGTACAATAGAAACAAAGTCTGGCAGTAATCGGGGTATGACAACCTTCAGGGGAACTAATCACAACACCAACACCATTACCAAGTGCATTGGAAGCACCATAAAAAACCATAGTCCATCGGGATCCTTGTTCAGGTCCGTCATATTGTCCAGGTTCTTTGGTAATAAGCATAATGTCTTCATCAGGGAACTCAAAACTCATTGACTGATAATCATCCACTGCTTGATGAGCCAAATGATCAGCAACAACACTTCCCTTAATGGCCTTCTGAGTAGTGTACTGTATATCATATTCTGTCAAGATCATTTGCCATCTTGCAATTCTTCCGGAGAGAGCAGGTTTCTCAAATATGTACTTGATTGGATCCATCTTCGAAATCAACAAGGTAGTATGAGTCAACATATACTGTCTTAGTCGGCGAGCAGCCCATGCCAAAGCGCAGCAAGTTTTCTCGAGCAGTGAGTATCTTGTTTCACAGTCGGTAAACTTTTTGCTAAGGTAGTATATTGCCTGCTCTTTTCGACCAGACTCGTCATGTTGCCCCAACACACACCCCATTGAGTTGTCTAACACTGTTAAGTACATAATCAAGGGTCTTCCCTCAACTGGTGGCATCAAAATTGGTGGTTCTAGCAAATATCTCTCGATTTCATCAAAGGCAGTCTGGCACTCATCATTCCATTCCATCACCTGATCTTTCTTCAACAACTTGAAGATTGGCTCACAGATGGCAGTTAATTGGGAAATAAATCTTGCAATGTAATTCAATCGTCCCAAGAAACCTCTAACTCCCTTCTCAGTACGGGGAGCTGGCATCTCTCGTATAGCTTTCACTTTTGCAGGATCCACTTCAATACCTTTTCCACTGACAATGAAACCCAGGAGCTTACCAGATCTAACTCCAAAAGTACATTTGTTTGGGTTCAATCTCAACTTGTATTTCTTCAACCTCTCAAACAACTTGTGCAGATGATCAAGATGTTGCTCTTCATTCTGAGACCTGGCTATCATATCATCCACATATACCTCTATCTCATGATGAATCATATCATGAAACAAAGCCACCATAGCACGCTGATACGTTGCCCCTGCATTCTTCAAACCAAATGGCATCACCTTATAACAAAAAGTGCCCCACTGTGTCACAAATGTTGTCTTCTCCATGTCTTCAGGAGCCATCTTGATTTGATTGTAACCAGAGAAACCATCCATAAAAGAGAATACCTTATGCTGAGCAGTGTTGTCTACCAGAATATCAATATGAGGAAGTGGGAAGTCGTCTTTGGGGCTAGCTTTGTTCAAATCTCTGTAGTCTACACACATACGCACCTTACCATCTTTCTTAGGAACTGGTACCACATTTGCAACCCACTGAGGATAAGAAGTCACTGCTAAGAACCCTGCATTGAACTGTTTCATTACCTCTGCCTTGATCTTTTCTGACATTTCAGGACGCATACGACGAACCTTCTGCTTCTTTGGACGACAATCTTCTTTTACTGGTAAACGATGAACCACAATGTCTGTATCAAACCCTGGCATATCCTCATAAGACCAAGCAAAGATCTCCACATAGTCACGTAACATCTGAATCAATCTGCTCTTGACACTGTCCTCTAAATCAGCCCTTATCTTGACCTCTTTCCTGTTTTCTTCAGTTCCCAGATTCACAACTTCGACTGGCTCTTCATGTGGCTGTATAGCTTTCTCTTCTTGTTGTAACAACCTAGCAAGCTCTACAGGTATTTCACAATCGTCCTCATTTCCGTCTTCAGTTTGATAGATCGGATTCTCGAAATTATAATTGGCAATAGTAGAACTGTTATCAACAGGATCCAGAGTGGATGAGGATCTGCATTTAGTGATGTGGGTGTGTGTAAGAACACATAGCTGATAAAGTAAAAATAAAAGAAAAGAAAGACAAGGAACACAATATTTACTAAAACGAAACGTCCACTACTTTTATTGAATGAAGTATGCAAATGAAATGACAGCCCGTAACAAGCACACCATTGTGCCCCGGGTAAGGCACATGGCTTGAAAGTTTTATTGTTCAAGAAATTACAAACTTAAAAGCAACAACACAGTAATAGTATTTACTCCTGACTAAAGGAGATAGGGATAACATCTTCAGCTTTCCAATTATTGAGTCCAACACCCACAGTAGGAAAAATCCAAGCATCCAGATTGTAGTCTTCTTCATAGTCTCCCACAGCATTGATCTGATCTTTCATAACCCCTTGATTGGTGATACGAACAGCACGAGCATGACGAACAGCTTTCTGGGACTCTGCAGTGAAACCCAAACCAAACTTGTCAGACTTGTATGGAATATCAGGAAGCTGACCCCAAATAGTACAACCACCTTCATCCACCACAGCTCTAGCATCATTGAGGGAGGCCATTGCCATTGTCGGAGGTTTTCTGGTGACCACAGGAACTTTCTTCGCAACAGGAGGAGCTACATAATCATTAACAACCCAAGGAACCACTTCAAATGTCTGACACGGAGTTTCAATGTATTCACCTTCCATTTCCAGATACTTGAAAGTGTTTACATGGCTGACAAAGTATTCTTCTTCTCCATAGACAGTAACAACCTTTCCATCCACCGGATATCTCAACTTTTGGTGTAATGTAGAGGTTACAGCACCTGCCCCATGGATCCAGGGACGACCAAGCAGACAAGAGTATGAAGGACGAATATCCATCACATAAAATGTAGCAGTAAAAACCTGGGAGCCAACTTTGATTGGAAGATCAATTTCCCCATGCACTACTCTTCTAGAACCATCAAAAGCCTTTATCACAATATTACTGGGCTTCAGCACAGCATCTTCAGGACTCAGCTTGTTCAGGACTTCCTTAGGCAACACATTTAGAGAGGAACCATTTTCTATCAGCACATGTGACAGGGTAGTGCCCCTGCATTCAATTGAAATATGCAAGGCCCTGTTATGATCCCTCTTGGCAGGGGTCAAATCAGCATCAGAAAATCCTAACCCATTATCATAGGTCAGGTGGGCAACACAATTCTCGAACTGATCAACAGAGATAGCATTGGGTACATGAGCAGTCTTCAGAAACTTGATCAAGGACTTGGCATGAGCCTCAGAACATAACTACAAGGACAGCATAGAAATTTTTGAGGGAGTATGCCCCAATTGATCAACAATGTCATAATCACTCTTGCGAATGATTTTCAATACTTCTTCCATCTGCTTAGAGAGATCATCAGCAGCTGGCACATCAGTAGATACAGGCTCAATAACGGGACCTTTGCCCCGAGCATCAGTGGTGGAAGTAGCAGCAGGAGTAACTGCATTTTTAGAAGCAACTGGAGAAGAGAAGACTCTTCCACTACGAGTGATCTTGCTAGATCCAGCAATATTATCAATGTCAACAGGCACATCAGCTAAAGGCTCCTGCTTAACACCATGGATGTAAACATCAGACCCATAGTGCCAAGGCACAGCTTTATCAGATGTATAAGGAATAGGACCAGGAGTAGTAATGATCAGAGGAGCCACTCTGGCTTCAGCAACAACTTTCACAGGACCTTCAGCAGTAATCTTGATTGGACCCTGATGAGTGATTTTAATAGGTCTCTTTGAAGTGATTCTTACTGGTACTTTGTCAACCATATCAACCTCTTCAATCTTCCTAAGTCAGGTGATCCACCATACTTTCTACAGATGACGGAGTCCTCTCAAACACTATAGTATACTTATCCATGAGACGTTGAATTCCATCTCTCAATATGAAGCAACTATCCGGCTTATAGGTACAATACAAACAATCTTCACGACAACCTGGAAAGATCCCAGCTTGTACTAACCTCTTTTTGATAACAGACAGTGGTGTGGTCAACTCCATAACTGAATAGACATGTAGATCTTCATCAATGGCATTGACAGTCTTCTCGTGATTTGGCATTGGAGCAGTAATCACATTTGGAGTACCCGGAGGGTCAAACTCAATCTCTCCAGCCTCGATCATATCTTGAATTTTGTTCTTCAAGACCCAACAGTTATTAGTATCATGACCCTGACAGTTTGAATGATATGCACATCGTGCATTGGGATTGTACCTGGGTGAGGTAACATTAGGATTCTGAGGAGCCTCCTTCAAAGTAATGAGTTCAGCTTTCAACAAATGTTGCAATGCCTGAGCCAGTGACATGTTGATCTTTGTGAACTGCCTTCTAGCCCTCTGTTGGTTGCCCTGTGGCTGCTCTGTTGTTGCAGGAGTTGGATTTGAAATATGAACTGCACTAACAGACTGATGCCTTCTGTTACGATCAGGCTGACCATAAACAGCATTGGATTCTTTCTTCCCAGTGGGAGGCTTCTTTGCAGCACCTGATGAGGAAGTACCCACTTGGATCTTACCATTCTTTATACCATTCTCTACTCGCTCTCCTGTCATGATCAACTCAGTGAAGCCAGATGATGAGCTTCCAATGAGATGACTGTAAAACGGGCCATTCAGCGTACACATGAACATATTAACCAATTCCCTGTCAGTCAAAGGGGGTTGAACTCTTCCAGCTAAATCTCTCCACTTCTGAGCATACTCTTTAAAACTTTCTTTGGCACCCATAGACATGCTCTGAAGCTGCATGCGAGTGGGGGCTGAGTCAGCATTGTATTGATACTGCTTATAGAAAGCTTCAGCAAGATCATTCCAGTCTCTGATGTTGACACTCTCCAACTGATAATACCACTCCAACTGAGCTCCAGATAAGCTCTCTTGAAAAAAGTGGATCCACAACTTCTTGTCAGCAGTGTGAGGTTGGATCCTTCTGATATAAGACCTCAAATGCAGCTTGGGACAAGAGACCCCATCATAAACAACAAAGGTAGGAACCTTGAAACCAATGGGTATAACAACCCCAGATATCAGACTCAAATCCTCAAAATCCAGCCCAGATGATTTCTGCAACTCCATGGCATCCATTCTATCCACCAGCATCTTGAATTTGTCTTCATTAGGCTCATGGTAGTAATTAGCCTCAGAATCAGAGTCCCCCATAGTGTTGTGGAGACTGCCTCCCTCTTTCTCAGATTCCTCAGATTCATAGTCTTCAACCTGCTCTTTGGTCTTGACAGGACCTTTGAACCTTCTTCCCATGTTGAGCAGGCCACCTGACCTTCTAGTCTTCTTAGTCTTCTTGGCCACCAGTGTCTTCAATTCATCCTGCCCCTTGGATATGTTCAGGATCAGCTCTTGGAACTGTGCATTTTGTGCCTGGAGATCCTTAACTGATTGTTCAAGAGCCATTGCTGAAATAAACAGCGAGAAGATGAGAAACCTGTGCACAAATATAAACCTGTGATGCAATGAAATGGTATGTGAATGTATATGCAATGTTTTCAAGGACCGCAGGATTTAACTTTGCTTAAACAAACAAGAAGGTAACTTTTTATTAGTAATAAATTTGTTTTGCCTCTTGGGCTTACAAAAATGAAAATGAAATAAGTACAAAAGATGGGGTTTTAAGTCTCCCATGGACGTTTCCTCTTTGTGTTGAGGTATGAGTTTAGATTCCGTTCCTCATGAAGTTGTTTTGTTAGTTCCAGGATTCTTTCTTGGCTTGCTTTGTAATGAGCCTCGAAGGTATCCCTTTGCTCCTTCAGTTGGATCCATGATCTCTGCAAGTCTTCCATATCAGTAGGCATGTCTGGGTGAAGGATGGTATAAGCTGTGTCTCCTTCAGCAACAGGTTCCATGGTAACTGGTAGGACGGCAGGATATGGCATCATGAGAGTCTGAGCACGAGATCGCACCCATCTGAGATAAGCCTCCATAGGAATAGTGTACTTAGGCTCCATTGTCTTGCTGTCAACCCTGTTTACTTTTCCCCAAGCTCGTATGAATCTCTGACGGTAACCTTGAAGATCGTTGTCGTAGTCAAATACAATGCCCTGAATTAACATATCATGTGGACCATCACTCTGAGCGTAACCAAACTGTCGTAAAGCTAGAGAGGGGTTGTAGGTGATGCCTCCTCTTATGCCTAGAAGTGGCACATTAGGAAACTCCCCGCAACGGTCAATGATAGTGACATTCTCCATAGATCTGGAGCACCAATGGATATCTGAGTGAGAAAGTGACATAATTCTCTTGGACCATCTGAACCCTTGCTCATTCTTCATTACTGAGCGAGGAAGGTGAGAAATAAACCACCTAGAAAGCAAAGGTATGCAGCACATCAAAGTTCCTCTTGCCCTTGTAGTACGGGTGTGAAGAGAATGTAGGATGTCTCCAAGCAATGTAGGCACTGGATTGTGACTCAGGAATATGTTGATGGCATGAACATCTATGAACTGATCTGGATTGGGGAACAATACTAAGCCATATATCAGCAAGGCTAAGATCTCCTCAAAAGCATCATAGCTCATGGCCTTCAAGAACATTTGAGCTTTATCCATTAATACCTTGGCAAGAATACCCTTAACTCCGCTTCTCGTTTCTAGAACAATGTCTGACTTCTTCAGATGTAGGGCTGCAGCAATAACCTCTGGTTTAAGCTCCTTCTCCAAGCCTGTGAAAGGTCTTTGATCAAGAACAGGTATACCCAGAAGTTTAGAGAACTCCTCCATGGTTGGAACCAGCTGATAATCAGGGAATGTAAAGCAATGGTGCTTAGGGTCAAAGAACTGAAACAGGACACTCATCATGTCTTCATTGAACCCTGAAGTGACTAGATCCAATAGGTGACCATGTCTCTTGATGAACTGGGAGTGATCAGACACTTGAGAAACCAACTCTTTAAGCTTGGGAGGTATCCCCACAAAGTTGATCCTGATGGTGTTTCTACGAGCAGAAGCCATGACCTACAGCAAAGAACAAAGATAAATCCCTTGGTCCTTGAAATGGTTAGTGAAAATGCTATGCTCATGATGCATGATGATGTCATGATGTTATGCTCAATCACAAACATGTGGCACACACAAACAAGTCACACCATAGCCCTAGGTTTAAAGGCTTGCATGAGGTTCAAAGGTAAGTACCCTCTGTAACACGGTGGGAGAACTGACTTTAAGTTATGTTGCGGATAGCAAGAGTCGCCACCGACTTTTATTTTATCCAAAGGAAAGGCATAAAAGAACAGGAAAGACCTTTAAGAGATATTTTTGGGTCCGGGGGGTAGGTTATGTAAAGGGAAGGTGTTAGCACCCTTTACATCCATGGTTATCCATGGGCTCTTAGTTACTTAGCTCACTTTGAATTGTTTTGAAAAGTGTAGTGTGTGAATAGAAAATTTTCATAAGAGTTAATAATGATCCATGTACGGATGCGTAAAAACTTGTGTTTGAAAATTTGTTTGAAATTTGTTAAGTGTTTGAAAAAAATGGAGTGAGCAAGCAACTAGGAGGTACCTACCCTAAAATTTTAAGTCTTTCTTGTTCTTTATCCTTTAATTGGTAAGACTATCCCTACTATTAAGGAGTAGGTAGTCATTACCTTGGATGTAAGGGACATGTGAGGGACATCTGTTTTGTGAAGGAAACTGTGGGGTGTATTAAGCATTTAGGAGGGACTATCATCATTATTCGAAAAGGGACTTGATCTTTAAAGGCAACCATTAGGGACTTGATGATTTTTCTTTTTGAGGGACTTGATGATTTTTCTTTTTGAGGGACTTGCTTTATACACCCCACTTGACCTTATGATTTAGGCAACTTGAGGGATAGCCTTAGAAATGTGAGATGGCGATTAAAAATCGACTTACGTGTGTGAGTGTTCAATATTATTTATCTTATGATTAAAATGATCTAAATTTGATTTTAAGAGAATACATGTTTACACTCCCTAAATTACTAACCATAGCATGAAAATTAAATAAATTCAATATTTACAAAATTACACCAAGAAGCAATTACATAATTATAATAATAAGCTAATTAAAGATAAATAGCAAAAATAAATATATAAGCAAAATATATATAATAAGCAAAAATAATAAATAAGCAATAAATAAATAAATAGGGGTTAGTAATAATATTAAAAATAAATAGGGTTAGTGAAATAATAATAAGCAAAAATAAATAAGTTAATAATAATATGGTTAGTTATAACAATAATAGAATTAGCAAAAAATATTATAATAACATAATAAACACAAAATTACATTTTTAATATAAACATTTATGTTAAAAATATGAACAATTAAAGGATTATGGTAATATTTTAATTTATGTACAAATTATTAAATTATTTATAATTACAAAATCAAATTATTATAAATTTAATTGTTTCTAAACACATATTACAAGAAAATAATTTAGATTATAAACATAGTATATAGGATATTTTTACATATCATAAAAAAAAAAAATTATAATTATATTTACAAAAATTTTATATGAAGTATTATATTTATAAGATTTAATTTTATTTACAAAAGTTATATTAAATAAATATATACATACTAACTATATTAAGAATTAGAAAATAAAATTAGGGTTTGTTTAGAAAATATTTTTTAGAAATTAGAACACATAAAATATATTTTATAATATAGAACATAATAATGTAATTTTAATTTATTTTATGTATAATAATAATTAAATTAAAAAATAAAGCAAAAGAAAGAAAAAGAAATCAAAACCTGATGGGGCTGGGGTTTGAACCCAGTCCCTCATGCTTGCCAACCACAGCCTCTACCACTGGACCACCAACACGCAGGTGAAAGAGAATATGCTCCATTTGGTTTTGTTTATTATCTGGAAAAATCAGGAAAATATAAAGAAAACAAAAGGCCTGGGGGAGGATTGAACCCAGGACCTTTAAACAACCAAGCGCCCGCATCACCACCCGGCTGGAAGAGCCAATCTGTTTACAACCCAACAATAATGCATAATATAATATAGTTGTTAATTGTATGGAAAAATAAGAAAAAAAAATGTCGCAGCCAAGTATCGAACACAAGCCATCAAGTTACAAACAAACGCCACTTTCCACTGGGCCAAGCATGCTTTGGTGATTAAGAATGGAAACAATATAATAAAATATTATAATCAATTTTTGAATCTCCAGCAGCGCGCCAAAACTTCTTCTTCTAGCTCTGTCCGTCCACTTAGCTTTTAGTGACAGTTGGTCTGTCGCAATAGCCTATAGTGACGGATTTTTCCCGTCACTAGAACTCCTGCATATCAAACCATGAAAAATACACACGATAAATTCATTTTAACTGCCCAGATCAACTACATGAAGGCCATAGGTCCCGAATATGTCATTAATTTGGTCTGAAATTGGTTGTATAATGGAATCCCCAAACTCACGGTTGTGAAACCCTAACTATGGTGATTCATGGATTCGGCAGTGAAACTCCAATCTAACCATCCAGGATGCTTTAGTACAATGAAACAAACATAGTTAAACAATCAAAATCAATTAAAAACCAGTGAAATCATGGAATCGAAAAAATTCAAATATGGTATGAACACGGGTTTGATTCATGCGAATGAGGGTGTTTCATATGTTGTTTATGATCCAAACATGATCAATGAAGTTCAATGAAGAAGAATCAACCTTCAAATTGCCTTGAAAGTGCCTGTATTTTGGAATCCGAATTTGAAATTTTTATGATTTTTTGAAGAAGTGAACTTACTCTTTGGCTGCTGGAAATCGTGTTCTCTGCCTTGGTTCTTATTGTATTCTTATATGAGATGCAATTTAGGTCAAAAGATGATGGATTTATGGGCTTTTTGGAAGACTTGATGGTGAAGGAATGTCATGATCTTAAAGTGTGAAAAAATCAAATATTTGCCTTCCAATTTGGTCTAGCACGAATTTGTACAAGATCAAATCATGTTAAACAGCATTGATTAATTTCTAGAAGAAGAATCATGTCCAAACTTTGATTTTTTAGATTTTATTTTGATTTAATTTGATTTAAAATGAATAAAATTCAAATAAATATCAAATAAAAATATAAAAATCAGAATTTCTTACCATTGGGTCGTGCATGATGTTGTTGTATGGATTGGATCACAATTTGGCCAGCCCATTTGGAAAGAATTGGTTCTAGACCTCCATTTTCATCATAAACCATCACAAAATTTCCCAACTTTGCAAGGGCACATCTCCCTCATTTTTAATGGTATGAGGGTGTTCTTGGACATTTTGGAAAGCTTGAAGAGTCCTCTAAACAACCCCACTGGTTTCATGTCCATATCTTTTACCAATATCAAGTTATGCCCTTTTGAAGTTGTTGACTTTTTGTTGACTTTTGAAATGACCTATAATGTCTTAGCGCATACCTTCCAAATGAAGCATTTTTGGGCTTGGCTTGTGAGACACAAAGTTGTAGAGAATTCAATTTCCTTCAAAATGAGCTTTGGATGAAGACTTGGTGATGAAGCATGTGAAAGTTATGGCTGGTCAAAGTTCAGTTGACTTTTACTGAGGAAACCCTAATTTAGAAACTCCTGATTCTTGATGATCTGGAATCTCCTTGATGAATCATGATCAACCCTTGATCAAATGATGAATTTTACTTCATATACTTGATGTTGGCAAAAAATCATGAAGTTTGACTTTGGTTTGACCACAGTTGACCTCAGTTTGACTTTTTAACTGCATTGACTGATTTTGACTTATCTGATCATCTGACTGAGCAAACTTTTGAGAAAAGTCTTGAAACTTGTCATGGGGGTTCTTAAACACATATAAGATGTTATGAAGCTCACTTGAAGTCTTGGAAGCTCATTTAGCCTGATTAAAGTCAAAACCCTAGTTTTGGATACACTGCTTAGGAGGTGCATTGTCTGAGGGAATTGTCAACTCTTATGGCCAATTGTGAACCTTGTGAACCATCATAAAATGTCTTGTGAATCTCATGGGAGGTATTGTGAAGCTTGTGAACCTTGTGAACCTCCATGAAGTGACTTGTAGACTTCATGAACCTCATGAAAGGTTATGTAAACATTGTGAATCTTGTGAACCTTGTGAACCTTCAAGAAGTGACTTGTAGACTTCATGAACCTCATGAAAGGTATTGAAAGCATTGTGGAACTTGTGAACCTTGTGAACCTTCAAGAAGTGACTTGTAGACTTCATGAACCTCATGAAAGGTCTTGTAAGTGTTGGGAAACTTGTGAACCTTGTGAACCTTCAAGAACACAAAGTCTTGTATTGTGAGGGCAAATTTTGGGGTGCAACAGCTGCCCCTGTTCAATTTTCTGAAACCTGAGGGGTTAGATTGGCATGTTTGCCAGTCGTGACCTGGAAGGTTGAAGGGGATTGAACACAAAAGCCCAAAAATTTGCACTCACTAGTGCATAAAGTGGTACAGATGGTTAGTTGAATATGATTGAGTGGGCTTAAAGATGCCACTTGGAGGAAAATTCTTCAGATATATGTCTTGGAGGATAAAGCAGTCCAAAATATGGAGGTATTAATGATAGCTGTCAGGAGGATGAAGCAGTCCTGAGGTAATGATATGATTTCAGGAGGATGAAGCAATCCTGATGTAGTAAGAAGCTGTCAGGGGGATAAAGCAATCCTGAGGTAAAGAAGCTGTCAGGGGGATAAAGCAACCCTGAGGTATGATTCCAGGAGGATGAAGCAATCCTGATGTACTAGGAATTTTCAGGAGGATGAAGCAGTCCTGATGTAATAGGGGTTTTCAAGAGGATAAAGCAGTCCTGATGTATGAGAAGCTGTCAGGAGGATGAAGCAATCCTGAGGTATTGATAATATGCTTTCAGGAGGATGAAGCAATCCTGATGTAATGATGTGCTTTCAGGAGGATAAAGCAATCCTGATGTAATAGGAGTTTTCAGGAGGATAAAGCAGTCCTGATGTATGAGAAGCTGTCAGGAGGATGAAGCAATCCTGAGGTATTGATAATATGCTTTCAGGAGGATGAAGCAATCCTGATGTAATGATGTGCTTTCAGGAGGATAAAGCAATCCTGATGTAATAGGAGTTTTCAGGAGGATAAAGCAGTCCTGATGTATGAGAAGCTGTCAGGAGGATGAAGCAATCCTGAGGTATTGATAATATGCTTTCAGGAGGATGAAGCAATCATGATGTAATGATGTGCTTTCAGGAGGATAAAGCAATCCTGATGTAATAGGAGTTTTCAGGAGGATAAAGCAGTCCTGATGTATGAGAAGCTGTCAGGAGGATGAAGCAATCCTGAGGTATAAGAAGCTGTCAGGAGGATAAAGCAGTCCTGAGGTAATGATAAGCTATCAGGAGGATGAAGCAGTCCTGGTGTAGTAATATGTTCCCAAGAGGATGAAGCAGTCTTGAGAGATGATAGGTTTTCAGGAGGATAAAGCAATCCTGATAGTCATAAGTATTGTTTGCTGGATAAATAACCTGAAACAAGGTAGCATTTGTATAATAATATTAGCTTATGTACTATGTATGCATGTATGATATGGTGCACTTAAGTAATATATTATGTATCTATGGATATGTATGTTATGGTATGATGTAAATGATGTATGTATGATATGATACTGCCGGAAGCGTCTGGATATCTTCATATAACAACTGCTGGGCAGGGAAAATAAATCCCGATTCGTTGCTGAAGAATATGAGGAACTCGTTCCCGTCTTGTTTGATGATGAGATATACATAACCTTCCGTCTGCTGGGGATAGCAGGGTATAGATAACCTCCCGTATGCTCGGGATAGTAAGGTATATATAACCTCCCGTCTGCTGGGGATAGTAAGGTATATATAACCTCCGTCTTCGTTTGATAGTAGAGTAGATACAGCATCCCGTCTTTGTTCGTCGTACTCTTATTGGAAAGTAATTTCCCGTATATCCGTATGAGGATAAAAGAGATGGATATAAATTCCAGGGGAGAGGAGACTTTATGAAGATAGATTTGCCCTACTGAGGGTTTTGTGATTGTTTTGTTAGAGATGAACCGGCGAAGCTTCGTTGAAATCCTTCCCTCATTCGTCCTTAGTAAATACTATTACTGCATTTTCATGCATTTCTGGTAAACATCATAATACATTCAAACACAACCAATGGACGCTTTTGCTAGAGTAAAAGTAAATCTGGACTCAGAGGGAAAAGTAAAGCTGAATTTGAAAGCAGAATTGTTTCAACTTGGAGAGTGTACAGCCAATTGGATCTATAGCTCCTGAAATTCTTTAACTTTCCTGAGTACCTTCCCAGAAATCCTCATAGCTGGATCTGAATACATGATATTGACACCATCTGATACTACTGGCGTAGACAACTAATTTCCATCATGGTTTCAGCTGAGAATCCAATATCAAGGTAATACAATGAGAGGAATGTGTCTTGTAATGGACCATATATGTTCCAGGTATTAAATTTGAAGAGAAAGCATTGCCCCCTTGGTTGAGGACGAATTGTCCCATAATGGAAGTATCTGTAATGAGCTACCTCAAGAGAAACAAGCAGAATCCCCATAAGCATATGCCCCTGGCATTGTGAACTCTGTAATGTCACCTTTGGCACTTCAGATAGATGAGGAGATCTGCCTCTGGCTGCTTAAACATAGTTGAATCTTGTCCTGATTGCCCCAAATGAGTTAGGAAGTATCATGGCCTGCCCCCTTGATTGGGAGATAATGACTATGCCCCTTTGTATACATGGACTTTGATCCAGGAAGCAACTTTGTTTATCGGAAGGACTTTGAACATTCATCCTGTAAGTTTCTCTATTTATCAAACACTCAAGTATATGTAAACAGATATGTTCAAAAATGCAATGCTTATGTCTGTCTTGAAATTTTGAAAAAGAGTTATTTTAGAACAACATTTTTTGTGAAAACTGTGATATTAACTCAAGTTTTATAATAAGCCCTAAAGGAGTCAGGATACCTTTTTGTAACAGTACGCTTTCGAACTAACCATGCTTCAGTTAGGACTTTTAAAGGGTTATAACGTGGCCTGGTTCATGGTTTAAGAAACAAAAGATAAAGGCTCAAATTTATTTGTACCCAACCCATTCTCCATGATGTTCTTCAGTCCTATACTCAGTTAACTTATGCATTGATGCTTAAATGAGTTTAGAATTATAACACTGACATTTGTGATGGTTCAGAAACCCAAAATTTATTTGAACATTCAGTCATCTTTCTTTGTTGAGGATTCATAGTGATCTCTTTTTTTTTTTTTTTTATGATCCCTCCTGAACTGCTTATTTCAAGGTTACAGTCAGCGGGATGTTTTAATGTTTTACTAAGTTTCCTTCATAGGTTTTGTCTTAGTAAATTATTCTTTTGCTGGATATTGACTGTCAGGTTTCATGATTACAGAGAACCATCATTAGTTGTGTACAACACATATAACTGGCATATTTTGAGTTAACTGAGTAACTACCTTGCCCCAGGTTATGAATAAAGGTTTTAATTTGTGAGAATAAAAACTCCTACTTCATAGGCTCAAAAGGGTTGACTAGGGATTAACTTCCTTATATCTCCACTGTTTAGGAATTGAAACAATGCCTGTACATCGTCAGCATAGTCTGTTCAAAAGCATACTACATAAGATTATGGTATTGTTTTCGTCATCCTCCCTCTATAGGCTTATAGCTTTATCAGGAGTTAAATATCACAAGATAGAAATAAGAAGTATAATTCAAAATATAGTGGAACGAATGGATTAATTCAAGACAAACATATGCAATGCATTAATGAAAACAAAAGTTTAACATAATAGTAAGTGTTCAAACAAATAAAAGAAATTACAAATGAAAATTCAAATGTTATCCCATCCAGTTGGCTGAATGTCCTCAATTGCAATCTGCGAACTTTGAGGAGCAGTATACTTCACCATGAAATCAAATTTTCCACTTGGATGCCCCAAGGTGCCCCATATCTCAACAGGCATAGGTATTCTTCCTTTCTTGTTACTTTGGGCTACTTGTCTTGCAGCTTCGGTGTTTGATGGACGACAGTAAAATTCAACTTGACCTTCTGGAGTAACCTCTAGGATTCCTTCGTCAATCAGATCTTGAATCTTCTTATTTAATGCCCAACAGTTATTAGTATCATGTCCAGGACTGTTGGAATGATACTTACACCTTGCCTTGGGATTATAGCGAGGAGAAGAGGTGTTAGGATTTTTAGGAGAATTTTCCAAGGAAATTAGCTTCATCTCCAACAGGCATTGCAAAACTTGTGACATTGGTGTGCTGAACTTGATAAACTTCCTTCTACATTCCTTGTGTTGAGGTAGATTAACCTTATCAGGTCTTTCTTCTTCAACTGAAGAACAATCAATGGCAACCGGTTTCTTACCTTCTTTTATCCTCATCTTCCTTTCAACCAAATCAGCTTGTTTTAATGGAGGTTGACTAACAATTAGATTCCTGACTCCATTACTTTGAAGTTTACGGACAAAGGCTCTTAACTCTTCTTGCCCCTGAGCTAAACTTTGAATAAGAACCACCTGGTTATTCATCTGGGTCCTCATTCCTGTCATCTCAGTTTGTAGTTGTTTCAGCTGATCATCCTTGTTGTCCTCAGGATTCTTCTTAGCCAGCAGTGTCTTCAATTCATCCTGCCCCTTGGACAAGTTCAGGATCAGCTCTTGGAACTGTGCATTTTGTGCCTGGAGATCCTTAACTGTTTGTTCAAGAGCCATTGCTGAAATAAACAGCGAGAAGATGAGAAACCTGTGCATAAATAAACCTGTGATGCAATGATATGATGTATAAATGTGTATGCAATGTTTTCAAGGACCGCAGGATTTAAATTTGTTTAAACAACCAAAAAGTAAACTTTTATTAGTAATAAATTTGTTTGCCCTTTGGGCTTACAATGAAAATGAAATGAATACAAAAGATGGGGTTTTAAGTCTCCCATGGACGTTTCCTCTTTGTGTTGAGGTATGAGTTGAGATTCCGTTCCTCATGAAGTTGCTTTGTTAGTTCCATGATTCTTTCTTGGCTTGCTTTGTAATGAGCCTCGAAAGTATCCCTTTGCTCCTTCAACTGGATCCAGGATCTCTGTAAGTCTTCCATGTCAGTAGGCATGTCTGGGTGAAGGATGGTATAAGCAGTGTCTCCTTCAGCAACAGGTTCCATGGTAACTGGCAGGATAGCAGGATATGGCATCATGAGAGTCTGAGCACGAGATCGCACCCATCTGAGATAAGCCTCCATAGGAATAGTGTACTTAGGCTCCAGAGTCTTGCTGTCAACCTTGTTTACTTTTCCCCAGGCTCGTATGAATCTCTGACGGTAACCTTGAAGATCGTTGTCGTAATCAAACACAATGCCCTGAATCAACATGTCATGTGGACCATCACTTCGAGCGTAACCAAACTGTCGTAAAGCTAGAGAGGGGTTGTAGGTGATGCCTCTTCTTATGCCTAGAAGTGGCACATTAGGAAACTCCCCACAACGGTCAATGATAGTGATATTCTCCATAGATCTGGAGCACCAATGGATATCTGAATGAGAGAGTGACATAATTCTTTTGGACCACCTGAACCCTTGCTCATTCTTCATTACTGAGCGAGGAAGGTGAGAAATAAACCACCTAGATAGCAAAGGTATGCAGCACATCAAGGTTCCTCTTGCCCTTGTAGTACGAGTATGAAGAGAATGCAGGATGTCTCCAAGTAATGTAGGCACTGGATTGTGACTCAGGAATATGTTGATGGCATGAACGTCTATGAACTGATCAGGATTGGGGAACAACACTAAGCCATATATCAACAAGGCTAAGATCTCCTCAAAAGCATCATAGCTCATAGCTTTCAAGAACACTTGAGCTTTATCCATTAATACCTTAGCAAGAATACCCTTAACTCCGCTTCTCGTTTCTAGAACAATGTCAGATTTCTTCAGATGTAGAGCTGCAGCAATAACCTCAGGTTTAGGCTCCTTTTCCAAGCCTGTGAATGGTTTCTGATCAAGTACAGGTATACCCAGTAGTTTGGAGAACTCCTCCATGGTTGGAACCAGTTGGTAGTCGGGGAATGTAAAGCAATGGTGCTTAGGGTCAAAGAACTGAAACAGAACACTCATCATGTCTTCATTGAACCCTGAAGTGACTAGATCCAATAGGTGACCATGTCTCTTGATGAACTGGGAGTGATCATACACTTGAGAAACCAACTCTTTAAGCTTGGGAGGTATCCCTACAAAGTTGATCCTGATGGTGTTTCTACGAGCAGAAGCCATGACCTGCAACAAAGAACAAAGATAAATCCCTTGGTCCTTGAAATGGTTAGGGAAAATGATATGCTTATGATGCATGATGATGTCATGATGTTATGCTCAATCACAAACATGTGGCACACACAAACAAGTCACACAATTGCCCTAGGTTTAAAGGCTTGCATGAGGTTCAAAGGTAAGTACCCTCCCCTGAAGTTAGTTGGTTCATCCTGTCTTACAAAAGTAACCAGGTTCTAAGGGATCTCAATATCATTGATCCTTCACAAGGGTGGTTGTTCAGTAGGCAACTTACTCGCCAACCAAAACCCTCCAAGTTTAAGATCTCAATGAGCGTAGTATCGAGTGTCAACCAACTTCAGTCTGCACCAAAGTCGGCTACCTCACTACTTTCTAAAGGCCAAGATGGGATAACTAGGGTTCTAAAAGTTAGTTAGTGCATTGACAACATATGGCAGCCTCATATTATCCTCAACTTGACTTAAGGAACATAAGCACCAACCAAGAAGTCACACTAACTATGGCCACCAGATCAACCATATCGATATACGTCGTACAGTTTCCTTGGTCTATTGCCATTTACCTAAGGTACACTAGATCCGGGTTAGGATCTTTCACACATAAGAGCACCCAACAGATAAGTATAAAGCAAACAAGGCAAACAATTTAAAGTGATCTAATTCCTAAGGGTACCCCTCTTTTATTAAATCCCCAGCAGAGTCGCCAGTTCTGTAACACGGTGGGAGAACTGACTTTAAGTTATGTTGCGGATAGCAAGAGTCGCCACTGACTTTTATTTTATCCAAAGGAAAGGCATAAAAGAACAGGAAAGACCTTTAAGAGATATTTTTGGGTCCGGGGGGTAGGTTATGTAAAGGGAAGGTGTTAGCACCCTTTACATCCATGGTTATCCATGGGCTCTTAGTTACTTAGCTCACTTTGAATTGTTTTGAAAAGTGTAGTGTGTGAATAGAAATTTTCATAAGAGTTAATAATGATCCATGTACGGATGCGTAAAAACTTGTGTTTGAAAATTTGTTTGAAATTTTTTAAGTGTTTGAAAAAAATGGAGTGAGCAAGCAACTAGGAGGTACCTACCCTAAAATTTTAAGTCTTTCTTGTTCTTTATCCTTTAATTGGTAAGACTATCCCTACTATTAAGGAGTAGGTAGTCATTACCTTGGATGTAAGGGACATGTGAGGGACATCTGTTTTGTGAAGGCAACTGTGGGGTGTATTAAGCATTTAGGAGGGACTATCATCATTATTCGAAAAGGGACTTGATCTTTAAAGGCAACCATTAGGGACTTGATGATTTTTCTTTTTGAGGGACTTGATGATTTTTCTTTTTGAGGGACTTGCTTTATACACCCCACTTGACCTTATGATTTAGGCAACTTGAGGGATAGCCTTAGAAATGTGAGATGGCGATTAAAAATCGACTTACGTGTGTGAGTGTTCAATATTATTTATCTTATGATTAAAATGATCTAAATTTGATTTTAAGAGAATACATGTTTACACTCCCTAAATTACTAACCATAGCATGAAAATTAAATAAATTCAATATTTACAAAATTACACCAAGAAGCAATTACATAATTATAATAATAAGCTAATTAAAGATAAATAGCAAAAATAAATATATATAAGCAAAATATAAATAATAAGCAAAAATAATAAATAAGCAATAAATAAATAAATAGGGGTTAGTAATAATATTAAAAATAAATAGGGTTAGTGAAATAATAATAAGCAAAAATAAATAAATTAATAATAATATGGTTAGTTATAACAATAATAGAATTAGCAAAAAATATTATAATAACATAATAAACACAAAATTACATTTTTAATATAAACATTTATGTTAAAAATATGAACAATTAAAGGATTATGGTAATATTTTAATTTATGTACAAATTATTAAATTATTTATAATTACAAAATCAAATTATTATAAATTTAATTGTTTCTAAACACATATTACAAGAAAATAATTTAGATTATAAACATAGTATATAGGATATTTTTACATATCATAAAAAAAAAAAAAAATTATAATTATATTTACAAAAATGTTATATGAAGTATTATATTTATAAGATTTAATTTTATTTACAAAAGTTATATTAAATAAATATATACATACTAACTATATTAAGAATTAGAAAATAAAAATTATTTAGAAAATAAAATTAGGGTTTGTTTAGAAAATATTTTTTAGAAATTAGAACACATAAAATATATTTTATAATATAGAACATAATAATGTAATTTTAATTTATTTTATGTATAATAATAATTAAATTAAAAAATAAAGCAAAAGAAAGAAAAAGAAATCAAAACCTGATGGGGCTGGGGTTTGAACCCAGTCCCTCATGCTTGCCAACCACAGCCTCTACCACTGGACCACCAACACGCAGGTGAAAGAGAATATGCTCCCTCTACCACTGGACCACCAACACGCAGGTGAAAGAGAATATGCTCCATTTGGTTTTGTTTATTATCTGGAAAAATCAGGAAAATATAAAGAAAACAAAAGGCCTGGGGGAGGATTGAACCCAGGACCTTTAAACAACCAAGCGCACGCATCACCACCCGGCTGGAAGAGCCAATCTGTTTACAACCCAACAATAATGCATAATATAATATAGTTGCTAATTGTATGGAAAAATAAGAAAAAAAAATGTCGCAGCCAAGTATCGAACACAAGCCATCAAGTTACAAACAAACGCCACTTTCCACTGGGCCAAGCATGCTTTGGGTGATTAAGAATGGAAACAATATAATAAAATATTATAATCAATTTTTGAATCTCCAGCAGCGCGCCAAAACTTCTTCTTCTAGCTCTGTCCGTCCACTTAGCTTTTAGTGACAGTTGGTCTGTCGCAATAGCCTATAGTGACGGATTTTTCCCGTCACTAGAACTCCTGCATATCAAACCATGAAAAATACACACGATAAATTCATTTTAACTGCCCAGATCAACTACATGAAGGCCATAGGTCCCGAATATGTCATTAATTTGGTCTGAAATTGGTTGTATAATGGAATCCCCAAACTCACGGTTGTGAAACCCTAACTATGGTGATTCATGGATTCGGCAGTGAAACTCCAATCTAACCATCCAGGATGCTTTAGTACAATGAAACAAACATAGTTAAACAATCAAAATCAATTAAAAACCAGTGAAATCATGGAATCAAAAAAATTCAAATATGGTATGAACACGGGTTTGATTCATGCGAATGAGGGTGTTTCATATGTTGTTTATGATCCAAACATGATCAATGAAGTTCAATGAAGAAGAATCAACCTTCAAATTGCCTTGAAAGTGCCTGTATTTTGGAATCCGAATTTGAAATTTTTATGATTTTTTGAAGAAGTGAACTTACTCTTTGGCTGCTGGAAATCGTGTTCTCTGCCTTGGTTCTTATTGTATTCTTATATGAGATGCAATTTAGGTCAAAAGATGATGGATTTATGGGCTTTTTGGAAGACTTGATGGTGAAGTAATGTCATGATCTTAAAGTGTGAAAAAATCAAATATTTGCCTTCCAATTTGGTCTAGCACGAATTTGTACAAGATCAAATCATGTTAAACAACATTGATTAATTTCTAGAAGAAGAATCATGTCCAAACTTTGATTTTTTAGATTTTATTTTGATTTAATTTGATTTAAAATGAATAAAATTCAAATAAATATCAAATAAAAATATAAAAATCAGAATTTCTTACCATTGGGTCGTGCATGATGTTGTTGTATGGATTGGATCACAATTTGGCCAGCCCATTTGGAAAGAATTGGTTCTAGACCTCCATTTTCATCATAAACCATCACAAAATTTCCCAACTTTGCAAGGGCACATCTCCCTCATTTTTAATGGTATGAGGGTGTTCTTGGACATTTTTGAAAGCTTGAAGAGTCCTCTAAACAACCCCACTGGTTTCATGTCCATATCTTTTACCAATATCAAGTTATGCCCTTTTGAAGTTGTTGACTTTTTGTTGACTTTTGAAATGACCTATAATGTCTTAGCTCATACCTTCCAAATGAAGCATTTTTGGGCTTGGCTTGTGAGACACAAAGTTGTAGAGAATTCAATTTCCTTCAAAATGAGCTTTGGATGGAGACTTGGTGATGAAGCATGTGAAAGTTATGGCTGGTCAAAGTTCAGTTGACTTTTACTGAGGAAACCCTAATTTAGAAACTCCTGATTCTTGATGATCTGGAATCTCCTTGATGAATCATGATCAACCCTTGATCAAATGATGAATTTTACTTCATATACTTGATGTTGGCAAAAAATCATGAAGTTTGACTTTGGTTTGACCACAGTTGACCTCAGTTTGACTTTTTAACTGCATTGACTGATTTTGACTTATCTGATCATCTGACTGAGCAAACTTTTGAGAAAAGTCTTGAAACTTGTCATGGGGGTTCTTAAACACATATAAGATGTTATGAAGCTCACTTGAAGTCTTGGAAGCTCATTTAGCCTGATTAAAGTCAAAACCCTAGTTTTGGATACACTGCTTAGGAGGTGCATTGTCTGAGGGAATTGTCAACTCTTATGGCCAATTGTGAACCTTGTGAACCTTGTGAACCATCATAAAATGTCTTGTGAATCTCATGGGAGGTATTGTGAAGCTTGTGAACCTTGTGAACCTCCATGAAGTGACTTGTAGACTTCATGAACCTCATGAAAGGTTATGTAAACATTGTGAATCTTGTGAACCTTGTGAACCTTCAAGAAGTGACTTGTAGACTTCATGAACCTCATGAAAGGTATTGAAAGCATTGTGGAACTTGTGAACCTTGTGAACCTTCAAGAAGTGACTTGTAGACTTCATGAACCTCATGAAAGGTCTTGTAAGTGTTGGGAAACTTGTGAACCTTGTGAACCTTCAAGAACACAAAGTCTTGTATTGTGAGGGCAAATTTTGGGGTGCAACACCCTCCCCTGAAGTTAGATGGTTCATCCTGTCCTACAAAAGTAACCAGGTTCTAAGGGATCTCAATATCATTGATCCTTCACAAGGGTGGTTGATCAGAAGGCAACTTACTTGCCAACCAAAACCCTCCAAGTTTAAGATCTCAATGAGTGTAGTATCGAGTGTCAACCAACTTCAGTCTGCACCAAAGCCGGTTACCTCACTACTTTCTAAAGGCCAAGATGAGTTAACTAGGGTTCTAAAAGTTAGTTAGTGCATTGACAACATATGGCAGCCTCATATTATCCTCAACTTGACTTAAGGAACATAAGCACCAACCAAGAAGTCGCACTAACTATGGCCACCAGATCAACTGTATCGATATACGTCGTACAGTTTCCTTGGTCTATTGCCATTTACCTAAGGTACAATAGATCCGGGTTAGGATCTTTCACACATAAGAGCACCCAACAAGTAAAGTAAAGCAAACAAAGCAAACAAGTTTAAAGTGATCTTAATTCCTAAGGGTACCCCTCTTAAATTTAAATCCCCAGCAGAGTCGCCAGTTCTGTAACACGGTGGGAGAACTGACTTTAAGTTATGTTGCGGATAGCAAGAGTCGCCACCGACTTTTATTTTATCCAAAGGAAAGGCATAAAAGAACAGGAAAGACCTTTGAAAGATTTTTGGGTCCGGGGGGTAGGTTATGTAAAGGGAAGGTGTTAGCACCCTTTACATCCATGGTTATCCATGGGCTCTTAGTTACTTAGCTCACTTTGAATTGTTTTTTAAAAAAAGTGAAGTGTGTGAATAAAATTTTTTCATAAGAGTTAATAATGATCCATGTACGGATGCGTAAAAACTTGTGTTTGAAAATTTGTTTGAAATTTGTTAAGTGTTTGAAAATTTTGAATGAAGTGAGCAAGCAACTATGAGATACCTACCCTAAATTTTAAGTCTTTTCTGTTCTTTATCCTTTAAATGGTAAGACTATCCCTATTATTAAGGAATAGGTAGTCATTACCTTGGATGTAAGGGACATATGAGGGACATCTGTTTAATGAAGGCAACTGTGGGGTGTATTAAGCACTTAGGAGGGACTGTCATCATTATTCGAAAAGGGACTTGATCTTTAAAGGCAACCATTAAGGGACTTGATGACTTTTATTTTAAAGGGACTTGCTTTATACACCCCACTTGACCTTATGATTAGGCAACATTGAGAGGCAACCCTAGAAAGTGAGATGGCGATTAAAAATCGACTTACGTGTGTGAGTGTTTAATTTTATTTATCTTTAATTAAAATGATCTAAATTTGATTTTAAATAGAACACATGTTTACACTCCCTAAATTACTAACCATAGCATAAAATTAAATAAATTAAATATTTACAAAAATTACATCCAAGGGGCAATTACAACAATAATTAAAATAAGCAATTAAAATAAATAGCAAATAAATATAAAAGCAAGATATAAGCAAAAATAAATAAATAGACAATAATATAATATAATAAGGGTTAGTAATAATAAAAATTAAAAATAAATAGGGTTAGTGAAATAATAAGTATAATAATAAACTAAATGGATTAGTAATAATACGGTTAGTAATAATTAAAATAAAGGGAATTAGCAAGAATATGAGAACATAATTAAAATAATGAACAAAATATTAGATTTTTGATATAGACAATTATTTATAAATAAGAGGAAATATTAACAATTATTAAATTATTTTTAAACATATTATAATTACAAAACAAAATTATCATAGGTTTAATTATTTCTATAAAAATTATTTATATATAACATTTAGATTATAAACAAATTATAAAAAATATTTACATATTATATGAAGAAAATTATATTTACAAAAAATAAAGTTAGAAAAATTAAATTGGGTTTTAACATTTGTTTAGAAAAAATAAATTAGGGTTTTATAAAGTTAGGTTTTAGAAAATATTTTTAGGGTTTATATTAATAAATAAACATATATTACAATTTAATTACATAACAAAGAAAATAATTTAAATTGAGAAAAATAAAAGTTTAGAATTTTAGAAAATATAAGTGTTGTTTTAGGTATTTATTAAATATATATACATGCATAATTTATTTTTTTATTAATAATAAGAAAATAATTTAAGCAAATTAATTAAATAAATTAAAACAGAAAAAATGGTAAAAAGAAACTTACCTTGGCTGAGTTTGAACCCAGGACATCTTGCCTACAAGCAACAAAACGTACCACCAGGCCAGCCATGCTTTGGTGATAGTAGAATGAGTTGAATCAGTTTTGTTCTTTGAAACCTAAAAAATCAGAAAAAATAATAAAGCAAAAAAGGCCTGGGGGAGGATTGAACCCAGGACCTTTGAACCAAACGCATATGCACATTACCAACCAAGCTAGATGAGCGAACCTGTCTACAAACCAACAACAATTCATAATATATAATACTCAATGCATAAATGAGAAAAAACCAAAATTATTTGCCACGGCCAGGATTCGATCCTCTGCCCTTTGCTTCAAATGTCCAAGACCAAGCAGCCAACCACTGGGACAAGCACGCGCTTGTGATAACAAACCAATAATAAAACATAATATTTTTAAACTATAATTTGAATTTCCAGAACGCGCCAAACTGCTTCTTCTTCTCCAGATTTCCTGCGAATCTTGCTGCCTTTTTTCCTGCGAATTTTGCTACGTGTTCTTCATTCCTGCGAATCACAAACTTCAACCAAACAACAAAATTTCACAAAATTAATTATGTCATTGAGTTGCTACTGAGTTTTGCAACTGTCCTACGTTTTTAGAATCCATTTATCATGATGGAATCATGAAACCCTAAAGGGGGGCGTGAACCCTAATCATGGTGAATTCTCATACCTGCACGAAAAACTTAATTGAATAGCCCAGAATCGTTCTAAGGTCTATCATAAACATCATCAAACAATCAAAAACAAGTCAAACACAGTAAATCAATGGAATCGAAAAATCATATTCAAGAACAAAGTTTTGCTCGGGTTATGCAATTCATGAAGCTTTGGATGCAAATGGTGATTGATAATGACTCAGTGATGTCCCATAATCATGTCCATGTCCTCAAAATACCTTTTAAAGCTCTGGAAATCCGAAACCGAATGTGAGTTTTGGAAGGGATTTTTGATTTTGTGAACTTACTTTTGGAGGCAGAGAATTCGTGTCTTTGCAATAGGGTTATGTTTAGTACTTATAGGTGATTGAATTAGGTCAATAAAATTGATTGATCATGTGGAAAAATTGATATGAAAAGATCCAAGTTGATCATGCCTTGAAAATCAAATATTCTTGTATGATGGCTTACTATTTTTGGACCAATCTTATGATTTCATTCCTCTTCAATTCCAATCAACATTTAAGACTTTCTAGAAACTCAATCTCCATCAAATATTACATTTTCATATTTTATTTTTATTTAAAATGATTTTTAATGAATTAAATCAAAATAAATAAAAATAAAATAATAAAAATTCTGATTTTTAATGGTTTGGGTCGTGCATGAAGTCAATGTATGGATTGGGTCATCATTTGGCAAGCCCATTTGGAAGAAATTGGTTTTAGACCTCCTTTTTCATCATAAACCAACTCAAAATTTCCCAACTTTGCAAGGGCACATATCCTTCAATTTTAATGCTATGAGGGTGTTCTTGGACATTTTGGAAAGCTTGAAGAGTCCTCTAACCAACCCCACTGGTTTCATGTCCATATCATTTACCAATCTCAAGTTATGCCCTTTTGAAGTTGTTGACTTTTTGTTGACTTTCAAAAGGACCTATAATGTCTTAGCTCATACCTTCCAAATGAAGCATTTTTGGGCTTGACTTGTGAGACACAAAGTTGTAGAGAATTCAATTTCCTTCAAAATGAGCTTTGAGTGGAGACTTAGTGATGAAGTATGTGAAAGTTATGGCTGGTCAAAGTTCAGTTGACTTTTACTGAGGAAACCCTAATTTAGAAACTCCTGATTCTTGATGATCTGAAATCTCCTTGATGAATCATGATCAACCCTTGATCAAATGATGAATTTTACTTCATATACTTGATGTTGGCAAAAAATCATGAAGTTTGACTTTGGTTTGACCACAGTTGACCTCAGTTTGACTTTTTAACTGCATTGACTGATTTTGACTTATCTGATCATCTGACTGAGCAAACTTCTGAGAAAAGTCTTGAAACTTGTCATGGGGTTTCTTACACACATATAAGATGTTATGAAGCTCACTTGAAGTCTTGGAAGTCCATTTAGCCTGATTAAAGTCAAAACCCTAGTTTTGGATGCACTGCTTAGGAGGTGCATTGACTGAGGGAATTGTCAACTCTTCTGACCAATTGTGAACTTTGTGAACCTTGTGAACCATCATAAAATGTCTTATGAACCTCATGGGAGGTATTGTGAACCTTGTGAACCTTGTGATCTTCATAAAGTGACTTGTAGACTTCATGAACCTCATGAAAGGTCATGTAAACATTGTGAATCTTGTGAACCTTGTGAACCTTCAAGAAGTGACTTGTAGACTTCATGAACCTCATGAAAGGTCTTGTAAATGTTGAGAAGCTTGTGAACCTTGTGAACCTTCATAAAGTGACTTGTAGACTTCATGAACCTCATGAAAGGTTTTGAAAGCATTGTGAATCTTGTGAACCTTGTGAACCTTCTTAGAACACAAAGTCTTGTATTGTGAGGGCAAATTTTGGGGTGCAACAAACGCGCTCTCCTGTCATTATCAACTCAGTGAAGCCAGATGATGAGCTTCCAATGAGATGACTGTAAAAAGGACCATTCAGCGTACACATGAACATATCAACCAATTCCCTGTCAGTTAAAGGGGGTTGAACTCTTCCAGCTAAATCTCTCCACTTCTGAGCATACTCCTTGAAACTTTCTTTGGCACCCATAGACATGCTTTGCAGCTGCATGCGAGTGGGAGCTAAATCAACATTGTATTGATACTGCTTATAGAAAGCTTCAGCAAGATCATTCCAATCCCTGATGTTGACACTCTCCAACTGATAATACCACTCCAATTGAGCTCCAGATAAGCTCTCTTGGAAGAAATGGATCCATAACTTTTTATCAGCAGTGTGGGGTCTGATTCTTCTGACATAAGACCTCAGATGCAGCTTGGGACAAGAAACCCCATCATAAACAACAAAGGTAGGAACCTTGAAACCAATGGGTATGACTACCCCAGATATCAGACTCAAATCTTCAAAATCCATCCCGGAAGACTTCTGCAACTCCATAGCATCCATTCTATCCACCAGCATCTTGAATTTGTCTTCATTAAGCTCATGGTAGTAATTAGCCTCAGAATCAGAGTCCCCCATAGTGTTGTGGAGACTGCCTCCCTCTTTTTCAGACTCTTCAGATTCATAGTCTTCAACTGGTTTTTTGGTCTTGGCAAGACCTTTGAACCTTCTTCCCATGTTGATCAGGCCACCTGACCTTCTAGTCTTCTTGGCCAGCAGCGTCTTCAATTCATCCTGCCCCTTGGTCAGGTTCAGGATCAGCTCTTGGAACTGTGCATTTTGTGCCTGGAGATCCTTAACTGTTTGTTCAAGAGCCATTGCTGAAATAAACAGCGAGAAGATGAGAAACCTGTGCACAATTATAAACCTGTGATGCAATGAAATGATATGTGAATGTATATGCAATGTTTTCAAGGACCGCAGGATTTAAATTTGCTTAAACAAACAAGAAGGTAAATTTTTATTAGTAATAAATTTGTTTTGCCTCTTGGGCTTACAAAAATTAAATGAAATAAATACAAGGGATGGGGTTTTAAGTCTCCCATGGACGTTTCCTCTTTGTGTTGAGATATGAGTTGAGATTCCGTTCTTCGTGAAGTTGCTTTGTTAGTTCTAGGATTCTTTCTTGGCTTGCTTTGTAATGAGCCTCGAAAGTATCTCTTTGCTCCTTCAACTGGATCCAGGATCTCTGTAAGTCTTCCATGTCAGTAGGCATGTTTGGGTGAAGGATGGTATAAGCAGTGTCCCCTTCAGCAACAGGTTCCATGGTAACTGGCAGGATAGCAGGATATGGCATCATGAGAGTCTGAGCACGAGATCGCACCCATCTGAGATAAGCCTCCATAGGAATAGTGTACTTAGGCTCCAGAGTCTTGCTGTCAACCTTGTTCACTTTTCCCCATGCTCGTATGAATCTCTGACGGTAACCTTGAAGATCGTTGTCGTAATCAAACACAATGCCCTGAATCAACATATCATGTGGACCATCACTTCGAGCGTAACCAAACTATCGTAAAGCTAGAGAGGGGTTGTAGGTAATGCCTCCTCTTATGCCTAGAAGTGGCACATTAGGAAATTCTCCACAACGGTCAATGATAGTGACATTCTCCATAGATCTGGAGCACCAATGGATATCTGAATGAGAGAGTGACATAATCCTCTTGGACCATCTGAACCCTTGTTCATTCTTCATTACTGAGCGAGGAAGGTGAGAAATAAACCACCCAGAGAGCAAAGGTATGCAACACATCAAAGTTCCTCTTGCCCTTGTAGTACGGGTATGAAGAGAATGTAGGATGTCTCCAAGCAATGTAGGTATTGGATTGTGACTCAGGAATATGTTGATGGCATGAACGTCTATGAACTGATCTGGATTGGGGAACAATACTAAGCCATAAATCAGCAAGGCTAAGATCTCCTCAAAAGCATCATAGCTCATGGCCTTCAGGAACACCTGAGCTTTCTCTATCAACACCTTGGCAAGAAAACCCTTAACTCCGCTTCTCGTTTCTAGAACAATGTCAGACTTTTTCAGATGTAGAGCTGCAGCAATAACCTCAGGTTTAAGCTCCTTCTCCAAGCCTTTGAATGGCCTTTGATCAAGAACAGGTATACCCAGAAGTTTAGAGAACTCTTCCAGTGTAGGAACCAGCTGATAGTCAGGAAATGTAAAGCAATGGTGCTTAGGGTCAAAGAACTAAAATAGGACACTCATCATGTCTTCATTGAACCCTGAAGTGACTAGATCCAATAGGTGACCATGTCTCTTGATGAACTGGGAATGATCAGGCACTTGAGAAACCAACTCTTTAAGCTTAGCAGGTATGCCTACAAAGTTGATCCTGATAGTGTTTCTACGAGCAGAAGCCATGACCTGCAACAAAGAACAAAGATAAATCCTTTGGTCCTTGAAATGGTTAGTGAAAATGCTATGCTTATGATGCATGATTATGTTATGATGTTATGCTCAATCACAAACATGTGGCACACACAAACAAGTCACACCATAGTCCTAGGTTTAAAGGCTTGCATGAGGTTCAAAGGTAAGTACCCTCCCCTGAAGTTAGTTGGTTCATCCTGTCCTACAAAAGTAACCAGGTTCTAAGGGATCTCAATATCATTGATCCTTCACAAGGGTGGTTGTTCAGTAGGCAACTTACTTGCCAACCAAAACCTTCCAAGTTTAGAATCTCAATGAGCGTAGTATCGAGTATCAACCAACTTCAGTCTGCACCAAAGTCGGTTATCTCACTACTTTCTAAAGGCCAAGATGGGATAACTAGGGTTCTAAAAGTTAGTTAGTGCATTGACAACATATGGCAGCCTCATATTATCCTCAACTTGACTTAAGGAACATAAGCACCAACCAAGAAGTCACACTAACTATGGCCACCAGATCAACCATATCGGTATACGCCGTACAGTTTCCTTGGTCTATTGCCATTTACCTAAGGTACACTAGATCCGGGTTAGGATCTTTCACACATAAGAGCACCCAACAAGAATAGTATAAAGCAAACAAGGCAAACAATTTTAAAGTGATCTAATTCCTAAGGGTACCCCTCTTTTATCAAATCCCCAGCAGAGTCGCCAGTTCTGTAACACGGTGGGAGAACTGACTTTAGTTAAATGTTGCGGATAGCAAGAGTCGCCACCGACTTTTATTTTATCCAAAGGAAAGGCATAAAAGAACAGGAAAGACCTTTTAAAAGATTTTTGGGTCCGGGGGGTAGGTTATGTAAAGGGAAGGTGTTAGCACCCTTTACATCCATGGTTATCCATGGGCTCTTAGTTACTTAGCTCACTTTAAAATGTTTTTGAAATGTGAAGTGTGTGAATAAAATTTTTCTTAAGAGTTTTATAATGATCCATGTACGGATACGTAAAAAACCTTTGTTTTGAAAATTGTTTGAAATGTGTGAAGTGTTTGAAATGTTTTGAAGAGTGAGCTAGTAACTATGAGGAACCTACCCTAAGTTTGAGTCTTTTCTGTTCTTGAATCCTTTAAATGGTAAGACTATCCCTATTATTAAGGAATAGGTAGTCATTACCTTGGATGTGAGGGACAAGTAAGGGTCATCTGTTAATGTAGGCAACTGTGGGGTGTATTAAGCAATTTTGGAGGGACTGTCATCTTTATTCGAAAGGGACAAGATCATCACGAAGGCAACATTCGAAAGGGACTTGATCTTTTATCTGTTAAGGGACTAGATGACTTTATTTTGAGGGACTTTTTGCTTTATACACCCTACTTGACCTTTTGATTAAGCAACAATGAGAGGTATCCCTAAGGAAGTGAGACGGCGATCAAAGATCGACTTATGTGTGTGAGTGTTCAATTTAATATTTATCTTTTGAATTAAGTGATCTAAATTAATTTTAAATATACATACATGTTACACTCCCTGTTTACTAACCATAGCATAAAATAAATAATTTAAACATTATAAAATATTACATCCAGGAGCAATTACATAATAATGATAAAAGCAATTTAAATAAATAAGCAAAATATTAATAAGCAAAATAAATAAGTAATTATAATCGGGTTAGTGAACATAATAATAATAAAAATAATATCCAAATTAGTGAGGGTTAGTAATAAACAAATAAGAAAATATGATAAATAATATAAACAAAAAATATTAAAAGATCAAATTTTATATAAGCAATTATTTAAGATTAATAAGAAAATATGGACAATTATATTAACCACCTTCAACCTACGAATTTCGTATCTCATGATATACCTGCAATTTCATCAAATCGATCGTACCTACACAATCCTTATAGTTCATACAGTATTATTATATCAATAACAAGTGTTTATATGGTCCAAATCAGGAAACCCCAAATTTGAAGAACAAACCCTAACAATGGTGAAACAGCTTTAAGTCCACGAAACTCAAAGTAAATCGCCCAAAAAGTTTCAATAGCTCACAACAAACACAAGTCAATGAACAATTTTAATTTATAATGCTTGAATACGAGAAATCGAAAAAAAATAATATGAAGAAGAAAACGCATTCGGCCATGGCATGTAAATGATTTCCAGATGTTTTTGAAGTTTGAGATAGGTTTAGTAAGGTTCAAAGCAACCTTCAATGTCTGTAAAATACCTTTAAACACTCCTTAATGATGAATCCGAAAATTGAGTTTTTGGAAGAATTTTGGAATTTGAGAATGCTATGAGAGGCTCTGAAAAATCGTCCCTTTGATTGTAATGTATTCTCCTATATGTAATGAATCAAATTAGGTTAAAAGATTGGACCATCCTTTGGATAATTTGGATCAATAAGATTGAAAAATATCATGTCTTAAAATCCAAATATTTTTTGATATATCCTTGCTATTTTAAGACAATCATCATAACTCCCATATCAATTTGATCCAAGACATATTTATGATTTTCTAGAAGCTCAATCCTTTTAAAATCTTTGACTTTTACATTTTATTTTAATTTAAAATGATTTTAAATGAATTAAATCAAAATAAATAAAATAAAAATGATAAAAAATCAGATTTTTAGAGACTTGGGTCGTGCATGAGGTCATGGTATGGATTGGGTCATCATATGGCAAGCCCATTTAGAAAAAAATAGTTTTAAACCTCCATTTTCTTCATAAACCAACCAAAAATTTCCCAACTTTGCAAGGGCACACATCCTTCAATTTTAATGCTATGAGGGTGTTCTTGGACATTTTGGAAAGCTTGAAGAGTCCTATAACCAACCCCACTGGTTTCATGTCCATATCATTTACCATTCTCAAGTTATGCCCTTTTGAAGTTGTTGACTTTTTGTTGACTTTCAAAAGGACCTATAATGTCTTAGCTCATACCTTCCAAATGAAGCATTTTTGGGCTTGGCTTGTGAGACACAAAGTTGTAGAGAATTCAATTTCCTTCAAAATGAGATTTGGATGGAGACTTGGTGATGAAGCATGTGAAAGTTATGGCTGGTCAAAGTTCAGTTGACTTTTACTAAGGAAACCCTAATTTAGAAACTCCTGATTCTTGATGATTTGAAATATCCTTGATGAATCATGATAAACCCTTGATAAAATGATGAATTTTACTTCATATACTTGATGTTGGCAAAAAATCATGAAGTTTGACTTTGGTTTGACCACAGTTGACCTCAGTTTGACTTTTTAACTACTTTGACTGATTTTGACTTATCTGATCATCTGACTGAGCAAACCTTTGAGAAAAGTCTTGAAACTTGTCATGGGGGTTCTTACACACATATAAGATGTTATGAAGCTCACTTGAAGTCTTGGAAGTTCATTTAGCCTGATTAAAGTCAAAACCCTAGTTTTGAATGCACTGCTTAGGAGGTGCATTGTATGAGGGGATTGTCAACTCTTCTGACCAATTGTGAACTTTGTGAACCTTGTGAACCATCATAAGATGTCTTGTGAACCTCATAAAGTTTCTTGTAGACTTCATGAACCTCATGAAAGGTCTTGTAAGCCTTGTGAATCTTGTGAACCTTGTGAACCTCATAAAGTGTTTTGTAGACTTCATGAACCTCATGAAAGGTCTTGTAAGTATTGTGAAGCTTGTGAACCTTGTGAACCTCATAAAGTGACTTGTAGACTTCATGAACCTCATGAAAGGTCTTGTGAACCTTGTGAACCTCTTAGCACACAAAGTCTTGTATTGTGAGGGCAAATTTTGGGGTGCAACACGCGCCGCCGCCATCGTCCGTCCGGTCGACCAGCTCGGCTCGGTTCGGTTCGGTTCGGTCTAGATGAATTAATTTTTTGAACCCGAATTTAATTTCGTGGAAATTAAATACATTTATTTAATTATTATGTAGAAAATTAATTAATATTAAATATTAATTAATTATTGTAGATGTCTTGAATTGGCAGAATTTTTGACCAACAAGAATTATTGAATTCAGTTCAGAATGTCCTATCAAATGTTGGGACATTATCAAACAGAGTATATGAACTTATTTCAGGATGTCTTATCAGATGTTGGGACATTGTGTAAATGACTTAAGTTCAGTTTTTCAGGATGTCCCAACAGATGTTGAGACATCTCAAACCTGCTACCAGAATTAATTATTGACTAACTAATCAGAGATATTTAAGGAGAGTTATCTGGAATTAATTAATGATGGATAAAAACAGAACAAGGCACATCTGTAGGGAGTTTTATATTGAAGATTCAGATTAAAACAGAAGACCTAAATCACCTAGAATCTAGGAGGTAACAAACCCTAAATTCAAGGTGGAAGCTGCATGCGCATTAGGGCTGGATCATCCTACAGAAAGCCCAAATTACAGATACCTATTTAAGCAACAGAAACTCATAGAATTGTGTACGAATTTCAGAAGACCAAATAGGGTGTCTAGTGTTTTAATAGCAGGTTGTTTTTATTGTACCACTTTATGAGCTTTTAAGCATAAGTGCATTTGTGACTTGATTGAAACTGTGAAGTAAGATCAAGCTGTTTTGTTTGAAGAATGTCTTCAATTTTATTAAACTTGTAAACTTGATCACTGTGTGATTGAGGGGGAGTGAGTAGGGTACTCTTATCTAAGTTGTGACTTAGGTAGAAATTGCATTGGGTAGTTATTAAGTGATAGATTAAACAGGGTGGTTTAAGTCTAGAATTAATATTACTTATAGTGGATTTCCTCCTGGCTTGGTAGCCTCCAGATGTAAGTGTGGTTATACACTGAACTGGGTTAACAAACTTCTGTGTTGTTTACTTTTCTTGCTATTTAAGTTTTGGTTAAATCTGTCAAGTGTTGGGACATCTCTTAGGACATCTCATACCTGATCACAGAATTTCAATTGGCATCAGAGCAGGCACCCTGCCTGTTTATACTGGGTGAGATCTAGGGAATACAAATTCTGTAACATGGACAGAGATATAGGGTCAGTAAATAGACCACCTATTCTGGATGGATCTAATTATGACTACTGGAAGCCAAGAATGATTGCATTCTTAAGATCACTTGACAACAGGGCATGGAGAGCAGTCAACATTGGATGGGATTATCCTGTCCAAGATACCAAAGATGGATCAAAAGTGCTGAAACCTGAAGAAGAATGGAGTAAGGAAGAAGAAGATTCAGCACTAGGCAACTCAAAGGCCTTAAATGCTTTATTCAATGGCATTGATAGGAACATCTTCAGACTTGTACATCATTGTGAGCTAGCCAAAGATGTGTGGGATACTCTCAAAACAACTCATGAAGGAACATCAAAAGTAAAGATGTCAAGACTTCAACTTCTCACCACAAAATTTGAAAACTTGAGAATGAAGGAAGATGAGACAGTTCATGAATTCTACATGAACATTTTAGAAGTAGCTAATACTTCTGGAGCTTTGGGAGAAAAAATGACTGATGAAAAACTTGTAAGAAAAATCCTCAGATCTTTGCCAAAAAGATTTGACATGAAAGTCACAGCAATAGAAGAAGCTCAAGACATATGCTCTATGAAAGTTGAAGAACTCATTGGTTCCCTTCAAACTTTTGAGATGGGAATGAATGACACAAATGTTAAAAAGAACAAAAGCATAGCCTTGGTGTCAAATACTGATGAAGAAGAAGATGATGAATCAAAAAAAGATAAAAGCTTATCAGACAACCTTGCTATGCTTGGAAGACAATTCAAACAGATTCTCAGAGGAATGGAAGGCAAATCCAAACCCAGTGGAAGAAACACAAACTCTTCTGAGAACAGGAGACCTTATGATGCTAACAGAAGGTCAAATTATGCTGAAAAGACCAGTCAAGAAAAAGGAGTCAAATGCCATGGATGTGAAGGATATGGACACATCAGGAATGAATGTCCTACCTACTTAAAAAGGCAAAAGAAAGGACTCTCTGTGACCTGGTCTGATGAAGACTCAGGAGGTGATTCAGAAGAGGAATCAGCTAAGCATATCACTGCTTTAGCTGGATTATGTGACTCTGAAAGTGAATCCAGTGATGGAGAACTTACTTATGAAGAACTTGAGCAAGCATTCAAAGATCTATACAAAAGAAGCTCTGAAATATGCAGTGAGGTTATAAGGCTAAAGAAGCAGAATGAGGCATTAGAAGATGACAAAGCAAATGATCAGGAGATCATTGACACCTTAAAAAGTGAAGTAAGTCTTCTCAACTCCAAGTTGGAACATATGTCCAAATCTGTTAGAATGTTGAACAGCAGCTCAAATACACTGGATGTGATTCTCAACAACAATAAGCACTCAGGGGATAAAAGTGGACTGGGATTTAACAGAGTAAATAAAGATGAAGCTAGCTCTAGCAAAACAACTTCAAAATCCATACAGTCTAACAAGATGTCCCAACAGATGCTTCAACATCAGGAAAATAACACAAAGTCAAACATAATGTTCCAACAGATGTCTCAACATTCTGAAAAGAACAAAATGAAGAAGAAGTATCAAAGATGGAGATGCCATCACTGTGGAAGATTTGGACATATCAAACCTCATTGTTATAAGTTGCATGGATATCCAAATCAGATGTATCAGCAACCTTCCAAGAAGAAAATAGAAGTCACCAAGAAAGTGCTGCATAAACATCAAAGAAATCAGCAACCTCCTAAGCAGAAGACAGAAAACATCAAGAAGGTATGGAAACCAAAAGCTAGCACTGAAGCTGATCAAAGCTACAAGAACAAGATCAACAATCAAGCTTGGAGATCAGCTGATAAACAACACACAGGGCAGAGGCATCAAAAGAAATCTCAACTCATCTGGTCAAAGAAAAGTAATGCATACATAGCACATACATCACTAAGAGTATCAGCTAAAGAAGACTGGTACTTTGACAGTGGATGTTCAAGACACATGACTGGATTGAAGAATCTGCTAGTAAACTTAAAATCACATTCATCCAGGTATGTGACCTTTGGAGATGGAGCTAAAGGAGAAATCAAGGGAGTTGGAACCTTGGATTGTCAAGATGTTCCAAGACTAGATGATGTGCTGCTAGTTAAAGGTTTAACTGCTAACCTGATCAGCATAAGTCAATTATGTGATCAAGGGTACAGTGTAAACTTTACCAAAACTGAATGCATAGTGACTAACAAAGAACAAGAGGTTGTCATGAAAGGAGCCAGATCTAAAGACAACTGTTACATGTGGGAATCCCAAAATCTCAGTCTCACTTCAACTTGCTCTTTAGCTAAAGAAGAAGAAGTGAAACTATGGCACCAAAGACTAGGTCATCTTCATTTCAGAGGCATAAAGAAGATAATATCCATGGATGCTGTAAGAGGTATTCCTAAACTGAAGATTGATGATGGCAAAATATGTGGTGAATGTCAAATAGGCAAGCAAACCAAGATGTCCCATCCAAAGCTCCAACATCTGACAACTTCCAAAGTTTTGGAACTTTTGCATATGGATCTGATGGGACCTATGCAGGTTGAAAGTCTTGGTGGTAAGAGGTATGCCTATGTTGTGGTTGATGACTTTTCAAGATATACATGGATAAATTTCATCAAAGAAAAGTCTGATGTATTTGATGTATTCAAAGAGTTATGTCAAAGATTGCAAAGGGAAAAATCCAGCTGTGTGATCAAAATAAGAAGTGATCATGGAAAAGAATTTGAGAACCAAAAATTCTTAGATTTCTGCTCTTCTGAAGGAATCAATCATGAATATTCTTCACCAATCACTCCTCAACAGAATGGGATTGTTGAAAGGAAGAATAGAACTATTCAAGAATCAGCAAGAGCTATGATCCATGCTAAAAAGTTACCTTTGTACTTCTGGGCTGAAGCTATGAACACTGCCTGTTACATTCATAACAGAGTTACTTTAAGGAAAGGAACTTTGTCCACAATATATGAAGTCTGGAAGGGCAGAAAACCCACAGTTAAGTACTTCCATGTATTTGGAAGTAACTGTTATATTCTGGCAGATAGGGAGCAAAGAAGAAAAATGGATCCTAAAAGTGATGAAGGGATTTTCCTTGGATACTCCATAAATAGCAGAGCATATAGAGTATTTAATTCTAGAACCAAGGTTATCATGGAGTCCATAAATGTGATAATTGATGATGCTCCTACAGATGTCCCAGAAGATGTTGGAACATCTGCTGATATCAAGATTGAAGCTGAAGAAAAGAATGATCATTATAACTTCACTCAAACTGATACAAGGACAGAAGAATCCAGCAAACCTCCCTCCATCAGAATACAGAAGGATCATCCTAAAGATCTGATAATTGGTGATCCCAACAGAGGTGTGAGCACTAGATCAAGAGAAGTGATTTCAGGTTCTTGTTTTGTTTCCAAAATAGAACCTAAAAACATCAAGGAAGCTCTTACTGATGAATACTGGATTTGTGCTATGCAAGAGGAATTAGGTCAATTCACAAGGAATGAAGTGTGGAATCTTGTTCCTAGACCTGATGACATAAATGTGATTGGTACAAAATGGGTGTATAAGAACAAGTCAAATGAACAAGGAGTTGTTACAAAGAACAAAGCTAGACTTGTAGCTCAAGGATACACTCAAATTGAAGGAGTAGACTTTGATGAAACCTTTGCACCAGTAGCAAGGCTTGAATCAATTAGACTACTTTTGGGAATTGCTTGTATCTTGAAGTTCAAGCTATTTCAAATGGATGTGAAAAGTGCCTTTTTAAATGGCTATCTTAATGAAGAAGTATATGTAGAACAGCCTAAAGGATTTGTTGATCCAAGCTGTCCAAATCATGTATACAAACTAAAGAAGGCACTTTATGGTTTGAAGCAAGCTCCAAGGGCATGGTATGAAAGACTGACCACATTTCTTATCAAGCAAGGATACAGAAAAGGTGGAATTGACAAAACCCTGTTTGTTAAAGATGAAGAAGGGAATGTCATGATTGCTCAAATATATGTTGATGATATTGTCTTTGGTGGGATGTCTGAAAGGATGGTCAAACATTTTGTCAAGCAGATGGAATCTGAATTTGAAATGAGCCTAGTAGGAGAGTTAACCTACTTTCTTGGTCTGCAAATAAAGCAAATGGAAGACTCAATGTTCATCTCCCAAAGCAAGTATACCAAGAACATAGTCAAGAAATTTGGAATGGAAAATGCTACTCATAAGAGAACTCCTGCCCCCACACATTTAAAGCTTACTAAAGATGAAAAGGGTGAGAATGTAGATCAAAGCTTATACAGAAGCATGATTGGAAGCTTGTTATACTTGACTGCTAGCAGACCTGACATAGCATTTGCAGTAGGTGTATGTGCAAGATATCAAGCTGATCCAAAAGTCAGTCATCTCAATCAAGTCAAGAGAATTCTTAAATATGTTAATGGTACTTGTGACTATGGCATAATGTACTTTCATGGATGTAAACCAATTCTTACTGGCTTCTGTGATGCTGATTGGGCTGGAAGTGCTGATGACAGAAAAAGCACCTCAGGAGGATGCTTCTTTCTAGGAAACAATTTGATCTCTTGGTTCAGTAAGAAACAAAATTGTGTATCCTTATCTACAGCTGAAGCTGAATATATAGCAGCTGGAAGCAGTTGTTCTCAGTTGGTTTGGATGAAGCAAATGCTCACTGAGTACAATGTCCCACAGGATGTCATGACATTGTACTGTGACAACTTAAGTGCAATCAACATATCAAAGAATCCTATCCAACATAGCAGAACCAAGCATATTGATATCAGACATCATTTCATCAGAGATCTTGTAGAAGAAAAGGTAATTTCATTGGAGCATGTAGCTACAAATCTGCAGTTAGCTGATATCTTTACCAAAGCTTTGGATGCTACACAATTTGAGAACTTAAGGGGCAAACTTGGAATCTGTTTATGTGATATTTAGCAGTTAATGAGATGTGCCAACATGTCATATGACATTGTATGGCATAAGTTCCAGATGGCAAAACTAGTCTGGACAAGATCCTTGGGAATTCCATTCCTAATAATTTGCAATGTAACGGCTACTTATTTAGTAACTGTTTATAATCAGCTATCAAGATTCTCATCATTCTATCACAAGCGAATCTCATTAACTAGCTATTCTTCAGAAATCATCAACCCTAAAGCTCTTCATCCATATTCCTTAACAATGTCTCAAAACCCTAACACTCCTGAAGAAGTTCTCAACAAAGAAGACGTAGTTCATGCAACTCCAATCTCTATAGTTCCAATGAAATCAACTCCATTGGACGAACTCAGAGGAAGTGCTTCTCACACTAAAAAGCCAAGAACTCCAAAGAGAACTAAAGATCAAGTCTGCAGCAAAGCCAAAGGAGGCATTCCTTCTCCTGCTAACATGCCCCCAAAATCTTCAAAATATGTGGATGATTCCATCAAGGAGATTGTCAACCAAATTCTTTTTGAACAGAGAGTGGTGAGTGGGATCTCTGTTCCTCTGAACACCATGCCTGCACCTCAAGAAGAACAAGCTCAAGTTGCAGAAGACACTCCTGCAGAACAAGATGTCCCAATAGATGTTGGAACATCTGAAGATGAGAAAAAGAACTCATCTAATGCTGATTTGGAACAAACTGAGGACCAGAATAAGGCCTCAAATGAAAATGATGAAGAAGTCTCTGAGGATCAGACCAAAGCCTCAAATGAAGATCAAATCCCTGCTGATCAACCAGCTGAAGAGGAGACTGCTCAATCTCCTCCAGTGGTCAACCTGGAGCAGGATTCTGATACAGAGATCATAGCCTCTGTTAGACCTAGCATAGCCAAAAGGCTCAGGTCCAGGAAAGGAAAGATGCAAGCTGAAGCAGAAATTCCTGAGAAGAAGAAAGCTTCCCCAAAGAAAGGCAAAGCTAAAGCTACTTTTGGGCCAACAAAACAATGGAGTAAAGTTCAAACTCAGAAAAGAAAAGCTGTCACCCCATCAGACTCAGATGTTGAATCAGATGTCCCAACATCTCCTCCCAAAAAGAAACCAGCACCATCTAGGGCTTCATCTGCTGTTCCAGAAGCCCCCTTGGACAACATATCATTCCATCATGTCTCTAGTGTCAACAGATGGAAGTTTGTGTACCAAAGAAGGGTTGCCCTAGAAAGAGAACTGAGCAGCAATGCACTTGAGTGCACTGAACTGATTGACCTCATCTCTGCTGCAGGACTATTCAAAACAGTCTCAGATCTCTCTCCCTGCTATGAACTTCTTGTCAAAGAGTTCATTGTTAATCTTCAGGAGGATTGCTCAAATGGTAAGTCCTCTGAGTTTAGAAAAGTTTTTGTTATAGGTAAATGTGTAGAGTTTTCTCCTCAAATCATCAATCAGTACCTAGGAAGAGAAACAGATGGACCCAATGAGCTAGGTAAGACAGATAACCAAGTCTGCAAGGTTATCACTGCAAACCAGGTCAAGGCATGGCCTGTGAAGGGAAAGCTCTCAGTGAGCATGCTTACAAGAAAATATGCCATGCTGAACAGGATTGGTACAGCTAACTGGGTGCCTACCAACCACACTTCTTCAATCTCCACTGGTCTGGCCAGGTTTATCTATGCTGTGGGAACTCAAACCAAGATGGACTATGGAGCTTACATTTTTGATCAGACCTTGATGCATGCCAGCTCTTCTGCAACAAAGCTGCCAATAGCTTTTCCATCATTGCTGTGTGGTATAGTGCTCAATCAATTATGAATGATCATTCTCCAAAAACCAAGTCTTCCACATTTTTCTCCACTCCAAGTTCTGACCAATTGAGTAACCGCCAGCTTTGACTGGGCCGGTTCACTCTCCCACGTTTCTCTCCATGAATTTCTCCACTAAGTTGATTTGTTTGCCTATAAATACATGTTTTCACTTCATTTATTTTTTGCTTCGAATTCTCTCTTATCTTTCTTGCCCTCTTCATCTATAATTTTTCTTTTTCTTGACTGGTTCTTCTGCCAGATACAGTGACTGGTTTCAAAAACCATCTGAAGGTGTATTTCTAGATCGATTTATCAGATTGCAAATGATAAATCATGATTTGAACGGGCTGTTTTATCCTGTAGACGTCGTCGAAAATCGACTGCTTTGCAAATTTTTGGCAGTACGACGAAACATCTTAAAGAAAACGACCTAGTATGCGACTCGTCTCGATAATTAATATGTGCCAATTTTAATTTTCAAAACCGAAAACAACAATTCAACATGGATACAGTTGATAAAATTCAGGTTTAATGCCTTACCTTTGAAGTACCATTCAATGAGTTGTTCTTACAGGTTCTTTCCAGCAATCATGGAAGACCTCTATTTGGAATGACTGGTTGGAAATATCATTGGGTTGTCACCCTGCAACATCCATGAAGTGGAACTGTGACAACATCTCAATGACCTGTTGCAAGAAGAAGGAACAACCGATCAAAACCAATTCGCATAACAGTTACATTGTTGAGCTATGTATAAGTTTGTCAGAATCTTAGTCATATTCAAGGAGTTTAATATACCTGAAAATGTTGTTGTGCAACAAGTGTTCATAAAACAATTCAAAAACAAGCAACAGAATGACATGTTGACTTTGATTTGGAACATGAGAAATTGCAACAAAAAACTCGACTAATCCATTTCAATGGAAAACCTTTGTTGTATTTTGTGTTCTTAGTACAATCCTTGGAATTCTCAATTTCTACCTGCAAAAAAATGTCGATGAATACCATATCATTATATGTTGTTAAGTATTGAAACATCACCAATGGAACTCACATTACAAGTAATGCTTACATGAATACCATGAACAATCAAAGAAGCCATCTGCCACAACCTAAAGCACTTACATGATCAGCTCGCCAATTCCCGAATGACGACTCACTTTGACCTGGCAAATATGGAAACATTTCACGAAAATTAGATCATTTCTTAAGCATACTATAAGAATCCACCAAATAGTGCAGAACATTGCACTAATTAACCAGAAAAGCATTCTAAGCAAGAAAAGTCAGCAACTCAGATCAACATATGGACACCTTAATCACTCTTCAAAGAATCAATCCAATGGGCCAAAATGCTAAGAGATCATATCATATTCATGCTCTAGCTCCAAGTATTCCAAGGTGAACCAAATTGCACATGAAAAAAGAAGGAATGGAAGTTAACACAAAAACTAATCAAAAAATAAAGCGACTCATATCAAATGGCAAAGTCAAAAATATAACAGGGGCAATGACCAAGTTGCTGCGGTGGTGTTCAAATTCAAACGATATCAAAATTTCTGCATGGTCAAAAGTCTAATGTGAAATCAGAGGGACCACAAATATCCTTGTTAGTAGTCACTCTAGGAAAAATTTCACAACCAGATATTGGGGACCACACAAATTCACGGAAAAAGAGGAATTTCGTACAAGCACCTACCTCACGTGATCTTCACAACAAAAAGAATTTTTTCATGAAAGCAAAAATGTCAGCTCACGTTGTTCTAACGACCATATTCTCGTATGGTTCTACACAAGTCACAGAAGTTTACACATACCAGCCACAATATATAAGCATTACTGTTCATTCATACACAACACCGAAAAAACCTAACAAGAATACAACGGCGACACATAAATCCTTAATCACGAAATCACTAAAGCTCTAAAATCGCAGAGTTGCTTATAGTTTCACATTGAGACTATAATCAAACCGAGCTAAACCTCACATTCCTCTCGGTGTAAAGAACACAACAAAGGAGTTCATAAGAAGGAGAAGCTCAGAACAAAGTTAATCATATGCAAAGGGATTTTCTTTTATTCATACCTAATAAGACCCAACGGAGAGGCTCCGTTAGGTATTTTTCTTAAACTCTGATGTTGTTGTTGCCTGTGAATCATGTTGTTTATTATTGTTGTTGAATCACCGTGTTTGAATGTTTGCTAAATCCATGTCTATCATGTTTGTTTCCATTACTATTTCCGTGTTTAAGTTTGAGTTGTGATTTTGTTTTCTTTCGTTTCTGGCGATGCCAATCCTACTATTTGGTTGAGTTTTCGAACTTTCTGGTGACGTATTCGAGATGAAGGCGAGATTTGAAGTGGGGTTAGTGTTGGTGATTTTCCGTTTGGAGGTGTTTAGTTGGAACGGCGGCGGCCACCGCGCGCCACCGTCTTCTCCGGAGAGAAGGGTGTGTTCTGGTGGGCTTTTTGTAGAGAGAGAGAGAGAGGGGTTTGCTTTTGTTTTGAATGGTTGAGATGAATTGATTTGTTTTTCATATATTATTTCATTTAACTTTTTCTGTATTAATTGAATTTCCCCATATGCATTGATGGTATCATTAAATCACTGTCTTTTTTTCCCTTGCTTATTGTGCAACATGCCAGCTTGATTGTTGTCACACATTTCTTTTCTTGCGCAACGGGTTTGTCAAAGAGACCGTACGTCAGTCTTTCCTACTTGTTTCTTGTTTCTCATGCTTTTAGTTTATTTGCTTTATGTGATATTTTTTTATGTAGTGAATTTAATATTGGGTTTTAAATATACATAAGAATTTTTGTTTACTGTAACCATGGTTTGTAGGGAGGAAAGTTTTATTTATACTTTTGTTTAAACAACTTGTTCGATTACTATTCACCTGTTGGTTTTATTTTCTTAATTGCCACACGTTCATAATTTTGATTTATATTTTACTTTTTTTGTTTTTACTTTTTTTTTTGAAAAGGCAAAATATATTAAAGGCACAAGAGATGCCTGAAGAAAGAGTACCAAATTACAGCATAGTGTTACTTTTTTTTTACTTTATTAAAAGTGATAGAGATTAAGTATTGGTTATATTATTTTGGATATACATTAGGATTTATCATGATAGTTTTGCTTAATATTAATAAGACTTGTTTTACTTTATTACTATATTGTTATTTTTTAACTTTTCTAATTGAATCAAAATTCTGTTTTAGTCCATCCAATTTGCTAGTTGTATGCTATTTTTACATACTGTACATCCCTTTTACTCTTGTTTTATTAATCACGTTTTTTTGGTGTTGTAAGTAAATTGTAGAATAATATTGATAAGTTGATGTTGATTATAACTAGATTTTGTTGATAATTTTGGTTGATAATCTTGGATGTTGGTATTATTTAACTTTTGATCGAATCTTTTATTTAATAGATTTTGAGTTTATTAATTGAGATTTTAGGTGTGTTTCTTGATTTTAATTTTAGTTAATTCTTGATGGTCTTGGTGATTAACTTTGATTAATTGTGTTTAGTTGTTGGTGAACTTTAGTTTAGTTGTGTTGATTTTAGAATTGATTAAGTTTTGTTAAGTGGATATTAATTGAGTCTTGTAATTAAATTTTGATTGATTTTATTTGTTGTTCACTTGTGTTTGGTTTCCAAGTTTTTCCTTGGGTGCCTAATTCAACTTAATTTTGAATTAAGTTGGAATAAGATAGAAAACTCAACTATAGGATTAATCGTTGCATGATAACATTTAGGATTGAGTCTCCCGTTAGTATTTTTCTCTTAAGCCGTTCAGTCTTTCTCTTTCTCCTCATAACGAAAATCCAAAAACATCTAATAAATACAAAACAACAAAAACATTTCTTTAAAAGACTTGAACCAAACTTCAATCGTCTTTCCTGCGAGATTCTTTTCTTATCTTACTCTGGTGCAGACGCAAGACACGTCGAGTCCGTTCTACCGCAAATAGGTAAAACGCCTGTGTGGCAACTGTAACACGGTGGGAGAACTGACTTTAGTTATGTTGCGGATAGCAAGAGTCGCCACCGACTTTTATTTTATCCAAAGGAAAGGCATAAAAGAACAGGAAAAACCTTTTAAAAGATTTTTTGGGTCCGGGGGGTAGGTTATGTAAAGGGAAGGTGTTAGCACCCTTTACATCCATGGTTATCCATGGGCTCTTAGTTACTTAGCTCACTTTAAAATGTTTTTGAAATGTGAAGTGTGTGAATAAAAATTTTCTTAAGTGTTTTATAATGATCCATGTACGGATGCGTATAAAACCTTTGTTTTGAAAATTTGTTTGAAATGTGTGGAGTGTTTGAAATGTTTTGAAGAGTGAGCGAGTATCTAAGAGGAACCTACCCTAAGTTTAAGTCTTTTCTGTTCTTGAATCCTTTAAGTGGTAAGACTATCCCTATTATTAAGGAATAGGTAGTCATTACCTTGGATGTGTGGGACAAGTGAAGGGACATCTGTTACTTAGGCAACTGTGGGGTGTATAAGCAATTCGAAGGGACTTATCATCTTTATTCGAAAGGGACAAGATCATTACGAAGGCAACATTCGAAGGGACTTGATCTTTTTATCTGTTTAGGGACTAGATGATGTGAGATGAGGGACTTTGCTTTATACACCCTACTTGACCTTTTGTAATAGGCAACATGAGAGGTATCCTTAAGGAAGTGAGATGGCGATCAAAGATCGACTTACGTGTGTGAGTGTACAATTTTAAATATTTTATCTTTTAAATTAGTGATCTAAATTCAATTTTAAGTACAAACATGTTTCACTCCCTATTTTACTAACCATAGCATTTAAAAATAAATATTTAAACATCACTATTAAAATATTACATCCAGGAGACAATTACATAATAATCATAATTAAAACAAATTAAATAAATAAGCAAAAATAAATAATAATAATAATATAATTGGGTTAGTAAAAATAATAATAATAAATCACAATATATAAATAGGGTTAGTAATAATAAAACAAGTATCATATAAACATAATTAAAAGTATTAGCACAATAATTAAAAGATCAAATTTTTATATGAACAATTATTATTTAAGATTAATAGGAAAATATAAACAATTATATACTAATTATCATAAAGTTTTAAATTATATACATGCTATAAAAATTAAGTTAATTATAAACATATTATGAAAATAAATTTTAATTACAAAATTAAATTAAGAATTTTAATTATTTTAAGCATATTTATATACAAGAATTAAATTATAAACAAATTATATAATATATATACATGACTAAGGTTTATAAATAATAAATTGAAAATTATAATAGAATTAAATTTTAAATAGAAGAAAATTAGGGTTTGTGAAAATTATTAGGGTTAATCTTGGTTTATGAAAATACTAGGGTTTTAACTATATTAAGGTTTTAAGAATTAATTTAAACATTATACAAAATATAAATACATATAAATATAAACATAAATACACTAATTTAATTTTTAAAGAAAATAACAAGAAAATTTTGTTTTAACAAAATAAAGTTTAATTAGAAAATGTTTTTATATATTTTTTAGAAATTTATTTTGATTAATTAAAAACTAAAACAAACATATCAAAAATAAATGAAAATAAAAACCCTAAAAAATAGGACCTGGGATTTGAACCCAGGTCCTTTACCTGGATGAAGACTCTCCAAAACCATCTGGGCTGCTGCGCGCATGTGATAGCATTCCACCTCCACTTGGTTTTGTTCTCTTCCTGGAAAAATCATGAAAAACAAAAGAAAATGGCACAAAAGGCCTGGGGGGATTCGAACCCAGGACCTTTAAACAATACACAAACGCACTTACCATTCCAGCCGGGAGGGCGCAACTGTTAATACAACCAACACAATTCATTATATTTTAAGTCTAACAATTAAAATGGAAAACTAAGAAAAAACTGCTGCAGCCAGGATTCGAACACAAGCCTTCAAGCATCACATATACATCTCTCACCACTAGACCAATGCTGCAGTTGTGAAATAATATCAAACAAAATCAATAAAATATTAAAATTAAATTTTAAATCAAAATTTGGCGCCACTGATCATCTTCTTCTTCCTCCAGACCTGGGAATATTGCTGCGAATATTCCTAGGCAATTTCCTGCGAATTCCAGGTTGTAGCAAAACCTATGAATCCTAACTATCATCAAAACAGTGAAATTACATCAAATTAAAAGCGCAAACAAGGTCTAGAGGTTGATTCGAATCGATCTATGGTTTTAGAATTCGTTTATACTTGATGAATCAGAAAGCCCTAAAGCTCAACCGAAACCCTAAAAATGGTGAATCTCATTCTAGGTGATGGAACTTCACAAAACCTGCCCAGAATCAATCTATAACTTATCACAAACAAGAAACATTAATCAAAATTCATTAAAAACCAGTCAATATTTAGAATCGAAAATCAAAAATTTCATGAATATGATGAATCGGATTATGCATATGAGCTTGTTTTTGATGCTTTTGATGGCTGGGATTGGTTTAGTGATGTCCAAGGAACCCTTCCATGTCTTAAAAATACCTTAAAAGCTCTTGTAGGGAGGAAACCGAATTGAAGTTTTTGTGAGATTTTTGAATGTATGAACTTACTCTTGGAGGCCAGGAATTCGTGTGCTATGCATTAGGTTATGTTGTATACTTATAGTACAATGGAATTAGGTCAAAAAATTTGATTGTTGTATGAAGTTTTTGATTGAAAAAGATTGAAAAAGATTAGAACTTAAACTTCAAATATTTGTGAATTCAACCTTTCTATTTCAAGCCAATCTTCATCAATTGTGAGTCAATCCAATCTAAATCATCTTTATGACCTTCTAGAACAAGAAAATATTTTAAATCTTCACATTTGATATTTTATTTAAATTTAAAATGATTTTTAATATAAAAAATCATAATAAATAAATTAAATAAAATAAAATTATGAAAATATCAAATAATTTTCGTGCATGATGTATTTGTATGGATTGGATCATCACATGGCAAGCCCATTTAGAAAAATTTGGTTTTAAACCTCCATTTGCTTCATAAACTTCCCTAAAATTTCCCAACTTTGCAAGGGCACACATCCTTCAATTTTAATGATATGAGGGTGATTTTGGACATTTTATAAAGCTTGAAGAGTCCTATAACCAACCCCATTGGTTTCATGTCCATATCATTTACCATTCTCAAGTTATGCCCTTTTGAAGTTGTTGACTTTTTGTTGACTTTCAAAAGGACCTATAATGTCTTAGCTCATACCTTCCAAATGAAGCATTTTTGGGCTTGGCTTGTGATACACAAATTTGTAGAGAATTCAATTTCCTTCAAAATGAGCTTTGTATGGGAAAAATGTGATGAAGCATGTGAAAGTTATGGCTGGTCAAAGTTCAGTTGACTTTTCCTGAGGAAACCCTAATTTAGAAACCTCTGATTCTTGATGATCTGAAATCTCCTTGATGAATCATGATAAACCCTTGATCAAATGATGAATTTTACTTCATATACTTGATTTTGGAAAAAAATCATGAAGTTTGACTTTGGTTTGACCACAGTTGACCTCAGTTTGACTTTTTAACTGCTTTGACTGATTTTGACTTATCTGATCATTTGACTGAGCAAACCTTTGAGAAAAGTTCTGAAATTTGTCATGGGGATTCTTAAACACATATAAGATGTTATGAAGCTCACTTGAAGTCTTGGAAATCCATTTAGCCTGATTAAAGTCAAAACCCTAGTTTTGGATGCACTGCTTAGGAGGATGCATTGTCTGAGGGAATTGTCAAATCTTCTGACCCATGATGAACTTTGTGAACCTTGTGAACCTCATAAGGTGTCTTGTGAACCTTGTGAACCTTATAATATGTCTTGTGAACCTTGTGAACCTCATAAGGTGTCTTGTGAACCTTGTGAACCTCATAAGGTGTCTTGTAAACTTCATGATCCTCATGAAAGGTCTTGTGAACCTTGTGAACCTTCTTAGCACACAAAGTCTTGTATTGTGAGGGCAAATTTTGGGGTGCAACAGCTGCCCCTGTTCAATTTTCTGAAACCTGAGGGGTTAGATTGGTATATTTTCCAGTTGTGACCTGGAAGGTTGAAGGGGATTGAACACAAAAGCCCAAAAATTTGCACTCACCGGTGCGTAGAGTGATACTGCTGACTAGTTGTATATGCTTGAGTGGGCTTAAAGATGCCACTTGGAGAAAATTTCTTCAAATACATCTCTTGGAGGATAAAGTAGTCCAAAATATGAAGATATAATGATAGCTTTCAGGAGGATAAACAACGTCCTGAGGTAATGATATGCTTTCAGGAAGATAAACAACGTCCTGAGGAAATGATGTAACCTTTGGGAAGATAAACAACGGCCCAAAGTCTTGATATGCTTTCAGGAAGATAAACAACATCCCGAGGAAATGATATGCTTTCAGGAGGATAAACAACGTCCTGAGGTATAAACATAACTTTTGAGAGGATAAACAACGGCCCAAAAGAAATGGTAGCTTTCAGGAGGATAAACAACGTCCTGAGGTAATGAGGTAACCTTTGGGAAGATAAACAACGGCCCAAGGTCGTGATAGCTTTCAGGAGGGTAAACAACGTCCTAAGGTAATGATATGCTTTCAGGAGGATAAACCACGTCCTGAGGAAATGATGTAACCTTTGGGAAGATAAACAACGGCCCAAAGTCTTAATATGCTTTCAGGAAGATAAACAATGTCCCGAGGAAATGATATGCTTTCAGGAGGATAAACAACGTCCTGAGGAACTGATATGCTTTCAGGAGGATAAACAACGTCCTGAGGTATAACTTTTGGGAAGATAAACAACGGCCCAAAGTCACAAGTTGTTGATGAAGTCTGTCTGCTGGAGAGTTAATCTGAAAAACAAGATTATAACATTCTGTATGATAATATTAGCTTATGCATTATGTATGCATGTATAATATGATGCACTTAAGTAATGTATTATGTGTTTATTTATATGTATGTTATGATGTAAATGATGTATGTATGAATCATGCAGCCTGAAGCGTCTTGGATATCTTCGTATAACAACTGCTGGCCAGGGAAAATAAATCCCGATTTGTTGCTGAAGAATATGAGGAACTTGTTCCCGTCTTGTTTGATAATATAGTATATATAACCTCCCGTCTTCGTTGGATAATAAGGTATATATAACCTCCCGTCTTCGTTTGATAGTAGGGTATACATAACCTCCCGTCTTCGTTCGTCGTACTCCCATTGGAAAAATAAATTCCGACTATCCGTATGAGGATAAAAGAGATGGATATAAATTCCAGGGGAGATGTGACTTGAAGTACTTATGAAGATGGATTTGCCCTACCGGGGGATTTGTATTGTGGGAATGAACTAGCGAAGCTTCGTTGAATTCCTTCCCTCGTTCGTCCTTAGTAAATACTATTACTGCATTTTCATGCATTTCTGGTAAACATCAATCATATTAAGCATTCATGCATTTCTGGTAAACATCAATCATATTCAAAAGCATACATACATTCAAACACAACCAATGGACGTTTCGCTTATGTAAATAGGGTAAAAGTAAATCTGGATTCAAAGATGGAATTTTATTTATATCAAAGAGTGACCCGTACATGGGTAAGTTTATACAAGGAGACAGAAATCCTAGTAAGAGGAATTTGTCGTAAAAAAAAATTACAAAATAAAGAAAATCAGCTATGTGGGAAATAATCCTATTGAGTTTCAATTCTACTATTGCCATTATCTTCAAGTATCTCATCTTCTGCTGTTGAGACGGAAACGATTGGATTGAGCTTTATCTGTGCGAACTTGAGTAAGTAGTACAACTGGTTGTAGTTTCATGGGTGATCTAAACGAGACATAGTCATACGCTTTAATCCCTAACTTTTTCCTGGATTGCCCTTTCAGGTTTTCAATCCACCGGGATACCCTTTTTTGCCCAAGCCGCCCTTTCAGGTTTTCGACTTGCCGGGTGTACATTTTTTATATATATATCCCTAATTTTTGCCCGAACCCTTTTGGTTCGCCGGGATGCCCTTATTTTTTCCTAGGCCAGTCAACCTAGCGGGCCTCTTTTTATGCGTAGTATTTTTTAACTATGTCTGCGTTTACAGGCTGCGGGAAGTCTTCACCGTCCATAGTAGTGAGTATCATGGCACCTCCTGAGAATACTGTCTTGACTACAAATGGTCCTTCATATGTTGGAGTCCACTTGCCCCTAGGATCACCCTGTGGTAATATGATACGTTTGATTACCAAGTCACCAACCTGATATACCTTTGGCTTAACCTTCTTATTAAAAGCTTTGATCATTCGTTTCTGGTACATCTGGCCATGACAAACAGCTGCTAACCTCTTCTCATCAACCAAGTTTATCTGGTCAAGTCGAGTCTGAATCCACTCATCTTCATCCAAGCCTGCATCCTTCATAATTCTTAAGGAGGGAATCTGAACTTCAATGGGCAGAACTGCTTCCATACCATAGACTAAGGAGAATGGAGTTGCCCCTGTTGAAGTACGTATTGTGGTACGATAACCATGAAGAGCAAACGGTAACATCTCATGCCAATCCTTGTAAGTAACAGTCATCTTCTGTAGAATCTTCTTAGTGTTCTTATTGGCAGCTTCTACTGCCCCATTCATCTTCGAACGATACGGAGAAGAGTTGTGATGCTTAATCTTGAACTGCGTGCAGAGATCAGTAATCATAGTGTTGTTCAGATTAGAGCCATTGTCAGTGATAATCCTTTCAGGGATGCCATACCTACATATGAGATTATTCTTAATGAATCGAGCCACAACATTTTTGGTAACAGATGCAAATGAAGCTGCCTCCACCCACTTCGTGAAGTAATCAATAACAACCAGGATGAAACGATGCCCATTAGAAGCAGTAGGTTTGATCTCACCAATCATATCAATGCCCCACATGGCAAAAGGCCAAGGAGCAGTCAACACATTCAATGGTGATGGAGGTATATGTACTTTATCAGCATAAATTTGACACTTGTGACATGTTCTGGAATGTTGGTAGCAGTCAGCTTCCATGGTAGACCAATAGTAACCTGCTCTCAATATCTTCTTTGCCATAGTATGACCACTAGAATGAGTGCCAAAAATTCCATCATGCATATCTTCCATAATTTCATTTGCTTCCTTCTTATCCACACAACGAAGCATAGTTGAATCATGATTGCGCTTGTACAAAATGCCATTACTCAAAAAGAACTTAGCAGAAAACCTCCTCAGAAACTTCCTATCTTTGACAGACGCCCCTCCCGGGAACTCCTGAGCTTCAAGATATCTTTTCACTTCATAGTACCAAGGCTTTTCCTCTGCTTCTTCAGTGCCAATCTCATTGCAGTATGCAGGTTTCTCAAATCTATCAATAGTGATCTTGGGAGCTTCATCATCCCAGCTGATCTCAAACATGGATGCCATGGTGGCTAAGGCATCTGCTAACTGATTCTCTCTTCGTGGGATATGTCCAAAAGTAATCTCTTTAAAATGTGGGATCAAAGACAACACGTGCTCTCTGTAAGGAATGAGATTATCATGCTTGGTATCCCAATCTCCTTTAATCTGACTTACTACCAGGGCTGAATCTCCATACACATCAAGGAACTGAATCTTCATATCAATAGCAGCTTTAATACCCAGGATACATGCCTCATACTCAGCCATATTATTAGTACAATAGAAACAAAGTCTGGCAGTAATCGGGGTATGACAACCTTCAGGGGAACTAACCACAACACCAACACCATTACCAAGTGCATTAGAAGCTCCATCAAAAACCATGGTCCATCGGGATCCTTGTTCAGGTCCGTCATATTGTCCAGGTTCTTTAGTAATAATCATAATATCTTCATCAGGGAACTCAAAACCCATTGACTGATAATCATCCACTGCTTGGTGAGCCAAATGATCAGCTACAACACTCCCTTTAATGGCCTTCTGAGTAGTATACTGTATGTCATATTCTGTTAAGATCATTTTCCATCTTGCAATTCTTCCGGAGAGAGCAGGTTTCTCGAATATGTACTTGATTGGATCCATCTTCGAAATCAACAAGGTAGTATGAGTCAACATATACTGTCTTAGTCGGCGAGCAGCCCATGCCAAAGCGCAGCAAGTTTTCTCGAGCAGTGAGTATCTTGTTTCACAGTCGGTAAACTTTTTGCTAAGGTAGTATATTGCCTGCTCTTTTCGACCAGACTCGTCATGTTGCCCCAATACACACCCCATTGAGTTGTCTAACACTGTTAAGTACATAATCAAGGGTCTTCTATCAACTGGTGGCATCAAAATTGGAGGTTCTAGCAGATATTTCTTGATTTCATCAAAGGCAGTCTGGCACTCATCATTCCACTCCATTACCTGATCTTTCTTCAACAATTTAAAGATTGGCTCACAGGTAGCAGTTAATTGGGAAATAAATCTTGCAATGTAATTCAATCGTCCCAAGAAACCTCTAACTTCCTTCTCAGTACGGGGAGTTGGCATCTCTCGTATAGCTTTCACTTTTGCAGGATCCACTTCAATACCTTTTCCACTGACTATGAAACCCAGGAGTTTACCAGATCTAACTCCAAAAGTACACTTGTTTGGGTTCAATCTCAACTTGTATTTCTTCAACCTCTCAAACAACTTATGCAGATGATCAAGATGTTGCTCTTCATTCTGGGACCTGGCTATCATATCATCCACATATACCTCTATCTCATGATGTATCATATCATGAAACAAAGCCACCATAGCACACTGATATGTTGCCTCTGCGTTCTTTAAACTAAATGGCATCACTTTATAACAAAAGGTGCCCCACTGTGTAACAAATGTTGTCTTCTCCATATCTTCAGGTGCCATCTTGATTTGATTGTAACCAGAGAAACCATCCATAAAAGAGAATACCTTATGCTGAGCAGTGTTGTCTACCAGAACATCAATATGAGGAAGCGGAAAGTCATCTTTGGGGCTAGCCTTGTTCAAATCCCTGTAGTCTACACACATACGTACCTTACCATCTTTCTTAGGTACCGGCACCACATTTGCAACCCACTGAGGATAAGAAGTCACAGCTAAGAACCCTGCATCAAACTGTTTCATTACCTCTGCTTTGATCTTCTCTGACATTTCAGGACGCATGCGACGAACCTTCTGCTTCTTTGGACGACAATCTTCTTTTACTGGTAAACGGTGAACCACAATGTCTGTATCCAACCCTGGCATATCTTCGTAGGACCAAACAAAGATCTCCACATAGTCACGTAGCATCTGAATCAATCTGCTCTTGACACTATCTTCTAATTCAGCCCCTATCTTGACCTCTTTCCTGTTTTCTTCAGTTCCCAGATTCACAACTTCGACTGGCTCTTCATGTGGCTGTATAGCTTTCTCTTCTTGTTGTAACAACCTAGCAAGCTCTACAGGTACTTCACAATCGTCCTCATTTCCGTCTTCAGCTTGATAGATCGGATTTTCGAAATTATAATTGGCAATAGTAGAACTGTTATCAACAGGATCCAGAGTGGATGAGGATCTGCATTTTAGTGATGTGGGTGTGTGTAAGAACACATAGCTGATAAAATAAAAATAAAAGAAAAGAAAAGAAAGACAAGGAACACAATATTTACGAAAACGAAACGTCCACTGATTTTTATTGAATGAAGTATGCAAATGAAATGACATCCCGTAATAAGCACACCATTGTGCCCCGGGTAAGGCACAAGGCTTAAGAGTTCAATTGTTCAAGAAATTACAAACTTAAAAGTAACAACACAGTAATAGTATTTACTCCTGACTAAAGGAGATAGGAATAACATCTTCAGCCTTCCAGTTGTTGAGCCCAGCACCCACAGTAGGAAAAATCCAAGCATCCAAGTTGTAGTCTTCATCATAGTCACCCACAACATTGATCTGGTCTTTCATAATCCCCTGATTGGTGATACGAACAACACGAGCACGACGAACAGCCTTCTGGGATTCTGCAATGAAACCCAAACCAAATTTGTCAGACTTGTATGGAATATCAGGAAGCTGACCCCAAATAGTACAACCACCTTCATCCACCACATCTCTAGCATCTTTAAGGGAGGCCATTGTAGGAGGTACTCTGGTGACCACAGGAACTTTCTTGACAACAGAGGGGGCTTCATAATCATTAACAATCCAAGGAACCACTTCAAATGTCTGACATGGAGTTTCAACATATTCACCTTCTACTTCAAGATACTTGAAGGTGTTCACATGGCTAATCATATACCCTTCCTCTCCGTAGACAGTAACAACCTTCCCTTCTACTGGATATCTCAGCTTCTGATGTAAAGTGGAGGTTACAGCACCTGCCCCATGGATCCAGGGACGCCCAAGCAAACAAGAATACGATGGACGAATATCCATTACATAAAATGTAGCATTGAAAACCTGAGAACCAACTTTGATTGGGAGATCAATTTCTCCATGCACCACTCTTCTCGAGCCATCAAAAGCCTTCACCACTATGTTACTGGGCTTCAGCACAGCATCTTCCGGACTAAGCTTATTCAGGACTTCTTTGGGCAACACATTCAGAGAGGAACCATTGTCTATCAATACATGTGACAGGGTAGTGCCCCTGCATTCAATTGAAATATGTAGAGCCCTGTTATGATCCCTCTTGGCAGGAGTCAAATCAGCATCAGAGAAACCTAACCCATTATCACAGGTCAAGTGTGCAACACAATTTTCAAACTGGTCAACAGAAATTTCATTTGGTACATGAGCATTCTTCAGAAACTTGATCAAGGCCTTGGAATGAGCCTCTGAACACAATAATAAAGACAACATAGAAATCTTGGAGGGAGTATGCCCCAATTGATCAACAAGGTCATAATCACTCTTGCGAATGATTTTCAATACTTCATCCATTTGCTTAGAAAGATCATCAGCAGCTGGCACATCAGTAGGTATAGGTTCAATAATAGGACCTTTGCCCCGAGCATCAGTGGTGGAGGTAGCAGCTGGAGTAACTGCATTCTTGGAAGTAATTGGAGGAGAGAAGACTCTTCCGCTTCGTGTGATCTTACTAGATCCAGCAATATTATCAACATCAACAGGCATATCAGCTAAGGGTTCCTGCTTAACACCATGGATGTAAACATCAGAACCATAATGCCAAGGCACAGCTTTATCAGAAGTATACGGAATAGGACCAGGAGTGGTAATGACCACATGAGCCACTCTAGCTTCAGCAACAGTCTTCACAGGGCCTTCAGCAGTAATCTTAATTGGACCCTTATGAGTGATTTTAACAGGTCCCTTGGAAGTAATCCTTACCGGCACTTTATCAACCATATCCACCTCTTCAATCTTCTTACCTTTAGTTATATGATCCACCATACTCTCCACAGAAGGTGGTGTCCTCTCGAATACTATGGTGTAATTATTCATGAGGCGTTGAATTCCGTCCTTCAGCCTCCAGCAACTATCCGGTCTATAAGCACAATAGACACAATCTTCACGACAACCTGGAAAGAACCCAGCTTTTACTAACTTCTTCTTGATAACAGACAATGGTGTAGTCAAATCTGCAACTGAGGAAATATGTGAATCTTCATCAATGGCATTGACAGTCTTCTCATGATTTGGCATGGGAGCAGTAATCACATTTGGAGTACCCGGAGGGTCAAACTCAATTTCTCCTGCCTCAATCATATCTTGAATTTTGTTCTTCAATACCCAGCAACTATTAGTATCATGTCCCTGACAATTCGAATGATATGCACATCGTGCATTGGGATTGTACCTGGGAGAGGTAACATTAGGATTCTGAGGAGCCTCTTTCAGAGTGATAAGTTCAGCCTTCAACAAGTGTTGCAATGCTTGGGCCATTGACATGTTGATCTTAGTGAACTGCCTTCTAGCCCTCTGTTGATTTCCCTGTGGCGGCTCTGTTGTTGTAGGAGTTGGATTGGAGATATGGACTGCACTCACAGACTGATGCCTTCTACTACGATCAGGTTGACCATAAACAGCATTTGATTCTTTCTTTCCACTGGGAGGCTTCTTTGCAGTACCTGATGAAGAAGTACCCACTTGAATCTTGCCACTCCTTATACCACTTTCTACGCGCTCTCCTGTCATTATCAACTCAGTGAAGCCAGATGATGAGCTTCCAATGAGATGACTGTAAAATGGGTCATTCAACGTACACATGAACATATCAACTAACTCCCTATCAGTTAGAGGTGGTTGCACTCTTCCAGCTAAATCTCTCCACTTCTGAGCATACTCCTTGAAGCTCTCTTTAGCACCCATGGACATGCTTTGCAGCTGCATGCGAGTAGGGGCTAGATCAGCATTGTATTGATATTGCTTATAGAAGGCTTCAGCAAGATCATTCCAATCACGGATGTTGACACTCTCCAACTGATAGTACCATTCCAATTGAGCTCCAGATAAGCTCTCTTGGAAGAAATGGATCCACAACTTCTTATCAGCAGTATGGGGTTGGATTCTCCTGACATAAGACCTCAAATGCAGCTTGGGACAAGAGACACCATTATAAACAACAAAAGTAGGAACCTTGAAACCAATGGGTATAACTACTCCAGATATCAAACTCAAATCTTCAAAATCCAGCCCAGAAGACTTTTGCAACTCCATAGCATCCATTCTATCCACCAGCATCTTGAATTTATCTTCATTAGGCTCATGATAGTAGTTAGCTTCAGAATCAGAGTCCCCCATTGTGTTGTGGAGACTGCCTCCCTCTTTCTCAATCTCTTCAGACTCATAATCTTCCACCTGTTCTTTGGTCTTGACAGGACCTCTGAACCTTCTTCCCATGTTGATCAGGCCACCTGACCTTCTAGTCTTCTTAGTCTTCTTGGCCAGCAGTGTCTTCAATTCATCCTGCCCCTTGGACAAGTTCAGGATCAGCTCTTGGAACTGTGCATTTTGTGCCTGGAGATCCTTAAGTGTTTGTTCAAGAGCCATTGCTGAAATAAACAGCGAGAAGATGAGAAACCTGTGTACCATAAACCTGTGATGCAATGATATGGTGTATTAATGCGTATGCAATGTTTTCAAGGACCGCATGATTTAAATTTGCTTAAACAAACAAGAAGGTAAACTTTTATTAGTAATAAATTTGTTTTGCCTCTTGGGCTTACAAAAGAAATGAAATAAATACAAGAGATGGGGTTTTAAGTCTCCCATGGACGTTTCCTCTTTGTGTTGAGGTATGAATTGAGATTCCGTTCCTCGTGAAGTTGCTTTGTTAGTTCCAGGATTCTTTCTTGGCTTGCTTTGTAATAAGCCTCGAAAGTATCCCTTTGCTCTTTCAACTGGATCCAGGACCTCTGTAAATCTTCCATGTCAGTAGGCATGTCTGGGTGAAAGATGGTATAAGGAGTATCCCCTTCAGCAACAGGTTCCATGGTAACTGGCAGGATGGCAGAATATGGCATCATAAGAGTCTGAGCACGAGATCGCACCTATCTGAGGTAAGCTTCCATAGGAATAGTGTACTTAGGCTCCAGGGTCTTGCTGTCAACCTTGTTTACTTTCCCCCATGCTCGTATGAACCTCTGACGGTAACCTTGCAGATCGTTGTCGTAGTCAAATACAATGCCCTGAATTAACATGTCATGAGGACCATCGCTCCGAGCGTAACCAAACTGTCATAAAGCCAAAGAAGGGTTGTAAGTAATGCCTCCTCTTATGCCTAGAAGTGGCACATTAGGAAACTCCCCACAACGGTCAATGATAGTGACATTCTCCATAGATCTGGGGCACCAATGGATATCTGAATGAGAGAGTGACATAATTCTCTTGGACCACCTGAACCCTTGTTCATTCTTCATCACTGAGCGAGGAAGGTGAGAAATAAACCACCTAGATAGCAATGGTATGCAACACATCAAAGTTCCTCTTGCTTTTGTAGTACGAGTATGAAGAGAGTGCAGGATGTCCCCAAGTAATGTAGGCACTGGATTGTGACTCAGGAATATGTTGATGGCATGAACGTCTATGAACTGATCAGGATTGGGGAACAACACTAAGCCATAAATCAGCAAGGCTAAGATCTCCTCAAAAGCATCATAGCTCATAGCCTTCAAGAACACTTGAGCCTTATCCATTAATACCTTAGCAAGAATACCCTTAACTCCGCTTCTCGTTTCTAGAACAATGTCAGACTTCTTCAGATGTAAAGCTGCAGCAATAACCTCTGGTTTAAGCTCCTTCTCCAAGCCTGTGAAGGGTCTTTGATTAAGAACATGTATACCCAGAAGTTTAGAGAACTCTTCCATTGTAGGAACCAGCTGATAGTCGGGGAATGTGAAGCAATGGTGCTTAGGATCAAAGAACTGAAACAGGACACTCATCATGTCTTCATTGAATCCTGAGGTGACTAGATCCAATAAGTGACCATGTCTCTTGATGAACTGGGAATGATCAGACACTTGAGAAACCAACTCTTTAAGCTTAGCAGGTATGCCCACAAAGTTGATCCTGATGGTGTTTCTACGAGTAGAAGCCATGACCTGCAACAAAGAACAAAGATAAATCCTTTGGTCCTTGAAATGGTTAGTGAAAATGCTATGCTTATGATGCATGATGATGTCATGATGTTATGTTCAATCACAAACATGTGGCACACACAAACAAGTCACACCATAGCCTTAGGTTTAAAGGCTTGCATGAAGTTCAAAGGTAAGTACCCTCCCCTGAAGTTAGCTGGTTCATCCTGTCCTATAAAGTAACCAGGTTCTAAGGGATCTCAATATCATTGATCCTTCACAAGGGTGGTTGTTCAGTAGGCAACTTACTTGCCAACCAAAACCCTCCAAGTTTAGAATCTCAATGAGCATAGTATCGAGTATCAACCAACTTCAGTCTTCACCAAAGCCGGTTATCTCACTACTTTATAAAGGCCAAGATAGGATAACTAGGGTTCTAAAAGTTAGTTAGTGCATTGACAACATATGGCAGCCTCATATTATCCTCAACTTGACTTAAGGAACATAAGCACCAACCAAGAAGTCACACTAACTATGGCCACCAGATCAACCATATCGGTATACGCCGTACAGTTTCCTTGGTCTATTGCCATTTACCTAAGGTACACTAGATCCGGGTTAGGATCTTTCACACATAAGAGCACCCCAACAGATAAGTATAAAGCAAACAAGGTAAACAATTTTAAAGTGATCTAATTCCTAAGGGTACCCTTCTTTTATTAAATCCCCAGCAAAGTCGCCAGTTCTGTAACACGGTGGGAGAACTGACTTTAGTTATGTTGCGGATAGCAAGAGTCGCCACCGACTTTTATTTTATCCAAAGGAAAGGCATAAAAGAACAGGAAATACCTTTTAAAAGATTTTTTGGGTCCGGGGGGTAGGTTATGTAAAGGGAAGGTGTTAGCACCCTTTACATCCATGGTTATCCATGGGCTCTTAGTTACTTAGCTCACTTTAAAATGTTTTTGAAATGTGAAGTGTGTGAATAAAAATTTTCTTAAGTGTTTTATAATGATCCATGTACGGATGCGTATAAAACCTTTGTTTTGAAAATTTGTTTGAAATGTGTGGAGTGTTTGAAATGTTTTGAAGAGTGAGCAAGTATCTAAGAGGAACCTACCCTAAGTTTAAGTCTTTTCTGTTCTTGAATCCTTTAAGTGGTAAGACTATCCCTATTATTAAGGAATAGGTAGTCATTACCTTGGATGTGTGGGACAAGTGAAGGGACATCTGTTACTTAGGCAACTGTGGGGTGTATAAGCAATTCGAAGGGACTTATCATCTTTATTCGAAAGGGACAAGATCATTACGAAGGCAACATTCGAAGGGACTTGATCTTTTTATCTGTTTAGGGACTAGATGATGTGAGATGAGGGACTTTGCTTTATACACCCTACTTGACCTTTTGTAATAGGCAACATGAGAGGTATCCTTAAGGAAGTGAGATGGCGATCAAAGATCGACTTACGTGTGTGAGTGTACAATTTTAAATATTTTATCTTTTAAATTAGTGATCTAAATTCAATTTTAAGTACAAACATGTTTCACTCCCTATTTTACTAACCATAGCATTTAAAAATAAATATTTAAACATCACTATTAAAATATTACATCCAGGAGACAATTACATAATAATCATAATTAAAACAAATTAAATAAATAAGCAAAAATAAATAATAATAATAATATAATTGGGTTAGTAAAAATAATAATAATAAATCACAATATATAAATAGGGTTAGTAATAATAAAACAAGTATCATATAAACATAATTAAAAGTATTAGCACAATAATTAAAAGATCAAATTTTTATATGAACAATTATTATTTAAGATTAATAGGAAAATATAAACAATTATATACTAATTATCATAAAGTTTTAAATTATATACATGCTATAAAAATTAAGTTAATTATAAACATATTATGAAAATAAATTTTAATTACAAAATTAAATTAAGAATTTTAATTATTTTAAGCATATTTATATACAAGAATTAAATTATAAACAAATTATATAATATATATACATGACTAAGGTTTATAAATAATAAATTGAAAATTATAATAGAATTAAATTTTAAATAGAAGAAAATTAGGGTTTGTGAAAATTATTAGGGTTAATCTTGGTTTATGAAAATATTAGGGTTTTAACTATATTAAGGTTTTAAGAATTAATTTAAACATTATACAAAATATAAATACATATAAATATAAACATAAATACACTAATTTAATTTTTAAAGAAAATAACAAGAAAATTTTGTTTTAACAAAATAAAGTTTAATTAGAAAATGTTTTTATATATTTTTTAGAAATTTATTTTGATTAATTAAAAACTAAAACAAACATATCAAAAATAAATGAAAATAAAAACCCTAAAAAATAGGACCTGGGATTTGAACCCAGGTCCTTTACCTGGATGAAGACTCTCCAAAACCATCTGGGCTGCTGCGCGCATGTGATAGCATTCCACCTCCACTTGGTTTTGTTCTCTTCCTGGAAAAATCATGAAAAACAAAAGAAAATGGCACAAAAGGCCTGGGGGGATTCGAACCCAGGACCTTTAAACAATACACAAATGCACTTACCATTCCAGCCGGGAGGGCGCAACTGTTAATACAACCAACACAATTCATTATATTTTAAGTCTAACAATTAAAATGGAAAATTAAGAAAAAACTGCTGCAGCCAGGATTCGAACTCAAGCCTTCAAGCATCACATATACATCTCTCACCACTAGACCAATGCCGCAGTTGTGAAATAATATCAAACAGAATCAATAAAATATTAAAATTAAATTTTAAATCAAAATTTGGCGCCACTGATCATCTTCTTCTTCCTCCAGACCTGGGAATATTACTGCGAATATTCCTAGGCAATTTCCTGCGAATTCCAGGTTGTAGCAAAACCTACGAATCCTAACTATCATCAAAACAGTGAAATTACATCAAATTAAAAGCGCAAACAAGGTCTAGAGGTTGATTCGAATCGATCTATGGTTTTAGAATTCGTTTATACTTGATGAATCAGAAAGCCCTAAAGCTCAACCGAAACCCTAAAAATGGTGAATCTCATTCTAGGTGATGGAACTTCACAAAACCTGCCCAGAATCAATCTATAACTTATCACAAACAAGAAACATTAATCAAAATTCATTAAAAACCAGTCAATATTTAGAATCGAAAATCAAAAATTTCATGAATATGATGAATCGGATTATGCATATGAGCTTGTTTTTGATGCTTTTGATGGCTGGGATTGGTTTAGTGATGTCCAAGGAACCCTTCCATGTCTTAAAAATACCTTAAAAGCTCTTGTAGGGAGGAAATTGAATTGAAGTTTTTGTGAGATTTTTGAATGTATGAACTTACTCTTGGAGGCCAGGAATTCGTGTGCTATGCATTAGGTTATGTTGTATACTTATAGTACAATGGAATTAGGTCAAAAAATTTGATTGTTGTATGAAGTTTTTGATTGAAAAAGATTGAAAAAGATTAGAACTTAAACTTCAAATATTTGTGAATTCGACCTTTCTATTTCAAGCCAATCTTCATCAATTGTGAGTCAATCCAATCTAAATCATCTTTATGACCTTCTAGAACAAGAAAATATTTTAAATCTTCACATTTGATATTTTATTTAAATTTAAAATGATTTTTAATATAAAAAATCATAATAAATAAATTAAATAAAATAAAATTATGAAAATATCAAATAATTTTCGTGCATGATGTATTTGTATGGATTGGATCATCACATGGCAAGCCCATTTAGAAAAATTTGGTTTTAAACCTCCATTTGCTTCATAAACTTCCCTAAAATTTCCCAACTTTGCAAGGGCACACATCCTTCAATTTTAATGATATGAGGGTGATTTTGGACATTTTATAAAGCTTGAAGAGTCCTATAACCAACCCCATTGGTTTCATGTCCATATCATTTACCATTCTCAAGTTATGCCCTTTTGAAGTTGTTGACTTTTTGTTGACTTTTAAAAGGACCTATAATGTCTTAGCTCATACCTTCCAAATGAAGCATTTTTGGGCTTGGCTTGTAAGACACAAATTTGTAGAGAATTCAATTTCCTTCAAAATGAGCTTTGTATGGGAAAAATGTGATGAAGCATGTGAAAGTTATGGCTGGTCAAAGTTCAGTTGACTTTTCCTAAGGAAACCCTAATTTAGAAACCTCTGATTCTTGATGATCTGAAATCTCCTTGATGAATCATGATCAACCCTTGATCAAATGATGAATTTTACTTCATATACTTGAGTTTGGCAAAAAATCATGAAGTTTGACTTTGGTTTGACCACAGTTGACCTCAGTTTGACTTTTTAACTCCTTTGACTGATTTTGACTTATCTGATCATTTGACTGAGCAAACCTTTGAGAAAAGTTCTGAAATTTGTCATGGGGATTCTTAAACACATATAAGATGTTATGAAGCTCACTTGAAGTCTTGGAAATCCATTTAGCCTGATTAAAGTCAAAACCCTAGTTTTGGATGCACTGCTTAGGAGGATGCATTGTTTGAGGGAATTGTCAAATCTTCTGACCCATGATGAACTTTGTGAACCTTGTGAACCTCATAAGGTGTCTTGTGAACCTTGTGAACCTTATAAGATGTCTTGTGAACCTTCTGAACCTCATAAGGTGTCTTGTGAACCTTGTGAACCTCATAAGGTGTCTTGTAAACTTCATGATCCTCATGAAAGGTCTTGTGAACCTTGTGAACCTTCTTAGCACACAAAGTCTTGTATTGTGAGGGAAAATTTTGGGGTGCAACAGCAACACCTAACTGCTGGAACGCGCACTTGACACTATCAACTTAAAAAACACAAAAAGACCGTGGTCCCCCTTAGTTAGCTGAACTACGGTGGTCTGATTCTCATTAGGAGATACGTAGGCCCAAGAGTGATGCTTGTCGACCCAAATCCCGTTCTGTTCAGAACTACGTGGACTCTGATTCTCATTGCGATGAGATACGTCAGGCTGGGGTGCGATGCCCTCTCGAGTACTTTTTTTTCTATCACCCATTCGTTTTTGTTTTCCGTTTTCGTTCTCGTTTCTTTCCATTTCTTTTTCAGTTTAGCAGTAGATAGAGCTTCAGATGACTACACCCTTTGAGAAGAACAACGAGCGTGGATCTCATCGAGTATGATAGACACAAATGGTGTTAAGACTTTTCCTCCATTTAACCGACTCCCGAGCCCAGACTTGGTTGCGATGACCTCATCTTTTTCTTTTCCCTAAGGTTTTCATCGATTGTTCTCCTTTCCCTCGTCGGGATATAGTGCAACAACCGATCATCAACCGTCAAATTTTTCGCATAGCATAGTGTCCTTGAAGTGAGCTGTCCCGATGTTACAACATCCTTCGGAAAACGGAAGATTGAGTAATAATACTCCATTTTATTATAGCTGGACCAAATGTCATCTATGTGGTTCACGCCTTTGCGGAGAAACACACCGGAAAAGGGAATGTTCAGCGACACAGCCAGAGCACCTAAATCCTCCTTAATTTCACAGTTTCTAACAAGAGTATGCAGCTTATGTTTACCATGTCTATCCAAGTTGAGTGAGAAGTTATGCATAAAGGATTGGACCAAATCCGGGTAAACTTTCCCGTTGTCAGCAACAAAGTCACTCATGCCTTGAAATTCTAGCAATGCAGGAAACTTAAAAGTTGGAGGTTTGAAGGATTTCAGAAGAACATATTTACCCTTAAGCAATGGTCTGACTCTGACTTTGAAATCTAGCCTCCTCTTCTTGGTGGATTCCATTGGTGTTTCTGCAATTGGAATTTCTTCTGACACCGAGGCAGGTTCCTTTCCTTTCCTTTGGGGTGCCATGAACAAATGATGGAGTTAGGGTTTGGAAGAGATGAAATTTTTGGATTTGATGTTAGGTGAGTTGAATGAGGTTTGAAGAAGGTTTATAAAGATTAGGAGATAGTGGGTTTTAATGGGGGTTTGATTTGTTGAAGGTTGGAAGTTGGAAGAAGATGATAAATAGTGTTTATTGTAGTCAATGGTTGAAGAGTCAAAACATGTGAATGTGAATGAACTAAACATGCAATGTAATGTACTAGACACATGTATATTAAAGACATAGTAAAAAAAAAAAAAAAAAAAAAACATAATTCTGAACGTGCGCTGGAAATCCAAATTTTGGATGTGATAACCGGTTAACGGTTAAAAAATTTCAATTTTTTGAAAAATCCAGCAGCATGTTTTAGAGAAAGTGGACAAAGTTTTTCATGAGAAATTTTCATAAAGTGTTAGCACTTATCAAAACGCAACTTTCGATCAAAAAATATTTTGAAACCAATTATTTTCGGGTATACAAAAGTGAGAAAAACGGAAACCGGCGAAATAAAAGTGCTAGCATTTTATGACACAAAAGTGAACAAACATACATATAATGCAATAAAAACATACAACAAGCAATTTTTAAGTTAAGGTTAGATGTCACCTTCATTGAGAATACCAAGTTTTCGTCGAATCTTGAAAAATTGCTCTTTAGCCAACGGTTTAGTGAATATATCGGCGAGTTGATTGTGTGTATCCATGAACGTAACATCGACATCTCCGTTTAGAACATGATCTCGAAGGAAGTGATGTCGGATATCTATGTGCTTTGTTCTTGAATGCATGACCGGGTTCTTCGTTATATTTATGGCACTTGTGTTATCACATCGGAGAGGGATACAACCGAGGTCTATACCGAAATCGAGGAGTTGTTGTTTAAGCCACAAGATTTGGGCACAACAACTTCCTGCTGCGATGTACTCCGCTTCGGTCGTGCTAAGTGCAATGCATGCTTGCTTCTTACATGCCCACGACACTAGTGCATTCCCGTAAATGTGACAAGTACCACTTATACTTTTTCTATCGGTCTTACATCCTGCATAATCAACGTCAGAATAACCAATTAAAGAACATGTACTACCTTTAGGATACCATAATCCGACGTGCGTCGTTCCTTTGAGATACTTCATGATCCTCTTCACGACGGTGAGATTTGATTCTCGGATTAGCTTGAAAGCGGGCACACAAACAAACACTAAACATAATGTCAGGACGGCTTGCCGTCAAATATAATAGTGAACCGATCATACCTCGATACTTTGTAATATCTATTGAAGTGCCGGATAGATCTTGATCAACATATGTTCCGGATCCCATTGGAGTAGACATTTCTTTGCAATTGTCCATATCGAATCTTTTTAATAATTCCTTGAAATACTTGGATTGGTTGATGAAGATGCCATCCTTTGTTTGCTTGATTTGTAATCCAAGGAAGTAGTTCATCTTTCCCATCATGGACATCTCGAATTAACCTTGCATCATAAGAGATAATTCTTCGCAAAGATCTTTGTTTGTTGAACCGAAGATGATGTCGTCGACATAGACTTGAACTAGTAAGGTGTTTCCCTTGAAAATATTGATGAACAAAGTCTTGTCAACCTTTCCTTTCGTAAAACCCTTCTCACAAAGGAAGTTGCTAAGACGATCATACCATGTCCTTGGTGCTTGCTTTAAGCCATAAAGAGCCTTCTTCAACTTGTAGACATGATAGGGATTCTTGAAGTCTTCAAAACCTGGAGGTTGTTTGACGTAGACTTCTTCATTTATATAGCCATTTAGGAAAGCGCTTTTGACATCCATCTGGTACAACTGAAAATTCATTGAACAAGCGTAAGCAAGTAATAATCTAATTGCTTCTAACCTTGCTACCGGAGCAAATGTTTCATCAAAGTCGATTCCTTCTTCTTGGTTGTAGCCTTGAGCGACCAATCTTGCTTTGTTACGAACTATGATTCCGTTCTCGTCAAGTTTGTTCTTGAACGCCCATCTTGTGCCTATGATATGTTTGTTGTCCGGTCTTGGTACAAGAGTCCAAACTTGGTTCCTTTCGAATTGGTTGAGTTCTTCTTGCATAGATATTATCCATTGATCGTCGCCTAAGGCTTCATCGATTTTTGTTGGTTCAATTTGAGATACGAACGCCATGTTGAGACAAGCATCCTTGAGATTTAGTCGAGTTGCAACGCCTTGGCTAATATCACCAATTACTTTATCTATCGGGTGATCTCTATGAGTTATCCATTCTTTAGGAAGATCTTGATGTTCTTCAATAGTTGGTGAGTCATCTTCTTGTGATATTGCTTGTTCCTTTGATGTCTCCTTTTGTTGTTGCGATATATCTACTACATCATCATCATCATCCACAATAATATTATCCTCTTTCGAGGGGTTAGTCTCATCAAACGAAACATGAATAGATTCTTCAATAGTAAGTGTTCGTTTATTGAAAATTCTAAAAGCTTTACTTGAGAGAGAATAACCAAGAAATATACCTTCGTCGGACTTCTCATCAAACTTACCAAGGTTGTCCTTGCCGTTGTTGAGAACGAAGCATTTGCATCCGAATATGTGGAAGAAAGATATGTTGGATTCCCTACCCTTGAACAACTCATATGGAGTCTTCTTGAGAATTGGTCGAATATTGACACGGTTACTTACAAAACAAGCCGTGCTAACCGCATCCGCCCAAAAATATTTAGGAAGATTTGAGTCGCTAAGCATTGTTCTTGCAAGTTCCACTAATGCCATATTCTTCCTTTCTAAGACACCATTTTGTTGAGGAGTCCTTGGTGCGAAAAAATTGTGAGAGATTCCATGCTCTTCACAAAAATCTTCAAATGATGAATTTTGAAATTCGCCACCATGGTCGCTTCTAATGGAGACTATTGAGAGTGACTTCTCGTTTTAAATTTGCTTGGCATACTTCTTGAATGCTTTGAAGGCATCACTTTTCTGCACTAAAAACAATGTCCATGTGTATCTAGAGAAATCATCAAAAATAACTAAGGCATAAACGTTACCTCCGAAGCTTTTTGTTCTTGATGGACCGAAGAGATCCATATGTAACAATTGTAGTGGTCTTGAAGTAGATATCACTTTCTTGGTCTTGAAGGATGTTTTGGTTTGCTTCCCCTTTTGACATGCGTCACAAAGCTTATCCTTGATAAACTTTCTATTTGGAAGACCAACAACTAGATCATGCTTTATTAATTTGTTTAAATGCTCCATGTGAATGTGAGCAATCCTCTTGTGCCAAACCCATGCCTCGTTGTTGTTTGCCATTAAGCACTTTACCTTCAAGGAAGAGTCATCAAAAGAAATCATGAAAATGTTATTAAATCATTTACCTTTTAGCAAGAGTTCATGAGTGACTTCATGTTCTATTAAGCATTCCTCCTTTGTGAAGTTGATTCGGAACCCTTTGTCACACAATTGACTTATGCTAAGAAGGTTGTGTTTAAGGCCTTCCACATAAAGGACGTCTTCGATGATTGTATGAGGAGATGCACCAATGGTTCCAACTCCAAGAATCCTTCCTTTATTATCATCACCGTAAGTAACGAATCCTTTGGCCTTAAGAGATAGACTTGAAAATTTGTTGATATCGCCCGTCATATGCTTTGAACAACTGCTATCGAGATACCATTGAGTAGAAGTTGTTTTTAAGCATACCTACAAAACAAAGTCAAGTATTGTTAGGTACCCAAATTGCTTTGGGTCCTTGATAGTTAGTACCCTTTTCAACCCACACATAATGCCCTTTAGCAACACCAATGTTGCGCACATAGCAAGCATTAGGTGTGTGGCCTTTGATTCCACAATAAAAACAAATAGGTTGAAATTGACTTTTATATCTAGGAACATATTTTTGTTTCTTAATGATTCTTTTCTTTTTGTGACTTTGATGCATAGTTTTAGAATTTTTAGTCTTTTCTTTAACAATTTGTTCACTAGCTTTTACGAAAACGGTTTCACTTGTGCTTGGTTTGGAAAACTTAGAATATCCTAAACCACTTTTGTCATTGGGATATCTTTGGTGCCTAAGAATTTCCTCCAAGTCAATTTGACCTTTTTCATATCTTTCTAATACTCTTTTAAGTTGAACAATTTGAAAAGATAATGACTCACAATTTTTGCACGCAAGGCTTTGTTTTTCATCCAATACTTTTTGTTTTTCATTTTCAATGTACTTTTCAAAAGATGTATTTTGTTCTTCTAAAGATAATATACGTTTCTTTTGGGATGAAATATTTTTGTACAAAGTCTTGCATTCTTTTAGAAGTTCATCTATGACTTCTTGCGCATCATTTTCATAAATTGAAACGTTGCTACTAACCTCGTCATTTTCTTCATCGGAGTGATGTGAAGCCATTAAAGCCATATTTGCACATTCATCGCTTTCCGATTCCGATGAGGAACTAACTTCATTATCGTCCCAAGAAACATAAGCCTTTTTATTTTTGAAGTCCTTCTTGCCTTTGAATCCTCCTTTCTTTGCAAGTCTTGGACAATCCGGTTTTATGTGACCTTGCTTCCCATATTCATAACATGTGACTTCTTGAATCGATGTGGATGCATCCTTCTTCCTGAAATGTTTATTCTTTTTAGGAAAAGAGGAATTTTTATTTTTGTTAAAAAACTTACCAAGCTTCTTAACAAGAAGCATGAAGTTCCCATCTTCGGAAGTCTCGTCATCTTTGTCATCCTTCGTGTCAATCTTCAAAGCAATTCCTTTGGACTTTTTCTCTTGACTTTCGTGCTTCTCGAGCCTTCCAAGTTCCAATTCGTGCTCTTGAAGTTTGCCAAATAGAGATGCGGATGTCATCGTTGAGAGACTCTTCTTCTCCGAAATAGCGGTCACTTTCGGTTGCCATTCCCTTGTCAAGGACCTTAGGACTTTCAAATTGAGATCGTCGTGGTGAAGGTCTTCCCGAGTGCAATCAAGTGGTTTGTTAGATGAACAAATCTTTTTTGTAAGGCAACAATAGATTCTCCGGGCTGCATACGGAACATTTCATATTCTTGACTCAACGTGTTAAGCCTTGATCTTTTTACTTCTGTTGTTCCTTCATGTGTTTCTACCAAAGTATCCTAAATCTCCTTTGCCGATTTGCATTGTGATACGCGGAAGAATTCGTCCATACTAAGAGCGCTTTGGAGTATGTTGATTGCCTTCTTCTCATTTAGGATCTTCTTCTTATCATCTTCATCATACATATTCTTCAACTTTGTGGTTCCAACGCCATTGATCACATTAACAGGATTATGAGGAACTTTTTCGATTGCTTCCCATATACCTTCTCCTTGGTCTTCAAGATGTGCCTTCATTCTGATTTTCTAAAAATCAAAGTATTCGCCGGAGAAGAGCGGAGGCTTGTTGCTACTTCCACCATCTTTGAAAACAAGATTCGAGTTTGCGGAAGCCATATAGGATCTTGTAGGAACAGGTTACCTAAACCTGCTCTGATGCCAATTGTAAGATCAAAGTGCGCCTAAGAGGTGAATTAGGTGTTATAAATTTTTTCGATTCTTTTTCTTTGATGGATGGATTTTTCTTTTTATGGTTTATGGTATGAAAACGATAAAGCAAGAAATAAAAAGTGACACGGAGATTTATCCTGGTTCCCTTCACAATCCGAAGGTACATCCAGTCCCCTTTCAAACACGAAAGAGATTTCCACTAGTTTTTAGAAACGTACAACCTATCACACCTTCAAATGGTGAGGCCTACTTTCTAAACAACTAATCAACCTAGTGTGCTAGAACAATCCTCTTGCAACATTATCCCTTGTGTCCAAACAAACCTTGGATCACAAGTCACAATAGAAAACCTTTCTATAATTTTTTGTAGTTGGAGTGAGTAATACAATGATTGGTATCAATATAAAATTGATCTTCTCCTATGTTCAAAATTCACTTCTCAAAATTCGATACAAGTGATCAAATGAAATATAAAATATGATGAACTATGAACACTTTTAGAAGTATGAAAAATATTTGAATTTTAGTGAATTTGATTGAGTGATAATTTTTGAAAATTTCTTGGAGGTGTTTATGAATTTGAAAATTTAAGAATTTATAAGAGTCAAAACACCTATTCAAAAAGGTATGAATAATTATGAAATAAATTATTGAAGAGGTATAACATTTAAAAAATATTTGAAATGAAGAGAAACAATTTTTCAGAAAACCTTCAGTGTTAACCGGTTAACCATATGGGTTAATCGGTTAACACGTTGAAACGTTGCCAAAGAATTCAAAAATTGGGACCGTTAACCGGTTAACCCATATGGTTAACCGATTAACACTGTTAAAACTCAGAAAAATATTTTGATTTTTAAGTGTTAAAACAGTTCTGATTTATTTCAAAATATGCATATACAGTGAATTATCATGATAAATTATTTTGAACACTTGTATATCATTCTAAGGAGTGTGTTTTGATATACCTATTCCTTGTGTCCAAGTCTTGAAAAGTTTGCACAATAGCTTGATTCGAACGATAACATTTCATTGATGATGCATAGCCATGATCTTGATCTTTGTTGACATCTCGACTTTTTGCAATACGGAATGAGCTTGAATATTGTTGACGTCATCAAAACCTTGAGCTTGAAGTATGCTTCTACACTTGGATGTTGGTATTAATTAACTTTTGATCGAATCTTTTATTTAATAGATTTTGAGTTTATTAATTGAGATATTAGGTGTGTTTCTTGATTTTAATTTTAGTTAATTCTTGATGGTCTTGGTGATTAACTTTGATTAATTGTGTTTAGTTGTTGGTGAACTTTAGTTTAGTTGTGTTGATTTTAGAATTGATTAAGTTTTGTTAAGTGGATATTAATTGAGTCTTGTAATTAAATTTTGATTGATTTTATTTGTTGTTCACTTATGTTTGGTTTCCAAGTTTTTCCTTGGGTGCCTAATTCAACTTAATTTTGAATTAAGTTGGAATAAGATAGAAAACTCAACTATAGGATTAATCGTTGCATGATAACATTTAGGATTGAGTCTCCCGTTAGTATTTTTCTCTTAAGCCGTTGAGTCTTTCTCTTTCTCCTCATAACGAAAATCCGAAAACATCTAATAAATACAAAACAACAAAAATATTTCTTTAAAAGACTTGAACCAAACTTCAATCGTCTTTCCTGCGGGATTCTTTTCTCATCTTACTCTGGTGCAGACGCAAGACATGTCGAGTCCATTCTACCGCAAATAGGTAAAACGCCTGTGTGGCAACACCTAACTGCTGGAACGCGCACTTGACACTGTCAACTTAAAAAACACAAAAAGATCATGGTCACCCTTAGTTAGCTGAACTACGGTGGTCTGATTCTCATTAGGAGATACGTAGGCCCAAGCGTGATGCTTGTCGACCCAAATCCCGTTCTGTTCAGAACTACGTGGACTCTGATTCTCGTTGCGATGAGATACGTCAGGCTGGGGTGCGATGCCCTCTCGATTCTGTTTGTTTCTATCACCCATTTGTTTTTGTTTTCCGTTTTCGTTTTCGTTTCTTTCCATTTCTTTTTCAGTTTAGCAGCAGATGGAGCTTCAGATGACTACACCCTTTGAGTAGAACAACGAGCGTGGATCTCATCGAGTATGATAGACACAAATGGTGTTAAGACTTTTCCTCCGTTTAACCGACTCCCGAGCCCGGACTTGGTTGCGATGACCTCGTCTTTTTCTTTTCCCTAAGGTCTTCATCGATTGTTCTCCTTTCCCTCGTCGGGATAAAAAACATATCGATGGCGACTCTTCTGTTTTTCCGCCGATTGATTTTCGTGTTGCGACTTAATGGTTTCGTATTTCTTTAGATAATAGGAAATAAAATTTTCTAAAGTAAATGTCTATTCATGATTTCATATAGCATTGAAATTAGAAGTGCATTGATAAGCTAAATTTTTGTTTTTCCTTTGATAGTAGGAAGTCGGTTTTTCTAAAGCAAATGTCTAAAATAAAGTTAAGGTGTAATGGTTTGCTCATCAGGAGTTTTATTTTCTAAATTAAAAAATATGATCATTTAATTTTATTTATTTTCAATTGCACAACATATTATATCTTAATTTAATATTCATATTTTTATTTTAACTTAATAAGATTTAAATAAGTGCACTATATTTCTATGTCATAACAATTATTGAATAAGTGATATTGTCAAATAACTTTTGTATATCTAAAGAGATAAAGTCTTTCAGCTTTCAATATAAATGATAATATCAAATATTAATTGTTAAATAATTTAATCTTTATAATTAAATAAATAGAAATATTTTTTTAAAAGTGATTTTATGAAATGGTCAAATAGAAGAATTAATTAACAGAGAGGAAGTATAACTTAGAAAGAACCATCTTCCACTGGAACAAGAGTCTTGAACCAGAAACGATCCTTGCAAACATGTGTTGTGGCGCCAGAATCAATCCACCACGCGATAGTATCATCCTGCACATAAAATGCTTCAGAATTTAGTGAAACCGAATGTTTAATCAAACTATTCAAATCACAAATTGATTTCTGACCATGGTTTCGGATTGGTCCTTAGACCCCTTTCCTGAACCACTTGCATTCGCGTTATCGTGCTTTTTGCCAGAACGACAATCCTTCTTGAAGTGGCCTGTTTTGCCACACTTCCAGCATTCTAGTTTTGGTTTTTTGTTAGCACAAAAACTGCCCGTTTTGTTCTTGAAAGCGCGCTTTTTTCCTTTGTTTTTGTTGTTATCGTTCTTACCACCCTCTTCGACCATATTAACCGAGGGTCCAGCAATTTCTTTGCCTTTTCCTTTGTCATCCTCATGCGCTCTTAGAGATTCTTCTATGCGCAAGTGACTTCCAAGATTGACCAAAGACAATTCGTCTTTTCCATGCTTCAGATTGTGTTTGAAATCCTTCCACGAAGGAGGCAACTTGTTTATGATGCTTGAGACATATATTGTTTCATCCATCTTCAATCCGTGTTGTGTGAACTGTCCAAGGATTCAGAGGAGTTCATTGAATTGTTCCATGACAGACCTCGATTCAACCATTTTATAATTGTTGAAATCGGTTACCAGGAACTTTTTAATGGATGAGTCCTCTGCCATGTACTTGGATTCGAGACAATCCCACAATTCCTTTGCAGATTCCATGTTTTGATAAATATCAAATAAGGGATCAGACATACCGTTAAGAATGTGCCCTCTGCATATGTAGTCGTCGTTCTCCCATTTTAATCTGTGTCTCAGATTTTCAACTGTGTCGTCCTCCAGAAGTTCAGGAATTGGTGTAGACAGGACGTGCACCACCTTCAACGTTGTCAACATGAAATGCATCTTCTTCTGCCAACGCCTGAAGTCTTGTCCTTGAAACTTGTCCAATTTTCCGAAGTTTGTAGTCATCTCCTTGACGGTGCTTCCTCCAGCCATGATTATCAAAGGATACTTTGTTCGTTTGTAAGAAATGTGGGTATGATAATCCAGGATAACTTCGAAAAATCGTGTTCATACACTTTCCGAATAAAGTATTTAATTATTATGTATAAAATTAATTAATATTAAATATTAATTAATTACGAATGGTCATTCTCCAAAAACCAAGTCTTCCACGTTTTTCTCCACTCCAAGTTCTGACCAATTGAGTAACCGCCAGCTTTGACTGAGCCAGTTCACTCTCCCATGTTTCTCTCCACAAATTTCTACACTAAGTTGATTTTTTTCCTATAAATACATGTTTGCACTTCATTTATTTTTTGCTTCGAATTCTCTCTTCTCTCTCTTGCTCTTTTCATCTATATTTTTTCTTTTTCTTGACTGGTTCTTCTGCCAGATACAGTAATTGGTTTAAAAAACCATCTGAAGGTGTATTTCTAGATTGATTTATCAGATTGCAACTGATAAATCGTGATTTGAACGGGCTGTTTAATCCTGGAGACGTCGTCGAAAATCGACTGCTTTGCAAACTTTTGGCAGTACGACGAAACATCTTAAAGAAAGCGACCTAGTACGTGACTCGTCCCGATAATTACTATGTGCCAATTTTAAATTTTCAAAACCGGAAACAACAATTTTAAGATGTTTTCATAACTGCCATGGCAATTGAGGTAATTATCGGTACTACTGCGGCCGCTTTTGTCTCTGACAAACCGTTTAAGTTTGAGGGATCCAATTTCAAACGTTGGCAAGCTAAGATGAAATTTTTCTTAACTCTGAAAAAGGTTGCCCACGTTCTGATTGAGGATATCCCGGTTGTCTCTTTTGGATCTGCTGATCTACCTAATGGTAAGTCACTTGCAGAATCAGACGGGACTTCCCAAACATCTGAATCAGATGCTGCAAAAACTAAGGCTGTAGCAGATGACTTACAGCTCAGGAAAGAAATCGCCCTATGGCACGAGAATGACTATATGTGCAAAAATCACATTCTGAACGGTCTTACTAATGATCCGTATGACTACTACAGTAGTTACAAGACTGCTAAACAGGTATGGGAGGCTTTGTAAAGGAAATATGATACTGAAGAAGCAGGTGCGAAGAAATATGCTGTCAGCCGCTACTTGAACTACAAGATGGTGGATGAAAGGTCTGTGGAAGCTCAAAGCCATGAAATTCAGAAAATTGCTCATGAAATTATTACAGAAGGTATGCCCCTCAATGAACAATTTTAAATTGCTGTTATCATTGAAAAACTGCCCCCTGATTAGAAAGATTTCAAAAATTTGCTTCGCCACAAAACAAAAGAATTTTCAATCGAGAGTCTGATTACTTGCCTCAGAATTGAAGAGGAAGCTCGGAAACAAGATCAGAAAGATGAAGTCTTAGTTGTTTCTAACAACAAAAAGAGATTCAGTGCGGTTCTGAAGCCTACTGGTAAACCTCTAAAGAATCAGAACCGCAATGCTGCAAACCGAATTAAGAATGGGAATCCCTCTAGGGCATCATCTGCTCAATTTGCTAGGCAACAACCTCCACCTCAAAGAAATGATGCTCCGATTTTCTCTTGCTACAATTGTGGGAAACCGGGTCATATGGCAAAAAAATGTAAGAGCAGGCCTAAACCTGCTGCTGGCTCAAATGCTCAGGTTAACCTGACTGATGAGCAATTCATTGCTATGATCACAGAAGTCAACATGGTTGGTGGAAGTGATGGTTGGTGAATAGACATTGGTGCCACTCGTCATGTTTGTTATGATCGTGCTATGTTCAAGACATACTGATTGTTGAAGAAAAGAAAGTGTTGTTGGGAGATGCTCACACCACTAACGTTGCTGGAATAGGAGATGTAGAGTTGAAGTTCACCTCAGGAAGGACTTTGATCTTGAAGGACGTCATGCACGTTCCTGAAATTAGGAAGATTCTTGTTTTTGGTTTTCTTTTGAATAAGGTTGGGTTTAGTCAAACTATAGGGGCATATTTGTACACCATCACTAAGAATGGTATTTTTGTTGGGAAAGGGTACGCCACTGATGGCATGTTTAAGTTGAATGTTGATTTGAATAAAATTTCTCCTTCTGTTTACTCTTTGTGTGATTTTAATATTTGGCATGGTAGACTTTGTCACGTTAATAAGAGAATCATTTCTAATGCAAGAAACTTAGGCCTAATCCCTAAATTAAATGTCAATGATTCTAATAAATGTGAATTTTGTAGTCAAGCTAAAATAACAAAGACTTCACATACATCAATTATAAAAGAATCTGATCCCCTAGATCTCATACATTCTGATATATGTGAATTAGATGGAAGTTTAACTAGAAATAGTAAACGTTATTTTATCACTTTTATTGACGATTGCTCTGATTATACTTATGTATACCTAATGAAGAATAAAAGTGAAGCGCTTGACATGTTTAAGATGTATGTAACTGAAAATGAGAATCAATTTAACAAGAAGATTAAGAGACTTCGTAGTGATAGGGGAATTGAATATGACTCTAGTTTATTTAATGATTTTTATGTTGAACATGACATTGTACATGAAACGACTGCTCCATACTCTCCTGAAATGAATGGTAAAGCAGAAAGAAAGAATAAAAATCTTATTGAACTTGTTGTTGCAATCACTAGTGGGGGGAAATTTTATTGATTGTTTGCTATGTCCTGAATAGAGTTCCCAAGTCAAAAAGTAAGATCTCACCTTATGAGATATTAAAGAAAAGACAACCAAATTTGTCTTATTTGAGAACTTGGGGCTGCCTAGCTTATGTCAGGATTCCGGATCCGAAAAAAGTTAAACTCGCTAGTAGAGCCTATGATTGCATATTCATTGGGTATGCAGCAAACAATAAGGCATATAGGTTTTATGATCTAAATGCCAAAGTGATCATAGAATCAAACGATGTTGAATTCTATGAAGAAAATTTCCTTTCAAATCGAGAAATAGTGGGGGCACCCAATCGAGTCACATTCCTGTGATAAAAAGTACTGAAAGCAACGACAATGTAGAAACAAAACTTCGAAGAAGTAAAGAGCAAGAGTTGCTAAAGACTATGGGCCCGATTATACGGCTTATAATGTAGAAGAATATCCAATAAATCTTCAAGAATCACTGTCATCTCTGGATGCAGATTTATGGCAGGAAGCTATTAATGATGAGATAGATTCTCTAGAGTCTAACAATACCTGACACTTAGTAGACTTACCTCCTGGTTGCAAACCAATTGGTTGTAAATGAGTTTTGAAAAAGAAACTAAATAAATACAAGGCTCGCCTTGTAGCCAAGGGTTTTAGACAAAAAGAAAATATAGATTTCTTCGACATATTTTCTCCAGTCACTAGAATTACATCCATTAGGGTACTCATTTCAATAGCTACTATTTATAACTTATTAGTACACCAAATGGATGTTAAAACAAATTTTTTAAACGGTGACTTAGAAGAAGAAATCTATATGGAACAACCAGAAGGGTTTGTGATCCAAGGACAAGAAAACAAGGTCTGTAAGTTAGATAAGTCTCTGTATGGACTAAAACAAGCTCCTAAACAATGACATGAGAAGTTTGATAACTTGATGATTATTAATGGGTACAAAGTTAATGAAAGTGATAAATGCGTTTATTACAAATCCGATAATCACATTTGTACTATCATATGTCTATATGTAGACGATTTACTCATATTTGGATCAAACATTCAGGCCATTAATGATACGAAATCAATGTTGTGCAATAACTTTGATATGAAAGACCTCAGAGAAGCTAGCATGATACTGGGTATCAAGATCACGAGATTCAAACAAGGAATTTCTTTGGATCAATCTCACTATGTGGAGAAGATATTAAAGAAATATAAATACTTTGATTGTAAACATGCATGCACACTGTATGATCCAAGTATGAAACTGTTTAAGAACACGGGAAAAAGTGTTAGACAAACAGAATATACGAGCATCATTGGCAGTCTTAGGTATGCCACTGATTGTAGTAGACCCGACATTGCATATGTCGTAGGATTGTTGTGCAAATTTACAAGTAAGCCGAGTAACGAGCATTGTCAAGCTATTGAGCGAGTCATGAGGTACCTTAAAAGGACTATAGACCTCGGCCTACACTATCAGAAATTTCCTGCTGTACTAGAAAGGTATAATGATGCTGATTGGAAGACCTTATCGGATCCAAAGCTACTAGTGGCTATATATTTAGTATAGCTGAAGGAGTTGTATCTTGGAAATCAAAGAAACATTCCATCCTGGCACAATCCACAATGGATTCTGAGATGATAGAACTAGCTACAACTAGTGAAGAAGCAAGTTGGTTAAGATGCTTGATAGCTGAGATTCCCTTATGGGAAAAACCTATGCCAGCTGTGTTGATCCACTGCGATAGTACATCTTTGTTGAGAACCGTTATTATAATGGTAAAAGACGTCAAATTAGAAGAAAGCACATCACCGTTAGATATTGTATCTCCAAAGGAGCTGTAAGAGTGGATCATGTATGCACTGATGAAAACTTAGTGGATCCTTTGATGAAAGGATTAGCTAGAGAGAAAGTCCATAATACATCCAAGAAGATGGGACTAATGCCTATAAAGAAATGATTTACTCATGATGGTAAACCGACCTAAATGACTGGAGATCCCAAGAACTAGGTTCAATGGGTAATAACAAGTTGTGAGTAACATGAAACGACCATGCAAGTGAAGCATGAATCCTGAAGTAATAAGAGGATGATATAATAGAAACTCTTAATGAGATCTATACTCTGTATGAGGGAGTACCTAGGCTACAGGAGTACTCTTGATAGACTCACATATGTGACTGTGGAATTGAGGTCGGTTCCTATGGAATTTCGATGCAGAATTCCTAGAGCCTTCACTAAACCGGGATACTCGTGCAGGGCCATTAAAGCACGTGCTATTAGAATACACCTTACGAAAAGGTTGTGTGCGAGTCTGATGTCTGAGATAGAGTTCAAGACAATAATGTCATTCTTGTTGAATCAGAATCATACTTGCTACAATAAGGTTCAAGTCGTAGATACCTTTGCTTATGCACAATCTTAGAAACGTCTAACGTACTTCTAAAATCACTTTTTAAATTCAAGTGGGGGATTATTGGTATGATGTAAATTTGGAGTAGAAGTTGGAATGATTTATTGATATTTAATGGACAATAAATGCACATAAAGTAGAATTAATATGGAAGTGAATTTGAAAAGATTCATTTTAGTCCCACATAGGAGGAAATACAAATATTAGTAGTGTTTATAAATTCCAACTTGAACAATTGGGATTGGGCCCCAAGGGATACCTAATTTTGTAAAAGGAGTGAGGACACACCCATGAGTCATCTAGACACATGTGCGCGCCGCCGCCACCATCTGTCCGGTCGACCAGCTCGGTTCGGTTCGGTTCGATTCGGTCTAGATGAATTAATTTTTTGAACCCGAATTTAATTCGGTGGAAATTAAATACATTTATTTAATTATTATAGAAAATTAATTAATATTAAATATTAATTAATTATGAATGGTCATTCTCCAAAAACCAAGACTTCCACGTTTTTCTCCACTCCAAGTTCTGACCAATTGAGTAACCGTCAGCTTTGACTGGGCCGGTTCACTCTCCCACGTTTCTCTCCACGAATTTCTCCACTAAGTTGATTTGTTTGCCTATAAATACATGTTTGCACTTCATTTATTTTTTGCTTCGAAATCTCTCTTATCTTTCTTGCTCTCTTCATCTATAATTTTTCTTTTTCTTGACTGGTTCTTCTGCCAGATATAGTGACTGGTTTCAAAAACCATCTGAAGGTGTATTTCTAGATCGATTTATCAGATTGCAAATGATAAATCGTGATTTGAACGAGCTGTTTTATCCTGGATACATCGTCGAAAATCGACTGCTTTGCAAAGTTTTGGCAGTACGACGAAACGTCTTAAAGAAAACGACCTAGTACGCGACTCGTCCCGATAATTAATCTGTGCGAATTTTAATTTCCAAAACCGAAAACAACAATTCACCATGGATATAGTTGACAAAATTCAGGTTTAATGCCTTACCTTTGAAGTACCCTTCAATGAGTTGTTCTTACAGGTTCTTTCCAGCAATCATGGAAGACCTCTATTTGGAATGACTGGTTGGAAATATCATTGGGTTGTCACCCTGCAACATCCATGAAGTGGAACTGTGACAACATCTCAATGACCTGTTGCAAGAAGAAGGAACAACCGATCAAAACCAATTCGCATAATAGTTACATTGTTGAGCTATGTATAAGTTTGTCAGAATCTTAGTCATATTCAAGGAGTTTAATATATCTGAAAATGTTGTTGTGCAACAAGTGTTCATAAAACAATTCAAAAACAAGCAACATGAGGACATGTTGACTTTGATTTGGAACATGAGAAATTGCAACAAAAGACTCGACTAATCCATTTCAATGGAAAACCTTTGCTGTATTTTTGTGTTCTTAGTACAATCCTTGGTATTCTCAATTTCTACCTGCAAAAAAATGTCGATGAATACCATATCATTATATGTTGTTAAGTATTGAAACATCACCAATGGAACTCACATTACAAGCAATGCTTACATGAATACCATGAACAATCAAAGAAGCCATCTGCCACAACCTGAAGCATTTACATGATCAGCTCGCCAATTCCCGAATGACGACTCACTTTGACCTGGAAAATAGGGAAACATTTCACGACAATCAGATCATTTCTTAAGCATACTATAAGAATCCACCAAATAGTGCAGAACATTGCACTAATTAACCAGAAAAGCATTCTAAGCAAGAAAAGTCAGCAACTCAGATCAACATATGGACACCTTAATCACTCTTCAAAGAATCAATCCAATGGGCCAAAATGCTAAGAGATCCTATCATCTTCATGCTCTAGCTCCAAGTATTCCAAGGTGAACCAAATTGAACATGAAAAAAGAATGAATGGAAGTTAACACAAAAACTAATCAGAAAATAAAGCGACTAATATCAAATGGCAAAGTCAGAAATATAACAGGGGCAATGACCAAGTTGCTGCGGTGGTGTTCAAATTCAAACGATATCAAAATTTCTGCATGGTCAAAAGTCTAATGTGAAATCATAGGGACCACAAATATCCTAGTTAGTAGTCATTCTAGGAACAATTTCACAGCCAGATATTGGGGACCACACAAATTCACGGCAAAAGAGGAATTTCGTACAAGCACCTACCTCACGTGATCTTCACAACAAAAAGAATTTTTTCATGAAAGCAAAAATGCCAGCTCACATTGTTCTAACGACCATATTCTCGTGTGGTTCTACACAAGTCACAGAAGTTTACACATACCATCCACAATATATAAGCATTACTATTCATTCATACATAACACCGAAAAAACCTAACAAGAATACAACGGCAACACATAAATCCTTAATCACGAAATCACTAAAGCTCTAAAATCGCAGAGTTGCTTATAGTTTCACATTGAGACTATAATCAAACCGAGCTAAACCTCACATTCCTCTCGGTGTAAAGAACACAACAAAGGAGTTCATAAGAAGGAGAATCTCAGAACAAAGTTAATCATACGCAAAGGGATTTTCTTTTATTCATACCTAATAAGACCCAACGGAGAGGCTCCGTTAGGTATTTTTCTTAAACTTTGATGTTGTTGTTGCCTGTGAATCATGTTGTTTATTGTTGTTGTTGAATCACCGTGTTTGAATGTTTGTTGAATCCATGTCTATCATGTTTGTTTCCATTACTATTTCCGTGTTTAAGTTTGAGTTGTGATTTTGTTTGCTTTCGTTTCTGACGATGCCAATCTTACTATTTGGTTGAGTTTTCGAACTTTCTGGTGACAGATTCGAGATGACAACGAGATTTGAAGTGGGGTTAGTGTTGGTGATTTTCCGTTTGGAGGTGTTTAGTTGGAACGGCGGTGGCCACCGTCTTCTCCGGAGAGAAGGGTGTGTTCTGGTGGGCTTTTTGTAGAGAGAGAGAGAGAGAGAGAGAGAGAGGGGGTCTGCTTTTGTTTTGAATGGCTGAGATGAATTGATTTGGTTTTCATATATTATTTCATTTAACTTATTCTGTATTAATTGAATTTCCCCATATGCATTGATGGTATCATTAAATCATTGTCTTATTTTTCCTTGCTTATTGTGCAACATGCCAGCTTGATTGTTGTCACACATTTCTTTTCTTGCGCAACGGGTTTGTCAAAGAGACCGTACGTCATCCTTTCCTACTTGTTTCTTGTTTCTCATGCTTTTAGTTTATTTGCTTTATGTGATATTTTTTTATGTAGTGAATTTAATATTGGGTTTTAAATATACATAAGAATTTTTGTTTACTGTAACCATGGTTTGTAGGGAGGAAAGTTTTATTTATACTTTTGTTTAAACAACTTGTTCGATTACTATTCACCTGTTGGCTTTATTTTCTTAATTGCCACATGTTCATAATTTTGATTTATATTTTACTTTTTTTTGTTGTTACTTTTTTTTTTGAAAAGGCAAAATATATTAAAGGCACAAGAGATGCCTGAAGAAAGAGTATCAAATTACAACATAGTGTTACTTTTCTTTTACTTTATTAAAAGTGATAGAGATTAAGTATTGGTTATATTATTTTGGATATACATTAGGATTTATCATGATAGTTTTGTTTAATATTAATAAGAATTGTTTTACTTTATTACTATCTTGTTATTTTTTAACTTTTCTAATTGAATCAAAATTCTGTTTTAGTCCATCCAATTTGCTAGTTGTATGCTATTTTTACATACTGTACATCCCTTTTACTCTTGTTTTATTAATCACGTTTTTTTTTGGTGTTGTAAGTAAATTGTAGAATAATATTGATAAGTTGATGTTGATTTTAACTAGATTTTGTTGATAATTTTGGTTGATAATCTTGGATGTTGGTATTAATTAAATTTTGATCGAATCTTTTATTTAATAGATTTTGAGTTTATTAATTGAGATTGTAGGTGTGTTTCTTGATTTTAATTTTAGTTAATTCTTGATGGTCTTGGTGATTAACTTTGATTAATTATGTTTAGTTGTTGGTGAACTTTAGTTTAGTTGTGTTGATTTTAGAATTGATTAAGTTTTGTTAAGTGGATATTAATTGAGTCTTGTAATTAAATTTTGATTGATTTTATTTGTTGTTCACTTGTGTTTGGTTTCCAAGTTTTTCCTTGGGTGCCTAATTCAACTTAATTTTGAATTAAGTTGGAATAAGATAGAAAACTCAACTATAGGATTAATCGTTGCATGATAATGTAACACCCTAATTTTTGCCCTAAGATTTCTTCGCATTCCATCTGCATTTTGTATACAAACAAGACCGCACTGGCTTTCAGGTTTCTTCTCAGATGAAGGGTCTATGCTTCAAGAGGATCACCATTGTTTTTACTTCTTTATATTTATTTATATTTACTGATCTCTAACCAAAATACAAAAAAAAATATGTTGCAGTGTTCTTCTTCTTCTCTGTGTTGCAGGATTTCAAAGATAAGACAGTAATTTCAATTCAGATGCGTTTGTTCAGTCACAATTCGATTTTAGATGGATGTTTGACCTAATATTGGTCAAACTATCAAAAGATTGTTTTGACTGCATGTTATGTGTGCCAGTGGTCTATTACTCAGACAATGCGTTTCCAAAGTTCAAGTGGTGTTGTGTGTGAAAGACATCAGTTATCGGGCAATATTTTGTGCGAAGTTTGGTTTGAATCTTCAATGATCATCAGATCACCAGTTTATCAGCAATTCATTTGAGGATTTATTTTCCTCAGCATGGATTCAAATAATCGAGGCAAATTTCAGATGTTGGTTGTGGCTTGAGTTGTGGATTTTTCAGTGGTTTCACGATGGCTGTTGTGGGCTTGAAGACCAAATTCCATCCATTATCCATTTCTTGATTAAACCATTTTATCCAAATCTTCAATAACCATTTTTCTAGTTCAATTACCCGATTATCCATTTTTTTTATTCACAAAAATTCCAAATTCTAAATTTTCCGATTCCTTTTTTTCAAATAACTATTTCCAGTTATCCATTTATCCACCCGTATCCCATTTCTTATAATCATTTTCATATCTTCATTTCTTTTTTCGATTTTTTTATCCAATCATACTATTTATATATTGTCCATTTCTTTTATCCATTTTTCGATTTTTTTTCCATTTTTCACAAAATATCCATTCTCTATCCAATTTCCATTTTTTTTTCATTTGTTTCCTTTTCATTCAATTTTTTTTTAAAAACAAATCCATAATTCATAAACTCATTTTCTATCCAATTTCTATAAACCATTTTTTAATATCCATTATCATTTAATCCATATATTACAAAATTATTTACCAAACAAAAAAAAAATATAAAATGAAAACAAGGTTCTTTAGTCAAGCTCATGTTTTGTGTTTTTTTTCACACACCAAATAAAATAAAATAAAAAATTTCATACAAAGCCTCACTTCAACTCTCAGCCAAAGCCCACTTCCACAAGCCAAACTTTTCCCAGCTGCACAAAACAAATAAAGCTGCAGCCCAATACGCCAACAACAACTCTTGCAAGCCACTTTCCACACTCAAAATGCACTTCCCAGCCAACTGCTTCTACCCGCACATCAGCTTCTTTCAAGCCAGCTTCGCACGCAACACGCCACAGCCAGCTTCAATAAACCACAACAGCTACAAGTAAAAACGCTCAGCAGCAAGCAACAATTTCACGCCATCCATCATCACGCAAAGCCAACAACTAAAAACACAAGCCGAAAAAGAAGCAAAACAAAGTCAGCCCAACACTTGCCAAAACGCAACAAAGATTCAAATTCAAAGCATGAAACGCAAGGCAAACGAACATCACACAAACAACAAAACGCACATGGAACAACACAAAACGCAACTGATGCGTAATACCCGTGACCTCCAAAACTTTTCCAAGCATCGAAACGCACAACCAAATGAACATAAAACGCAGAAATACAAACGAGAAGCTCACGCGTTCCGCAACTTCAAAAACGCAGCCCCAAGCAAAATGAAACGGCATCACGAATTGAACACTGATTCTTCTATAAATTCAACCTCTCCCTCCTTCAAATCTTAAGCTTAAAAAGCCTCTCAAAGCTCTCCCAAAATTCTGCCCCAAAAATCATAAATCGAAATCAAGCTCCAACCACAGTTCGATTCAAATCTTCCTCTATTCTTTTCCTAATTCGAAAAATCCATTAATCCACCTCCGTATCATTCATCAACACACAACAAATTTTTTTGAGAGAGAGAGATCCGAAAGAAAGAAGTAAGAACAAGGAATTGGAATCGAAGAAGAAGAAGAAGTGTGAATTGTTGAACGAGATTGTGCGATTTCGCGAAGAAGGTAGCGGAATTTTTTTTTTCTCTCCCCTGTTTTGTCGCGGCACATGAGGAAGAAGAAGAGTTGTTCTTCTTGCTTTTTGTTTTCTTTTTCTTTTTTTAATATTCACCATTATTTTATACTTTTTAATAATAATATGTGGATTGGGCCTTAGCTTTGGATCAACTTGCTACTCACAGACCCCTTGTGGATCCCCCCCATATGTTATCTCTTTCACTTTTCCTTTCTTTTTATTATTTTGATTTGTTTTTTTTTTGTTAAAAAAAAGTTAAAATGAAAATGACTTTAATAATATTCTTATTATATTATTAACAGAATTTTGAAAAAGAGTCTTTAAAAATTTTATAAAGATTTTTTTATTTGTTCTTTTATTTGGATGGATTTATTTTTTAATCCATGTTTTCTTTTCCATTTTTTTTATTTTTGGTCGATGACAATCTCCGATTCGTAGATTGTTGTTTTTCGAAGAGGTTTAATCTTCATTATTTCAAATCTATGGATGAATGATCATTTGGATCATTCTCCATACTTTGAGATCGTGATAGGTTGCCTTCGATAAATTCAACGAAAATCTCGATTAAGATTAGACCGTTTTTTTTCTTTTAGTGCGACATGTTTTCGGAGACCGATTCATAATATCGGTTCTCTAACATGTATTAGCACGAATATTTTCCACTTTAATTAGTGGTGGCCGGCCTCATTTGTAGGGTAATTACTTCATAAATTACTCGGCGATTGCTTAACATAGACCTAAATTTGTCCCGATTCGGAATAAGATTCACTTGGATCCGGTTGCCTCGATTTTTTTTTAATCTTTCGTGGTTGTGCTTGATTAAGTTCATCATACCACTTATATGTAAATATTATAATAATGTGAATATAATCCATTTAAATTCAATCTCTCGCACCTTATCCTCTTTATTTCAATTTATCGCTCCTTATCTCTTTTATTATGCTATTATCATATTATATCATATATCATATTGTTTATGTTTATATTGTTGCTTGTGATTTTTCTCTTGTCCATTTGGATACAAAACACTAATAAAGGATTAAACATTAAAAAAGATTGGTGACTTTAATTTCGGACTATGGTTACTATCCTTAGCATTGGAGTTTGGACTTAGATTTTAGGATCTCTCCCTTTGCTCAAGTTGTGATCAATTGAAGACCTTAGCCTCAAATTAAGTTCATTTGTCTTTGAAGATGGAATTCCGTTACCTTGAAGATGTGTTCATAATATGGTTTGATCGCTCTTCTCTTAACTTTTAATTCAAGTCTTAGGATAGTCCCTTCATCTCCTCCCATTTCTTAAATTTTCAAAACTTCTCCCTATTTAAAAATTTTCTTCGTTTTCAAACTTCAAATGCTTTCGCAATCAAACCTTGACTTAGGTCAAGCGATTTTATCTTTTCACTTTATTTTCTTAATAAATGTTAAACCATGTAAATATATCGAAATTCTTTTCTTACATACTTTAAAAAATCCAAAACTCACTCAATTGTTTTGTGCCTTTGTGCACCTTTTCTTTTCATATGTTTAGATATGATTCATTCTTTTTAGCGGAATTATTCGCTAAAGAATGACGACTTATCTCTACATTTTAAAATTAATGCAACTCATTGTTTCTTTTCAAATTTTGTACCACGAACTACGAGGTTTTGATCCCGCATTGCACTTTGTGGGTACGTAGGCATGAGGCGTTAAAACCTCATCAAACACAAAATCATTAAAAAAAAACATTCTTCTCCTCATCTCTTCAATCATTTTCAAGCAAACCAATTTCAAACCAAAAAGCAATAAATATGTCAAAGGGCTCCCGTGGAGTACCTCGGACAAGTAGGGTGCGTAAAACCTTCCCGATTTGTAACCAATCCCCTTACCTGTTCTCTGTTTGTTTCTTTTAGCCTTTGCTTTTAGATTCATTGGTTTTTTTTTTGTTCGTTCTTTTTACCTTTTCCATTTGGAATAAAACAAAAGCGCGGTGGCGACTCTGTTTACCTTGAGTTAAGTTAATCAATAGCTTACACTCACGATTTTACCGCTACAGATAACATTTAGGATTGAGTCTCCTGTTAGTATTTTTCTCTTAAGCCGTTGAGTCTTTCTCTTTCTCCTCATAACGAAAATCCGAAAACATCTAATAAATACAAAACAACAAAAACATTTCTTTAAAAGACTTGAACCAAACTTCAATCGTCTTTCCTGCGGGATTCTTTTCTTATCTTACTCTGGTGCAGACGCAAGACATGTCGAGTCCGTTCTACCGCAAATAGGTAAAAAGCCTGTGTGGCAACACCTAACTGCTGGAACGCGCACTTGACACTGTCAACTTAAAAAACACAAAAAGACCGTGGTCACCCTTAGTTAGCTGAACTACGGTGGTCTGACTCTCATTAGGAGATATGTAGGCCCAAGTGTGATGCTTGTCGACCCAAATCCCGTTCTGTTCAGAACTACGTGGACTCTGATTATCGTTGCGATGAGATACGTCAAGCTGGGGTGCGATGCCCTCTCGAGTCCGTTTGTTTCTATCACCCATTCGTTTTTGTTTTCCGTTTTCATTCTTGTTTCTTTCCATTTCTTTTTCAGTTTAGCAGCAGATGGAGCTTCAGATGACTACACCCTTTGAGCAGAACAACGAGCGTGGATCTCATCGAGTATGATAGACACAAATGGTGTTAAGACTTTTCCTCCGTTTAACCGACTCCCGAGCCCGGACTTGGTTGCGATGACCTCGTCTTTTTCTTTTCCCTAAGGTTTTCCTCGATTGTTCTCCTTTCCCTCGTCGGGATAAAAAACATATCGATGACAACTCTTCTGTTTTTCCGCCGATTGATTTTCGCGTTGCGACTTATTGGTTTTGTATTTCTTTAGATAATAGGAAATAAAATTTTCTAAAGTAAATGTCTATTCATGATTTTATATAGCATTGAAATTAGAAGTGCATTGATAAGCTAAATTTTTGTATTTCCTTAGATAGTAGGAAGCCGATTTTTCTAAAGCAAATGTCTAGAATAAAGTTAAGGTGTAATGGTTTGCTCATCAGGAATTTTATTTTCTAAATTAAAAAATATGATCATTTAATTTTATTTATTTTCAATTGCACAACATATTATATCTTAATTTAATATTCATAATTTTATTTTAACTTAATAAGATTTAAATAAGTGCACTATATTTCTATGTCATAACAATTATTGAATAAGTGATATTGTCAAATAACTTTTGTATATCTAAAGAGATAAAGTCATTCAGCTTTCAATATAAATGATAATATCAAATATTAATTGTTAAATAATTTAATCTTTATAATTAAATAAATAGAAATATTTTTTTAAAAGTGATTTTATGAAATGGTCAAATAGAAGAATTAATTAACAGAGAGGAAGTATAACTTAGAAAGAAAAAGATATATGAAACCTAATTATGATAGAATAAAAAAACTACATAAATAATCTTGACAAACAAGCTACAGTATATTCATAAAGAAATATTGGTTATGTGTGGCCGTAAAAAAGCATCCAGAATTGAAATTGAGATGGTTTTAAAGATTTAGTCAATTGGTGTTAATTAAAATTAACATAATTAAAATTACTAAAAAGACCTCCTTAATATTGAATGCAGTCTTGCAGCCACTTGGGCTGCCTTTTGATTCTAATGGGCTTCACTTCCGTAACTATGTATGTTTTTGACGGTTCCTTTCAACGGGTTACTAGTGGCAGGGAGATTAAGATTCTTCTATTGAACCCATATGGGATGGCGAAGATACAAGGGATTTTTATGAATGTTTTCTAGATCGCAGGTTTGTATTTCGAAGAAACCTCTTGTTTATCAATTTGCTAATAAGCCATCGGTATATAAATCCATCTACTAGTCCTTGGTCTCCAATGTGTTCTTACATGTTTAAACTTTTAATGTGAGTGTTCATGGTTTAAAATCTTCTTTTGTTGCTTTACCCTGTTTTATTTTATATGGAACCTCACCCTTGTTGCTTTTCTCTAGAGTTGTTGTTCTTGGTGTGCTTTTAGGATAAATAATAGTAATATAATAGTTAGGAGGAGGAAATTAATCATTGTTAAATTAGGTGCAGAATAATTGCATGACCAAAAGGAAAGTAAGAACTGTTATCAATATCTTAAAATTACTCACTATTAATTAATTAGGTGCAAGATGATTGAAGGGCCAGGATGAAATTTATTTGTCTGAACTGGCAGCAGCAACTTTGTAAAAACCAAGGCCAAAACGGAGACGGTGATCTTCCTCATAATTTGACAAATCACCTGTCAATGGTGGATCATGATGCTCAGAACAAGGAAGCAAGACAACTTTGAGTATTGCAGGAACTGTATATGATATGCTCTTGTGGATTCTGTCATAGCAATGGACATGCTTATATCTCACTTGTTTATATCATTAATATATTTTCATTAATTAATTGTCTTAACCTTGTTTGTTTATGTGTATTTTTTCATCAATTAATTGTTGAAACTGCCATGAAGATGGTGACATCTTTCCTAAGTGGAATGAGATGATATAAAGGCCTTACATCCTGTTTAGAAGCACTTTAAGGTAAGTATTGACTTGTGCTTAAAATCCAGTGTTAAAATCTAATTCATTTAACTAGGTCTCTAGAAAAGTTTTTAAATATGGAATTTTTTAACTACTGTGAGTATTTCTTTTTATCATTCACGGTACATCTTATGGTTATTTACTTAACTTGATATAATCATGAACTTTTGACTAAATTCTTTACAATAATGTTTGAAGATTGAGTTCTCTATTGTACCCAATTATACATTTTTGCATCTTGTAATAAGTGCGTTAATTTATGGCAAAATGTAGCTAGCTCCACTTAATGACTTGAAATTCGTGAACCAATATTCTATCTCTAAATTTTTGTTTGAGTAGATATATATTGTGCTGATTTTAATTTCTGGTACTATCGTGTTGATACTTCCAACTCCTTTAGTACGGAGAGAACATTGTTTTATGATTCCCTTATGACTTTTGTTCACTTATATGATTAAAGTAAGGCTTTGTTTTAGTTTCAAGGATTATGACTTTTATTCACTTATATTATTAAAGTAAGGCTTTGTTTTAGTTTTAAGGATGTTGAGAAAGTGTTCATCATTCATTTGTGCTTAAAACCTTCAATAAAATCATGTTGATTTAATCTTTAGTGTGTACTTACCATGGTTGGTTAATAGGTCCACATGAAGAAGGAAAATGACCATGTAGTTATGGCTGCTCTCTTTCCGAGTCAGGAGAATGTAGTTTGGGAGGTACACATCATGGCCTTGTCAACTATCTTGTTTTAAATTTGTTGTAAATACTTTCTAGGGATTTGATACTAGTAAAGTGGAATTTATTTATTGAGAGTTTGGTAACAGGTTATTATAGAACAAGTACGTGGGAAGAAGGTTGAACATAACGATGTAAAAGTTGAGCTTCTTGGTCAAAAAATGCTTTTGTTCATTTTTTGATATAATTCTTGGGTTGGGTCCTGCAAATTCACTAACATTTTCATTGGTGGGCTGCTGGTAAATGTGGAATTGCATCTCTTTTTGATCATGTGTTTATTTGTAACTTAAAACAAAAATTTTGATATTGGTTCAACTAGGTTATCACAAGTGTCTGACATGCTTCGTACTACTGAGATGGAGAGTTTAATTTTTATTTTTATTTTCCAAATTTGAATTTGGTAATGGATATTTGATGTGAATTGCGAAATGAATAGGATCAGGGAATGACTGCAAAACCAGGAAAATTATTGGCCATAATCTGGCCTTCAGGTTCAGGGAAGACAACATTGCTTAATGTTTTTGCTGGTCAACTGCAGCTTCACCTCGCCTTCATTTGTGCGACCTTTTGGAGTTCAATGAAAAACCTAGTTCTAGGAATAGCTACAATTATGTTTGTGTTGTTGTTTTACAGGAATTTGTTGTGATTTATCATGATATAGTTCTTTTAAGTTTTGTTTGAAGATCCATTGAAATGCTGGTTTGTTCTAGGCCTGCTTACGTGAGACATGAGGATCTCTTCTTCTCGTTGTGCATTGTGAGTAGTAGTATTAGTAGGTTTATTGATAAATGAACTTCTCAAAGCTATGTAGTATTCTCGTTGTGCATTGTGAGTAGTAGTATTAGTAGGTTTATTGATAAACTAGTAATATACCCGTGCGGAGCACGGGTGAACTTATTCAATATAATCTTGCATATGTTTAAATGTATATTAGATTGCAATATTGTAGTACAAACTAAGAACTACCATAAAAAGAAAAAGAAGTATATATGTAATAAAAATAGTATCTCAATTGTTGCAAAATTGAAGTGTAATAAATTGTTAAAAACAACAAACATTGTAGTGACTAAAAAATACTTCCAATATATGAATTGTTTCAAAGTTACGAACACAAAAATACAGAAATCAACATGTATTGCACTCAAAAAATCATATAACAAAACAAACATGAGTCTTCAATTTGGCATGGACAATTCGACCTGAAATTAAAATATCGTATGTTATATGGCAAAAAGATAAAAATTATAAATTTTTGAAATGCTCTAGTTGTTGTATAAGTTGCAAAATATACCTATTAAATATTGTGGAAAACCTCCTTGAATACAACATTAGTGGTAGTTGTTTTTGCAATGTTGTCTTTGTCATGAATCAAAATCTTAAGACCTTCTTTAGACTTAACTCGAGATATTGCAACATACAGTTGACCATGACTAAAAACATCCTTCGGTAGATATAAACCCACATTGTCTAAAGATTGTCCTTGAGATTTATTAATTGTCATGGCAAAAGAAACAATAATGGGGAATTGTCTTCTAACCAACTTAAATGGCCATGGTGATTGTGACGGGGACAAAGACATTCTAGGAATATAAATGGTGTTACCTAAATTCTTCCCAGAAATGATCTTAGCTTCAATGACATGATTAACAAACCTTGTTACAGTTAGTCTTGTTCCATTGCATAAGCCTTCAGAATGATCCAAGTTCCGCATCAACATAATAGTCGCACCAACCTTTAACTTGATAGAATGATTAGGCAAACCAGAAGTCTTAAGAGCATTTAGAAATTCAGGAGTAAGGTGCTCAAAAGCATCAAAATCTGTAGATGCAGCTCTATCAATTGAATCACTACTAAAGAATTCTTTCTCTTCTCCTATAAACATAAAATGACATAGAAATGAAAAACAAAATTAATGCAAAGTAGAGTGTATGTCATAGTATTTAGATTAAAAATATCAATCAATTTCTATAGTACCTGGAAGACGATTAGTGATGTATTGATTAATGTCATCGACCACCTCAATTGTTGAAGCCAATATTGCCCTGCTTTGCAAATAATTGGGATCATGGTAGTTATGAATGAGATCGGGATACGTACTTTGAACAATAGCCTCAATAGGATTTGAAATATTAGAAATTAGAAACTCGTCAGGAATTGAAAGATCAACATAACCATCATTTGGCTCTGAAATGCTACCATCTCCAATTTTCAATATCCACTCTGAAAAAAGGCGGACCTCCTCTTGGTTGGAAGTGTTTGTTTTACCTTGCAGGCGCATGTTTTTTGTAAGTCTGAGGACTTTGCACTCATCCCAAATGTAAGAAGCATTAATTGAGGCATGTATAATATCAGATCTACTACCCCTTGGGACAACAGGGATAATTTGTCTAAAGTCACCACCAAAAACTACAACTTTTCCCCCAAAAATTTTATTCTTTGCATGAGGAATTTCAGACATAATGTCTTTCAAAGACTTATCAAGAGCCTCAAAGCAAAACTTGTTTGCCATTGGAGCCTCGTCCCATATAATAAGATCTGTCAATTTTAAAAGCTCAGCAAGATTATCTTGTTTGTCAATATTCCAAATGGAAGATTCCAAGGTAGGGACAGGAATCTTAAACCTTGAGTGAGCAGTTCTACCACCTGGCAACAACAAACTTGCAATACCACTCGATGCAACTGGCAAGACAAATTTTCTCTTTGCACGTAGTGAAGCTGCCAAGGTGTTCCACATGAAAGTTTTACCTGTTCCACCATATCCATATAAAAAAAATACTCCACCATTTTGTCTTTCTACAGCATTCATGATTTCAACATAAATGTCTTTTTGTTCTCCTACAAAAACCAATGTTGTGACAAAGAATTTAGTATGAAATTACCTCAAACCATGGTATATAACAACATAAGAAATAAGAACTGAATTCAAATATTTAATGCAAGAATTACCTGTAAGTGATGAGTATAAATCATTAAAAATTGTGCTTTGAGAAATTGGATCATACTGCCCCTCTTCATAAACCAATCGGTTTCCAACAAAAGAAAATACAAAATCATCTGGATATGGCATTGGCTTGAAGTCTTTCAAAATTTTGTTGTTCTTTTGTAACTGGGTTTCTATTGCAATAAGAGTGAGCTGTTTTATTTCCTCATCAGTAAGTGTTAATCCTAAAATAGAAAAAGGAAACATTTTTGAAGTAAATAACGAAATTCATAATACATTTTATTACAGAAGAAAGTTTTCATAAATAATGTACCTGGATTTCCGGTCAAAACACGTTTCTCATAAAGAATACCATCAGACAAGTATTTCCATGTATTATTCCAAACATGCTCTGGTCTATTCATTGATGAAGATAACAACATAGTAACAAACAACTTCCTTAAAAAAACACCAGACCCCCATACATGCGCCTCTTTAATAGCCTCAATAAATTCCCTATCATCTTGTAGAAACCCCATAGCGAAGCATGCCTCTCTGAAAGTCTTGTGTTGGAAACCATCAATTTTCTTTATGTCGTCATAACTTATAGGTCCTTTCTTGACAGTCAACATCATTCTTAAATAATACAGCTCACCTGTGCTTTGAGGAACCCAAATAAGACGACCAATAGTATACCCTATCTTCCTGGGCCTCCAAGTTCTGCTCCGCTTATGATAAACAAATTTAGTGACAAAGTCACTATAATTCAACAACTTGGCTTCATCATAGATCTTGTTTGCCTTAAACCATGTTGTAAACATAGATTCGGTCACACTTGGTTTAAGTAAAACATTCCCAATTTGCTCAAAGTCTTTGTAGTAAACATAATTCTCTCCTTCCATGTGAAAAAACAATCTTTCTACAGCTGGTTTCCTACCATGTATGGAATATGAAAAAATCCTCCAACATGCCTCACTTGGGGAAATGTAACGACAATCAAGGTATTGCTTGATTTCGTCCAAATTCTTCTTCACTCCAATTGGATTATCATCAGAAGAATGAATAACATCAGAAATTCTATCAGAACCTTTGTTGATATATTTGAAAAAATACTTGATAGAAGTACTCTGATTGCACCACTCCATGTTGATGTGTGCTTCATACTTCAACAATAAACTTGGATTGTGAGGAACTACATGACCACTATGAAAGATGATTCCATTTTTTTCAATAGTGTGTCCATTGTCTCTTCTCCTATAAACTGGATAACCATCTTGATCAACCAAAGTTGTCGCTTGAAATTTCTTTGGGTAATACTTAGAGCACTTTCCACCTTTCATGCAAGGGGAATTTAGATTTGCCAAACCGCAAGGACCATGAACCATGTGAGTTTTAACCAAGTTGTACAACTTTGGATCCTTTAAAGGATCTGGAACTTCAACACTAATTATCCTATCAATATCTTCGGGTCCTGGATACTTATTAGAAGGATGCAAGAATAGCAAAATATGTGCATGTGGTAAGCCTCTCTTTTGGAACTCAATGGTGTACATATCTATAAAAGTGTATGAAATTAATAAGTTATTCTAAGTAAAAGCAGTCAAATTGTAAAGTAAGCATTAGGTATTAGAACTTACATGCAACGACTTTGCCTAAGACACCTTTCTTTGTCAAATCAGATAGAAGTTGGTCAAATTTAATTTTGAATATCCTTGATATGACATCGGGACGATCTTGCGGTTTAAGATGAAGTGGTCTCAGTAATCTTTGAATTCCAGGCCAATTAGGATTGCATGTGAAAGTTATAAATAGGTCGGGGAAACCCACCTTGCTACAAATAGCCATACCATCATAATACAACTGATCCATAAACCTCCGTCCACCCACATAGGTAGATGGCAAAACCACTCGCTTTCCCGTGGATGCTCCCGATGCTTCACTTTGATCACCCTCTTCATTTAGATTTTTGTACTTAGAAACCCTTAGCTTTGGTTGATTTTCACGAATCCACTGCAATCTTTCCGACTCTAACATGGTGTAGCCATCAACCAAGAATTGTTGGAACAGTCTTCTGGATGATAATAAAGTCTTTGCCTCACCAGATCTACTTTGAATTCGGAACGCCAGCCACTCTCTTATAGTAAGTCTATTTCTCTTGTTATCTTGGAAGATGGGTAAGTCTCGATGAGCAATGTTTGGTCTATAACCGTCTTCTCCATAGGGAAAATCAAAGGATATTGGTAAGCCATGTAGGCTGCATGGAGCTCATTAATTCTCTGTAATTATCCTCCCCTAGTTTGCATGATTATATCCCTCTGCTCGGCCGTGTCAAGATCACCCACCACTAAAGCAGTAACTTCTGAAACAGTTGGTTGATTGTATATTCGACCATCAGTTTTTCTATCAGAGATGAGTCTCAACTTCAATTCTTGTGTATTAGAATTAAACAACCATTGTTTGGCCATTTGAAAACTCTTGGCATGCGGGTTATGTTCATAGAGCATGGCTGACAACTGTTGTACAATGATTGGATCAATGTGTTTTGTGTTCCTATAAAATGGAAAGTAAGTAAATATAATGAATTAGAGAAATAAATCCATTAATTGATCATTTTTATAAAGATGCTTCATGAAGCCTTAATAAAAATATCATCGGAATTGTAATTTGGGATACCTTAAACCTTGCATTCTATTTCGCCTTCATCTGTGCGACCTTTTGGAGTTCAATGAAAAACCTAGTTCTAGGAATAGCTACAATTATGTTTGTGTTGTTGTTTTACAGGAATTTGTTGTGATTTATCATGATATAGTTCTTTTAAGTTTTGTTTGAAGATCCATTGAAATGCTGGTTTGTTCTAGGCCTGCTTACGTGAGACATGAGGATCTCTTCTTCTCGTTGTGCATTGTGAGTAGTAGTATTAGTAGGTTTATTGATAAATGAACTTCTCAAAGCTATGTAGTATTCTCGTTGTGCATTGTGAGTAGTAGTATTAGTAGGTTTATTGATAAATGAACTTCTCAAAGCTATGTAGTATGTGGTTGTGCATTGTGAGTAGTAGTATTAGTAGGTTTATTGATAAATGAGCTTCTCAAAGCTATGTAGTATGTGGTTGTGAGTAGTATCAGTAGCTTTATTTGGTTGTGAGTAATGTTTGGTCAGGTCGTTAATATATACTTATTTTCCTTCGCTTGATGTAATGATTGCAAGAATAGGAATGAAGAATACATTCTTACATTTAAAAATTAGAAAAAAAACTCTATTTAAACATACAATCCCTTGATTTAGAATTACCCTTCTAAATGCTTTTGGAATTACCCTTCTAAATGTGCTTTTGGAATTATATCCTCTGTAATAGAATCTATCTTTCTTAAATGAATTTCAAGCTCATATCCTCTGTGGTAATAGAGAATTGTACCTAAGCTAGGGGTCTGATTTCCCATTCGAATAACACCCTCCTTGAATTTGAATTGTACCTAAGCTAGGGGTCTGATTGCCCATTCGAATAACACCCTCCATGAATTTTCTTGCTTGAGTTTATTCGAATCGCCTTCCATGAATTTTCTTGCTTGAATTTATTCGGATCGCCTTCACATGAGTATCAGTTAACTTCCCGATAGTTAACTTCCCGATCTCTTAGGCTTTCAAACTGGTTGAATATGGTATACCATGCTGAATTACTCAGGAAAAAACATTAAAACCAAAAACAAAAAAACATTCCAGTTGTGATTATTAATCATAGTCATGTAACTCGAACATGATCAATAATATATCAAGATTGAAACAACATAAATCAAATAGCCATAGGTAAAAAAAAAACGATTTTAACTAGTATGATACACACAGGGTCACATCTAACGATTTTAACTAGTATGATACCCGTGCGTTCGCATGGGTACACGTAGGTGACTCGCATTTTTTAGAATATATTTTTTTTTTAAGAATTTATTTGTTTATATTTAAAATTTGAAAATAAAAAGTATCTAATTAATAAAAATTAATAAATAAAAAAATATAATGTATATTTAAAAATAGATAAAATAAATTCCCTAGAGTACCAATATTTTAATTAGTAAATTTATGTTTCTGTTATTGTTTAATATTTATATCAGTAACTTCATGTTCCCGTTTATATTTAATATTTTGATGAGTAATTTAATATTCTCGTTAATAATCAATATTTTGATTAATAACTTCACGATTCTTTTAATATTCAATATTTTGATTAGCAACTTCATGTTTCCGTTGATATTCAATAGTTTGATCAATAACTTCATGTTTCCGTTAAGATTCAATATTTTAATTAATAACTCGTGTGAACACATAATATTTGTTCCTAATATAAGTATTATATGTGTCAGTACCCGTGTTTAAAAAAATAATAATTTAGGATTTGAATCACCAATATTTTTTTCTCATTTATAAGAATGATAAATATTATTTTTGTTTTGACATTAATTATAAAAATATATGATGATAATAAAATATTTTATAATAATAAAAATCTTAAATTGAAAAAATATAGTGGAGATATATTCAATCAAATTATATAATTCAATTAGTAATAACAATTTAATATATTATTGATTAAAATCAATTTATAAATAAAATATATTATTCTATATATAAAAATATTTGAATGAACGGTATAATTATTTCTATATATAAATAATTTTGTTTTGGAATTATTTATAAAAATATTTAAGTAGTAAATTTATTCTTGTTATTATTCAATATAAAATTAAATGTATTAATATCAATACCATATATGTACCTGGAGAAAAATTAGATACAATTCCTTAGGTGTGGTGTATACTATTTTTCAACTAACATATGACAAGTATATTTAAATATTATTTAAGGAGTAAAAATAGGAGAAAAAAATTGCATACATATAGGAGGAAATTATATACTTGTTATATTTTAAGTATGAAGCACACATAAAGAATTGTATCTAAGTTTTCTCCTTTTATAAATGACAAATAGATTGTATGATCAATAAAAAATATCATACAATTTTGATACTATTTATTCATACATTACTTATGTTTCATTCTATTAGTATTTATATTGAAGTTCATTTAATTCATTTAAATTGTATGCTTATTTTGTACCTAAAACATTTTGTATGATTATTTATTTAATTATATAAATTAATTATCTTCTGCCTATATACATTTTAAAAATTCAACGTCAATAAAATGTGTGATTCTCATAATAACTCATATTAAAAACTCTATACACTATTTTATTTATTTATTTATTGTTTTTTTTTGTATTCTACACTATTATATATATATATATATATATATATATATATATATATATATATATATATATATATATATATATATATATATATATATATATATATATATATTATTTTAAAATAGAATATATGATTATTTTATTTAAAAAATATTTTATCATATGTTAAAAATAATTTTGAATTATTTTTCGTTCTAAAAATTTAATTGTTTGTATATGCACATTGAATTAAATAGTAATTTAAAGTTTAAACGTAAATTAACAATCATTTTAAATTAAAATAGTTTCTCTTTTATAAATAATATACTTTTTATTATTTGTTATGGAGAAAAAAATTAAATGTAATTAAGTTCTAAGTAATAAATGGTATTAAGAAAATAATAAATATTATAAAGAGTAATAAATTTTATTTATGTTATAATAATGATTCAATGGTATAAATGACATTAAATAATTTTGATTCTCATAATTTTTTATTTATTTTTTATTTTTATTCAATGTTTAATATTTATAAAACTGATTTATTTTTAATTATTTTCTTTTAAACTTATTAATACCTGATACAAATTACAAAAAAGAAAGTATATCCATTATAATTTCTATATTTTTATTGACTTCTTGGTTAAAAGAGATATGCCTAATAATGTGTGTTATAAATTATTGTAATAGATTTTTTATGATTATTATTTGTCATGAGTTAAGAAAGAATAAAACAAATATTATGAATTTGTAATATATTGCAGATCAGATATAAAAAAACAACATGATTCAATTGCAACATATTTTATTTTAGTTTAAAAAATGATAATTAGGAGATCAAATACCCTCAAATAACACTATGTCATAAAATAAGAAAGTTATAATTATCAATTAATTAGTATCATAATCATTTATTATTTTCATAAATATTTATTTAAAATCATTTATTATTTTCATAAATATTTATTTAAAATCATTTATTTTTTTAATTGTATTTAAAATTAGTATTGTAATTTCTCTTTTATAAATAATATACTTTTAATACTATTAAGATAATCTAAAACATATTTATTAATTAATAATATAAATAAGCAGTAAAAAATTAAATAAATAAGGTTTGATAAATATTCCAAACTGTTTTGATAACGCCTCCTCTTTTGTATGTTTTGATAAATATGTTTTATGTGCTTTCTTTTGTATGTTTTGATAAATATGTTTTATGTGCTTCTTCCTACTATGTTTTATGTGCGTCTTCCTATTTCTTCAAACTCATGTTAAGTTAACAAATACTTTTTAACAAAAGTTAAAAAGGATTTCTAAACATATGTAATTTGACAAAATTTAAAGAATTGTCAATTATATAAAATAAAGTATACAACAAAGGTAAAATATTTAATAAGTTTAACCTTACAACAAGGTAATACAATATATACACTACTACGATAGAAACATAAACAATATTCAAATATCCTCCCGATCTCGCAGGATAGTCGCTTGTTATTTGTTTTTGTCTTTTATGAGAAGTATCTTTTGGATTTGTTTGTGAACAGTCTTGTACTAAAACCTATCCATCGCGGGAAGCATTTACACCTCGCCCCGAAACAGGACGCGTATAAACACTCCGCAACAAAGTCTTGTGTCGTACAAGATTGTTCGGCTTTTATTAAGTGTTTTATTGCTTTTCTTTTTGAGATGAGAAAGAATGATTTAAGTTGTAAAAAGGGAAAAACTAAGGGGACTAAGACACAACCCTACGTTAATTGATTTATTTATTTACAAGTGATCCTATGGTTTGTGAAGTATTCTAATCCTAATGGAAAAAACTAGAAACTACTAGAATTCAACTTACTTCCTAATGAAGTTAAGTTGATTCTAAGAACAATGGGGAAGCCTATACAAGTTATAAAAATCAAATAAAGGCAAAGCAATAGAAATGGACATAAGAAATAAAATTCTAAACAAAACATTAAAGGCATGAAAAATGGTCCTATTTTATTTATTCTAATCCTAATTAAAAGGGAACTTCAACCTACATTCTAAATCAAAGTCAAGCCTAATGTCCATTCTAAAAATTCAAATTTAAACTAACCTAAGTCTATATTAAATTCTAAGGCTCAATTTAAACTAAACCATTACATTTTTTTATTGGACTTTGTTTTCCTAACCTAAACTAATGGGAAATACCCATAACAAACCTAAGAATTAATATTCTAAAAAATAGCTAAACTTCTGGAAAAATTATGGAATTAAATCTATAGGGTCCTAAAATTACCTATAACATTGTGTCAAAAGGAATCCTAAAAATTCAGAATTTAACTAGGCCTAAAAATTATTTATTTCCAGCTACAAATTAATCCCTAATTTCTAGGAAATTAACCTCTAAAACCTAAGATAAAATGTTCTAAAAAATCTACAAAAAATATCCTAAGTACTATTATGGGTCTTCTAATTACAGTAAAAAGAATGGGCTAAAAAAATTAATGGAAGTTACCAAAATAAAATCAACAAAATCAAATACAATTAAAGGAAACTCAATAAGAAACATCCTCATGAAAAATTCAATATAAAACCAAAAATAAAGCAAAACTAGAAAAATAAAATTCTAATAAGTTCTAATATGAATTAAAAAGATACTTGAATTTTTTGGGAATTTTTCTATAGATTTTCCTATTTTTTTTTGATTAATTTCTAACTATATCAAACTAAAAAAATAAAAATCTAAAATAAAGATGGGGGGTGGTTTTAGAAATTTATTTAATTGATTTTCTAAACTGGGCCCAAAACAGGGGTGTTAATAGCATGAAAAGCAAGCTCATGCGCAGAATTGGCCTAGGGGTGCAGGGAGTGATATTTTTTAGTTATTTTTCACATGCGGGCCTAAAACAGGGGTGCCATTGGCAAAGTATTGGGCCCAATTCGCAGGAAACTGAAGGAGGTGTAGAAAGCACTATTTTTATGTTTTCTTTTTCTGATGGGCTTAGGATGGAGGTGCAATTAGCAAAATGGAGGATAGCCTACCGGACGGTGACAAGTGTCACCGCCGGTATGGCTGAGGAAAAACAATCTCAATTCTACCACTTAGAAGAAAGTAACGGTGCATTAATCCCTGAATCAATCTCCTTTAATCTCAAATAAATCCCCATTAAAACCTGATCCACTCTAATCTTCACCTTTAAACCTAATAAATCTAATAATTAAATTTTATTTATTTTTATAAACCACAAAACAAATGATACAATATGAGGATCAAACACAGCAAACCCTAGAACCTAAAGCCTCTGCGGCGCATCTTCTCAAATTCCTCCTTCTCCGTCGACGCCACCCTTCATTCTCCATCTCCTCCTTCTTCGTTTCCATCTCATCTTCTACCCTCCATCTCAAACTCACACAATCCAAATCCTATTCTTGAATCTAACGAGAATCCCTTTTCTAAACCTAACAATACCGAAATCCAAAGCCTCAACAAAATAACTACATAATCAATCTTGGAATGAAATTCACGTTCGCACCTTGATAATCGATGAAAACACGAACTCGCAGCGGAGATATTAACCGAACAATCCGTGGCGGAGGAAGACGAATTGATTTGCTTAGCTCCTTCGAGAGTCTTGCGAATTTTGGTCACGGACAACGCGAAGAGGATGACGAAATGGAGATAGGCGTGACGTTGCTGACGAATTCGAAAAACACGGATGAAACCTTGATAGTCTCGGTAAGCTCTGTTTCACCGATCCTTTCTCGTGTACGATCCTTGATTTCCGAAAACGAAGATGTTCACGACTTTGTTGACGAACGAGATGAAACTCCTTAAGGTAAGAAATTCGAATCTGCTTCTTATCCCTCTTCTGCTTCTGTTGATTTGTACACCTTGATGAAGATTAACACTCGATTAGCATTGATTTCACAGCGGTGATGATGAAGAGTGATAGGTACTCAAAGAAGAAGAAACGGATGAACACTGGCTGGAGCTAGATGATGAATTCCGAGAAATTGAAGATAAGAGGTTCTGCTTGTACACGACGAAGATTAAGGAAAGGATGAACGATTGAAGAACAGAATGAGAATTCAGATCCTGAATCTTGGTGAAGAAGAATGGTTTAAGGAAGATAGATGAAGCATGTTTAGGGAGATTGATGGAGAGTATGAGAAAAGATTGAATAAGGAGAAGTGATATGGAAGAGGAAACAAAAAAATGGAGAAGTTGTGAATGGAAATTGAATGAGAGAAGAGAAGAATGGGGGAAAGGATTGAAGAGGGTCCAGAAGAAAATTGTGGAATAAGAATGAAAAAATCAGAAGCTCCTGCTTTATAGGGAATGCTTGAAGGTGGTATTTCTGGAATTTTCTCAGGTAGCTTCTAGAATTTTCTGTTACAAGTTGTTATGAAATCAATTGAATAGTTAGTTACTCTTTTTTCTGTTATGATTTCGTTGCAATTTAGTTATCATTGCAACTGTTTTTCTATTTTGGCTTTCTGTTATGGTTTTCCTTTCTTCCGCGAACTTACAATTGATTGTGACTGTTTCTTTATTTATTTATTTTGGTTTCGTGCAAGGTGGAGGCTGTTGAAAAAAGCTCGCACTTTCAACGACAGCCTGAGGCTGCTGCAAGAAGATAGAGGGTGAATCCATCATATGCCCTGGCGGATAGAATCCGAGTAATACTCCTGACGCAGTCCGTAACCGCACAGCAGAACCCTCTCTCAATGGTCCATCCGCGAGATTTTCACTTCTAACCGAACCTCCGAGATTCGCTGCCAGACTAGGAGCATCTCCAACAGGCGGGATTCCGTTATAAGGCATGTTTCTTGTGGTTGCTCCAGCCTTAAATTGAGGTATCCGGAATGAATTCGAGCCATATCTTTTTGTATTTTGAATAGTCAGAATTGGTTGATCCCTGGGAATTAACAATACCTTTTGCTTAGGCTGCTCAATCTTCGAATCGCTACGAGATCTTTCACTTGGACCAAGAGTATTAAAACTTCCAAATATCAAACTGCCTTTCAATTCCTCCAGCACATGGAAACGTCTTGGATGAGCAGCCTTTTGCTGCACATGAGCTTCTGAAGCCAAGACTTTTGTGACATTAACTGTTTCAGAAACATCTTGGTAGCCTGAAGGATCCATTCAATGATAAAGAGGATGAAAGTCGTTCAGGTAACAAGTTAATTTCAACTTCACTTGTCTTTAATATAGCATTTGAATTGCTTGTTGAATCCATTGTCCTGAACTTTCCATTCTGGTATGCTGATAAACTAGTGGCTTCTTCAAGTTTGTTTTCTTTCAATATCATTTGACGAACATTGATTAGAGCTTGATAAATACTTTCTTTGGTCAGGATTTGCAATTGAGCCGACGGCTTCGTTGGGAGAAATGGTTGCTGCCACAGCAACAGCTTGAGGCGGGGTATTTTTTGGATTGACAAAAGTGGACTTTGTTTTAGGGATGCTCAGTACACTACCTATGAGAGATCTGCTTGAAACAGTACTATGGGATGCAACAACTGAACCCCTGCGATTTGAGGCATGAGGTGGTCCATTAATTAATTTTTTGTAAATCTGACTGAGAAAAGGAACCTTTGGTTCTCCTTGTAATGTGGACTCTATTTTCCTTTTGAATGGCAAGCTTCCTCCCACCACCACTATCAAATTCTTCTTTGATATTTATGAGTTCAAACTAATAAACAGAGAACAAATAAGCCTTATGTCAACTTCTTTTGGATATATTATTTTTCTATTTCAATTTCTTTTTACTCTTTACACCCTCATGCACCAAGACTTTAAAACGCAACTTGGATCTAAGGTTTGATACGGAGTTAACAATTGGCATGGATATTGTTACTATTAACTTTTTAAAAAAAATTCAAAGTATGAACTAAGGAAAAGAAATGGACATGGTTTAGAAAGTTTAAATGGACTTGGAATTAGAATGGTTTTCAAGTGTAGGATTTGGTCAATGAATTTGAACGCGAGTATGAACTATTGGGCTAAGAGCCAATTAGGATGAAACGTCACATGGGCTCGAATGGCCCAACAAGATAGAATTAGGTTTTATCCTTTGAAATGGACATGAGCTTGGAATAAGTAAGAATTAAGAAAGATGACAACAAAAAGACTTAGAACAAATTCTATTCAAACTTTGACAATTGGCCTATGGTTGTAAAAAATGAGAAAATAAATGAGTGACAATTATGCATATTGAAAAGAATAGAGCTTATTAAAGGAGGACTATATGAGGGTAACTGGATATGGACAACAATAAGCGGAAAGATGAATAAAACGAAAGTGGAAATAAAAGTGAAACGAAATAATCGGAAATGGTTAATGAAAATGAGAACGAAAGCAATGAATGGATATGAAATCTCGGTTTTAACCCTAGGTCCATTTTGAATTCTTTCCACAAGTCTATAAACACAACCACTTCTGAGCCACTGAATATTTTTTCGGATTAGTCACAACCCTTTGAATCGTCTGAAACGTGCCGTGATCATTCAAATCCAGAATTAAATCAAACTCCCATCTGAATTGAGACACAACTGAGCAACAGCATTTGGAGTGGAATCATAGTCCAGTGAATATTCTCTGTCATTTCAATCCTTGCCAGATACGTATAAGGTACAAAACCCTAATTTCCTTGAGCCCTGATCACATGCCTTATGAAACAATGGAATGAACTACTATGATGTTAATGACCTGGTGAGAAACGCAGATGAATGCAACATGATACGCCAATAGAGGGAATAAATATGAGGGCAAATTTTGAGGTATTACAGCTGCCCCTATTCAATCATCTGCAGACTTGAATGAATAATGACAAGGCCGGTTCACTCTCCCATGTTTCTCTCCATGAATTTCTCCACTAAGTTGATTTGTTTGCCTATAAATACATGTTTGCACTTCATTTATTTTTTGCTTCGAATTCTCTCTTCTCTCTTGCTTTCTTCATCTATAATTTTTCTTTTTCTTGACTGGTTCTTTTGCCAGATACAGTGACTGGTTTCAAAAACCATCTGAAGGTGTATTTCTAGATCAATTTATCAGATTGCAACTGATAAATCGAGATTTGAACGGACTGTTTTATCCTGGAGACGTCGTCGAAAATCGACTGATTTGCAAATTTTTGGCAGTACAACGAAACGTCTTAAGAGAAAGAGACCTAGTACGCGACTCGTCCCGATAATTAATCTGTGCCAATTTTAATTTTCAAAACCGGAAACAACAATTCACCATGGATATAGTTGATAAAATTCAGGTTTAATGCCTTACCTTTGAAGTGGAACTGTGACAACATCTCAATGACATGTTGCAAGAAGAAGGCACAACCGATCAAAACCAATTCGCATAACAGTTACGTTGTTGAGCTATGTATAAGTTTGTCAGAATCTTAGTCATATTCAAGGAGTTTAATATACCTGAAAATGTTATTGTGCAACAAGCGTTCATAAAACAATTCAAAAAGAAGCAATAGGAGGACATGTTGACTTTGATTTGTAACATGAGAAATTGCAACAAAAGACCCGACTAATCCATTTCAATGGAAAACCTTCGCTGTATTTTGTGTTCTTAGTACAATCCTTGGTATTCTCAATTTCTACCTGCAAAAAAATGTTGATGAATACCATATCATTATATGTCGTTAAGTATTGAAACATCACCAATGGAACTCACATTACAAGCAATGCTTACATGAATACCATGAACAATCAAAGAAGCCATCTGCCACAACCTGAAGCACTTACATGATCAGCTCGCCAATTCCCGAATGACGACTCACTTTGACCTGGCAAATAGGGAAACATTTCACGGCAATCAGATCATTTCTTAAGCATACTATAAGAATCCACCAAATAGTGCAGAACATTGCACTAATTAACCAGAAAAGCATCTAAGCAAGAAATGTCAGCAACTCGGATCAACATATGGACACCTTACTCACTCTTCAAAGAATCAATCCAATGGGCTAAAATGCTAAGAGATCCTATCATCTTCATGCTCTAGCTCCAAGTATTCCAAGGTGAACCAAATTTCACATGAAAAAAGAAGGAATGGAAGTTAACACAAAAACTAATCAGAAAATAAAGCGACTCATATCAAATGGCAAAGTTAGAAATATAACAGGGGCAATGACCAAGTTGCTGCGGTGGTGTTCAAATTCAAACGATATCAAAAGTTCTGCATGGTCAAAAGTCTAATGTGAAATCAGAGGGACCACAAATATCCTAGTTAGTAGTCACTCTAGGAACAATTTCACAGCCAGATATTGGGGACCACACAAATTCACGGCAAAAGAGGAATTTCGTACAAGCACCTACCTCACGTGATCTTCACAACAAAAAGAATATTTTCATGAAAGCAAAAATGCCAGCTCACGTTGTTCTAACGACCATATTCTCGTATGGTTCTACACAAGTCACATAAGTTTACACATACCAACCACAGTATATAAGCATTACTGTTCATTCATACACAACACCGAAAAAACCTAACAAGAATACAACGGCGGCACATAAATCCTTAATCACGAAATCACTAAAGCTCTAATATCGCAGAGTTGCTTATAGTTTCATATTGAGACTATAATCAAACCGAGCTAAATCTCACATTCCTCTCGGTGTAAAGAACACAACAAAGGAGTTCATAAGAAGGAGAAGCTCAGAACAAAGTTAATCATACGCAAATGGATTTTCTTTTATTCATACCTAATAAGACCCAACGAAGAGGCTCCGTTAGGTATTTTTCTTAAACTCTGATGTTGTTGTTGCCTGTGAATCATGTTGTTTATTGTTGTTGTTGAATCACCGTGTTTGAATGTTTGCTGAATCCATGCCTATCGTGTTTGTTTCCATTACTATTTCCGTGTTTAAGTTTGAGTTGTGATTTTGTTTGCTTTCGTTTCTGACGATGCCAATCCTACTATTTGGTTGAGTTTTCGAACTTTCTGGTGACGAATTCGAGATGAGGGCGAGATTTTAAGTGGGGTTAGTGTTGGTAATTTTCCGTTTGGAGGTGTTTAGTTGGAACGAGACGGCGGCGGCCACCGTCTTCTCCGACAAGAGGGGTGTGTTCCGGTGGACTTTTTGCAGAGAGAGAGAGAGAGGTCTGCTTTTAATTTGAATGCTGAGATGAATTGATTTGGTTTTTATATATTATTTCATTTAACTTTTTCTGTATTAATTGAATTTCCCCATATGCATTGATGGTATCATTAAATCATTGTCTTTTTTTTTTCCTTGCTTACGTCAGCTTTTCCTACTTGTTTCTTGTTTCTCATGCTTTTAGTTTATTTGCTTTATGTGATATTTTTTTATGTAGTGAATTTAATATTGGGTTTAAATATACATAAGAATTTTTGTTTTCTGTAACCATGGTTCGTAGGGAGGAAAGTTTTATTTATACTTTTATTTAAACAACTTGTTCGATTACTATTCACCTGTTGACTTTATTTTCTTAATTGCCACACGTTCATAATTTTGATTTATATTTTACTTTTTTTTTTAACTTTTTTTTTAAAAGGCAAAATATATTAAAGGCACATGAGATGCCTGAAGAAAGAGTACCAAATTACAGCATAGTGTTACTTTTTTTTTTACTTTATTAAAAGTGATAGAGATTAAGTATTGGTTATATTATTTTGGATATACATTAGGATTTATCATGATAGTTTTGTTTAATATTAATAAGACTTGTTTTACTTTATTACTATTGTTATTTTTTAACTTTTCTAATTGAATCAAAATTCTGTTTTAGTCAATCCAATTTGATAGTTGTATGCTATTTTTACATACTGTACATCCCTTTTACTCTTGTTTTATTAATCTTTTTTTTTTTTTTTTTGGTGTTGTAAGTAAATTGTAGAATAATATTGATAAGTTGATGTTGATGTTGATGTTGATTTTAACCAGATTTTGTTGATAATTTTGGTTGATAATCTTGGATGTTGGTATTAATTAACTTTTGATCGAATCTTTTATTTAATAGATTTTGAGTTTATTAATTGAGATTTTAGGTGTATTTCTTGATTTTAATTTTAGTTAATTCTTGATGGTCTTGGTGATTAACTTTGATTAATTGTGTTAAGTTGTTGGTGAGCTTTAGTTTAGTTGTGTTGATTTTAGAATTGATTAAGTTTTGTCATTTCTAAGTGGATATTAATTGAGTCTTGTAATTAAATTTTGATTGATTTTATTTGTTGTTCACTTGTGTTTGGTTTTCAAGTTTTTCCTTAGGTGCCTAATCCAACTTAATTTTGAATTAAGTTGGAATAAGATAGACACCTCAACTATAAGATTAATTGTTGCATGATAACATTTAGGATCGAGTCTCCCCTTAGTATTTTTCTCTTAAGCCATTAAGTCATTCTCTTTCTCCTCATAACAAAAATCCGAAAACATCTAATAAATACAAAGCAACAAAAACATATCTTTAAAATACTTGAACCAAACCTCAATTGTCTTTCCTGCATGATTCTTTTCTCATCTTACCCTGGTGCAGACGCAAGACATGTCGAGTTTGTTCTACCGCAAACAGGTAAAACGCCTGTGTGGCAACACCTAACTGCTGGAACGCGCACTTGACACTGTCAACTTAAAAAAACACGAAAAGATTGTGGTCACCCTTAGTTAGCTGAACTACGATGGTCTGATTCTCATTAGGAGATACGTGTAATGAAAACAAATGAGGTACGGGAAGAGGGCCCACATGAAGTGAGTGGAGGGAATATTTCCGTTACTAACCAACCACAAGGTACGAGAATACGCAGAAGTGGGAGAGCACGCACGGAAAATGTGACGTTGAAGGACTATGTGACAGCATGAGATTATAAGGCTTGTGAGAGGAGTAGTGTAGGGTTATGTGTGATTTGTGAAATTTTCTGCTATTCTCTTCCTCTCAACTCTGTATCAGCTTGCTGAGTTTATCAATTTTTCAATCAATATATATTTCTTCTTATCTTCCATTTTATTACTGTTTCATTGGTGCTTTCATCAGCCATGGCCGCTCCACAATACAAGGAGATGCAGGAAGATCTCAGACGCAATACCGAGGAGATGAAGTTGTTTCAGACGGAAATCCTTGAGCGTATGGAACGACTGGAAGTTGGTAACGCGTCAAAGTTTGAGGAGATTCACACAGCACTCGATATACTCATCCATCAAACACCGTCGAAGCAACGCCATGGTCCCGAACTCAATAACAGACCTCCATTTCAGGTGAGAAACATCAAACTAGAGTTCCCTCGTTTTGATGGCACTAACGTCCATGAATGGATCTTTCGTGCTGAACAGTTTTTTGGGTATTATGATACTCCTGATCATGATAGATTAACCATCTCATCGGTGCATCTTGATAAAGATGTGGTTCCTTGGTTTCAAATGGTACAACGTTCAAATCCATTTCATTCTTGGCTAGAGTTTACGCGTGCGTTAGAGTTGGATTTTGGTCCGTCCATTTATGAATGTCCACGGGCTACCCTGTTTAAGCTCATTCAATCTGGTACTGTGGCTGAATATTATATGCAGTTTACTTCATTAGCTAACAGGGTTTATGGCCTGAGTAATGATGCTCTAATCGATTGTTTCATTAGCGGATTGAATGTTGATATCCGTCGTGATGTATTGATTCACACACCCACCTCCATTGTTAAGGCAGTATCTCTAGCGAAAGTTTATGAGGAGAAGTATACCTCCGTTTCCAAGCCACAAAAACCAAACACAACCAATTACGTCCCCAACAAACCATTCACCCACAAACCAGAAAATAACCACAAAAATATGCCCCCCATCCTCAATACACCCCCAACCAGACCAATGAGTCAATACCAAAAAAATCCTAATATTAAGAGAATGTCACCAGCAGAAATGCAAGTGAGAAGAGACAAAGGACTTTGTTATTGGTGTGATGACAAATTCTCTTTCACCCATAAGTGTCCTAATCGACAATTGATGTTATTACAATATGATGACAATGATGCAGACCAGGTGCTCGACAAAATGGCCGAACCACCAGATATAACATCAAACAACCTTGCAACCAACCAAACTGAACATCACCTATCCTTTAATGCCATGAAAGGGACTAGTAACATGGGTGTGTTGAGATTCTCCGGCTTTATTGATAATATTCAGGTGCAAATTCTCATCGACGGAGGTAGCTCGGATAACTTTGTCCAACCAAGAATAGCCAAGTTTCTTAAGTTACCAGTGGAACCAACACCAGTTTTTAAAGTATTAGTAGGTAATGGTGAGATCATGACGGTTGAGGGTGTGATACAAAAACTGCCAGTAGTAGTACAAGGACACAAACTAGAAGTGCCAGTGTTCTTACTGCCTGTGGCGGGAGCTGATATCATATTGGGTGCATCTTGGTTAGCAACATTAGGCCCACATGTTGCTGATTATGCAGCGTTGACTCTAAAAAATTTTCTAAATGGAAAATTTGTAACCTTGACAGGAGAAACTAATACTACTGCACCTGCTTCAGCTCAACTCCATCACTTTAAGAGACTGCAAACTACGGATGCAATTGCAGAATGTTTTACCATTAAATGGCTGAAATCTCATGAGTTGGAAGATATTTTCAATGAGCTACCTACTGACACTGAGCCAGAAATAGCTGTCTTGTTACACACATACAAAGATATTTTTCAAGCCCCGTCATTTCTACCGCCGGCCAGAGCACATAATCACACTATACCATTATTAGAAGGTTCAAACCCTGTTAAGGTCAAACCTTACAGGTATCCACATAGTCAGAAAAACCAGATTGAGAACATGGTTCAAGAAATGTTGCAACAAGGAATCATTCAACCCAGTACTAGTCCATTTTCATCACCAATCATTCTGGTGAAAAAGAAGGATGGAACATGGAGATTTTGCACTGACTATCGAGCTCTTAATGCTTTAACCATTAAAGATAGTTTCCCTATTCCGACAGTGGATGAATTGTTAGATGAGTTGTTTGGAGCTAAATTTTTTTCTAAGTTGGACTTAAGATCAGGCTACCATCAGATATTGGTACATCCAGATGACAGATACAAGACAGCTTTCAGAACACATCATGGTCATTACGAGTGGTTGGTCATGCCTTTTGGTCTAACAAATGCTCCTGCAACATTTCAAAGTCTAATGAACCACATATTTCAGCATGCCTTAAGAAAATATGTTTTAGTGTTTTTTGACGATATATTGGTCTATAGTACCAATTGGACAGAGCACTTAAAGCATTTAGAGGCAGTCCTCAAAGTACTACAAGAGCATACGTTGTTTGTCAAGTTGTCTAAATGTGCTTTTGGAGTCAGAGAAATTGATTACTTGGGACACGTGGTGAATGGAGATGGTGTGCACATGGATAAAGACAAGGTTCGAGCTGTCTTGGAATGGCCAACTCCTAATAATATAAAACAATTGCGAGGATTTCTAGGCTTGACAGGGTACTATCGAAGATTCATCAAGTCCTATGCTAACTTAGCTGGTCCTTTAACTGAATTGCTGAAGAAAAATAGTTATGAATGGAACCCACAAGCTGAAAAGGCTTTTCAACAATTAAAGTTAGCAATCACTTCTGCCCCTGTGTTGGCCTTACCAAATTTTCAAAAGCCTTTTGTATTGGAGACGGATGCATCAGGTATTGGAATAGGCGCTGTACTCCATCAAGATGGACATCCAGTGGCTTACTTTTCAAAGAAGTTAGTGCCTCGAAATCAGAAAAAGTCTGCTTATTTTAGAGAAATGCTAGCTATCTCGGAAGCCATTGCTAAATTTAGACACTATTTACTGGGTCATAAATTTATAATTCGCACTGATCAGAAAAGCTTGAGGAACTTGATGGATCAAGCTTTGCAAACACCAGATCAACAACAGTGGCTACATAAGTTTCTTGGCTATGACTTCACTATCAAATATAAGCCAGGAAGGGAGAATTTAGTTGCCGATGCCTTGTCTAGAATAATGACGTTAACTTGGTCTGAACCTCGCGCAACAATAATTCAAGAGATCAAAGTAGCTTTACAAACAAATCCAATCTTATTGGATATTATGAACAAATGCAGCACTGACAATCAATCGCAACAGCAGTACACAGTCAGGGAAGGCTTGTTATTTCGGAAGAATAAGATTGTGGTTCCCACTCCATCTGACTTGGTTCGAAAATTACTGCATGAATATCACAATTCACCAATAGGTGGTCATGCTGGCATCACCCGAACAACTGCTAGAATTAAAGCCCAATTTTATTGGCCAACACTGCAGAAAGATATTAAAGAATTTGTTCAGACGTGCTCGGTATGTCAACAAGCTAAGGTGGCTAACACATTGCCTGCGGGGTTACTCCAACCTCTTCCGATACCCTCACAAGTGTGGGAGGATATAGCCATGGATTTTATTACGGGACTGCCTCCTTCACATGGCTATACTACTATTATGGTAGTGGTGGATCGTTTGACAAAATATGCTCATTTTATGGCTATGAAATCTGATTACACTAGTAACTCAGTAGCAGAAGCCTTTATGAACAACATCGTCAAACTACATGGTATGCCTAAATCTATTGTGTCAGATAGAGACAAGGTTTTCACTAGTGCTTTTTGGCAACACCTCTTCAAATTACAAGGCACAACACTAGCCATGAGCAGTGCCTACCACCCTCAGTCGGACGGCCAGACGGAGGTGCTCAACAAAGGCTTGGAATTGTTTTTGAGATGCTTTACATTCAACAATCCCAAATCGTGGTTTAAGGCTTTAACATGGGCAGAGTACTGGTACAATACGGCTTTGCAAACGAGTATAGGCATGACTCCTTTCAAAGCTTTATATGGAAGAGACCCTCCTGCATTGACAAGATATGTGTCTCAGGCTTCTGATCCTTCAACACTTCAAGAGGAGTTGATGGAGAGGGATAGAATCCTACAACAACTGAAAGATAATTTGGAGAAAGCTCAGCAGTATATGAAAAAGCAGGCAGACAGACATAGAAGAGATGTCCATCTACAGGTAGGAGACTTGGTCTTAGTGAAATTGCAGCCTTACAGACAACAATCTGTAGCATTGAGAAAGAATAATAAACTGGGAATGAGATATTTTGGGCCTTTTGAAGTCTTAGACAAGGTAGGAGAAGTTGCTTATAAACTGAAGTTGCCGGACCATGCTAAGATTCACCCAGTTTTCCACGTATCTCAATTGAAGCCTTTTAAGGGTGTTCCTCAAGATCAATACATGCCACTACCTCTTACTATGACTGATACATGCCCAATCATTTGGCCGGTAGAGATTTTGCAAGCTAGGACGATCACTAAAGGGTTACAAAGAGTTCAACAAGTTCTGGTTCAATGGGATCAGCAGCCTAGATCGGAAGCTACGTGGGAGGACATAGCTAGCTTACAACAGAAGTTTCCTCTTTTCAACCTTGAGGACAAGGTTGATTTTAAAGGGGAGGGTATTGTAATGAAAACAAATGAGGTACGGGAAGAGGGCCCACATGAAGTGAGTGGAGGGAATATTTCCGTTACTAACCAACCACAAGGTACGGGAATACGCAGAAGTGGGAGAGCACGCACGGAAAACGTGACGTTGAAGGACTATGTGACAGCATGAGATTATAAGGCTTGTGAGAGGAGTAGTGTAGGGTTATGTGTGATTTGTGAAATTTTCTGCTATTCTCTTCCTCTCAACTCTGTATCAGCTTGCTGAGTTTATCAATTTTTCAATCAATATATATTTCTTCTTATCTTCCATTTTATTACTGTTTCAATACGTAGGCACAATCGTGATGTTTGTCGACCCAAATTACATTTTGTTCAGAACTACGTGGACTCTGATTCTCGTTGCGACGAGATACGTCAGGTTGGGGTGTGATGCCCTCTCGAGTCTGTTTGTTTTTATCACCCATTCGTTTTTGTTTTCTGTTTTCGTTCTCGTTTCTTTCCAGTTCTTTTCCAGTTTAGCAGCAGATGGAGCTTCAGATGACTACACCCTTTGAGCAGAACAACGAGCGTGGATCTCATCGAGTACGATGCACACAAATGGGTGTTAATACTTTCCCTCCGTGTAACCGACTCCCGAGCCCGGACTTGGTTCCGATGACCTCGTCTTTTTCTTTTCCCTAAGGTTTTCATCGATTGTTCTTCTTTCCCTCGTTGGGATAAAAAACGTATCGATGACGACTCTTCTGTTTTTCGCATTGCGACATATTGGTAAGCCAAACTTTTGTATTTCTTCAGATAATAGGAAATAAAATTTTCTAAAGCAAATGTCTATTCATGATTTCATATAGCATTGAAATTAGAAGTGTATTGATAAGCCAAATTTTGTCTTTCCTTAGATAATATAAAGCCGATTTTTCTAAAGCAAATGTCTAGAATAAAGTTAAGGTGTAATGGTTTGCTCATCAGGAGTTTTATTTTCTAAATTAAAAAAATATGATTATTTAATTTTATTTATTTTCAATTGCACAACATATTATATCTTAATTTAATATTCATATTTTTATTTTAACTTAATAAGATTTAAATAAGTGCACTATATTTCTATGTCATAACAATTACCGAATAAGTGATATTGTCAAATAATTTTTGTATATCTAAAGAGATAAAGTCATTCAGCTTTCAATATAAATGATAATATCAAATATTAATTGTTAAATAATTTAATCTTTATAATTAAATAAATAGAAATATTTTTTTAAAAGTGATTTTATGAAATGGTCAAATAGAAGAATTAATTAACAGAGAGGAAGTATAACTTAGAAAGAAAAAGATATATCAAACCTAATTATGATAGAATAAAAAAACTACATAAATAATCTTGACAAACAAGCTACAGTATATTCATAAAGAAATATTGGTTATGTGTGGCCGTAAAAAAGCATCCAGAATTGAAATTGAGATGGTTTTAAAGATTTAGTTAATTGGTGTTAATTAAAATTAACATAATTAAAATTACTAAAAAGACCTCCTTAATATTGAATGCAGTCTTGCAGCCACTTGGGCTGCCTTTTGATTCTAATGGGCTTCACTTCCGTAACTATGTATGTTTTTGACGGTTCCTTTCAACGGGTTACTAGTGGCAGGGAGATTAAGATTCTTCTATTGAACCCATATGGGATGGCGAAGATACAAGGGATTTTTATGAATGTTTTCTAGATCGCAGGTTTGTATTTCGAAGAAACCTCTTGTTTATCAATTTGCTAATAAGCCATCGGTATATAAATCCATCTACTAGTCCTTGGTCTCCAATGTGTTCTTACATGTTTAAACTTTTAATGTGAGTGTTCATGGTTTAAAATCTTCTTTTGTTGCTTTACCCTGTTTTATTTTATATGGAACCTCACCCTTGTTGCTTTTCTCTAGAGTTGTTGTTCTTGGTGTGCTTTTAGGATAAATAATAGTAATATAATAGTTAGGAGGAGGAAATTAATCATTGTTAAATTAGGTGCAGAATAATTGCATGACCAAAAGGAAAGTAAGAACTGTTATCAATATCTTAAAATTACTCACTATTAATTAATTAGGTGCAAGATGATTGAAGGGCCAGGATGAAATTTATTTGTCTGAACTGGCAGCAGCAACTTTGTAAAAACCAAGGCCAAAACGGAGACGGTGATCTTCCTCATAATTTGACAAATCACCTGTCAATGGTGGATCATGATGCTCAGAACAAGGAAGCAAGACAACTTTGAGTATTGCAGGAACTGTATATGATATGCTCTTGTGGATTCTGTCATAACAATGGACATGCTTATATCTCACTTGTTTATATCATTAATATATTTTCATTAATTAATTGTCTTAACCTTGTTTGTTTATGTGTATTTTTTCATCAATTAATTGTTTGAATCATCTATTGATCATGATATTATGTATTATGTTTTAGGCAGATCAAATGATATATGGATTTGTCAAGTTGTTGAAACTGCCATGAAGATGGTGACATCTTTCCTAAGTGGAATGAGATGATATAAAGGCCTTACATCCTGTTTAGAAGCACTTTAAGGTAAGTATTGACTTGTGCTTAAAATCCAGTGTTAAAATCTAATTCATTTAACTAGGTCTCTAGAAAAGTTTTTAAATATGGAATTTTTTAACTACTGTGAGTATTTCTTTTTATCATTCACGGTACATCTTATGGTTATTTACTTAACTTGATATAATCATGAACTTTTGACTAAATTCTTTACAATAATGTTTGAAGATTGAGTTCTCTATTGTACCCAATTATACATTTTTGCATCTTGTAATAAGTGCGTTAATTTATGGCAAAATGTAGCTAGCTCCACTTAATGACTTGAAATTCGTGAACCAATATTCTATCTCTAAATTTTTGTTTGAGTAGATATATATTGTGCTGATTTTAATTTCTGGTACTATCGTGTTGATACTTCCAACTCCTTTAGTACGGAGAGAACATTGTTTTATGATTCCCTTATGACTTTTGTTCACTTATATGATTAAAGTAAGGCTTTGTTTTAGTTTCAAGGATTATGACTTTTATTCACTTATATTATTAAAGTAAGGCTTTGTTTTAGTTTTAAGGATGTTGAGAAAGTGTTCATCATTCATTTGTGCTTAAAACCTTCAATAAAATCATGTTGATTTAATCTTTAGTGTGTACTTACCATGGTTGGTTAATAGGTCCACATGAAGAAGGAAAATGACCATGTAGTTATGGCTGCTCTCTTTCCGAGTCAGGAGAATGTAGTTTGGGAGGTACACATCATGGCCTTGTCAACTATCTTGTTTTAAATTTGTTGTAAATACTTTCTAGGGATTTGATACTAGTAAAGTGGAATTTATTTATTGAGAGTTTGGTAACAGGTTATTATAGAACAAGTACGTGGGAAGAAGGTTGAACATAACGATGTAAAAGTTGAGCTTCTTGGTCAAAAAATGCTTTTGTTCATTTTTTGATATAATTCTTGGGTTGGGTCCTGCAAATTCACTAACATTTTCATTGGTGGGCTGCTGGTAAATGTGGAATTGCATCTCTTTTTGATCATGTGTTTATTTGTAACTTAAAACAAAAATTTTGATATTGGTTCAACTAGGTTATCACAAGTGTCTGACATGCTTCGTACTACTGAGATGGAGAGTTTAATTTTTATTTTTATTTTCCAAATTTGAATTTGGTAATGGATATTTGATGTGAATTGCGAAATGAATAGGATCAGGGAATGACTGCAAAACCAGGAAAATTATTGGCCATAATCTGGCCTTCAGGTTCAGGGAAGACAACATTGCTTAATGTTTTTGCTGGTCAACTGCAGCTTCACCTCGCCTTCATTTGTGCGACCTTTTGGAGTTCAATGAAAAACCTAGTTCTAGGAATAGCTACAATTATGTTTGTGTTGTTGTTTTACAGGAATTTGTTGTGATTTATCATGATATAGTTCTTTTAAGTTTTGTTTGAAGATCCATTGAAATGCTGGTTTGTTCTAGGCCTGCTTACGTGAGACATGAGGATCTCTTCTTCTCGTTGTGCATTGTGAGTAGTAGTATTAGTAGGTTTATTGATAAATGAACTTCTCAAAGCTATGTAGTATTCTCGTTGTGCATTGTGAGTAGTAGTATTAGTAGGTTTATTGATAAACTAGTAATATACCCGTGCGGAGCACGGGTGAACTTATTCAATATAATCTTGCATATGTTTAAATGTATATTAGATTGCAATATTGTAGTACAAACTAAGAACTACCATAAAAAGAAAAAGAAGTATATATGTAATAAAAATAGTATCTCAATTGTTGCAAAATTGAAGTGTAATAAATTGTTAAAAACAACAAACATTGTAGTGACTAAAAAATACTTCCAATATATGAATTGTTTCAAAGTTACGAACACAAAAATACAGAAATCAACATGTATTGCACTCAAAAAATCATATAACAAAACAAACATGAGTCTTCAATTTGGCATGGACAATTCGACCTGAAATTAAAATATCGTATGTTATATGGCAAAAAGATAAAAATTATAAATTTTTGAAATGCTCTAGTTGTTGTATAAGTTGCAAAATATACCTATTAAATATTGTGGAAAACCTCCTTGAATACAACATTAGTGGTAGTTGTTTTTGCAATGTTGTCTTTGTCATGAATCAAAATCTTAAGACCTTCTTTAGACTTAACTCGAGATATTGCAACATACAGTTGGCCATGACTAAAAACATCCTTCGGTAGATATAAACCCACATTGTCTAAAGATTGTCCTTGAGATTTATTAATTGTCATGGCAAAAGAAACAATAATGGGGAATTGTCTTCTAACCAACTTAAATGGCCATGGTGATTGTGACGGGGACAAAGACATTCTAGGAATATAAATGGTGTTACCTAAATTCTTCCCAGAAATGATCTTAGCTTCAATGACATGATTAACAAACCTTGTTACAGTTAGTCTTGTTCCATTGCATAAGCCTTCAGAATGATCCAAGTTCCGCATCAACATAATAGTCGCACCAACCTTTAACTTGATAGAATGATTAGGCAAACCAGAAGTCTTAAGAGCATTTAGAAATTCAGGAGTAAGGTGCTCAAAAGCATCAAAGTCTGTAGATGCAGCTCTATCAATTGAATCACTACTAAAGAATTCTTTCTCTTCTCCTATAAACATAAAATGACATAGAAATGAAAAACAAAATTAATGCAAAGTAGAGTGTATGTCATAGTATTTAGATTAAAAAATATCAATCAATTTCTATAGTACCTGGAAGACGATTAGTGATGTATTGATTAATGTCATCGACCACCTCAATTGTTGAAGCCAATATTGCCCTGCTTTGCAAATAATTGGGATCATGGTAGTTATGAATGAGATCGGGATACGTACTTTGAACAATAGCCTCAATAGGATTTGAAATATTAGAAATTAAAAACTCGTCAGGAATTGAAAGATCAACATAACCATCATTTGGCTCTGAAATGCTACCATCTCCAATTTTCAATATCCACTCTGAAAAAAGGCGGACCTCCTCTTGGTTGGAAGTGTTTGTTTTACCTTGCAGGCGCATGTTTTTTGTAAGTCTGAGGACTTTGCACTCATCCCAAATGTAAGAAGCATTAATTGAGGCATGTATAATATCAGATCTACTACCCCTTGGGACAACAGGGATAATTTGTCTAAAGTCACCACCAAAAACTACAACTTTGCCCCCAAAAATTTTATTCTTTGCATGAGGAATTTCAGACATAATGTCTTTCAAAGACTTATCAAGAGCCTCAAAGCAAAACTTGTTTGCCATTGGAGCCTCGTCCCATATAATAAGATCTGTCAATTTTAAAAGCTCAGCAAGATTATCTTGTTTGTCAATATTCCAAATGGAAGATTCCAAGGTAGGGACAGGAATCTTAAACCTTGAGTGAGCAGTTCTACCACCTGGCAACAACAAACTTGCAATACCACTCGATGCAACTGGCAAGACAAATTTTCTCTTTGCACGTAGTGAAGCTGCCAAGGTGTTCCACATGAAAGTTTTACCTGTTCCACCATATCCATATAAAAAAAATACTCCACCATTTTGTCTTTCTACAGCATTCATGATTTCAACATAAATGTCTTTTTGTTCTCCTACAAAAACCAATGTTGTGACAAAGAATTTAGTATGAAATTACCTCAAACCATGGTATATAACAACATAAGAAATAAGAACTGAATTCAAATATTTAATGCAAGAATTACCTGTAAGTGATGAGTATAAATCATTAAAAATTGTGCTTTGAGAAATTGGATCATACTGCCCCTCTTCATAAACCAATCGGTTTCCAACAAAAGAAAATACAAAATCATCTGGATATGGCATTGGCTTGAAGTCTTTCAAAATTTTGTTGTTCTTTTGTAACTGGGTTTCTATTGCAATAAGAGTGAGCTGTTTTATTTCCTCATCAGTAAGTGTTAATCCTAAAATAGAAAAAGGAAACATTTTTGAAGTAAATAACGAAATTCATAATACATTTTATTACAGAAGAAAGTTTTCATAAATAATGTACCTGGATTTCCGGTCAAAACACGTTTCTCATAAAGAATACCATCAGACAAGTATTTCCATGTATTATTCCAAACATGCTCTGGTCTATTCATTGATGAAGATAACAACATAGTAACAAACAACTTCCTTAAAAAAAACACCAGACCCCCATACATGCGCCTCTTTAATAGCCTCAATAAATTCCCTATCATCTTGTAGAAACCCCATAGCGAAGCATGCCTCTCTGAAAGTCTTGTGTTGGAAACCATCAATTTTCTTTATGTCGTCATAACTTATAGGTCCTTTCTTGACAGTCAACATCATTCTTAAATAATACAGCTCACCTGTGCTTTGAGGAACCCAAATAAGACGACCAATAGTATACCCTATCTTCCTGGGCCTCCAAGTTCTGCTCCGCTTATGATAAACAAATTTAGTGACAAAGTCACTATAAGTCAACAACTTGGCTTCATCATAGATCTTGTTTGCCTTAAACCATGTTGTAAACATAGATTCGGTCACACTTGGTTTAAGTAAAACATTCCCAATTTGCTCAAAGTCTTTGTAGTAAACATAATTCTCTCCTTCCATGTGAAAAAACAATCTTTCTACAGCTGGTTTCCTACCATGTATGGAATATGAAAAAATCCTCCAACATGCCTCACTTGGGGAAATGTAACGACAATCAAGGTATTGCTTGATTTCGTCCAAATTCTTCTTCACTCCAATTGGATTATCATCAGAAGAATGAATAACATCAGAAATTCTATCAGAACCTTTGTTGATATATTTGAAAAAATACTTGATAGAAGTACTCTGATTGCACCACTCCATGTTGATGTGTGCTTCATACTTCAACAATAAACTTGGATTGTGAGGAACTACATGACCACTATGAAAGATGATTCCATTTTTTTCAATAGTGTGTCCATTGTCTCTTCTCCTATAAACTGGATAACCATCTTGATCAACCAAAGTTGTCGCTTGAAATTTCTTTGGGTAATACTTAGAGCACTTTCCACCTTTCATGCAAGGGGAATTTAGATTTGCCAAACCGCAAGGACCATGAACCATGTGAGTTTTAACCAAGTTATACAACTTTGGATCCTTTAAAGGATCTGGAACTTCAACACTAATTATCCTATCAATATCTTCGGGTCCTGGATACTTATTAGAAGGATGCAAGAATAGCAAAATATGTGCATGTGGTAAGCCTCTCTTTTGGAACTCAATGGTGTACATATCTATAAAAGTGTATGAAATTAATAAGTTATTCTAAGTAAAAGCAGTCAAATTGTAAAGTAAGCATTAGGTATTAGAACTTACATGCAACGAATTTGCCTAAGACACCTTTCTTTGTCAAATCAGATAGAAGTTGGTCAAATTTAATTTTGAATATCCTTGATATGACATCGGGACGATCTTGCGGTTTAAGATGAAGTGGTCTCAGTAATCTTTGAATTTCAGGCCAATTAGGATTGCATGTGAAAGTTATAAATAGGTCGGGGAAACCCACCTTGCTACAAATAGCCATACCATCATAATACAACTGATCCATAAACCTCCGTCCACCCACATAGGTAGATGGCAAAACCACTCGCTTTCCCGTGGATGCTCCCGATGCTTCACTTTGATCACCCTCTTCATTTAGATTTTTGTACTTAGAAACCCTTAGCTTTGGTTGATTTTCACGAATCCACTGCAATCTTTCCGACTCTAACATGGTGTAGCCATCAACCAAGAATTGTTGGAACAGTCTTCTGGATGATAATAAAGTCTTTGCCTCACCAGATCTACTTTGAATTCGGAACGCCAGCCACTCTCTTATAGTAAGTCTATTTCTCTTGTTATCTTGGAAGATGGGTAAGTCTCGATGAGCAATGTTTGGTCTATAACCGTCTTCTCCATAGGGAAAATCAAAGGATATTGGTAAGCCATGTAGGCTGCATGGAGCTCATTAATTCTCTGTAATTATCCTCCCCTAGTTTGCATGATTATATCCCTCTGCTCGGCCGTGTCAAGATCACCCACCACTAAAGCAGTAACTTCTGAAACAGTTGGTTGATTGTATATTCGACCATCAGTTTTTCTATCAGAGATGAGTCTCAACTTCAATTCTTGTGTATTAGAATTAAACAACCATTGTTTGGCCATTTGAAAACTCTTGGCATGCGGGTTATGTTCATAGAGCATGGCTGACAACTGTTGTACAATGATTGGATCAATGTGTTTTGTGTTCCTATAAAATGGAAAGTAAGTAAATATAATGAATTAGAGAAATAAATCCATTAATTGATCATTTTTATAAAGATGCTTCATGAAGCCTTAATAAAAATATCATCGGAATTGTAATTTGGGATACCTTAAACCTTGCATTCTATTTCGCCTTCATCTGTGCGACCTTTTGGAGTTCAATGAAAAACCTAGTTCTAGGAATAGCTACAATTATGTTTGTGTTGTTGTTTTACAGGAATTTGTTGTGATTTATCATGATATAGTTCTTTTAAGTTTTGTTTGAAGATCCATTGAAATGCTGGTTTGTTCTAGGCCTGCTTACGTGAGACATGAGGATCTCTTCTTCTCGTTGTGCATTGTGAGTAGTAGTATTAGTAGGTTTATTGATAAATGAACTTCTCAAAGCTATGTAGTATTCTCGTTGTGCATTGTGAGTAGTAGTATTAGTAGGTTTATTGATAAATGAACTTCTCAAAGCTATGTAGTATGTGGTTGTGCATTGTGAGTAGTAGTATTAGTAGGTTTATTGATAAATGAGCTTCTCAAAGCTATGTAGTATGTGGTTGTGAGTAGTATCAGTAGCTTTATTTGGTTGTGAGTAATGTTTGGTCAGGTCGTTAATATATACTTATTTTCCTTCGCTTGATGTAATGATTGCAAGAATAGGAATGAAGAATACATTCTTACATTTAAAAATTAGAAAAAAAACTCTATTTAAACATACAATCCCTTGATTTAGAATTACCCTTCTAAATGCTTTTGGAATTACCCTTCTAAATGTGCTTTTGGAATTATATCCTCTGTAATAGAATCTATCTTTCTTAAATGAATTTCAAGCTCATATCCTCTGTGGTAATAGAAAATTGTACCTAAGCTAGGGGTCTGATTTCCCATTCGAATAACACCCTCCTTGAATTTGAATTGTACCTAAGCTAGGGGTCTGATTGCCCATTCGAATAACACCCTCCATGAATTTTCTTGCTTGAGTTTATTCGAATCGCCTTCCATGAATTTTCTTGCTTGAATTTATTCGGATCGCCTTCACATGAGTATCAGTTAACTTCCCGATAGTTAACTTCCCGATCTCTTAGGCTTTCAAACTGGTTGAATATGGTATACCATGCTGAATTACTCAGGAAAAAACATTAAAACCAAAAACAAAAAAACATTCCAGTTGTGATTATTAATCATAGTCATGTAACTCGAACATGATCAATAATATATCAAGATTGAAACAACATAAATCAAATAGCCATAGGTAAAAAAAAAACGATTTTAACTAGTATGATACACACAGGGTCACATCTAACGATTTTAACTAGTATGATACCCGTGCGTTCGCATGGGTACACGTAGGTGACTCGCATTTTTTAGAATATATATTTTTTTTTAAGAATTTATTTGTTTATATTTAAAATTTGAAAATAAAAAGTATCTAATTAATAAAAATTAATAAATAAAAAAATATAATGTATATTTAAAAATAGATAAAATAAATTCCCTAGAGTACCAATATTTTAATTAGTAAATTTATGTTTCTGTTATTGTTTAATATTTATATCAGTAACTTCATGTTCCCGTTTATATTTAATATTTTGATGAGTAATTTAATATTCTCGTTAATAATCAATATTTTGATTAATAACTTCACGATTCTTTTAATATTCAATATTTTGATTAGCAACTTCATGTTTCCGTTGATATTCAATAGTTTGATCAATAACTTCATGTTTCCGTTAAGATTCAATATTTTAATTAATAACTCGTGTGAACACATAATATTTGTTCCTAATATAAGTATTATATGTGTCAGTACCCGTGTTTAAAAAAATAATAATTTAGGATTTGAATCACCAATATTTTTTTCTCATTTATAAGAATGATAAATATTATTTTTGTTTTGACATTAATTATAAAAATATATGATGATAATAAAATATTTTATAATAATAAAAATCTTAAATTGAAAAAATATAGTGGAGATATATTCAATCAAATTATATAATTCAATTAGTAATAACAATTTAATATATTATTGATTAAAATCAATTTATAAATAAAATATATTATTCTATATATAAAAATATTTGAATGAACGGTATAATTATTTCTATATATAAATAATTTTGTTTTGGAATTATTTATAAAAATATTTAAGTAGTAAATTTATTCTTGTTATTATTCAATATAAAATTAAATGTATTAATATCAATACCATATATGTACCTGGAGAAAAATTAGATACAATTCCTTAGGTGTGGTGTATACTATTTTTCAACTAACATATGACAAGTATATTTAAATATTATTTAAGGAGTAAAAATAGGAGAAAAAAATTGCATACATATAGGAGGAAATTATATACTTGTTATATTTTAAGTATGAAGCACACATAAAGAATTGTATCTAAGTTTTCTCCTTTTATAAATGACAAATAGATTGTATGATCAATAAAAAATATCATACAATTTTGATACTATTTATTCATACATTACTTATGTTTCATTCTATTAGTATTTATATTGAAGTTCATTTAATTCATTTAAATTGTATGCTTATTTTGTACCTAAAACATTTTGTATGATTATTTATTTAATTATATAAATTAATTATCTTCTGCCTATATACATTTTAAAAATTCAACGTCAATAAAATGTGTGATTCTCATAATAACTCATATTAAAAACTCTATACACTATTTTATTTATTTATTTATTGTTTTTTTTTGTATTCTACACTATTATATATATATATATATATATATATATATATATATATATATATATATATATATATATATATATATTATTTTAAAATAGAATATATGATTATTTTATTTAAAAAATATTTTATCATATGTTAAAAATAATTTTGAATTATTTTTCGTTCTAAAAATTTAATTGTTTGTATATGCACATTGAATTAAATAGTAATTTAAAGTTTAAACGTAAATTAACAATCATTTTAAATTAAAATAGTTTCTCTTTTATAAATAATATACTTTTTATTATTTGTTATGGAGAAAAAAATTAAATGTAATTAAGTTCTAAGTAATAAATGGTATTAAGAAAATAATAAATATTATAAAGAGTAATAAATTTTATTTATGTTATAATAATGATTCAATGGTATAAATGACATTAAATAATTTTGATTCTCATAATTTTTTATTTATTTTTTATTTTTATTCAATGTTTAATATTTATAAAACTGATTTATTTTTAATTATTTTCTTTTAAACTTATTAATACCTGATACAAATTACAAAAAAGAAAGTATATCCATTATAATTTCTATATTTTTATTGACTTCTTGGTTAAAAGAGATATGCCTAATAATGTGTGTTATAAATTATTGTAATAGATTTTTTATGATTATTATTTGTCATGAGTTAAGAAAGAATAAAACAAATATTATGAATTTGTAATATATTGCAGATCAGATATAAAAAAACAACATGATTCAATTGCAACATATTTTATTTTAGTTTAAAAAATGATAATTAGGAGATCAAATACCCTCAAATAACACTATGTCATAAAATAAGAAAGTTATAATTATCAATTAATTAGTATCATAATCATTTATTATTTTCATAAATATTTATTTAAAATCATTTATTATTTTCATAAATATTTATTTAAAATCATTTATTTTTTTAATTGTATTTAAAATTAGTATTGTAATTTCTCTTTTATAAATAATATACTTTTAATACTATTAAGATAATCTAAAACATATTTATTAATTAATAATATAAATAAGCAGTAAAAAATTAAATAAATAAGGTTTGATAAATATTCCAAACTGTTTTGATAACGCCTCCTCTTTTGTATGTTTTGATAAATATGTTTTATGTGCTTTCTTTTGTATGTTTTGATAAATATGTTTTATGTGCTTCTTCCTACTATGTTTTATGTGCGTCTTCCTATTTCTTCAAACTCATGTTAAGTTAACAAATACTTTTTAACAAAAGTTAAAAAGGATTTCTAAACATATGTAATTTGACAAAATTTAAAGAATTGTCAATTATATAAAATAAAGTATACAACAAAGGTAAAATATTTAATAAGTTTAACCTTACAACAAGGTAATACAATATATACACTACTACGATAGAAACATAAACAATATTCAAATATCCTCCCGATCTCGCAGGATAGTCGCTTGTTATTTGTTTTTGTCTTTTATGAGAAGTATCTTTTGGATTTGTTTGTGAACAGTCTTGTACTAAAACCTATCCATCGCGGGAAGCATTTACACCTCGCCCCGAAACAGGACGCGTATAAACACTCCGCAACAAAGTCTTGTGTCGTACAAGATTGTTCGGCTTTTATTAAGTGTTTTATTGCTTTTCTTTTTGAGATGAGAAAGAATGATTTAAGTTGTAAAAAGGGAAAAACTAAGGGGACTAAGACACAACCCTACGTTAATTGATTTATTTATTTACAAGTGATCCTATGGTTTGTGAAGTATTCTAATCCTAATGGAAAAAACTAGAAACTACTAGAATTCAACTTACTTCCTAATGAAGTTAAGTTGATTCTAAGAACAATGGGGAAGCCTATACAAGTTATAAAAATCAAATAAAGGCAAAGCAATAGAAATGGACATAAGAAATAAAATTCTAAACAAAACATTAAAGGCATGAAAAATGGTCCTATTTTATTTATTCTAATCCTAATTAAAAGGGAACTTCAACCTACATTCTAAATCAAAGTCAAGCCTAATGTCCATTCTAAAAATTCAAATTTAAACTAACCTAAGTCTATATTAAATTCTAAGGCTCAATTTAAACTAAACCATTACATTTTTTTATTGGACTTTGTTTTCCTAACCTAAACTAATGGGAAATACCCATAACAAACCTAAGAATTAATATTCTAAAAAATAGCTAAACTTCTGGAAAAATTATGGAATTAAATCTATAGGGTCCTAAAATTACCTATAACATTGTGTCAAAAGGAATCCTAAAAATTCAGAATTTAACTAGGCCTAAAAATTATTTATTTCCAGCTACAAATTAATCCCTAATTTCTAGGAAATTAACCTCTAAAACCTAAGATAAAATGTTCTAAAAAATCTACAAAAAATATCCTAAGTACTATTATGGGTCTTCTAATTACAGTAAAAAGAATGGGCTAAAAAAATTAATGGAAGTTACCAAAATAAAATCAACAAAATCAAATACAATTAAAGGAAACTCAATAAGAAACATCCTCATGAAAAATTCAATATAAAACCAAAAATAAAGCAAAACTAGAAAAATAAAATTCTAATAAGTTCTAATATGAATTAAAAAGATACTTGAATTTTTTGGGAATTTTTCTATAGATTTTCCTTTTTTTTTTTGATTAATTTCTAACTATATCAAACTAAAAAAATAAAAATCTAAAATAAAGATGGGGGGTGGTTTTAGAAATTTATTTAATTGATTTTCTAAACTGGGCCCAAAACAGGGGTGTTAATAGCATGAAAAGCAAGCTCATGCGCAGAATTGGCCTAGGGGTGCAGGGAGTGATATTTTTTAGTTATTTTTCACATGCGGGCCTAAAACAGGGGTGCCATTGGCAAAGTATTGGGCCCAATTCGCAGGAAACTGAAGGAGGTGTAGAAAGCACTATTTTTATGTTTTCTTTTTCTGATGGGCTTAGGATGGAGGTGCAATTAGCAAAATGGAGGATAGCCTACCGGACGGTGACAAGTGTCACCGCCGGTATGGCTGAGGAAAAACAATCTCAATTCTACCACTTAGAAGAAAGTAACGGTGCATTAATCCCTGAATCAATCTCCTTTAATCTCAAATAAATCCCCATTAAAACCTGATCCACTCTAATCTTCACCTTTAAACCTAATAAATCTAATAATTAAATTTTATTTATTTTTATAAACCACAAAACAAATGATACAATATGAGGATCAAACACAGCAAACCCTAGAACCTAAAGCCTCTGCGGCGCATCTTCTCAAATTCCTCCTTCTCCGTCGACGCCACCCTTCATTCTCCATCTCCTCCTTCTTCGTTTCCATCTCATCTTCTACCCTCCATCTCAAACTCACACAATCCAAATCCTATTCTTGAATCTAACGAGAATCCCTTTTCTAAACCTAACAATACCGAAATCCAAAGCCTCAACAAAATAACTACATAATCAATCTTGGAATGAAATTCACGTTCGCACCTTGATAATCGATGAAAACACGAACTCGCAGCGGAGATATTAACCGAACAATCCGTGGCGGAGGAAGACGAATTGATTTGCTTAGCTCCTTCGAGAGTCTTGCGAATTTTGGTCACGGACAACGCGAAGAGGATGACGAAATGGAGATAGGCGTGACGTTGCTGACGAATTCGAAAAACACGGATGAAACCTTGATAGTCTCGGTAAGCTCTGTTTCACCGATCCTTTCTCGTGTACGATCCTTGATTTCCGAAAACGAAGATGTTCACGACTTTGTTGACGAACGAGATGAAACTCCTTAAGGTAAGAAATTCGAATCTGCTTCTTATCCCTCTTCTGCTTCTGTTGATTTGTACACCTTGATGAAGATTAACACTCGATTAGCATTGATTTCACAGCGGTGATGATGAAGAGTGATAGGTACTCAAAGAAGAAGAAACGGATGAACACTGGCTGGAGCTAGATGATGAATTCCGAGAAATTGAAGATAAGAGGTTCTGCTTGTACACGACGAAGATTAAGGAAAGGATGAACGATTGAAGAACAGAATGAGAATTCAGATCCTGAATCTTGGTGAAGAAGAATGGTTTAAGGAAGATAGATGAAGCATGTTTAGGGAGATTGATGGAGAGTATGAGAAAAGATTGAATAAGGAGAAGTGATATGGAAGAGGAAACAAAAAAATGGAGAAGTTGTGAATGGAAATTGAATGAGAGAAGAGAAGAATGGGGGAAAGGATTGAAGAGGGTCCAGAAGAAAATTGTGGAATAAGAATGAAAAAATCAGAAGCTCCTGCTTTATAGGGAATGCTTGAAGGTGGTATTTCTGGAATTTTCTCAGGTAGCTTCTAGAATTTTCTGTTACAAGTTGTTATGAAATCAATTGAATAGTTAGTTACTCTTTTTTCTGTTATGATTTCGTTGCAATTTAGTTATCATTGCAACTGTTTTTCTATTTTGGCTTTCTGTTATGGTTTTCCTTTCTTCCGCGAACTTACAATTGATTGTGACTGTTTCTTTATTTATTTATTTTGGTTTCGTGCAAGGTGGAGGCTGTTGAAAAAAGCTCGCACTTTCAACGACAGCCTGAGGCTGCTGCAAGAAGATAGAGGGTGAAGCCATCATATGCCCTGGCGGATAGAATCCGAGTAATACTCCTGACGCAGTCCGTAACCGCACAGCAGAACCCTCTCTCAATGGTCCATCCGCGAGATTTTCACTTCTAACCGAACCTCCGAGATTCGCTGCCAGACTAGGAGCATCTCCAACAGGCGGGATTCCGTTATAAGGCATGTTTCTTGTGGTTGCTCCAGCCTTAAATTGAGGTATCCGGAATGAATTCGAGCCATATCTTTTTGTATTTTGAATAGTCAGAATTGGTTGATCCCTGGGAATTAACAATACCTTTTGCTTAGGCTGCTCAATCTTCGAATCGCTACGAGATCTTTCACTTGGACCAAGAGTATTAAAACTTCCAAATATCAAACTGCCTTTCAATTCCTCCAGCACATGGAAACGTCTTGGATGAGCAGCCTTTTGCTGCACATGAGCTTCTGAAGCCAAGACTTTTGTGACATTAACTGTTTCAGAAACATCTTGGTAGCCTGAAGGATCCATTCAATGATAAAGAGGATGAAAGTCGTTCAGGTAACAAGTTAATTTCAACTTCACTTGTCTTTAATATAGCATTTGAATTGCTTGTTGAATCCATTGTCCTGAACTTTCCATTCTGGTATGCTGATAAACTAGTGGCTTCTTCAAGTTTGTTTTCTTTCAATATCATTTGACGAACATTGATTAGAGCTTGATAAATACTTTCTTTGGTCAGGATTTGCAATTGAGCCGACGGCTTCGTTGGGAGAAATGGTTGCTGCCACAGCAACAGCTTGAGGCGGGGTATTTTTTGGATTGACAAAAGTGGACTTTGTTTTAGGGATGCTCAGTACACTACCTATGAGAGATCTGCTTGAAACAGTACTATGGGATGCAACAACTGAACCCCTGCGATTTGAGGCATGAGGTGGTCCATTAATTAATTTTTTGTAAATCTGACTGAGAAAAGGAACCTTTGGTTCTCCTTGTAATGTGGACTCTATTTTCCTTTTGAATGGCAAGCTTCCTCCCACCACCACTATCAAATTCTTCTTTGATATTTATGAGTTCAAACTAATAAACAGAGAACAAATAAGCCTTATGTCAACTTCTTTTGGATATATTATTTTTCTATTTCAATTTCTTTTTACTCTTTACACCCTCATGCACCAAGACTTTAAAACGCAACTTGGATCTAAGGTTTGATACGGAGTTAACAATTGGCATGGATATTGTTACTATTAACTTTTTAAAAAAAATTCAAAGTATGAACTAAGGAAAAGAAATGGACATGGTTTAGAAAGTTTAAATGGACTTGGAATTAGAATGGTTTTCAAGTGTAGGATTTGGTCAATGAATTTGAACGCGAGTATGAACTATTGGGCTAAGAGCCAATTAGGATGAAACGTCACATGGGCTCGAATGGCCCAACAAGATAGAATTAGGTTTTATCCTTTGAAATGGACATGAGCTTGGAATAAGTAAGAATTAAGAAAGATGACAACAAAAAGACTTAGAACAAATTCTATTCAAACTTTGACAATTGGCCTATGGTTGTAAAAAATGAGAAAATAAATGAGTGACAATTATGCATATTGAAAAGAATAGAGCTTATTAAAGGAGGACTATATGAGGGTAACTGGATATGGACAACAATAAGCGGAAAGATGAATAAAACGAAAGTGGAAATAAAAGTGAAACGAAATAATCGGAAATGGTTAATGAAAATGAGAACGAAAGCAATGAATGGATATGAAATCTCGGTTTTAACCCTAGGTCCATTTTGAATTCTTTCCACAAGTCTATAAACACAACCACTTCTGAGCCACTGAATATTTTTTCGGATTAGTCACAACCCTTTGAATCGTCTGAAACGTGCCGTGATCATTCAAATCCAGAATTAAATCAAACTCCCATCTGAATTGAGACACAACTGAGCAACAGCATTTGGAGTGGAATCATAGTCCAGTGAATATTCTCTGTCATTTCAATCCTTGCCAGATACGTATAAGGTACAAAACCCTAATTTCCTTGAGCCCTGATCACATGCCTTATGAAACAATGGAATGAACTACTATGATGTTAATGACCTGGTGAGAAACGCAGATGAATGCAACATGATACGCCAATAGAGGGAATAAATATGAGGGCAAATTTTGAGGTATTACAGCTGCCCCTATTCAATCATCTGCAGACTTGAATGAATAATGACAAGGCCGGTTCACTCTCCCATGTTTCTCTCCATGAATTTCTCCACTAAGTTGATTTGTTTGCCTATAAATACATGTTTGCACTTCATTTATTTTTTGCTTCGAATTCTCTCTTCTCTCTTGCTTTCTTCATCTATAATTTTTCTTTTTCTTGACTGGTTCTTTTGCCAGATACAGTGACTGGTTTCAAAAACCATCTGAAGGTGTATTTCTAGATCAATTTATCAGATTGCAACTGATAAATCGAGATTTGAACGGACTGTTTTATCCTGGAGATGTCGTCGAAAATCGACTGATTTGCAAATTTTTGGCAGTACAACGAAACGTCTTAAGAGAAAGAGACCTAGTACGCGACTCGTCCCGATAATTAATCTGTGCCAATTTTAATTTTCAAAACCGGAAACAACAATTCACCATGGATATAGTTGATAAAATTCAGGTTTAATGCCTTACCTTTGAAGTGGAACTGTGACAACATCTCAATGACATGTTGCAAGAAGAAGGCACAACCGATCAAAACCAATTCGCATAACAGTTACGTTGTTGAGCTATGTATAAGTTTGTCAGAATCTTAGTCATATTCAAGGAGTTTAATATACCTGAAAATGTTATTGTGCAACAAGCGTTCATAAAACAATTCAAAAAGAAGCAATAGGAGGACATGTTGACTTTGATTTGTAACATGAGAAATTGCAACAAAAGACCCGACTAATCCATTTCAATGGAAAACCTTCGCTGTATTTTGTGTTCTTAGTACAATCCTTGGTATTCTCAATTTCTACCTGCAAAAAAATGTCGATGAATACCATATCATTATATGTCGTTAAGTATTGAAACATCACCAATGGAACTCACATTACAAGCAATGCTTACATGAATACCATGAACAATCAAAGAAGCCATCTGCCACAACCTGAAGCACTTACATGATCAGCTCGCCAATTCCCGAATGACGACTCACTTTGACCTGGCAAATAGGGAAACATTTCACGGCAATCAGATCATTTCTTAAGCATACTATAAGAATCCACCAAATAGTGCAGAACATTGCACTAATTAACCAGAAAAGCATCTAAGCAAGAAATGTCAGCAACTCGGATCAACATATGGACACCTTACTCACTCTTCAAAGAATCAATCCAATGGGCTAAAATGCTAAGAGATCCTATCATCTTCATGCTCTAGCTCCAAGTATTCCAAGGTGAACCAAATTTCACATGAAAAAAGAAGGAATGGAAGTTAACACAAAAACTAATCAGAAAATAAAGCGACTCATATCAAATGGCAAAGTTAGAAATATAACAGGGGCAATGACCAAGTTGCTGCGGTGGTGTTCAAATTCAAACGATATCAAAAGTTCTGCATGGTCAAAAGTCTAATGTGAAATCAGAGGGACCACAAATATCCTAGTTAGTAGTCACTCTAGGAACAATTTCACAGCCAGATATTGGGGACCACACAAATTCACGGCAAAAGAGGAATTTCGTACAAGCACCTACCTCACGTGATCTTCACAACAAAAAGAATATTGTCATGAAAGCAAAAATGCCAGCTCACGTTGTTCTAACGACCATATTCTCGTATGGTTCTACACAAGTCACATAAGTTTACACATACCAACCACAGTATATAAGCATTACTGTTCATTCATACACAACACCGAAAAAACCTAACAAGAATACAACGGCGGCACATAAATCCTTAATCACGAAATCACTAAAGCTCTAATATCGCAGAGTTGCTTATAGTTTCATATTGAGACTATAATCAAACCGAGCTAAATCTCACATTCCTCTCGGTGTAAAGAACACAACAAAGGAGTTCATAAGAAGGAGAAGCTCAGAACAAAGTTAATCATACGCAAATGGATTTTCTTTTATTCATACCTAATAAGACCCAACGAAGAGGCTCCGTTAGGTATTTTTCTTAAACTCTGATGTTGTTGTTGCTTGTGAATCATGTTGTTTATTGTTGTTGTTGAATCACCGTGTTTGAATGTTTGCTGAATCCATGCCTATCGTGTTTGTTTCCATTACTATTTCCGTGTTTAAGTTTGAGTTGTGATTTTGTTTGCTTTCGTTTCTGACGATGCCAATCCTACTATTTGGTTGAGTTTTCGAACTTTCTGGTGACGAATTCGAGATGAGGGCGAGATTTTAAGTGGGGTTAGTGTTGGTAATTTTCCGTTTGGAGGTGTTTAGTTGGAACGAGACGGCGGCGGCCACCGTCTTCTCCGACAAGAGGGGTGTGTTCCGGTGGACTTTTTGCAGAGAGAGAGAGAGAGGTCTGCTTTTAATTTGAATGCTGAGATGAATTGATTTGGTTTTTATATATTATTTCATTTAACTTTTTCTGTATTAATTGAATTTCCCCATATGCATTGATGGTATCATTAAATCATTGTCTTTTTTTTTTCCTTGCTTACGTCAGCTTTTCCTACTTGTTTCTTGTTTCTCATGCTTTTAGTTTATTTGCTTTATGTGATATTTTTTTATGTAGTGAATTTAATATTGGGTTTAAATATACATAAGAATTTTTGTTTTCTGTAACCATGGTTCGTAGGGAGGAAAGTTTTATTTATACTTTTATTTAAACAACTTGTTCGATTACTATTCACCTGTTGACTTTATTTTCTTAATTGCCACACGTTCATAATTTTGATTTATATTTTACTTTTTTTTTTAACTTTTTTTTTAAAAGGCAAAATATATTAAAGGCACATGAGATGCCTGAAGAAAGAGTACCAAATTACAGCATAGTGTTACTTTTTTTTTTACTTTATTAAAAGTGATAAAGATTAAGTATTGGTTATATTATTTTGGATATACATTAGGATTTATCATGATAGTTTTGTTTAATATTAATAAGACTTGTTTTACTTTATTACTATTGTTATTTTTTAACTTTTCTAATTGAATCAAAATTCTGTTTTAGTCAATCCAATTTGATAGTTGTATGCTATTTTTACATACTGTACATCCCTTTTACTCTTGTTTTATTAATCTTTTTTTTTTTTTTTTGGTGTTGTAAGTAAATTGTAGAATAATATTGATAAGTTGATGTTGATGTTGATGTTGATTTTAACCAGATTTTGTTGATAATTTTGGTTGATAATCTTGGATGTTGGTATTAATTAACTTTTGATCGAATCTTTTATTTAATAGATTTTGAGTTTATTAATTGAGATTTTAGGTGTATTTCTTGATTTTAATTTTAGTTAATTCTTGATGGTCTTGGTGATTAACTTTGATTAATTGTGTTAAGTTGTTGGTGAGCTTTAGTTTAGTTGTGTTGATTTTAGAATTGATTAAGTTTTGTCATTTCTAAGTGGATATTAATTGAGTCTTGTAATTAAATTTTGATTGATTTTATTTGTTGTTCACTTGTGTTTGGTTTTCAAGTTTTTCCTTAGGTGCCTAATCCAACTTAATTTTGAATTAAGTTGGAATAAGATAGACACCTCAACTATAAGATTAATTGTTGCATGATAACATTTAGGATCGAGTCTCCCCTTAGTATTTTTCTCTTAAGCCATTAAGTCATTCTCTTTCTCCTCATAACAAAAATCCGAAAACATCTAATAAATACAAAACAACAAAAACATATCTTTAAAATACTTGAACCAAACCTCAATTGTCTTTCCTGCATGATTCTTTTCTCATCTTACCCTGGTGCAGACGCAAGACATGTCGAGTTTGTTCTACCGCAAACAGGTAAAACGCCTGTGTGGCAACACCTAACTGCTGGAACGCGCACTTGACACTGTCAACTTAAAAAAACACGAAAAGACTGTGGTCACCCTTAGTTAGCTGAACTACGATGGTCTGATTCTCATTAGGAGATACGTGTAATGAAAACAAATGAGGTACGGGAAGAGGGCCCACATGAAGTGAGTGGAGGGAATATTTCCGTTACTAACCAACCACAAGGTACGAGAATACGCAGAAGTGGGAGAGCACGCACGGAAAATGTGACGTTGAAGGACTATGTGACAGCATGAGATTATAAGGCTTGTGAGAGGAGTAGTGTAGGGTTATGTGTGATTTGTGAAATTTTCTGCTATTCTCTTCCTCTCAACTCTGTATCAGCTTGCTGAGTTTATCAATTTTTCAATCAATATATATTTCTTCTTATCTTCCATTTTATTACTGTTTCATTGGTGCTTTCATCAGCCATGGCCGCTCCACAATACAAGGAGATGCAGGAAGATCTCAGACGCAATACCGAGGAGATGAAGTTGTTTCAGACGGAAATCCTTGAGCGTATGGAACGACTGGAAGTTGGTAACGCGTCAAAGTTTGAGGAGATTCACACAGCACTCGATATACTCATCCATCAAACACCGTCGAAGCAACGCCATGGTCCCGAACTCAATAACAGACCTCCATTTCAGGTGAGAAACATCAAACTAGAGTTCCCTCGTTTTGATGGCACTAACGTCCATGAATGGATCTTTCGTGCTGAACAGTTTTTTGGGTATTATGATACTCCTGATCATGATAGATTAACCATCTCATCGGTGCATCTTGATAAAGATGTGGTTCCTTGGTTTCAAATGGTACAACGTTCAAATCCATTTCATTCTTGGCTAGAGTTTACGCGTGCGTTAGAGTTGGATTTTGGTCCGTCCATTTATGAATGTCCACGGGCTACCCTGTTTAAGCTCATTCAATCTGGTACTGTGGCTGAATATTATATGCAGTTTACTTCATTAGCTAACAGGGTTTATGGCCTGAGTAATGATGCTCTAATCGATTGTTTCATTAGCGGATTGAATGTTGATATCCGTCGTGATGTATTGATTCACACACCCACCTCCATTGTTAAGGCAGTATCTCTAGCGAAAGTTTATGAGGAGAAGTATACCTCCGTTTCCAAGCCACAAAAACCAAACACAACCAATTACGTCCCCAACAAACCATTCACCCACAAACCAGAAAATAACCACAAAAATATGCCCCCATCCTCAATACACCCCCAACCAGACCAATGAGTCAATACCAAAAAAATCCTAATATTAAGAGAATGTCACCAGCAGAAATGCAAGTGAGAAGAGACAAAGGACTTTGTTATTGGTGTGATGACAAATTCTCTTTCACCCATAAGTGTCCTAATCGACAATTGATGTTATTACAATATGATGACAATGATGCAGACCAGGTGCTCGACAAAATGGCCGAACCACCAGATATAACATCAAACAACCTTGCAACCAACCAAACTGAACATCACCTATCCTTTAATGCCATGAAAGGGACTAGTAACATGGGTGTGTTGAGATTCTCCAGCTTTATTGATAATATTCAGGTGCAAATTCTCATCGACGGAGGTAGCTCGGATAACTTTGTCCAACCAAGAATAGCCAAGTTTCTTAAGTTACCAGTGGAACCAGCACCAGTTTTTAAAGTATTAGTAGGTAATGGTGAGATCATGACGGTTGAGGGTGTGATACAAAAACTGCCAGTAGTAGTACAAGGACACAAACTAGAAGTGCCAGTGTTCTTACTGCCTGTGGCGGGAGCTGATATCATATTGGGTGCATCTTGGTTAGCAACATTAGGCCCACATGTTGCTGATTATGCAGCGTTGACTCTAAAAAAATTTCTAAATGGAAAATTTGTAACCTTGACAGGAGAAACTAATACTACTGCACCTGCTTCAGCTCAACTCCATCACTTTAAGAGACTGCAAACTACGGATGCAATTGCAGAATGTTTTACCATTAAATGGCTGAAATCTCATGAGTTGGAAGATATTTTCAATGAGCTACCTACTGACACTGAGCCAGAAATAGTTGTCTTGTTACACACATACAAAGATATTTTTCAAGCCCCGTCATTTCTACCGCCGGCCAGAGCACATAATCACACTATACCATTATTAGAAGGTTCAAACCCTGTTAAGGTCAAACCTTACAGGTATCCACATAGTCAGAAAAACCAGATTGAGAACATGGTTCAAGAAATGTTGCAACAAGGAATCATTCAACCCAGTACTAGTCCATTTTCATCACCAATCATTCTGGTGAAAAAGAAGGATGGAACATGGAGATTTTGCACTGACTATCGAGCTCTTAATGCTTTAACCATTAAAGATAGTTTCCCTATTCCGACAGTGGATGAATTGTTAGATGAGTTGTTTGGAGCTAAATTTTTTTCTAAGTTGGACTTAAGATCAGGCTACCATCAGATATTGGTACATCCAGATGACAGATACAAGACAGCTTTCAGAACACATCATGGTCATTACGAGTGGTTGGTCATGCCTTTTGGTCTAACAAATGCTCCTGCAACATTTCAAAGTCTAATGAACCACATATTTCAGCATGCCTTAAGAAAATATGTTTTAGTGTTTTTTGACGATATATTGGTCTATAGTACCAATTGGACAGAGCACTTAAAGCATTTAGAGGCAGTCCTCAAAGTACTACAAGAGCATACGTTGTTTGTCAAGTTGTCTAAATGTGCTTTTGGAGTCAGAGAAATTGATTACTTGGGACACGTGGTGAATGGAGATGGTGTGCACATGGATAAAGACAAGGTTCGAGCTGTCTTGGAATGGCCAACTCCTAATAATATAAAACAATTGCGAGGATTTCTAGGCTTGGCAGGGTACTATCGAAGATTCATCAAGTCCTATGCTAACTTAGCTGGTCCTTTAACTGAATTGCTGAAGAAAAATAGTTATGAATGGAACCCACAAGCTGAAAAGGCTTTTCAACAATTAAAGTTAGCAATCACTTCTGCCCCTGTGTTGGCCTTACCAAATTTTCAAAAGCCTTTTGTATTGGAGACGGATGCATCAGGTATTGGAATAGGCGCTGTACTCCATCAAGATGGACATCCAGTGGCTTACTTTTCAAAGAAGTTAGTGCCTCGAAATCAGAAAAAGTCTGCTTATTTTAGAGAAATGCTAGCTATCTCGGAAGCCATTGCTAAATTTAGACACTATTTACTGGGTCATAAATTTATAATTCGCACTGATCAGAAAAGCTTGAGGAACTTGATGGATCAAGCTTTGCAAACACCAGATCAACAACAGTGGCTACATAAGTTTCTTGGCTATGACTTCACTATCAAATATAAGCCAGGAAGGGAGAATTTAGCTGCCGATGCCTTGTCTAGAATAATGATGTTAACTTGGTTTGAACCTCGCGCAACAATAATTCAAGAGATCAAAGTAGCTTTACAAACAAATCCAATCTTATTGGATATTATGAACAAATGCAGCACTGACAATCAATCGCAACAGCAGTACACAGTCAGGGAAGGCTTGTTATTTCGGAAGAATAAGATTGTGGTTCCCACTCCATCTGACTTGGTTCGAAAATTACTGCATGAATATCACAATTCACCAATAGGTGGTCATGCTGGCATCACCCGAACAACTGCTAGAATTAAAGCCCAATTTTATTGGCCAACACTGCAGAAAGATATTAAAGAATTTGTTCAGACGTGCTCGGTATGTCAACAAGCTAAGGTGGCTAACACATTGCCTGCGGGGTTACTCCAACCTCTTCCGATACCCTCACAAGTGTGGGAGGATATAGCCATGGATTTTATTACGGGACTGCCTCCTTCACATGGCTATACTACTATTATGGTAGTGGTGGATCGTTTGACAAAATATGCTCATTTTATGGCTATGAAATCTGATTACACTAGTAACTCAGTAGCAGAAGCCTTTATGAACAACATCGTCAAACTACATGGTATGCCTAAATCTATTGTGTCAGATAGAGACAAGGTTTTCACTAGTGCTTTTTGGCAACACCTCTTCAAATTACAAGGCACAACACTAGCCATGAGCAGTGCCTACCACCCTCAGTCGGACGGCCAGACGGAGGTGCTCAACAAAGGCTTGGAATTGTTTTTGAGATGCTTTACATTCAACAATCCCAAATCGTGGTTTAAGGCTTTAACATGGGCAGAGTACTGGTACAATACGGCTTTGCAAACGAGTATAGGCATGACTCCTTTCAAAGCTTTATATGGAAGAGACCCTCCTGCATTGACAAGATATGTGTCTCAGGCTTCTGATCCTTCAACACTTCAAGAGGAGTTGATGGAGAGGGATAGAATCCTACAACAACTGAAAGATAATTTGGAGAAAGCTCAGCAGTGTATGAAAAAGCAGGCAGACAGACATAGAAGAGATGTCCATCTACAGGTAGGAGACTTGGTCTTAGTGAAATTGCAGCCTTACAGAAAACAATCTGTAGCATTGAGAAAGAATAATAAACTGGGAATGAGATATTTTGGGCCTTTTGAAGTCTTAGACAAGGTAGGAGAAGTTGCTTATAAACTGAAGTTGCCGGACCATGCTAAGATTCACCCAGTTTTCCACGTATCTCAATTGAAGCCTTTTAAGGGTGTTCCTCAAGATCAATACATGCCACTACCTCTTACTATGACTGATACATGCCCAATCATTTGGCCGGTAGAGATTTTGCAAGCTAGGACGATCACTAAAGGGTTACAAAGAGTTCAACAAGTTCTGGTTCAATGGGATCAGCAGCCTAGATCGGAAGCTACGTGGGAGGACATAGCTAGCTTACAACAGAAGTTTCCTCTTTTCAACCTTGAGGACAAGGTTGATTTTAAAGGGGAGGGTATTGTAATGAAAACAAATGAGGTACCGGAAGAGGGCCCACATGAAGTGAGTGGAGGGAATATTTCCGTTACTAACCAACCACAAGGTACGGGAATACGCAGAAGTGGGAGAGCACGCACGGAAAACGTGACGTTGAAGGACTATGTGACAGCATGAGATTATAAGGCTTGTGAGAGGAGTAGTGTAGGGTTATGTGTGATTTGTGAAATTTTCTGCTATTCTCTTCCTCTCAACTCTGTATCAGCTTGCTGAGTTTATCAATTTTTCAATCAATATATATTTCTTCTTATCTTCCATTTTATTACTGTTTCAATACGTAGGCACAATCGTGATGTTTGTCGACCCAAATTACATTTTGTTCAGAACTACGTGGACTCTGATTCTCGTTGCGACGAGATACGTCAGGTTGGGGTGTGATGCCCTCTCGAGTCTGTTTGTTTTTATCACCCATTCGTTTTTGTTTTCTGTTTTCGTTCTCGTTTCTTTCCAGTTCTTTTCCAGTTTAGCAGCAGATGGAGCTTCAGATGACTACACCCTTTGAGCAGAACAACGAGCGTGGATCTCATCGAGTACGATGCACACAAATGGGTGTTAATACTTTCCCTCCGTGTAACCGACTCCCGAGCCCGGACTTGGTTCCGATGACCTCGTCTTTTTCTTTTCCCTAAGGTTTTCATCGATTGTTCTTCTTTCCCTCGTTGGGATAAAAAACGTATCGATGACGACTCTTCTGTTTTTCGCATTGCGACATATTGGTAAGCCAAACTTTTGTATTTCTTCAGATAATAGGAAATAAAATTTTCTAAAGCAAATGTCTATTCATGATTTCATATAGCATTGAAATTAGAAGTGTATTGATAAGCCAAATTTTGTCTTTCCTTAGATAATATAAAGCCGATTTTTCTAAAGCAAATGTCTAGAATAAAGTTAAGGTGTAATGGTTTGCTCATCAGGAGTTTTATTTTCTAAATTAAAAAAATATGATTATTTAATTTTATTTATTTTCAATTGCACAACATATTATATCTTAATTTAATATTCATATTTTTATTTTAACTTAATAAGATTTAAATAAGTGCACTATATTTCTATGTCATAACAATTACCGAATAAGTGATATTGTCAAATAATTTTTGTATATCTAAAGAGATAAAGTCATTCAGCTTTCAATATAAATGATAATATCAAATATTAATTGTTAAATAATTTAATCTTTATAATTAAATAAATAGAAATATTTTTTTAAAAGTGATTTTATGAAATGGTCAAATAGAAGAATTAATTAACAGAGAGGAAGTATAACTTAGAAAGAAAAAGATATATCAAACCTAATTATGATAGAATAAAAAAACTACATAAATAATCTTGACAAACAAGCTACAGTATATTCATAAAGAAATATTGGTTATGTGTGGCCGTAAAAAAGCATCCAGAATTGAAATTGAGATGGTTTTAAAGATTTAGTCAATTGGTGTTAATTAAAATTAACATAATTAAAATTACTAAAAAGACCTCCTTAATATTGAATGCAGTCTTGCAGCCACTTGGGCTGCCTTTTGATTCTAATGGGCTTCACTTCCGTAACTATGTATGTTTTTGACGGTTCCTTTCAACGGGTTACTAGTGGCAGGGAGATTAAGATTCTTCTATTGAACCCATATGGGATGGCGAAGATACAAGGGATTTTTATGAATGTTTTCTAGATCGCAGGTTTGTATTTCGAAGAAACCTCTTGTTTATCAATTTGCTAATAAGCCATCGGTATATAAATCCATCTACTAGTCCTTGGTCTCCAATGTGTTCTTACATGTTTAAACTTTTAATGTGAGTGTTCATGGTTTAAAATCTTCTTTTGTTGCTTTACCCTGTTTTATTTTATATGGAACCTCACCCTTGTTGCTTTTCTCTAGAGTTGTTGTTCTTGGTGTGCTTTTAGGATAAATAATAGTAATATAATAGTTAGGAGGAGGAAATTAATCATTGTTAAATTAGGTGCAGAATAATTGCATGACCAAAAGGAAAGTAAGAACTGTTATCAATATCTTAAAATTACTCACTATTAATTAATTAGGTGCAAGATGATTGAAGGGCCAGGATGAAATTTATTTGTCTGAACTGGCAGCAGCAACTTTGTAAAAACCAAGGCCAAAACGGAGACGGTGATCTTCCTCATAATTTGACAAATCACCTGTCAATGGTGGATCATGATGCTCAGAACAAGGAAGCAAGACAACTTTGAGTATTGCAGGAACTGTATATGATATGCTCTTGTGGATTCTGTCATAGCAATGGACATGCTTATATCTCACTTGTTTATATCATTAATATATTTTCATTAATTAATTGTCTTAACCTTGTTTGTTTATGTGTATTTTTTCATCAATTAATTGTTTGAATCATCTATTGATCATGATATTATGTATTATGTTTTAGGCAGATCAAATGATATATGGATTTGTCAAGTTGTTGAAACTGCCATGAAGATGGTGACATCTTTCCTAAGTGGAATGAGATGATATAAAGGCCTTACATCCTGTTTAGAAGCACTTTAAGGTAAGTATTGACTTGTGCTTAAAATCCAGTGTTAAAATCTAATTCATTTAACTAGGTCTCTAGAAAAGTTTTTAAATATGGAATTTTTTAACTACTGTGAGTATTTCTTTTTATCATTCACGGTACATCTTATGGTTATTTACTTAACTTGATATAATCATGAACTTTTGACTAAATTCTTTACAATAATGTTTGAAGATTGAGTTCTCTATTGTACCCAATTATACATTTTTGCATCTTGTAATAAGTGCGTTAATTTATGGCAAAATGTAGCTAGCTCCACTTAATGACTTGAAATTCGTGAACCAATATTCTATCTCTAAATTTTTGTTTGAGTAGATATATATTGTGCTGATTTTAATTTCTGGTACTATCGTGTTGATACTTCCAACTCCTTTAGTACGGAGAGAACATTGTTTTATGATTCCCTTATGACTTTTGTTCACTTATATGATTAAAGTAAGGCTTTGTTTTAGTTTCAAGGATTATGACTTTTATTCACTTATATTATTAAAGTAAGGCTTTGTTTTAGTTTTAAGGATGTTGAGAAAGTGTTCATCATTCATTTGTGCTTAAAACCTTCAATAAAATCATGTTGATTTAATCTTTAGTGTGTACTTACCATGGTTGGTTAATAGGTCCACATGAAGAAGGAAAATGACCATGTAGTTATGGCTGCTCTCTTTCCGAGTCAGGAGAATGTAGTTTAGGAGGTACACATCATGGCCTTGTCAACTATCTTGTTTTAAATTTGTTGTAAATACTTTCTAGGGATTTGATACTAGTAAAGTGGAATTTATTTATTGAGAGTTTGGTAACAGGTTATTATAGAACAAGTACGTGGGAAGAAGGTTGAACATAACGATGTAAAAGTTGAGCTTCTTGGTCAAAAAATGCTTTTGTTCATTTTTTGATATAATTCTTGGGTTGGGTCCTGCAAATTCACTAACATTTTCATTGGTGGGCTGCTGGTAAATGTGGAATTGCATCTCTTTTTGATCATGTGTTTATTTGTAACTTAAAACAAAAATTTTGATATTGGTTCAACTAGGTTATCACAAGTGTCTGACATGCTTCGTACTACTGAGATGGAGAGTTTAATTTTTATTTTTATTTTCCAAATTTGAATTTGGTAATGGATATTTGATGTGAATTGCGAAATGAATAGGATCAGGGAATGACTGCAAAACCAGGAAAATTATTGGCCATAATCTGGCCTTCAGGTTCAGGGAAGACAACATTGCTTAATGTTTTTGCTGGTCAACTGCAGCTTCACCTCGCCTTCATTTGTGCGACCTTTTGGAGTTCAATGAAAAACCTAGTTCTAGGAATAGCTACAATTATGTTTGTGTTGTTGTTTTACAGGAATTTGTTGTGATTTATCATGATATAGTTCTTTTAAGTTTTGTTTGAAGATCCATTGAAATGCTGGTTTGTTCTAGGCCTGCTTACGTGAGACATGAGGATCTCTTCTTCTCGTTGTGCATTGTGAGTAGTAGTATTAGTAGGTTTATTGATAAATGAACTTCTCAAAGCTATGTAGTATTCTCGTTGTGCATTGTGAGTAGTAGTATTAGTAGGTTTATTGATAAACTAGTAATATACCCGTGCGGAGCACGGGTGAACTTATTCAATATAATCTTGCATATGTTTAAATGTATATTAGATTGCAATATTGTAGTACAAACTAAGAACTACCATAAAAAGAAAAAGAAGTATATATGTAATAAAAATAGTATCTCAATTGTTGCAAAATTGAAGTGTAATAAATTGTTAAAAACAACAAACATTGTAGTGACTAAAAAATACTTCCAATATATGAATTGTTTCAAAGTTACGAACACAAAAATACAGAAATCAACATGTATTGCACTCAAAAAATCATATAACAAAACAAACATGAGTCTTCAATTTGGCATGGACAATTCGACCTGAAATTAAAATATCGTATGTTATATGGCAAAAAGATAAAAATTATAAATTTTTGAAATGCTCTAGTTGTTGTATAAGTTGCAAAATATACCTATTAAATATTGTGGAAAACCTCCTTGAATACAACATTAGTGGTAGTTGTTTTTGCAATGTTGTCTTTGTCATGAATCAAAATCTTAAGACCTTCTTTAGACTTAACTCGAGATATTGCAACATACAGTTGACCATGACTAAAAACATCCTTCGGTAGATATAAACCCACATTGTCTAAAGATTGTCCTTGAGATTTATTAATTGTCATGGCAAAAGAAACAATAATGGGGAATTGTCTTCTAACCAACTTAAATGGCCATGGTGATTGTGACGGGGACAAAGACATTCTAGGAATATAAATGGTGTTACCTAAATTCTTCCCAGAAATGATCTTAGCTTCAATGACATGATTAACAAACCTTGTTACAGTTAGTCTTGTTCCATTGCATAAGCCTTCAGAATGATCCAAGTTCCGCATCAACATAATAGTCGCACCAACCTTTAACTTGATAGAATGATTAGGCAAACCAGAAGTCTTAAGAGCATTTAGAAATTCAGGAGTAAGGTGCTCAAAAGCATCAAAGTCTGTAGATGCAGCTCTATCAATTGAATCACTACTAAAGAATTCTTTCTCTTCTCCTATAAACATAAAATGACATAGAAATGAAAAACAAAATTAATGCAAAGTAGAGTGTATGTCATAGTATTTAGATTAAAAAATATCAATAAATTTCTATAGTACCTGGAAGACGATTAGTGATGTATTGATTAATGTCATCGACCACCTCAATTGTTGAAGCCAATATTGCCCTGCTTTGCAAATAATTGGGATCATGGTAGTTATGAATGAGATCGGGATACGTACTTTGAACAATAGCCTCAATAGGATTTGAAATATTAGAAATTAGAAACTCGTCAGGAATTGAAAGATCAACATAACCATCATTTGGCTCTGAAATGCTACCATCTCCAATTTTCAATATCCACTCTGAAAAAAGGCGGACCTCCTCTTGGTTGGAAGTGTTTGTTTTACCTTGCAGGCGCATGTTTTTTGTAAGTCTGAGGACTTTGCACTCATCCCAAATGTAAGAAGCATTAATTGAGGCATGTATAATATCAGATCTACTACCCCTTGGGACAACAGGGATAATTTGTCTAAAGTCACCACCAAAAACTACAACTTTGCCCCCAAAAATTTTATTCTTTGCATGAGGAATTTCAGACATAATGTCTTTCAAAGACTTATCAAGAGCCTCAAAGCAAAACTTGTTTGCCATTGGAGCCTCGTCCCATATAATAAGATCTGTCAATTTTAAAAGCTCAGCAAGATTATCTTGTTTGTCAATATTCCAAATGGAAGATTCCAAGGTAGGGACAGGAATCTTAAACCTTGAGTGAGCAGTTCTACCACCTGGCAACAACAAACTTGCAATACCACTCGATGCAACTGGCAAGACAAATTTTCTCTTTGCACGTAGTGAAGCTGCCAAGGTGTTCCACATGAAAGTTTTACCTGTTCCACCATATCCATATAAAAAAAATACTCCACCATTTTGTCTTTCTACAGCATTCATGATTTCAACATAAATGTCTTTTTGTTCTCCTACAAAAACCAATGTTGTGACAAAGAATTTAGTATGAAATTACCTCAAACCATGGTATATAACAACATAAGAAATAAGAACTGAATTCAAATATTTAATGCAAGAATTACCTGTAAGTGATGAGTATAAATCATTAAAAATTGTGCTTTGAGAAATTGGATCATACTGCCCCTCTTCATAAACCAATCGGTTTCCAACAAAAGAAAATACAAAATCATCTGGATATGGCATTGGCTTGAAGTCTTTCAAAATTTTGTTGTTCTTTTGTAACTGGGTTTCTATTGCAATAAGAGTGAGCTGTTTTATTTCCTCATCAGTAAGTGTTAATCCTAAAATAGAAAAAGGAAACATTTTTGAAGTAAATAACGAAATTCATAATACATTTTATTACAGAAGAAAGTTTTCATAAATAATGTACCTGGATTTCCGGTCAAAACACGTTTCTCATAAAGAATACCATCAGACAAGTATTTCCATGTATTATTCCAAACATGCTCTGGTCTATTCATTGATGAAGATAACAACATAGTAACAAACAACTTCCTTAAAAAAAACACCAGACCCCCATACATGCGCCTCTTTAATAGCCTCAATAAATTCCCTATCATCTTGTAGAAACCCCATAGCGAAGCATGCCTCTCTGAAAGTCTTGTGTTGGAAACCATCAATTTTCTTTATGTCGTCATAACTTATAGGTCCTTTCTTGACAGTCAACATCATTCTTAAATAATACAGCTCACCTGTGCTTTGAGGAACCCAAATAAGACGACCAATAGTATACCCTATCTTCCTGGGCCTCCAAGTTCTGCTCCGCTTATGATAAACAAATTTAGTGACAAAGTCACTATAAGTCAACAACTTGGCTTCATCATAGATCTTGTTTGCCTTAAACCATGCTGTAAACATAGATTCGGTCACACTTGGTTTAAGTAAAACATTCCCAATTTGCTCAAAGTCTTTGTAGTAAACATAATTCTCTCCTTCCATGTGAAAAAACAATCTTTCTACAGCTGGTTTCCTACCATGTATGGAATATGAAAAAATCCTCCAACATGCCTCACTTGGGGAAATGTAACGACAATCAAGGTATTGCTTGATTTCGTCCAAATTCTTCTTCACTCCAATTGGATTATCATCAGAAGAATGAATAACATCAGAAATTCTATCAGAACCTTTGTTGATATATTTGAAAAAATACTTGATAGAAGTACTCTGATTGCACCACTCCATGTTGATGTGTGCTTCATACTTCAACAATAAACTTGGATTGTGAGGAACTACATGACCACTATGAAAGATGATTCCATTTTTTTCAATAGTGTGTCCATTGTCTCTTCTCCTATAAACTGGATAACCATCTTGATCAACCAAAGTTGTCGCTTGAAATTTCTTTGGGTAATACTTAGAGCACTTTCCACCTTTCATGCAAGGGGAATTTAGATTTGCCAAACCGCAAGGACCATGAACCATGTGAGTTTTAACCAAGTTGTACAACTTTGGATCCTTTAAAGGATCTGGAACTTCAACACTAATTATCCTATCAATATCTTCGGGTCCTGGATACTTATTAGAAGGATGCAAGAATAGCAAAATATGTGCATGTGGTAAGCCTCTCTTTTGGAACTCAATGGTGTACATATCTATAAAAGTGTATGAAATTAATAAGTTATTCTAAGTAAAAGCAGTCAAATTGTAAAGTAAGCATTAGGTATTAGAACTTACATGCAACGACTTTGCCTAAGACACCTTTCTTTGTCAAATCAGATAGAAGTTGGTCAAATTTAATTTTGAATATCCTTGATATGACATCGGGACGATCTTGCGGTTTAAGATGAAGTGGTCTCAGTAATCTTTGAATTCCAGGCCAATTAGGATTGCATGTGAAAGTTATAAATAGGTCGGGGAAACCCACCTTGCTACAAATAGCCATACCATCATAATACAACTGATCCATAAACCTCCGTCCACCCACATAGGTAGATGGCAAAACCACTCGCTTTCCCGTGGATGCTCCCGATGCTTCACTTTGATCACCCTCTTCATTTAGATTTTTGTACTTAGAAACCCTTAGCTTTGGTTGATTTTCACGAATCCACTGCAATCTTTCCGACTCTAACATGGTGTAGCCATCAACCAAGAATTGTTGGAACAGTCTTCTGGATGATAATAAAGTCTTTGCCTCACCAGATCTACTTTGAATTCGGAACGCCAGCCACTCTCTTATAGTAAGTCTATTTCTCTTGTTATCTTGGAAGATGGGTAAGTCTCGATGAGCAATGTTTGGTCTATAACCGTCTTCTCCATAGGGAAAATCAAAGGATATTGGTAAGCCATGTAGGCTGCATGGAGCTCATTAATTCTCTGTAATTATCCTCCCCTAGTTTGCATGATTATATCCCTCTGCTCGGCCGTGTCAAGATCACCCACCACTAAAGCAGTAACTTCTGAAACAGTTGGTTGATTGTATATTCGACCATCAGTTTTTCTATCAGAGATGAGTCTCAACTTCAATTCTTGTGTATTAGAATTAAACAACCATTGTTTGGCCATTTGAAAACTCTTGGCATGCGGGTTATGTTCATAGAGCATGGCTGACAACTGTTGTACAATGATTGGATCAATGTGTTTTGTGTTCCTATAAAATGGAAAGTAAGTAAATATAATGAATTAGAGAAATAAATCCATTAATTGATCATTTTTATAAAGATGCTTCATGAAGCCTTAATAAAAATATCATCGGAATTGTAATTTGGGATACCTTAAACCTTGCATTCTGTTTCGCCTTCATCTGTGCGACCTTTTGGAGTTCAATGAAAAACCTAGTTCTAGGAATAGCTACAATTATGTTTGTGTTGTTGTTTTACAGGAATTTGTTGTGATTTATCATGATATAGTTCTTTTAAGTTTTGTTTGAAGATCCATTGAAATGCTGGTTTGTTCTAGGCCTGCTTACGTGAGACATGAGGATCTCTTCTTCTCGTTGTGCATTGTGAGTAGTAGTATTAGTAGGTTTATTGATAAATGAACTTCTCAAAGCTATGTAGTATTCTCGTTGTGCATTGTGAGTAGTAGTATTAGTAGGTTTATTGATAAATGAACTTCTCAAAGCTATGTAGTATGTGGTTGTGCATTGTGAGTAGTAGTATTAGTAGGTTTATTGATAAATGAGCTTCTCAAAGCTATGTAGTATGTGGTTGTGAGTAGTATCAGTAGCTTTATTTGGTTGTGAGTAATGTTTGGTCAGGTCGTTAATATATACTTATTTTCCTTCGCTTGATGTAATGATTGCAAGAATAGGAATGAAGAATACATTCTTACATTTAAAAATTAGAAAAAAAACTCTATTTAAACATACAATCCCTTGATTTAGAATTACCCTTCTAAATGCTTTTGGAATTACCCTTCTAAATGTGCTTTTGGAATTATATCCTCTGTAATAGAATCTATCTTTCTTAAATGAATTTCAAGCTCATATCCTCTGTGGTAATAGAGAATTGTACCTAAGCTAGGGTCTGATTTCCCATTCGAATAACACCCTCCTTGAATTTGAATTGTACCTAAGCTAGGGGTCTGATTGCCCATTCGAATAACACCCTCCATGAATTTTCTTGCTTGAGTTTATTCGAATCGCCTTCCATGAATTTTCTTGCTTGAATTTATTCGGATCGCCTTCACATGAGTATCAGTTAACTTCCCGATAGTTAACTTCCCGATCTCTTAGGCTTTCAAACTGGTTGAATATGGTATACCATGCTGAATTACTCAGGAAAAAACATTAAAACCAAAAACAAAAAAACATTCCAGTTGTGATTATTAATCATAGTCATGTAACTCGAACATGATCAATAATATATCAAGATTGAAACAACATAAATCAAATAGCCATAGGTAAAAAAAAAACGATTTTAACTAGTATGATACACACAGGGTCACATCTAACGATTTTAACTAGTATGATACCCGTGCGTTCGCATGGGTACACGTAGGTGACTCGCATTTTTTAGAATATATTTTTTTTTTAAGAATTTATTTGTTTATATTTAAAATTTGAAAATAAAAAGTATCTAATTAATAAAAATTAATAAATAAAAAAATATAATGTATATTTAAAAATAGATAAAATAAATTCCCTAGAGTACCAATATTTTAATTAGTAAATTTATGTTTCTGTTATTGTTTAATATTTATATCAGTAACTTCATGTTCCCGTTTATATTTAATATTTTGATGAGTAATTTAATATTCTCGTTAATAATCAATATTTTGATTAATAACTTCACGATTCTTTTAATATTCAATATTTTGATTAGCAACTTCATGTTTCCGTTAATATTCAATAGTTTGATCAATAACTTCATGTTTCCGTTAATATTCAATATTTTAATTAATAACTCGTGTGAACACATAATATTTGTTCCTAATATAAGTATTATATGTGTCAGTACCCGTGTTTAAAAAAATAATAATTTAGGATTTGAATCACCAATATTTTTTTCTTATTTATAAGAATGATAAATATTATTTTTGTTTTGACATTAATTATAAAAATATATGATGATAATAAAATATTTTATAATAATAAAAATCTTAAATTGAAAAAATATAGTGGAGATATATTCAATCAAATTATATAATTCAATTAGTAATAACAATTTAATATATTATTGATTAAAATCAATTTATAAATAAAATATATTATTCTATATATAAAAATATTTGAATGAACGGTATAATTATTTCTATATATAAATAATTTTGTTTTGGAATTATTTATAAAAATATTTAAGTAGTAAATTTATTCTTGTTATTATTCAATATAAAATTAAATGTATTAATATCAATACCATATATGTACCTGGAGAAAAATTAGATACAATTCCTTAGGTGTGGTGTATACTATTTTTCAACTAACATATGACAAGTATATTTAAATATTATTTAAGGAGTAAAAATAGGAGAAAAAAATTGCATACATATAGGAGAAAATTATATACTTGTTATATTTTAAGTATGAAGCACACATAAAGAATTGTATCTAAGTTTTCTCCTTTTATAAATGACAAATAGATTGTATGATCAATAAAAAATATCATACAATTTTGATACTATTTATTCATACATTACTTATGTTTCATTCTATTAGTATTTATATTGAAGTTCATTTAAATTGTATGCTTATTTTGTACCTAAAACATTTTGTATGATTATTTATTTAATTATATAAATTAATTATCTTCTGCCTATATACATTTTAAAAATTCAACGTCAATAAAATGTGTGATTCTCATAATAACTCATATTAAAAACTCTATACACTATTTTATTTATTTATTTATTGTTTTTTTTGTATTCTACACTATTATATATATATATATATATATATATATATATATATATATATATATATATATTATTTTAAAATAGAATATATGATTATTTTATTTAAAAAATATTTTATCATATGTTAAAAATAATTTTGAATTATTTTTCGTTCTAAAAATTTAATTGTTTGTATATGCACATTGAATTAAATAGTAATTTAAAGTTTAAACGTAAATTAACAATCATTTTAAATTAAAATAGTTTCTCTTTTATAAATAATATACTTTTTATTATTTGTTATGGAGAAAAAAATTAAATGTAATTAAGTTCTAAGTAATAAATGGTATTAAGAAAATAATAAATATTATAAAGAGTAATAAATTTTATTTATGTTATAATAATGATTCAATGGTATAAATGACATTAAATAATTTTGATTCTCATAATTTTTTATTTATTTTTTATTTTTATTCAATGTTTAATATTTATAAAACTGATTTATTTTTAATTATTTTCTTTTAAACTTATTAATACCTGATACAAATTACAAAAAAGAAAGTATATCCATTATAATTTCTATATTTTTATTGACTTCTTGGTTAAAAGAGATATGCCTAATAATGTGTGTTATAAATTATTGTAATAGATTTTTTATGATTATTATTTGTCATGAGTTAAGAAAGAATAAAACAAATATTATGAATTTGTAATATATTGCAGATCAGATATAAAAAAACAACATGATTCAATTGCAACATATTTTATTTTAGTTTAAAAAATGATAATTAGGAGATCAAATACCCTCAAATAACACTATGTCATAAAATAAGAAAGTTATAATTATCAATTAATTAGTATCATAATCATTTATTATTTTCATAAATATTTATTTAAAATCATTTATTATTTTCATAAATATTTATTTAAAATCATTTATTTTTTTAATTGTATTTAAAATTAGTATTGTAATTTCTCTTTTATAAATAATATACTTTTAATACTATTAAGATAATCTAAAACATATTTATTAATTAATAATATAAATAAGCAGTAAAAAATTAAATAAATAAGGTTTGATAAATATTCCAAACTGTTTTGATAACGCCTCCTCTTTTGTATGTTTTGATAAATATGTTTTATGTGCTTTCTTTTGTATGTTTTGATAAATATGTTTTATGTGCTTCTTCCTACTATGTTTTATGTGCGTCTTCCTATTTCTTCAAACTCATGTTAAGTTAACAAATACTTTTTAACAAAAGTTAAAAAGGATTTCTAAACATATGTAATTTGACAAAATTTAAAGAATTGTCAATTATATAAAATAAAGTATACAACAAAGGTAAAATATTTAATAAGTTTAACCTTACAACAAGGTAATACAATATATACACTACTACGATAGAAACATAAACAATATTCAAATATCCTCCCGATCTCGCAGGATAGTCGCTTGTTATTTGTTTTTGTCTTTTATGAGAAGTATCTTTTGGATTTGTTTGTGAACAGTCTTGTACTAAAACCTATCCATCGCGGGAAGCATTTACACCTCGCCCCGAAACAGGACGCGTATAAACACTCCGCAACAAAGTCTTGTGTCGTACAAGATTGTTCGGCTTTTATTAAGTGTTTTATTGCTTTTCTTTTTGAGATGAGAAAGAATGATTTAAGTTGTAAAAAGGGAAAAACTAAGGGGACTAAGACACAACCCTACGTTAATTGATTTATTTATTTACAAGTGATCCTATGGTTTGTGAAGTATTCTAATCCTAATGGAAAAAACTAGAAACTACTAGAATTCAACTTACTTCCTAATGAAGTTAAGTTGATTCTAAGAACAATGGGGAAGCCTATACAAGTTATAAAAATCAAATAAAGGCAAAGCAATAGAAATGGACATAAGAAATAAAATTCTAAACAAAACATTAAAGGCATGAAAAATGGTCCTATTTTATTTATTCTAATCCTAATTAAAAGGGAACTTCAACCTACATTCTAAATCAAAGTCAAGCCTAATGTCCATTCTAAAAATTCAAATTTAAACTAACCTAAGTCTATATTAAATTCTAAGGCTCAATTTAAACTAAACCATTACATTTTTTTATTGGACTTTGTTTTCCTAACCTAAACTAATGGGAAATACCCATAACAAACCTAAGAATTAATATTCTAAAAAATAGCTAAACTTCTGGAAAAATTATGGAATTAAATCTATAGGGTCCTAAAATTACCTATAACATTGTGTCAAAAGGAATCCTAAAAATTCAGAATTTAACTAGGCCTAAAAATTATTTATTTCCAGCTACAAATTAATCCCTAATTTCTAGGAAATTAACCTCTAAAACCTAAGATAAAATGTTCTAAAAAATCTACAAAAAATATCCTAAGTACTATTATGGGTCTTCTAATTACAGTAAAAAGAATGGGCTAAAAAAATTAATGGAAGTTACCAAAATAAAATCAACAAAATCAAATACAATTAAAGGAAACTCAATAAGAAACATCCTCATGAAAAATTCAATATAAAACCAAAAATAAAGCAAAACTAGAAAAATAAAATTCTAATAAGTTCTAATATGAATTAAAAAGATACTTGAATTTTTTGGGAATTTTTCTATAGATTTTCCTTTTTTTTTTTTATTAATTTCTAACTATATCAAACTAAAAAAATAAAAATCTAAAATAAAGATGGGGGGTGGTTTTAGAAATTTATTTAATTGATTTTCTAAACTGGGCCCAAAACAGGGGTGTTAATAGCATGAAAAGCAAGCTCATGCGCAGAATTGGCCTAGGGGTGCAGGGAGTGATATTTTTTAGTTATTTTTCACATGCGGGCCTAAAACAGGGGTGCCATTGGCAAAGTATTGGGCCCAATTCGCAGGAAACTGAAGGAGGTGTAGAAAGCACTATTTTTATGTTTTCTTTTTCTGATGGGCTTAGGATGGAGGTGCAATTAGCAAAATGGAGGATAGCCTACCGGACGGTGACAAGTGTCACCGCCGGTATGGCTGAGGAAAAACAATCTCAATTCTACCACTTAGAAGAAAGTAACGGTGCATTAATCCCTGAATCAATCTCCTTTAATCTCAAATAAATCCCCATTAAAACCTGATCCACTCTAATCTTCACCTTTAAACCTAATAAATCTAATAATTAAATTTTATTTATTTTTATAAACCACAAAACAAATGATACAATATGAGGATCAAACACAGCAAACCCTAGAACCTAAAGCCTCTGCGGCGCATCTTCTCAAATTCCTCCTTCTCCGTCGACGCCACCCTTCATTCTCCATCTCCTCCTTCTTCGTTTCCATCTCATCTTCTACCCTCCATCTCAAACTCACACAATCCAAATCCTATTCTTGAATCTAACGAGAATCCCTTTTCTAAACCTAACAATACCGAAATCCAAAGCCTCAACAAAATAACTACATAATCAATCTTGGAATGAAATTCACGTTCGCACCTTGATAATCGATGAAAACACGAACTCGCAGCGGAGATATTAACCGAACAATCCGTGGCGGAGGAAGACGAATTGATTTGCTTAGCTCCTTCGAGAGTCTTGCGAATTTTGGTCACGGACAACGCGAAGAGGATGACGAAATGGAGATAGGCGTGACGTTGCTGACGAATTCGAAAACCACAGATGAAACCTTGATAGTCTCGGTAAGCTCTGTTTCACCGATCCTTTCTCGTGTACGATCCTTGATTTCCGAAAACGAAGATGTTCACGACTTTGTTGACGAACGAGATGAAACTCCTTAAGGTAAGAAATTCGAATCTGCTTCTTATCCCTCTTCTGCTTCTGTTGATTTGTACACCTTGATGAAGATTAACACTCGATTAGCATTGATTTCACAGCGGTGATGATGAAGAGTGATAGGTACTCAAAGAAGAAGAAACGGATGAACACTGGCTGGAGCTAGATGATGAATTCCGAGAAATTGAAGATAAGAGGTTCTGCTTGTACACGACGAAGATTAAGGAAAGGATGAACGATTGAAGAACAGAATGAGAATTCAGATCCTGAATCTTGGTGAAGAAGAATGGTTTAAGGAAGATAGATGAAGCATGTTTAGGGAGATTGATGGAGAGTATGAGAAAAGATTGAATAAGGAGAAGTGATATGGAAGAGGAAACAAAAAAATGGAGAAGTTGTGAAGGGAAATTGAATGAGAGAAGAGAAGAATGGGGGAAAGGATTGAAGAGGGTCCAGAAGAAAATTGTGGAATAAGAATGAAAAAATCAGAAGCTCCTGCTTTATAGGGAATGCTTGAAGGTGGTATTTCTGGAATTTTCTCAGGTAGCTTCTAGAATTTTCTGTTACAAGTTGTTATGAAATCAATTGAATAGTTAGTTACTCTTTTTTCTGTTATGATTTCGTTGCAATTTAGTTATCATTGCAACTGTTTTTCTATTTTGGCTTTCTGTTATGGTTTTCCTTTCTTCCGCGAACTTACAATTGATTGTGACTGTTTCTTTATTTATTTATTTTGGTTTTGTGCAAGGTGGAGGCTGTTGAAAAAAGCTCGCACTTTCAACGACAGCCTGAGGCTGCTGCAAGAAGATAGAGGGTGAAGCCATCATATGCCCTGGCGGATAGAATCCGAGTAATACTCCTGACGCAGTCCGTAACCGCACAGCAGAACCCTCTCTCAATGGTCCATCCGCGAGATTTTCACTTCTAACCGAACCTCCGAGATTCGCTGCCAGACTAGGAGCATCTCCAACAGGCGGGATTCCGTTATAAGGCATGTTTCTTGTGGTTGCTCCAGCCTTAAATTGAGGTATCCGGAATGAATTCGAGCCATATCTTTTTGTATTTTGAATAGTCAGAATTGGTTGATCCCTGGGAATTAACAATACCTTTTGCTTAGGCTGCTCAATCTTCGAATCGCTACGAGATCTTTCACTTGGACCAAGAGTATTAAAACTTCCAAATATCAAACTGCCTTTCAATTCCTCCAGCACATGGAAACGTCTTGGATGAGCAGCCTTTTGCTGCACACGAGCTTCTGAAGCCAAGACTTTTGTGACATTAACTGTTTCAGAAACATCTTGGTAGCCTGAAGGATCCATTCAATGATAAAGAGGATGAAAGTCGTTCAGGTAACAAGTTAATTTCAACTTCACTTGTCTTTAATATAGCATTTGAATTGCTTGTTGAATCCATTGTCCTGAACTTTCCATTCTGGTATGCTGATAAACTAGTGGCTTCTTCAAGTTTGTTTTCTTTCAATATCATTTGACGAACATTGATTAGAGCTTGATAAATACTTTCTTTGGTCAGGATTTGCAATTGAGCTGACGGCTTCGTTAGGAGAAATGGTTGCTGCCACAGCAACAGCTTGAGGCGGGGTATTTTTTGGATTGACAAAAGTGGACTTTGTTTTAGGGATGCTCAGTACACTACCTATGAGAGATCTGCTTGAAACAGTACTATGGGATGCAACAACTGAACCCCTGCGATTTGAGGCATGAGGTGGTCCATTAATTAATTTTTTGTAAATCTGACTGAGAAAAGGAACCTTTGGTTCTCCTTGTAATGTGGACTCTATTTTCCTTTTGAATGGCAAGCTTCCTCCCACCACCACTATCAAATTCTTCTTTGATATTTATGAGTTCAAACTAATAAACAGAGAACAAATAAGCCTTATGTCAACTTCTTTTGGATATATTATTTTTCTATTTCAATTTCTTTTTACTCTTTACACCCTCATGCACCAAGACTTTAAAACGCAACTTGGATCTAAGGTTTGATACGGAGTTAACAATTGGCATGGATATTGTTACTATTAACTTTTAAAAAAAAATTCAAAGTATGAACTAAGGAAAAGAAATGGACATGGTTTAGAAAGTTTAAATGGACTTGGAATTAGAATGGTTTTCAAGTGTAGGATTTGGTCAATGAATTTGAACGCGAGTATGAACTATTGGGCTAAGAGCCAATTAGGATGAAACGTCACATGGGCTCGAATGGCCCAACAAGATAGAATTAGGTTTTATCCTTTGAAATGGACATGAGTTTGGAATAAGTAAGAATTAAGAAAGATGACAACAAAAAGACTTAGAACAAATTCTATTCAAACTTTGACAATTGGCCTATGGTTGTAAAAAATGAGAAAATAAATGAGTGACAATTATGCATATTGAAAAGAATAGAGCTTATTAAAGGAGAACTATATGAGGGTAACTGGATATGGACAACAATAAGCGGAAAGATGAATAAAACGAAAGTGGAAATAAAAGTGAAACGAAATAATCGGAAATGGTTAATGAAAATGAGAACGAAAGCAATGAATGGATATGAAATCTCGGTTTTAACCCTAGGTCCATTTTGAATTCTTTCCACAAGTCTATAAACACAACCACTTCTGAGCCACTGAATATTTTTTCGGATTAGTCACAACCCTTTGAATCGTCTGAAACGTGCCGTGATCATTCAAATCCAAAATTAAATCAAACTCCCATCTGAATTGAGACACAACTGAGCAACAACATTTGGAGTGGAATCATAGTCCAGTGAATATTCTCTGTCATTTCAATCCTTGCCAGATACGTATAAGGTACAAAACCCTAATTTCCTTGAGCCCTGATCACATGCCTTATGAAACAATGGAATGAACTACTATGATGTTAATGACCTGGTGAGAAACGCAGATGAATGCAACATGATACGCCAATAGAGGGAATAAATATGAGGGCAAATTTTGAGGTATTACAGCTGCCCCTATTCAATCATCTGCAGACTTGAATGAATAATGACAAGGCCGGTTCACTCTCCCATGTTTCTCTCCATGAATTTCTCCACTAAGTTGATTTGTTTGCCTATAAATACATGTTTGCACTTCATTTATTTTTTGCTTCGAATTCTCTCTTCTCTCTTGCTTTCTTCATCTATAATTTTTCTTTTTCTTGACTGGTTCTTTTGCCAGATACAGTGACTGGTTTCAAAAACCATCTGAAGGTGTATTTCTAGATCAATTTATCAGATTGCAACTGATAAATCGAGATTTGAACGGACTGTTTTATCCTGGAGACGTCGTCGAAAATCGACTGATTTGCAAATTTTTGGCAGTACAACGAAACGTCTTAAGAGAAAGAGACCTAGTACGCGACTCGTCCCGATAATTAATCTGTGCCAATTTTAATTTTCAAAACCGGAAACAACAATTCACCATGGATATAGTTGATAAAATTAAGGTTTAATGCCTTACCTTTGAAGTGGAACTGTGACAACATCTCAATGACATGTTGCAAGAAGAAGGCACAACCGATCAAAACCAATTCGCATAACAGTTACGTTGTTGAGCTATGTATAAGTTTGTCAGAATCTTAGTCATATTCAAGGAGTTTAATATACCTGAAAATGTTATTGTGCAACAAGCGTTCATAAAACAATTCAAAAAGAAGCAATAGGAGGACATGTTGACTTTGATTTGTAACATGAGAAATTGCAACAAAAGACCCGACTAATCCATTTCAATGGAAAACCTTCGCTGTATTTTGTGTTCTTAGTACAATCCTTGGTATTCTCAATTTCTACCTGCAAAAAAATGTCGATGAATACCATATCATTATATGTCGTTAAGTATTGAAACATCACCAATGGAACTCACATTACAAGCAATGCTTACATGAATACCATGAACAATCAAAGAAGCCATCTGCCACAACCTGAAGCACTTACATGATCAGCTCGCCAATTCCCGAATGACGACTCACTTTGACCTGGCAAATAGGGAAACATTTCACGGCAATCAGATCATTTCTTAAGCATACTATAAGAATCCACCAAATAGTGCAGAACATTGCACTAATTAACCAGAAAAGCATCTAAGCAAGAAATGTCAGCAACTCGGATCAACATATGGACACCTTACTCACTCTTCAAAGAATCAATCCAATGGGCTAAAATGCTAAGAGATCCTATCATCTTCATGCTCTAGCTCCAAGTATTCCAAGGTGAACCAAATTTCACATGAAAAAAGAAGGAATGGAAGTTAACACAAAAACTAATCAGAAAATAAAGCGACTCATATCAAATGGCAAAGTTAGAAATATAACAGGGGCAATGACCAAGTTGCTGCGGTGGTGTTCAAATTCAAACGATATCAAAAGTTCTGCATGGTCAAAAGTCTAATGTGAAATCAGAGGGACCACAAATATCCTAGTTAGTAGTCACTCTAGGAACAATTTCACAGCCAGATATTGGGGACCACACAAATTCACGGCAAAAGAGGAATTTCGTACAAGCACCTACCTCACGTGATCTTCACAACAAAAAGAATATTGTCATGAAAGCAAAAATGCCAGCTCACGTTGTTCTAACGACCATATTCTCGTATGGTTCTACACAAGTCACATAAGTTTACACATACCAACCACAGTATATAAGCATTACTGTTCATTCATACACAACACCGAAAAAACCTAACAAGAATACAACGGCGGCACATAAATCCTTAATCACGAAATCACTAAAGCTCTAATATCGCAGAGTTGCTTATAGTTTCATATTGAGACTATAATCAAACCGAGCTAAATCTCACATTCCTCTCGGTGTAAAGAACACAACAAAGGAGTTCATAAGAAGGAGAAGCTCAGAACAAAGTTAATCATACGCAAATGGATTTTCTTTTATTCATACCTAATAAGACCCAACGAAGAGGCTCCGTTAGGTATTTTTCTTAAACTCTGATGTTGTTGTTGCCTGTGAATCATGTTGTTTATTGTTGTTGTTGAATCACCGTGTTTGAATGTTTGCTGAATCCATGCCTATCGTGTTTGTTTCCATTACTATTTCCGTGTTTAAGTTTGAGTTGTGATTTTGTTTGCTTTCGTTTCTGACGATGCCAATCCTACTATTTGGTTGAGTTTTCGAACTTTCTGGTGACGAATTCGAGATGAGGGCGAGATTTTAAGTGGGGTTAGTGTTGGTAATTTTCCGTTTGGAGGTGTTTAGTTGGAACGAGACGGCGGCGGCCACCGTCTTCTCCGACAAGAGGGGTGTGTTCCGGTGGACTTTTTGCAGAGAGAGAGAGAGAGGTCTGCTTTTAATTTGAATGCTGAGATGAATTGATTTGGTTTTTATATATTATTTCATTTAACTTTTTCTGTATTAATTGAATTTCCCCATATGCATTGATGGTATCATTAAATCATTGTCTTTTTTTTTTCCTTGCTTACGTCAGCTTTTCCTACTTGTTTCTTGTTTCTCATGCTTTTAGTTTATTTGCTTTATGTGATATTTTTTTATGTAGTGAATTTAATATTGGGTTTAAATATACATAAGAATTTTTGTTTTCTGTAACCATGGTTCGTATGGAGGAAAGTTTTATTTATACTTTTATTTAAACAACTTGTTCGATTACTATTCACCTGTTGACTTTATTTTCTTAATTGCCACACGTTCATAATTTTGATTTATATTTTACTTTTTTTTTTAACTTTTTTTTTTAAAGGCAAAATATATTAAAGGCACATGAGATGCCTGAAGAAAGAGTACCAAATTACAGCATAGTGTTACTTTTTTTTTTACTTTATTAAAAGTGATAGAGATTAAGTATTGGTTATATTATTTTGGATATACATTAGGATTTATCATGATAGTTTTGTTTAATATTAATAAGACTTGTTTTACTTTATTACTATTGTTATTTTTTAACTTTTCTAATTGAATCAAAATTCTGTTTTAGTCAATCCAATTTGATAGTTGTATGCTATTTTTACATACTGTACATCCCTTTTACTCTTGTTTTATTAATCTTTTTTTTTTTTTTTTTGGTGTTGTAAGTAAATTGTAGAATAATATTGATAAGTTGATGTTGATGTTGATGTTGATTTTAACCAGATTTTGTTGATAATTTTGGTTGATAATCTTGGATGTTGGTATTAATTAACTTTTGATCGAATCTTTTATTTAATAGATTTTGAGTTTATTAATTGAGATTTTAGGTGTATTTCTTGATTTTAATTTTAGTTAATTCTTGATGGTCTTGGTGATTAACTTTGATTAATTGTGTTAAGTTGTTGGTGAGCTTTAGTTTAGTTGTGTTGATTTTAGAATTGATTAAGTTTTGTCATTTCTAAGTGGATATTAATTGAGTCTTGTAATTAAATTTTGATTGATTTTATTTGTTGTTCACTTGTGTTTGGTTTTCAAGTTTTTCCTTAGGTGCCTAATCCAACTTAATTTTGAATTAAGTTGGAATAAGATAGACACCTCAACTATAAGATTAATTGTTGCATGATAACATTTAGGATCGAGTCTCCCCTTAGTATTTTTCTCTTAAGCCATTAAGTCATTCTCTTTCTCCTCATAACAAAAATCCGAAAACATCTAATAAATACAAAACAACAAAAACATATCTTTAAAATACTTGAACCAAACCTCAATTGTCTTTCCTGCATGATTCTTTTCTCATCTTACCCTGGTGCAGACGCAAGACATGTCGAGTTTGTTCTACCGCAAACAGGTAAAACGCCTGTGTGGCAACACCTAACTGCTGGAACGCGCACTTGACACTGTCAACTTAAAAAAACACGAAAAGACTGTGGTCACCCTTAGTTAGTTGAACTACGATGGTCTGATTCTCATTAGGAGATACGTGTAATGAAAACAAATGAGGTACGGGAAGAGGGCCCACATGAAGTGAGTGGAGGGAATATTTCCGTTACTAACCAACCACAAGGTACGGGAATACGCAGAAGTGGGAGAGCACGCACGGAAAATGTGACGTTGAAGGACTATGTGACAGCATGAGATTATAAGGCTTGTGAGAGGAGTAGTGTAGGGTTATGTGTGATTTGTGAAATTTTCTGCTATTCTCTTCCTCTCAACTCTGTATCAGCTTGCTGAGTTTATCAATTTTTCAATCAATATATATTTCTTCTTATCTTCCATTTTATTACTGTTTCATTGGTGCTTTCATCAGCCATGGCCGCTCCACAATACAAGGAGATGCAGGAAGATCTCAGACGCAATACCGAGGAGATGAAGTTGTTTCAGACGGAAATCCTTGAGCGTATGGAACGACTGGAAGTTGGTAACGCGTCAAAGTTTGAGGAGATTCACACAGCACTCGATATACTCATCCATCAAACACCGTCGAAGCAACGCCATGGTCCCGAACTCAATAACAGACCTCCATTTCAGGTGAGAAACATCAAACTAGAGTTCCCTCGTTTTGATGGCACTAACGTCCATGAATGGATCTTTCGTGCTGAACAGTTTTTTGGGTATTATGATACTCCTGATCATGATAGATTAACCATCTCATCGGTGCATCTTGATAAAGATGTGGTTCCTTGGTTTCAAATGGTACAACGTTCAAATCCATTTCATTCTTGGCTAGAGTTTACGCGTGCGTTAGAGTTGGATTTTGGTCCGTCCATTTATGAATGTCCACGGGCTACCCTGTTTAAGCTCATTCAATCTGGTACTGTGGCTGAATATTATATGCAGTTTACTTCATTAGCTAACAGGGTTTATGGCCTGAGTAATGATGCTCTAATCGATTGTTTCATTAGCGGATTGAATGTTGATATCCGTCGTGATGTATTGATTCACACACCCACCTCCATTGTTAAGGCAGTATCTCTAGCGAAAGTTTATGAGGAGAAGTATACCTCCGTTTCCAAGCCACAAAAACCAAACACAACCAATTACGTCCCCAACAAACCATTCACCCACAAACCAGAAAATAACCACAAAAATATGCCCCCCATCCTCAATACACCCCCAACCAGACCAATGAGTCAATACCAAAAAAATCCTAATATTAAGAGAATGTCACCAGCAGAAATGCAAGTGAGAAGAGACAAAGGACTTTGTTATTGGTGTGATGACAAATTCTCTTTCACCCATAAGTGTCCTAATCGACAATTGATGTTATTACAATATGATGACAATGATGCAGACCAGGTGCTCGACAAAATGGCCGAACCACCAGATATAACATCAAACAACCTTGCAACCAACCAAACTGAACATCACCTATCCTTTAATGCCATGAAAGGGACTAGTAACATGGGTGTGTTGAGATTCTCCGGCTTTATTGATAATATTCAGGTGCAAATTCTCATCGACGGAGGTAGCTCGGATAACTTTGTCCAACCAAGAATAGCCAAGTTTCTTAAGTTACCAGTGGAACCAGCACCAGTTTTTAAAGTATTAGTAGGTAATGGTGAGATCATGACGGTTGAGGGTGTGATACAAAAACTGCCAGTAGTAGTACAAGGACACAAACTAGAAGTGCCAGTGTTCTTACTGCCTGTGGCGGGAGCTGATATCATATTGGGTGCATCTTGGTTAGCAACATTAGGCCCACATGTTGCTGATTATGCAGCGTTGACTCTAAAAAATTTTCTAAATGGAAAATTTGTAACCTTGACAGGAGAAACTAATACTACTGCACCTGCTTCAGCTCAACTCCATCACTTTAAGAGACTGCAAACTACGGATGCAATTGCAGAATGTTTTACCATTAAATGGCTGAAATCTCATGAGTTGGAAGATATTTTCAATGAGCTACCTACTGACACTGAGCCAGAAATAGCTGTCTTGTTACACACATACAAAGATATTTTTCAAGCCCCGTCATTTCTACCGCCGGCCAGAGCACATAATCACACTATACCATTATTAGAAGGTTCAAACCCTGTTAAGGTCAAACCTTACAGGTATCCACATAGTCAGAAAAACCAGATTGAGAACATGGTTCAAGAAATGTTGCAACAAGGAATCATTCAACCCAGTACTAGTCCATTTTCATCACCAATCATTCTGGTGAAAAAGAAGGATGGAACATGGAGATTTTGCACTGACTATCGAGCTCTTAATGCTTTAACCATTAAAGATAGTTTCCCTATTCCGACAGTGGATGAATTGTTAGATGAGTTGTTTGGAGCTAAATTTTTTTCTAAGTTGGACTTAAGATCAGGCTACCATCAGATATTGGTACATCCAGATGACAGATACAAGACAGCTTTCAGAACACATCATGGTCATTACGAGTGGTTGGTCATGCCTTTTGGTCTAACAAATGCTCCTGCAACATTTCAAAGTCTAATGAACCACATATTTCAGCATGCCTTAAGAAAATATGTTTTAGTGTTTTTTGACGATATATTGGTCTATAGTACCAATTGGACAGAGCACTTAAAGCATTTAGAGGCAGTCCTCAAAGTACTACAAGAGCATACGTTGTTTGTCAAGTTGTCTAAATGTGCTTTTGGAGTCAGAGAAATTGATTACTTGGGACACGTGGTGAATGGAGATGGTGTGCACATGGATAAAGACAAGGTTCGAGCTGTCTTGGAATGGCCAACTCCTAATAATATAAAACAATTGCGAGGATTTCTAGGCTTGACAGGGTACTATCGAAGATTCATCAAGTCCTATGCTAACTTAGCTGGTCCTTTAACTGAATTGCTGAAGAAAAATAGTTATGAATGGAACCCACAAGCTGAAAAGGCTTTTCAACAATTAAAGTTAGCAATCACTTCTGCCCCTGTGTTGGCCTTACCAAATTTTCAAAAGCCTTTTGTATTGGAGACGGATGCATCAGGTATTGGAATAGGCGCTGTACTCCATCAAGATGGACATCCAGTGGCTTACTTTTCAAAGAAGTTAGTGCCTCGAAATCAGAAAAAGTCTGCTTATTTTAGAGAAATGCTAGCTATCTCGGAAGCCATTGCTAAATTTAGACACTATTTACTGGGTCATAAATTTATAATTCGCACTGATCAGAAAAGCTTGAGGAACTTGATGGATCAAGCTTTGCAAACACCAGATCAATAACAGTGGCTACATAAGTTTCTTGGCTATGACTTCACTATCAAATATAAGCCAGGAAGGGAGAATTTAGCTGCCGATGCCTTGTCTAGAATAATGACGTTAACTTGGTCTGAACCTCGCACAACAATAATTCAAGAGATCAAAGTAGCTTTACAAACAAATCCAATCTTATTGGATATTATGAACAAATGCAGCACTGACAATCAATCGCAACAGCAGTACACAGTCAGGGAAGGCTTGTTATTTCGGAAGAATAAGATTGTGGTTCCCACTCCATCTGACTTGGTTCGAAAATTACTGCATGAATATCACAATTCACCAATAGGTGGTCATGCTGGCATCACCCGAACAACTGCTAGAATTAAAGCCCAATTTTATTGGCCAACACTGCAGAAAGATATTAAAGAATTTGTTCAGACGTGCTCGGTATGTCAACAAGCTAAGGTGGCTAACACATTGCCTGCGGGGTTACTCCAACCTCTTCCGATACCCTCACAAGTGTGGGAGGATATAGCCATGGATTTTATTACGGGACTGCCTCCTTCACATGGCTATACTACTATTATGGTAGTGGTGGATCGTTTGACAAAATATGCTCATTTTATGGCTATGAAATCTGATTACACTAGTAACTCAGTAGCAGAAGCCTTTATGAACAACATCGTCAAACTACATGGTATGCCTAAATCTATTGTGTCAGATAGAGACAAGGTTTTCACTAGTGCTTTTTGGCAACACCTCTTCAAATTACAAGGCACAACACTAGCCATGAGCAGTGCCTACCACCCTCAGTCGGACGGCCAGACGGAGGTGCTCAACAAAGGCTTGGAATTGTTTTTGAGATGCTTTACATTCAACAATCCCAAATCGTGGTTTAAGGCTTTAACATGGGCAGAGTACTGGTACAATACGGCTTTGCAAACGAGTATAGGCATGACTCCTTTCAAAGCTTTATATGGAAGAGACCCTCCTGCATTGACAAGATATGTGTCTCAGGCTTCTGATCCTTCAACACTTCAAGAGGAGTTGATGGAGAGGGATAGAATCCTACAACAACTGAAAGATAATTTGGAGAAAGCTCAGCAGTATATGAAAAAGCAGGCAGACAGACATAGAAGAGATGTCCATCTACAGGTAGGAGACTTGGTCTTAGTGAAATTGCAGCCTTACAGACAACAATCTGTAGCATTGAGAAAGAATAATAAACTGGGAATGAGATATTTTGGGCCTTTTGAAGTCTTAGACAAGGTAGGAGAAGTTGCTTATAAACTGAAGTTGCCGGACCATGCTAAGATTCACCCAGTTTTCCACGTATCTCAATTGAAGCCTTTTAAGGGTGTTCCTCAAGATCAATACATGCCACTACCTCTTACTATGACTGATACATGCCCAATCATTTGGCCGGTAGAGATTTTGCAAGCTAGGACGATCACTAAAGGGTTACAAAGAGTTCAACAAGTTCTGGTTCAATGGGATCAGCAGCCTAGATCGGAAGCTACGTGGGAGGACATAGCTAGCTTACAACAGAAGTTTCCTCTTTTCAACCTTGAGGACAAGGTTGATTTTAAAGGGGAGGGTATTGTAATGAAAACAAATGAGGTACGGGAAGAGGGCCCACATGAAGTGAGTGGAGGGAATATTTCCGTTACTAACCAACCACAAGGTACGGGAATACGCAGAAGTGGGAGAGCACGCACGGAAAACGTGACGTTGAAGGACTATGTGACAGCATGAGATTATAAGGCTTGTGAGAGGAGTAGTGTAGGGTTATGTGTGATTTGTGAAATTTTCTGCTATTCTCTTCCTCTCAACTCTGTATCAGCTTGCTGAGTTTATCAATTTTTCAATCAATATATATTTCTTCTTATCTTCCATTTTATTATTGTTTCAATACGTAGGCACAATCGTGATGTTTGTCGACCCAAATTACATTTTGTTCAGAACTACGTGGACTCTGATTCTCGTTGCGACGAGATACGTCAGGTTGGGGTGTGATGCCCTCTCGAGTCTGTTTGTTTTTATCACCCATTCGTTTTTGTTTTCTGTTTTCGTTCTCGTTTCTTTCCAGTTCTTTTCCAGTTTAGCAGCAGATGGAGCTTCAGATGACTACACCCTTTGAGCAGAACAACGAGCGTGGATCTCATCGAGTACGATGCACACAAATGGGTGTTAATACTTTCCCTCCGTGTAACCGACTCCCGAGCCCGGACTTGGTTCCGATGACCTCGTCTTTTTCTTTTCCCTAAGGTTTTCATCGATTGTTCTTCTTTCCCTCGTTGGGATAAAAAACGTATCGATGACGACTCTTCTGTTTTTCGCATTGCGACATATTGGTAAGCCAAACTTTTGTATTTCTTCAGATAATAGGAAATAAAATTTTCTAAAGCAAATGTCTATTCATGATTTCATATAGCATTGAAATTAGAAGTGTATTGATAAGCCAAATTTTGTCTTTCCTTAGATAATATAAAGCCGATTTTTCTAAAGCAAATGTCTAGAATAAAGTTAAGGTGTAATGGTTTGCTCATCAGGAGTTTTATTTTCTAAATTAAAAAAATATGATTATTTAATTTTATTTATTTTCAATTGCACAACATATTATATCTTAATTTAATATTCATATTTTTATTTTAACTTAATAAGATTTAAATAAGTGCACTATATTTCTATGTCATAACAATTACCGAATAAGTGATATTGTCAAATAATTTTTGTATATCTAAAGAGATAAAGTCATTCAGCTTTCAATATAAATGATAATATCAAATATTAATTGTTAAATAATTTAATCTTTATAATTAAATAAATAGAAATATTTTTTTAAAAGTGATTTTATGAAATGGTCAAATAGAAGAATTAATTAACAGAGAGGAAGTATAACTTAGAAAGAAAAAGATATATGAAACCTAATTATGATAGAATAAAAAAACTACATAAATAATCTTGACAAACAAGATACAGTATATTCATAAAGAAATATTGGTTATGTGTGGCCGTAAAAAAGCATCCAGAATTGAAATTGAGATGGTTTTAAAGATTTAGTCAATTGGTGTTAATTAAAATTAACATAATTAAAATTACTAAAAAGACCTCCTTAATATTGAATGCAGTCTTGCAGCCACTTGGGCTGCCTTTTGATTCTAATGGGCTTCACTTCCGTAACTATGTATGTTTTTGACGGTTCCTTTCAACGGGTTACTAGTGGCAGGGAGATTAAGATTCTTCTATTGAACCCATATGGGATGGCGAAGATACAAGGGATTTTTATGAATGTTTTCTAGATCGCAGGTTTGTATTTCGAAGAAACCTCTTGTTTATCAATTTGCTAATAAGCCATCGGTATATAAATCCATCTACTAGTCCTTGGTCTCCAATGTGTTCTTACATGTTTAAACTTTTAATGTGAGTGTTCATGGTTTAAAATCTTCTTTTGTTGCTTTACCCTGTTTTATTTTATATGGAACCTCACCCTTGTTGCTTTTCTCTAGAGTTGTTGTTCTTGGTGTGCTTTTAGGATAAATAATAGTAATATAATAGTTAGGAGGAGGAAATTAATCATTGTTAAATTAGGTGCAGAATAATTGCATGACCAAAAGGAAAGTAAGAACTGTTATCAATATCTTAAAATTACTCACTATTAATTAATTAGGTGCAAGATGATTGAAGGGCCAGGATGAAATTTATTTGTCTGAACTGGCAGCAGCAACTTTGTAAAAACCAAGGCCAAAACGGAGACGGTGATCTTCCTCATAATTTGACAAATCACCTGTCAATGGTGGATCATGATGCTCAGAACAAGGAAGCAAGACAACTTTGAGTATTGCAGGAACTGTATATGATATGCTCTTGTGGATTCTGTCATAGCAATGGACATGCTTATATCTCACTTGTTTATATCATTAATATATTTTCATTAATTAATTGTCTTAACCTTGTTTGTTTATGTGTATTTTTTCATCAATTAATTGTTTGAATCATCTATTGATCATGATATTATGTATTATGTTTTAGGCAGATCAAATGATATATGGATTTGTCAAGTTGTTGAAACTGCCATGAAGATGGTGACATCTTTCCTAAGTGGAATGAGATGATATAAAGGCCTTACATCCTGTTTAGAAGCACTTTAAGGTAAGTATTGACTTGTGCTTAAAATCCAGTGTTAAAATCTAATTCATTTAACTAGGTCTCTAGAAAAGTTTTTAAATATGGAATTTTTTAACTACTGTGAGTATTTCTTTTTATCATTCACGGTACATCTTATGGTTATTTACTTAACTTGATATAATCATGAACTTTTGACTAAATTCTTTACAATAATGTTTGAAGATTGAGTTCTCTATTGTACCCAATTATACATTTTTGCATCTTGTAATAAGTGCGTTAATTTATGGCAAAATGTAGCTAGCTCCACTTAATGACTTGAAATTCGTGAACCAATATTCTATCTCTAAATTTTTGTTTGAGTAGATATATATTGTGCTGATTTTAATTTCTGGTACTATCGTGTTGATACTTCCAACTCCTTTAGTACGGAGAGAACATTGTTTTATGATTCCCTTATGACTTTTGTTCACTTATATGATTAAAGTAAGGCTTTGTTTTAGTTTCAAGGATTATGACTTTTATTCACTTATATTATTAAAGTAAGGCTTTGTTTTAGTTTTAAGGATGTTGAGAAAGTGTTCATCATTCATTTGTGCTTAAAACCTTCAATAAAATCATGTTGATTTAATCTTTAGTGTGTACTTACCATGGTTGGTTAATAGGTCCACATGAAGAAGGAAAATGACCATGTAGTTATGGCTGCTCTCTTTCCGAGTCAGGAGAATGTAGTTTGGGAGGTACACATCATGGCCTTGTCAACTATCTTGTTTTAAATTTGTTGTAAATACTTTCTAGGGATTTGATACTAGTAAAGTGGAATTTATTTATTGAGAGTTTGGTAACAGGTTATTATAGAACAAGTACGTGGGAAGAAGGTTGAACATAACGATGTAAAAGTTGAGCTTCTTGGTCAAAAAATGCTTTTGTTCATTTTTTGATATAATTCTTGGGTTGGGTCCTGCAAATTCACTAACATTTTCATTGGTGGGCTGCTGGTAAATGTGGAATTGCATCTCTTTTTGATCATGTGTTTATTTGTAACTTAAAACAAAAATTTTGATATTGGTTCAACTAGGTTATCACAAGTGTCTGACATGCTTCGTACTACTGAGATGGAGAGTTTAATTTTTATTTTTATTTTCCAAATTTGAATTTGGTAATGGATATTTGATGTGAATTGCGAAATGAATAGGATCAGGGAATGACTGCAAAACCAGGAAAATTATTGGCCATAATCTGGCCTTCAGGTTCAGGGAAGACAACATTGCTTAATGTTTTTGCTGGTCAACTGCAGCTTCACCTCGCCTTCATTTGTGCGACCTTTTGGAGTTCAATGAAAAACCTAGTTCTAGGAATAGCTACAATTATGTTTGTGTTGTTGTTTTACAGGAATTTGTTGTGATTTATCATGATATAGTTCTTTTAAGTTTTGTTTGAAGATCCATTGAAATGCTGGTTTGTTCTAGGCCTGCTTACGTGAGACATGAGGATCTCTTCTTCTCGTTGTGCATTGTGAGTAGTAGTATTAGTAGGTTTATTGATAAATGAACTTCTCAAAGCTATGTAGTATTCTCGTTGTGCATTGTGAGTAGTAGTATTAGTAGGTTTATTGATAAACTAGTAATATACCCGTGCGGAGCACGGGTGAACTTATTCAATATAATCTTGCATATGTTTAAATGTATATTAGATTGCAATATTGTAGTACAAACTAAGAACTACCATAAAAAGAAAAAGAAGTATATATGTAATAAAAATAGTATCTCAATTGTTGCAAAATTGAAGTGTAATAAATTGTTAAAAACAACAAACATTGTAGTGACTAAAAAATACTTCCAATATATGAATTGTTTCAAAGTTACGAACACAAAAATACAGAAATCAACATGTATTGCACTCAAAAAATCATATAACAAAACAAACATGAGTCTTCAATTTGGCATGGACAATTCGACCTGAAATTAAAATATCGTATGTTATATGGCAAAAAGATAAAAATTATAAATTTTTGAAATGCTCTAGTTGTTGTATAAGTTGCAAAATATACCTATTAAATATTGTGGAAAACCTCCTTGAATACAACATTAGTGGTAGTTGTTTTTGCAATGTTGTCTTTGTCATGAATCAAAATCTTAAGACCTTCTTTAGACTTAACTCGAGATATTGCAACATACAGTTGACCATGACTAAAAACATCCTTCGGTAGATATAAACCCACATTGTCTAAAGATTGTCCTTGAGATTTATTAATTGTCATGGCAAAAGAAACAATAATGGGGAATTGTCTTCTAACCAACTTAAATGGCCATGGTGATTGTGACGGGGACAAAGACATTCTAGGAATATAAATGGTGTTACCTAAATTCTTCCCAGAAATGATCTTAGCTTCAATGACATGATTAACAAACCTTGTTACAGTTAGTCTTGTTCCATTGCATAAGCCTTCAGAATGATCCAAGTTCCGCATCAACATAATAGTCGCACCAACCTTTAACTTGATAGAATGATTAGGCAAACCAGAAGTCTTAAGAGCATTTAGAAATTCAGGAGTAAGGTGCTCAAAAGCATCAAAGTCTGTAGATGCAGCTCTATCAATTGAATCACTACTAAAGAATTCTTTCTCTTCTCCTATAAACATAAAATGACATGGAAATGAAAAACAAAATTCATGCAAAGTAGAGTGTATGTCATAGTATTTAGATTAAAAAATATCAATCAATTTCTATAGTACCTGGAAGACGATTAGTGATGTATTGATTAATGTCATCGACCACCTCAATTGTTGAAGCCAATATTGCCCTGCTTTGCAAATAATTGGGATCATGGTAGTTATGAATGAGATCGGGATACGTACTTTGAACAATAGCCTCAATAGGATTTGAAATATTAGAAATTAGAAACTCGTCAGGAATTGAAAGATCAACATAACCATCATTTGGCTCTGAAATGCTACCATCTCCAATTTTCAATATCCACTCTGAAAAAAGGCGGACCTCCTCTTGGTTGGAAGTGTTTGTTTTACCTTGCAGGCGCATGTTTTTTGTAAGTCTGAGGACTTTGCACTCATCCCAAATGTAAGAAGCATTAATTGAGGCATGTATAATATCAGATCTACTACCCCTTGGGACAACAGGGATAATTTGTCTAAAGTCACCACCAAAAACTACAACTTTGCCCCCAAAAATTTTATTCTTTGCATGAGGAATTTCAGACATAATGTCTTTCAAAGACTTATCAAGAGCCTCAAAGCAAAACTTGTTTGCCATTGGAGCCTCGTCCCATATAATAAGATCTGTCAATTTTAAAAGCTCAGCAAGATTATCTTGTTTGTCAATATTCCAAATGGAAGATTCCAAGGTAGGGACAGGAATCTTAAACCTTGAGTGAGCAGTTCTACCACCTGGCAACAACAAACTTGCAATACCACTCGATGCAACTGGCAAGACAAATTTTCTCTTTGCACGTAGTGAAGCTGCCAAGGTGTTCCACATGAAAGTTTTACTTGTTCCACCATATCCATATAAAAAAAATACTCCACCATTTTGTCTTTCTACAGCATTCATGATTTCAACATAAATGTCTTTTTGTTCTCCTACAAAAACCAATGTTGTGACAAAGAATTTAGTATGAAATTACCTCAAACCATGGTATATAACAACATAAGAAATAAGAACTGAATTCAAATATTTAATGCAAGAATTACCTGTAAGTGATGAGTATAAATCATTAAAAATTGTGCTTTGAGAAATTGGATCATACTGCCCCTCTTCATAAACCAATCGGTTTCCAACAAAAGAAAATACAAAATCATCTGGATATGGCATTGGCTTGAAGTCTTTCAAACTTTTGTTGTTCTTTTGTAACTGGGTTTCTATTGCAATAAGAGTGAGCTGTTTTATTTCCTCATCAGTAAGTGTTAATCCTAAAATAGAAAAAGGAAACATTTTTGAAGTAAATAACGAAATTCATAATACATTTTATTACAGAAAAAAGTTTTCATAAATAATGTACCTGGATTTCCGGTCAAAACACGTTTCTCATAAAGAATACCATCAGACAAGTATTTCCATGTATTATTCCAAACATGCTCTGGTCTATTCATTGATGAAGATAACAACATAGTAACAAACAACTTCCTTAAAAAAAACACTAGACCCCCATACATGCGCCTCTTTAATAGCCTCAATAAATTCCCTATCATCTTGTAGAAACCCCATAGCGAAGCATGCCTCTCTGAAAGTCTTGTGTTGGAAACCATCAATTTTCTTTATGTCGTCATAACTTATAGGTCCTTTCTTGACAGTCAACATCATTCTTAAATAATACAGCTCACCTGTGCTTTGAGGAACCCAAATAAGACGACCAATAGTATACCCTATCTTCCTGGGCCTCCAAGTTCTGCTCCGCTTATGATAAACAAATTTAGTGACAGTCACTATAAGTCAACAACTTGGCTTCATCATAGATCTTGTTTGCCTTAAACCATGCTGTAAACATAGATTCGGTCACACTTGGTTTAAGTAAAACATTCCCAATTTGCTCAAAGTCTTTGTAGTAAACATAATTCTCTCCTTCCATGTGAAAAAACAATCTTTCTACAGCTGGTTTCCTACCATGTATGGAATATGAAAAAATCCTCCAACATGCCTCACTTGGGGAAATGTAACGACAATCAAGGTATTGCTTGATTTCGTCCAAATTCTTCTTCACTCCAATTGGATTATCATCAGAAGAATGAATAACATCAGAAATTCTATCAGAACCTTTGTTGATATATTTGAAAAATACTTGATAGAAGTACTCTGATTGCACCACTCCATGTTGATGTGTGCTTCATACTTCAACAATAAACTTGGATTGTGAGGAACTACATGACCACTATGAAAGATGATTCCATTTTTTTCAATAGTGTGTCCATTGTCTCTTCTCCTATAAACTGGATAACCATCTTGATCAACCAAAGTTGTCGCTTGAAATTTCTTTGGGTAATACTTAGAGCACTTTCCACCTTTCATGCAAGGGGAATTTAGATTTGCCAAACCGCAAGGACCATGAACCATGTGAGTTTTAACCAAGTTGTACAACTTTGGATCCTTTAAAGGATCTGGAACTTCAACACTAATTATCCTATCAATATCTTCGGGTCCTGGATACTTATTAGAAGGATGCAAGAATAGCAAAATATGTGCATGTGGTAAGCCTCTCTTTTGGAACTCAATGGTGTACATATCTATAAAAGTGTATGAAATTAATAAGTTATTCTAAGTAAAAGCAGTCAAATTGTAAAGTAAGCATTAGGTATTAGAACTTACATGCAACGACTTTGCCTAAGACACCTTTCTTTGTCAAATCAGATAGAAGTTGGTCAAATTTAATTTTGAATATCCTTGATATGACATCGGGACGATCTTGCGGTTTAAGATGAAGTGGTCTCAGTAATCTTTGAATTTCAGGCCAATTAGGATTGCATGTGAAAGTTATAAATAGGTCGGGGAAACCCACCTTGCTACAAATAGCCATACCATCATAATACAACTGATCCATAAACCTCCGTCCACCCACATAGGTAGATGGCAAAACCACTCGCTTTCCCGTGGATGCTCCCGATGCTTCACTTTGATCACCCTCTTCATTTAGATTTTTGTACTTAGAAACCCTTAGCTTTGGTTGATTTTCACGAATCCACTGCAATCTTTCCGACTCTAACATGGTGTAACCATCAACCAAGAATTGTTGGAACAGTCTTCTGGATGATAATAAAGTCTTTGCCTCACCAGATCTACTTTGAATTCGGAACGCCAGCCACTCTCTTATAGTAAGTCTATTTCTCTTGTTATCTTGGAAGATGGGTAAGTCTCGATGAGCAATGTTTGGTCTATAACCGTCTTCTCCATAGGGAAAATCAAAGGATATTGGTAAGCCATGTAGGCTGCATGGAGCTCATTAATTCTCTGTAATTATCCTCCCCTAGTTTGCATGATTATATCCCTCTGCTCGGCCGTGTCAAGATCACCCACCACTAAAGCAGTAACTTCTGAAACAGTTGGTTGATTGTATATTCGACCATCAGTTTTTCTATCAGAGATGAGTCTCAACTTCAATTCTTGTGTATTAGAATTAAACAACCATTGTTTGGCCATTTGAAAACTCTTGGCATGCGGGTTATGTTCATAGAGCATGGCTGACAACTGTTGTACAATGATTGGATCAATGTGTTTTGTGTTCCTATAAAATGGAAAGTAAGTAAATATAATGAATTAGAGAAATAAATCCATTAATTGATCATTTTTATAAAGATGCTTCATGAAGTCTTAATAAAAATATCATCGGAATTGTAATTTGGGATACCTTAAACCTTGCATTCTGTTTCGCCTTCATCTGTGCGACCTTTTGGAGTTCAATGAAAAACCTAGTTCTAGGAATAGCTACAATTATGTTTGTGTTGTTGTTTTACAGGAATTTGTTGTGATTTATCATGATATAGTTCTTTTAAGTTTTGTTTGAAGATCCATTGAAATGCTGGTTTGTTCTAGGCCTGCTTACGTGAGACATGAGGATCTCTTCTTCTCGTTGTGCATTGTGAGTAGTAGTATTAGTAGGTTTATTGATAAATGAACTTCTCAAAGCTATGTAGTATTCTCGTTGTACATTGTGAGTAGTAGTATTAGTAGGTTTATTGATAAATGAACTTCTCAAAGCTATGTAGTATGTGGTTGTGCATTGTGAGTAGTAGTATTAGTAGGTTTATTGATAAATGAGCTTCTCAAAGCTATGTAGTATGTGGTTGTGAGTAGTATCAGTAGCTTTATTTGGTTGTGAGTAATATTTGGTCAGGTCGTTAATATATACGTATTTTCCTTCGCTTGATGTAATGATTGCAAGAATAGGAATGAAGAATACATTCTTACATTTAAAAATTAGAAAAAAAAACTCTATTTAAACATACAATCCCTTGATTTAGAATTACCCTTCTAAATGCTTTTGGAATTACCCTTCTAAATGTGCTTTTGGAATTATATCCTCTGTAATAGAATCTATCTTTCTTAAATGAATTTCAAGCTCATATCCTCTGTGGTAATAGAGAATTGTACCTAAGCTAGGGGTCTGATTTCCCATTCGAATAACACCCTCCATGAATTTGAATTGTACCTAAGCTAGGGGTCTGATTGCCCATTCGAATAACACCCTCCATGAATTTTCTTGCTTGAGTTTATTCGAATCGCCTTCCATGAATTTTCTTGCTTGAATTTATTCGGATCGCCTTCACATGAGTATCAGTTAACTTCCCGATAGTTAACTTCCCGATCTTTCAAACTGGTTGAATATGGTATACCATGCTGAATTACTCAGGAAAAAACATTAAAACCAAAAACAAAAAAACATTCCAGTTGTGATTATTAATCATAGTCATGTAACTCGAACATGATCAATAATATATCAAGATGATACCCGTGCGTTCGCATGGGTACATGTAGGTGACTCGCATTTTTTAGAATATATTTTTTTTTAAAGAATTTATTTGTTTATATTTAAAATTTGAAAATAAAAAGTATCTAATTAATAAAAATTAATAAATAAAAAAATATAATGTATATTTAAAAATAGATAAAATAAATTCCCTAGAGTACCAATATTATAATTAGTAAATTTATGTTTCTGTTATTGTTTAATATTTATATCAGTAACTTCATGTTCCCGTTTATATTTAATATTTTGATGAGTAATTTAATATTCTTGTTAATAACTTCACGATTCTTTTAATATTCAATATTTTGATTAGCAACTTGATGTTTCCGTTAATATTCAATAGTTTGATCAATAACTTCATGTTTCCGTTAATATTCAATATTTTAATTAATAACTCGTGTGAACACATAATATTTGTTCCTAATATAAGTATTATATGTGTCAGTACCGGTGTTTTAAAAAATAATAATTTAGGATTTGAATCACCAATATTTTTTTCTCATTTATAAGAATGATAAATATTATTTTTGTTTTGACATTAATTATAAAAATATATGATGATAATAAAATATTTTATAATAATAAAAATCTTAAATTGAAAAAATATAGTGGAGATATATTCAATCAAATTATATAATTCAATTAGTAATAACAATTTAATATATTATTGATTAAAATCAATTTATAAATAAAATATATTATTCTATATATAAAAATATTTGAATGAACGGTATAATTATTTCTATATATAAATAATTTTGTTTTGGAATTATTTATAAAAATATTTAAGTAGTAAATTTATTCTTGTTATTATTCAATATAAAATTAAATGTATTAATATTAATACCATATATGTACCTGGAGAAAAATTAAATACAATTCCTTAGGTGTGGTGTATACTATTTTTCAACTAACATATGACATGTATATTTAAATATTATTTAAGGAGTAAAAATAGGAGAAAAAAAATTGCATATATATAGGAGGAAATTATATACTTGTTATATTTTAAGTATGAAACACACATAAAGAATTGTATCTAAGTTTTCTCCTTTTATAAATGACAAATAGATTGTATGATCAATAAAAAATATCATACAATTTTGATACTATTTATTCATACATTACTTATGTTTCATTCTATTAGTATTTATATTGAAGTTCATTTAATTCATTTAAATTGTATGCTTATTTTGTACCTAAAACATTTTGTATGATTATTTATTTAATTATATAAATTAATTATCTTCTGCCTATATACATAATAACTCATATTAAAAACTCTATACACTATTTTATTTATTTATTTATTGTTTTTTTTTTGTATTCTACACTATTATATATATATATATATATATATATATATATATATATATATATATATATATATATATATATATATATATATATATATATATATATATATATATATATATATATATTATTTTAAAATAGAATATATGATTATTTTATTTAAAAAATATTTTATTATATGTTAAAAATAATTTTGAATTATTTTTCGTTCTAAAAATTTAATTGTTTGTATATGCACATTGAATTAAATAGTAATTTAAAGTTTAAACGTAAATTAACAATCATTTTAAATTAAAATAGTTTCTCTTTTATAAATAATATACTTTTTATTATTTGTTATGGAGAAAAAAATTAAATGTAATTAAGTTCTAAGTAATAAATGGTATTAAGAAAATAATAAATATTATAAAGAGTAATAAATTTTATTTATGTTATAATAATGATTCAATGGTATAAATGACATTAAATAATTTTGATTCTCATAATTTTTTATTTATTTTTTATTTTTATTCAATGTTTAATATTTATAAAACTGATTTATTTTTAATTATTTTCTTTTAAACTTATTAATACCTGATACAAATTACAAAAAAGAAAGTATATCCATTATAATTTCTATATTTTATTGACTTCTTGGTTAAAAGAGATATGCCTAATAATGTGTGTTATAAATTATTGTAATATATTTTTTATGATTATTATTTGTCATGAGTTAAGAAAGAATAAAACAAATATTATGAATTTGTAATATATTGCAGATCAGATATAAAAAAACAACATGATTCAATTGCAACATATTTTATTTTAGTTTAAAAAATGATAATTAGGAGATCAAATACACTCAAATAACACTATGTCATAAAATAAGAAAGTTATAATTATCAATTAATTAGTATCATAATCATTTATTATTTTCATAAATATTTATTTAAAATCATTTATTATTTTCATAAATATTTATTTAAAATCATTTATTTTTTTAATTGTATTTAAAATTAGTATTGTAATTTCTCTTTTATAAATAATATACTTTTAATACTATTAAGATAATCTAAAACATATTTATTAATTAATAATATAAATAAGCAGTAAAAAATTAAATAAATAAGGTTTGATAAATATTCCAAACTGTTTTGATAACGCCTCCTCTTTTGTATGTTTTGATAAATATGTTTTATGTGCTTCTTCCTACTATGTTTTATGTGCGTCTTCCTATTTCTTCAAACTCATATTAAGTTAACAAATACTTTTTAACAAAAGGATTTCTAAACATATGTAATTTGACAAAATTTAAAGAATTGTCAATTATATAAAATAAAGTATACAACAAAGGTAAAATATTTAATAAGTTTAACCTTACAACAAGGTAATACAATATATACACTACTACGATAGAAACATAAACAATATTCAAATATCCTCCCGATCCCACTGATTAATAATTAAAAAAAAAGGAGATAATATTGCAATATAATTTTTCGTCAAATAGGACCTATAATTGAACATACGGATACAAAGATACAAAGATCCACGCGGTTACCATTTAGGAATATTTGCTTCAAATGTTTCTTGAATACCAAGAAGATAAAACAAATATTCATTATGATTCTTATATTTTATTGACTTCTTGGTTAAAAAATATATGTCTAATAATGAGTGTGTTATAAATTATTGTAATATAATTTTTATGATTATTATTTGTTTAAGAAAAAATAAAACAAATATTATGAATTTGTAACATATTGCATTACTTTCTTAATTATATTTAAAATTAATATATATTGTAATTTCTCTTTTATAAATAATATACTTTTAATACTATTAAGATAATCTAAAACATATTTATTAATTATTTAATAATTTTTCATCTATTATATAGAAACAATAATATAAATAAGCAATAAAAAATTAAATAAATATGGTTTGATAAATATTTCATACTGTTTTGATAATGCCTACTGTTTTGTAAAATAATACAATATATCCCTATCTTCTCAATTCTTCTATTATTTTCTCTCTATCTCGAAATCCACAGTGACTTTCTCAACATCCTTTTCAAACCTCTCAAGATCAAACCTAGAACTTTTACGCTTCTTAAAAACCTTATCTAGATTCTTATTCGTAGTATCAACAATAAAAAACTTATCTAGATTCTTATTCGTAGTATCAACAAAAAAACATATCCTTTGCGATCTCTCATTTATAGAAAATATGTCCTTCATCTTCTACTCCACATCCACTGACTTATATAATCTCCTTGAAGACCTTCATTTTTTGCTTGGCCATGAGTAGCTCTTACTCCTTAGTATATATATTTTTCTAAGAACCTCGGAGAAAGTAAGACATGGATGTTGAGCATAATTTGGAATCACGAGCTAATCTAATTCTTTCTTCATATTCACTAACCATTTATCATGATGAAGTATGCCTTAAAATATTAGGTGATAAAGAGAAAGAAAGCATGTTTCGAAACTAAAGAAACCTGAAATCAACCTGAAAGTCAACAGAGGTTGGCGGAAGGCCGATGTGGTGACAAGTATGGTTGCCAGGGAGCGACATCACTCCGATCGATTTTGGTGGGTGGTTCGATTCCATCGGTTATCAAATCTCGTCCATGCAGTTTTCATGTATCATAAGGTTATTTCGATTTGTGGATCAATTTGTAAGTGAGTTGTATTTTGGGTCTGTTAAGTTTTTGTTGGCCTTTAACAATTATAAATAATATATGTATCTCTGTCATTCTTGTCTTCACAAAATTCATAACTATAGAGCTGAAGACATAAATTCCTAAGAGTGTATTCTTAGAATTTGGAAAAAAATTGTAGATATACAGAGCGATTGGGAGACACTTCTAAATATATTGAACTTCTGTGATTCATATGTATAGAGTTTAGAGAAATTGAGAAACACTTAAATAAAATCGAGTTTGTTCTGGGGAACTTGGGTGACTATTTTTTTTGTAATTCATTTATAATCTTTTATAACAACTTTTAGAAGTACAGTGAATCAAAAAGTTACTCTTTCTTTCATCGTAGATCGTTTGATCTAATTGAATACACAAGTTCTTGTATTTCTTATCTTTAATTTCTTCTGTAATGTTAAGTTATTATCTTATAGCACTGATTATTATTTTTAGTTAAAATCGTTATTTTAGTTATATACGTTCTCACGTAATAAATTTCTTAATATGATTGAATCTTTTAATGTCACAACACACAAGTTATGAATAACTATTCTCAATGTTCCATATTTGTGCTAATAGTTAAAAACTCTATAATAAATTCAGTTATGTTTGAGTCATCTTGATTGGACAAGTTTATCTTGATTTCATCTCCTAAAAACCTCCTGTCATTTTTAATTTTAGTGACATTGATTTTGCATTATTTTAAATATATTGTACTGATTTGAATATATAAATATATTTATTTAGTAAAATAAAAAACAAATTTCATATTTGAATGAAAATTTTCATTTTTTTTTATATTCATTTACAAGGGTACATGTTCCTCTAGAAAAAGAAGAGATAACATGTTCTGATTATATAGTTAAGGGGAATCAGCTTCCAGCAACAATTTTTGACCACAATGTCAAATTGCCAAACTCAAACAAAAATCCCAAATTACCACATTTAGGGGAGTGTTTAGATAAAGTATTTTAATTAGAGAAAGTAATTTTTTAAGGGAAATCTATTATTTAGATAAAAAAATATGATGAATTGTTAAAAGGGTTAAATATGTTTTTGGTCCCTATAAATATTTCAATTTTTATTTATAATCCTTATTAAAAAAAAGAAATTTTAGTCCTTACAAATTTTATATGCATACAATCATTGTTGTTTTCTAAAATTTTGAAAACAGTTTAATTACCTTAAAACTTATAAATTTTTGAATAATTTTTTTTATCCATGTTTAGAATACTATAACATATTTTTTTACTAAATTTTAGAATTTTTTAAAATGAGAAGAATTAAATATGAATTTTTTAATTTTCAAAATTAAATGATAAAAGTAATGAAAACCTCAACTTAGAAATCAAATTTTGAGTTTTATTTTTTCGAGATATTTTTTATAACATTTTAAAGATGTTTGTAAAATAATCATTTAAAAATACAAATCGGTTAACAAAAAAAACTAAAACTACGTGCATAATAAGTTTGTAAGGATTAAAATATCTTATTTTATTTTTTAATAGGGATTAAAATTGAAAATTGAGATTTTTTTTTTTTGGAATAATAATAATCTTTATTGCCAAAAAACAAAGATTTACAAGCAGATCCAGGCCCCAAACCGAGGATACATACAACGACCACTATCTTGTTTCTCACCCACCAAATGTGGTATACCATTTCAGCCAGCGCAGCTTTGAAAATACGCATTTTGTTGCCCTTCCCTTTGGCTTGTTGCCAAACAGTATGCTCATTCCAATCAATATGGATATATCCAAGGCCAAGACTATTAAGAACCTCCTTCCAAATATTCTTTGTGATTGCACACTCAAAGAATAAATGGCCTATATTTTCCTGCATATCACAAAACAGACAATTCCCATCAGTATAAGTCCCGTGTTTCATCAATTTGTCTTTGGTTTACAACCTGTCTAACCTGTCCTGACAGACCAGCCAAAGAGTAAAAACAGCCCTTGGTCTAGCCATGTTCATGTACATTAACCTCCTCCAATCAACTCTTGGCTTGTCCCCACGCAGATGCCGATACATTCTTCGAGTGCTATACATATTGTTAACCTGGAATTCAACCCAAATATCATTAGACATCAATTAAGCTTTATGTTTACACATGGACTTCATCAACCATGAATTGTTGTTGTTGGGCTGGTATTCCCCAATCATTCCATTCTTCAAGTAGTAAATATGCATCCATTTAACCCACATTTTATCCTTCTTCTCGCTCAGATTTTTGAGAAGTTTGAAAATTGAGATATTTATAGGGCTAAAAACATATTTAACTCTCGTTAAAATGATGCAAATTTATGGAATATTTTATTTATGTTAAATTTAAAGAATTTTAAATAACATCAAAAAGTAAAAAATTTCAAATTGTTTAGTCACTCTATATGATATGAATGTTAAATTGTTTATTATTATATTTCAAACTTTACAAGAAAGATGGTCCTCATATTTTATGAAAATTTCAAATCCATTCCCAAATTTTTTAAAAATTGCCAATAAGTCCCTAGTAATTTTCAAATTTTATAAATTGGTCCTTCAAATTTTCAGATTTGCAAATTAGTTCCTATTTTTCATATTTTAAATTTGACCCAAAAGTTTAAAAAATTCTGAAAATCACCTTAATTTTTTAAAATGAATCATTTTAATAATCAATCCAAACAAAAAAAAGTTGAAATTTAATTGATTCTAATTGAATAATTTGAATTACCTAGAATTTTTAATTCCTTAAAAATTATCAATTACCTCTCCAAACACAATCTAAAAGTTTGTCTATGGAATGGACAAACCGGTACTCATCAAAAAATGCATCAGTGATTCGTGAATGGGAAGGACAATCCATACAATTTCATTTTTTTTGTTTTTCTATTTAAATGTTTTAATTAGTATATTAATTAATATAATATAGTTAAAAATAATTATTTAATATTAAAAATTAATTAAAATCATTTTAAAATTTATTTATTTATAAAATTATTTGGATCATCCATACACTTTCTCCTATATAAAAATTAAACTAAATTTATCACTATAAATAAATTACTATACCACAAAAACTATAAATTACTATGACGTTACACAAATTAAAACAATAAATCACTACAAATATTCTTATTCAAATTCATTGATTAAATTATTTAATACCTAATCAAATATCATTGATTAATTTTTCTAAATATAAAAGAAAGAAAAAATAAAAACTATACAACTCACACAATTGGTAAAAAAAATAAAAACTATAAAATAATCATATAATAATATTGTTTTGTTAATCATAAGATATTTATGAATGATTGTATTAACATAACATTTAATATCATTTAATTCATACATTAATTATAATTTTGATATAGTATCATTTTACTTTTATATATATATATATATATATATATATATATATATATATATATATATATATATATATATATATATATATATATATATATATATATATATATGATCTTACCTGATCAGAAGGGCCTTCCAAGGATTGCAGACTGGGCCAGAGAATATGTGAGTGAGAGGGGGGTGTACCTGCAAGGTGCTCCAATGCTTAAGTCAGAAGAGGTACAGAATAAGGTTATCAGAATGTCAGTTAGAATACATGACCCTTTGCTATGAAAGGGTATTTATACTGAGCCCCCAGCGCTGGGCCAAGGCTCCTAATGGGTTGGATTAGCTAGGCTCAAGGAGGAGCTGCCAGGGGACGCGTAAGAAGCGTGAAGACCTAGACCAAATGTCTGCTCCCTGGTCCAACTGCCCCTATCCCTAAGGAGATAATACAGGGGAGTTGGGTGACGTGCCCGATGAGGTGGCAGACGTGGGTCTGCCCGACGTAGGTTAGATGCCCGTGATGTAGGTTGATGACATGTGGATGACGATCATTGGGCGGGCAATGCATCTTTTGCCCGACACACAGTCAAGACGTCGAGGTGACGTCCCTTTGACGTGGGTGAAAAGACCTTTGCCCGGTCGTTTGGGCCTGGACCCGACGAGCATTGGGCCGTGCCGTGCATAATGTCATGGCCCAGTCCAGAACAGGAGCCCCCCAAGTCGAGTCTCTGAGTCAGAGTGATGACTTATGTTGTAACTGGGGGTCCCCCGTGCTGACGGGGAGGAGCGGCTGTTCGGCATGTGAGGTTGTAGTATACTTGTTCGCGAGCTCCTCTTTCCACGGTAGTGCCGGGGACGGAAAGCGATCGGTGGGTACGCATCTTCCTCGTAACAGTCGAGGGTTCGACGCGGGGACGTGGCGTCTTGATGAGTCGGGGAAATGGACAGATGCCCGACGTCATTTCAGTTTCTTTTTTGGATAGACGTGTCTCAGACTTAATGGCGTCGCTTCGTTTTGTGTGCAAAGACGGCGTAGGCAGTAGGTAATGATGACCTAGCGCGTTGGCCCACGCGCCAGGCACTATAAAAGGAAGTTGAGTAACTTCATTTTCACTTTTTCGCTCCTACGTTCACCGGAAGTTCTAAATATTTTCTCTTGTCTGCTCGTTTGGCCGTCTGAAACACCGTCACCGCCCGTCTCATTATCTGAACCACCGTCTCTGCCCGTGCGCCACCGTCTTCTTTACAACTTCTATATGTCAGGTACCGTTTAGTTTTTATAATCCATCATTTTCCTTTCTGTTTTCCGTCAAATGTATGTTATATCTGTAGAAATGTGGTTAGGTTTGACTTAGGAATAGTGTAATGGACTGTAGATGTACTGTAGATGGTAGAAAATAGGGTTAGGATTATACTGTACCGGGCAGAAATTACACATGCCGGGCAATATTTGCATAAGCTGTATGAATTTTCTGCCCGGTCTCTTAAGAACGTGCGTGTCTCTGAGTTGGGCACAGTTAGTGTCTGTTGTTGCTACGCCCTTTCACTTGACCTGCGGTGGAAGGGTGGATTTGATATGACGTCGAATTCACTCTTTCTGTCTGCGTTTCAGGTGTTACCGGGCGTTTACGACCGAGGGGGGAAGAATCCGGGTCCTCGACCGAAGATGCAGCCATTGCTCGCCTACCTGTAGGGGATGGGAGTGTCAGGGACGGTACCGAGCACGCCTCCTCTTCCGGGCAGGTTGATTTCTCCTGGGTTGCGGACGAGCCTTTGGAAGAGGAATCATATTTCTGCGATGAGGCTATCCCCGCTTACGCTGTGGTCGAAAACATAAGCCGGGAGGACCCACCGAACTGGTACTGTTGTGCCCCTAAGGAGGAGGACCGTATCTGCCATCATTTCCCGGGGAAGCAGTTCACTATGTATGAATTTGCTTTCTGGGAGGCGGGGATTAAACTGCCCTTCAATTCCTTCCAGATGTCGATCTTCAAATGGCTTCGGCTGGCGCCGTCCCAACTGCATCCCAATGCTCTCGCCTTTATGCGGGCATTCGAGTTGGTCTGCCAGTTCCTCGGTATTGGGTGTACTCGAGCCCTCTTCTTCCACGTCTTTCATCTCCAGCGGTCCGGCTTCCGTGGGCGTCACAGCTGGGTCTCTTTCAAACAGCCCGTGCGCCTGTTCAAGACGTACGTGGACTCTGCCCGTCACTTCAAGGGTCGCTGGTACGTGGTAATGCCGATCACCCGTGCCGCCCTTCACTCCTTGTATTATTATCAACGAACACCAGACGGGGAGGAGACATTGATGTCGAAGATACCGCTGAGGTGGCAGCGTGATCATTTCGACCTCTCCACGGCCCATTACAGGATCAAATACGCGATGCTCGGTACTGAGGATAGGCTCGCGTATAAGAAGCTGGTTGATTACGTGCAGAGTTTCAGTTTGGGATTCTGGGCGAATCGACAGGGCGTGCCCTACCTTGACGGCCGGGGCACCAATTACTGAGACGCGCTACATCAATACGAAGGCCTTGCTCGAGTGTGATACCGAGGAGGAAGCTCTAGCGTTATTGAGTAGGCAGTTTTTGCTTAGTCTTTTAATTTTGTCTATGTTTTCGCTCGCTAATGTTTGTGTGTAATGTTTCGCAGGTGCCATGCCCAACACGCGTGATCGAGTCTTGAAGCTGGCGAATCAGGCCGGTGCGGCTGACCGGGTGCCAAAAAAGAAAAAGAAAATTGTGGCCCGTGTCTTGGAGACCGCCGGTGATGCTGGGGCCGGGACTTCGAATGCGGCGAGCGTGACGCCTTCCTCTCCTCCTCGGGCGATAGATATACCTGACAGTCCGTCGCCAGCGGCCTCTCCCCTCCACAAACGGAAGCGTCCGGCGGGGACTCTTTCGAGGTCGTCACTGGGAAGTCCGGGTGGACCGGGCAGCTATCTGCTACCTCCTTGCTACGTGGAACGGTCGTTCTTCAAGGCCGAGGACGCGATTGATGTGCCGGCGCCTGAGGCCAAGGCTATTCTGGATCAGGATGCTGGTGCCCGACGCAAGGAGCTGGCCAGGGACTTGGCTGCTGTCATCCGGGTGATGGAGACGGCCATGGTCTTGACTGACACTTCGGTCTCCACTGCCTCCCTTGAGGATGCTCTCGTGCAGGTCCGGTCAGAGAAGGACAAGCTGTCCAAAGATCTGTCGGACTACAAGGAGGAGCATCAGCTGCAGGAAGGGCTGAGCAAGAAGCTGGAAGAGGCAGAGAAGGAGCGGGACCAGTTGAAGGTTGTTAAGGCGAGCTTGGAGGAGCAGGTGGTCGATCACCAGAAGCTGACTGAGGACAATGCTGGCCTGCGGGCTCAGGTCGAAGCTCTCGAGGAAAAGGTCCGTTCTTTGGCCGACGAGACCGAGGAGTAGCGTGCCCTTGGTACTCGTGGTGAGCTGCTGGGGCATATCCGCTCGCTCAACCAGGACCTTGTGGCCGTTTTCAAGGAGGGTTTCGACAACGCTGTCGAACAACTTAGGCTTCTAAACCCTGAGTTGGTGACGGAGGGGTCGGCCCATAACTATTGTGTCAGGGATGGAGAGATCATCTGCCCGTTCGAAGCCGAGGAAGAGTTGGGGGTTGAGGAGGAGGAGGAAGAGGAAGTGCTCCGAGCGGAGTCTTAAATTGTTTTTTGTTTTGTTTTTTGATATGTTGTTTTTGTTATGGCCTGCGTGCCTTATTATGTATTTTGGCCTTCGGGCATGTGTAATATGGCCTTCGGGCGTACTTGGCTTCGGCCGTTGTTATTGCTTTTAATATATGAATGTTTTTGTTGTCATTCATTGTGTTCGTGTATGTATGATATTTGCTTTTATGAATTCGTACTCTACTCGACCTCGTTAATCTCCTCGGTTTAGGGAACCGATGAAGTGTCAGGCTTTGTGCCCGTTGGGATCGAAGCCCGGGTCCGTTGTTCGAACCCCGGTCTCGAGGCTTGGGCTGTCCCATCGCGAGCTGGGTGCCCTGCCTGTCCTGGTACTTCGACGTTGAGTCTCGGTCAAGATCCCAATCGTCGGGGAGGGTTGTGTTCGCTATGTGGCCTCGGCTCGTCCCCGGGTCTCGCGGTTCCTCTCTGGGGTTTTGGAGACGAAGAGCGTGGTCGTACCAGCCACGTCTCCCCGTGGTATATTTTAGCTGTAATATTGTCTAATTTTTTCTGCGTTCCATGGTCGAGCGAGTTCTTCCCCTTGTAGGTTTTCCAGGTAATAGGCCCCGTTGCTCGTCTTATCGCGGACGCGGTAGGGGCCTTCCCAGTTGGCGGCCAGTTTACCCTCTTTTGGGTTTTTCTGGTTTCTTCTGAGGACCAGGGTGCCGACCTGGAACTCTCTTTTTATGACTTTCGCATCGTGGCGTAGTGCTATTTTCTGTTTGAGGGACGTTTCCCTTAGGGCTGCTTCGGAACGGATCTCTTCGACTAGGTCGAGCTCGGCTCTAAGGGTCTCGTCGTTCAGTTCCTCGTCTAGGGGCTCTTCTATCCTCCTCGTTGGTTCCCGTATTTCCACCGGGATGACTGCCTCGGTGCCGTAAGTCAGTCGGAATGGGGTCTCCCCGGTGGTGGAATGTGGTGTCGTGCGATAAGCCCATAGGACGCTATGTAGTTCCTCGACCCATGCCCCTTTTGCGTCGCCGAGCCTTCGTTTAAGGCCACGTAAGATTACCCTGTTGGCCGCCTCTGCTTGCCCGTTCGTCTGTGGATGTTCGACAGACGTGAAATGCTGTTTAGTGCCCAGGCTGGCGACGAAGTCCTGGAATCCTCCGTCCGTGAATTGTGTCCCGTTGTCCGTGACGAGGGCCTGGGGTATGCCGAATCGAGCGAGGATGTTGCGTTTAAAGAACCGGAGAATGTTCTGCGCGGTTATTTTAGCTAGTGCCTCTGCTTCAATCCATTTTGTAAAGTAATCCACCCCGACGATGAGGTATTTATTCTGGGATGATCCGGTGACGAAGGGTCCGAGGATGTCCATGCCCCACCACGCGAAGGGCCATGGGGAAGACAGTGATTTTAGATCATTTGGGGGCGCGAGGTGCATGTCGGCGTGTCGTTGGTGAAGGAAAATAGCGATCTAAACGCAGCGGAAAACAAAAATTTTCCTTTAGTGATCCTTACGAATGAGCATGGTCAGTGATAGAATCGTTACCTCTTTGTGGCGATTCAGATCTTTGATGCAGCGATCACAAGCGTTGATGAAGTGCAACGCCTCTACTCAGTCCACACGAACAGCTTCCGGTCACAGTGCTAGCTGCTTACGAACGGAATTATTTGAGTGAGAATCAAAAACGAAATTGCATCAAGTAAAAGCTTCATCACAAGGGTTCCTTTTATAGACTCTCTTGTGGGCTGCGGGCTAAAAGCCCAATTCACATGATCCATAATAATATTATATATTATTATAATAACTATTATTATAATAAATATATTTATTTTATTATTATTTTATAACCATTATAAAATAACAATAATTATTATTATATTATCTGAATTTCTATTTTTCACTTAAGTGCACCGTACCTTACGGTGTTCCTTTGATTTCTCTATCTCTCATCAAACTGTCCTTATGTGTGTGACCCTGTAGGATTTCGTAACGTTGGTAATTATATTAAATTATATATTTAACATAATAAACAGTGAGCGGTATCTAGCAACACATCACTACTACCCAAGTCACGAAAATGTCATGTGATCTGACAAAACCTTTTTCGTGATAATATATGTTTGTACAATTACCCTTTTGCCCCTATGTCTATATTGAACACAAGGCATACACTGTGTCATCCTTGTCCAGTTCAATATTGGGCCCTTAGACATTTCTCCTGTTATGCAGGATTGGCAAATTCCATCTAGGACACTCATGTCCCTCAGCATGCTTCGTGGAGTGCCCATCAACTGTCTTTATGATCATCCAGTTACGGATAATGTTTGATCAGCAATAAAGCACCCGACTCTACATCTAGGGTCCATAGTGGTTTCAGGTCGAAGGGTGGTAATACACCATTATCACCATGAGAATAACTTATGACACTTTGCATAACATATTATGTAGTATTCTCATAGCGGGTCAATCCGGTATAAATATTACTCCTAATATTTATACCTATGTCAAGACTTGATAACTCTTTATCCATGATCCATGAGATGTGATCATCATTCTATCTTCATAATAGTCTCAATGCTTTAATGTTATCCCACTTTGCAATAAAGCTTGACTACGGATATTTTAAGAATAATGTCTTTATGTTTAATGGGATCTCATGATTAAGTCACACTTAACATTTCATTAAACAGACTAACTATTCTAGGGACTTTATTATTTTGAAAGACAAACATAATAAAGAAATGCCTTTTATTATTAAACGAATAATCCGATACAAGTACCAAAAAGTATTGGCCTCTAGGGCTTACACCAACAGTTGGCATTTGTCACACCTTTTGACGTGCTCCTTTGAGTCGCTTTGCATGGTCGGCCAGTAGTAGCCTGCTCGAAGGGCTTTTCGTGCGAGCGATCGCCCGCCGAGGTGTTGAGCGTTAATTCCCCGGTGTATTTCTCCAAGTATGTCGGGGACTTTCTCTTCCTCGACACACTTAAGTAACGGGATGGAGAACCCTCTCCGGTAGAGTTTACCTTCGAGGAGTACGTACGAGCACGCTCGTCGTTTGACAGTGGCCGCCTCTTTCGGGTCAACTGGGAGTTCATCTCGTGTGAGGTAATTGTAGATGGGTGTCATCCAACAGTGAGCATCCCCGATAGTGTTGACCTCGAATGGAGGAGGTAGTTTGTCGATGCTGGGTCGAGGAAGGATTTCTTGAATTACTGATTTATTCCCACCCTTTTTCCTCGTGCTGGCTAGTTTCGAGAGGATGTCTGCCCGTGTATTGTGCTCGCGAGGTACGTGTTGAACTTCCCACTTTTCGAATTTCTCAAGTTTTTCTTTGACAAGGGACAAGTACTCGACGAGGTTGTCGTTCTTGGTTTGGTACTCTCCTCGCACTTGTGAGGCTAAGAGCTGGGAGTCTGTGGATATTTTTACTTCTTTTGCTCCCAGGTCCTCGGCTAACCTCAGGCCTGCGATAAAAGCCTCGTATTCGGCTTGGTTGTTCGACGTCGGGAAAGCCAGTGCTAACGAAACCTCGATCAGGATCCCATCCTCGTTCTCGAGGATGATCCCGGCTCCGCTGCCTGATGTGCTAGAGGCGCCGTCGACGAAGATCGTCCATTTGTGGGTGCCTTCTGCTGGTGTCGGGCAGTGGGTCATTTTCGCGACGAAGTCGGCCAGTGCTTGGGCTTTCAAGGCTTTCCTACTTTCGTATTGTATGTCGAATTCGGAGAGTTCTAGCGACCACTTGAGCATTCTCCCGGCCATATCTGGTCGCCCGAGTAGCTGTTTGATTGGCTGGTCGGTCCTCACCTTTATCGTGTGTGCGAGGAAGTAATATTGTAGTCTCCTCGCCGCATTGATGAGGGCCAGGGCGACCTTTTCGATTTGCTGATATCGGAGCTCAGGGCCTTGGAGTGCTTTGCTCGTAAAATAGATGGGCTTTTGTCCCTCGTCGGTCTCTCTTATTAGAACGGCGCTGACGGCCTCGGTCGCCACGGACAGATATAGGTATAGGGTTTCCTTTTCTAATGGTCGCGATAAGACCGGGGGTTCGGAGAGAACCTTCTTTAAATGGAGTAATGCTTGCTCGCATTCGTCGGTCCAGTCGAAGCTAGCCTCTTTGCGAAGGAGTCTGAAGAATGGTAGTGCGTGCTGGGCGGACTTGGCGATGAAACGGGAGAGTGAGGCGAGCACTCCATTGAGGGATTGGATCGATTTCTTGGTCCTCGGGGTCGGGAATTCTGAGAATGCCCGGCATTTGTCGGGGTTGGCCTCGATCCCTCTTTCGGTGAGGTAGAACCCCAGGAACTTTCCTGCCCGTACTCCGAACGTGCACTTTTCGGGATTGAACCTCATTTTGCACTGCCTCGCCTGCTCGAACACTTTGGTTAGATGTCGAGCATGGGTAACCTCCTCGTGTGATTTGACGATCATGTCGTCCATGTATACTTCGAGCATGTCCCCTATTTCGTCCTTGAAGACTTTGTTCATCATGCGTTGGTACGTAGCACCAGCGTTCTTGAGCCCGAACGGCATTACGTTGTAATAGTAATTGCCCGTTGGGGTCATGAATGCTGTGTGTCTCTTGTCTGTGGGCAACATAGGGATTTGGTTGTATCCACTATATGCGTCCATGAAGGACAAGAGTTTAAAACCTGCAGAATTGTCTACGAGCATATCTATATTAGGGAGGGGGAAAGCATCTTTCGGGCAAGCCCTATTAAGATCAGTATAATCAACACACATACGCCATTTTCCATTATTTTTCTTCACGAGGACTACATTAGAGAGCCAGGTTGTGTACTGGGCTTCAGAAATAAAATTTGCCTCTAAGAGGTCTTTTACAGTTCGTTCGGCAGCCTCTGCCTTCTCGGGCGACTGTTTGCGCCTACGTTGTGCTATGGGCTTGGCTGCCCGGTCTAGAGCTAGCTTGTGACACGCGATCTCAGGATCCAGCCCGGGCATTTCTGCGGCATTCCACGCGAAGAGGTCAGAGTTCTCCTTGAGGCATGCCACGAGTTTCTCTCTTGTTCCCTCGGGCAGTCCCTTGCCTATCTTCACTGTCCTTTCTGGATCGTCCCCGAGGGGAATGAGCTCGAACTCTCCGTCGGGGATTGGTCGAACCGGATGTTCGAGAGATCGTTCCTTGGTAGACTTCCCTTCTTCGGTTTCGTCTAGCCCAATGCGACAGTCGAGGTCGATGGCGTTAACTCCCCGGGGAGGATCCTCGGTCCTGAGTTTTTTGTTGTTGCAGCTGCTCTTTGTGCTGACCACGGCCTGTCCTTTTACTGCAGCGTCGTAGCATCGCCGGGCAGCTTCGATGTCACCGTGGATGGTGACCACGCGTCCCAATTTGGTGTAGTATTTCATCTTCAGGTGGACGGTGGATGGGACCGCGGTGAGTTCGGCCAGTGTCGGGCGTCCAAAGATGCAATTGTAAAGGGACGGACAGTCCACGACCAGGAATTGGATTTTGATTTCCCTGGCCGTTTCCTGTTCGCCGAAAGTGACGAGGAGCTCGACATATCCCCACGGCCTTGTTGTTGCTCCATTGAATCCTTGGAGGTCCGATCCGACGTAGGGGGCCAAGTTGGTCTTGTCTAGCTTCAGAGTCTTGAAGAGGTGGACGTACATGATATCCACTGAGCTGCCCTGATCGACCAGGATGCGTCGGACGTCGAACTGGGCCATCTTTGCTCTGATCAATAGTGGGATGCCCGAGTTCGGGGATCCGCCCGGGAGTTCCTCCAGGAAGAAGGATATTGGGTTGGATTTCCCCCGGTATTTTGTCAATGTCGCCTTTTGCTCGGGGGCGGTCAGTAGGAGCTCGTCGAACTTGCGTTTGACTGAGAGGGCAGCGGCTTCACCGTTAATTCCCCCACCTGATATTACCAGTGCGGTTGGGAAGTCTTCCCAGGGGCTGAGTGCAGCGATTCTGCCTTCGGGCAGTGGCTCGGGGAGGAAGAAATCTTCCGGGCGTGACACGCAGAGGGCCACTTGGTAAGGAGAGTTGTCAGGGGGTGTTTCTTCCCGGGGTCTCTTCTTTTCTGGCTCGTCATGTCTGGGGGTTTCGTTCTTCCTCGTATACTGCTTTAGGTGCCCCTCTTGGATTAAAATCTCTATTGCATCCTTCAGGTGGACGCAGTCTTCGGTCACATGCCCGTGGCTTCTGTGGAACCGGCAGTACTTAGATTTGTCGGTGTGGGGCTTTGGCGCAGATGGTTTTGGGAACCTGACCCTGCCCTGTTTAAATTCAGAGTTGATGCATTCCGCGAGGATGCGCTCTCGAGGAGCTGTCAGTAAGGTGTACTCGCTGTATCGGCCCGCGGGGCCTCTTCCTTCTCGGAGCTCGCGAGGTCTTTCTTCTCTTCGCTTGTCCCCGTTACGACGGGGGATGCTCGGGTCCTCGCGTTTGGAATGCTCGGTATCCCCAGCATTACGTCCGCTGCGGGCATTGTGTGCCACCTGTTTTTCCTCGTATCTGATGTAGGCCTGGGCCTTGTGCAGAAGTTCGTTCAAGGTGCGGGGAGGCTCGATCCCGACGGCTCTGCTAAGCTCACTGCCGGGCAAGAGCCCTCTTTCGAGGAGGTACTTCTTCATGTGTTCGGTGGTATCCACCTCGACAGCTTCTTGGTTGAACCGCTCGATGTACGAGCGCAGTGTTTCATTCTTCTTTTGCACTATGGCTTCGAGGGTTGCCTCAGTCTTGGGGTGACGACGGGAAGCCGTGAAGTGTCTGGTGAACATGGACCTCATGACTCTCCAAGATGTAATGGATTCGGGAGCCAAGCTTTTGTACCAAGCCATGGCCCCTTTCCTGAGGGTCGTTGAAAACAGTCGGCATTTGAGATGACCGGTGATATCATTGTGGTAGTCGAGCATTGCATTGACGTTGTCGACGTGGTCGTCGGGATCTGTGGTCCCGTCGTACACAGCTAGATTGGGCGGTTTCTCCATGCCTTTGGGGAGCGGGGCTTCCATTATTGCTCGAGACAGGGGGCAGTGCAAGTCTTCCTCGTCGCTCCTCAGTGGAGATAATTCGTTGTTGTCGGGGCTGCGCCCGCGCCTTGGTGATGTCCCTGCTCGACCATTGTCATGGCGGGCGCGTGCCCTGCTGACATGGGGTTCGGGAGAGCGACGCCCGCGCTTCTTTGTTGGCTCTGAACGTTGTTGTGTTCTCCGCTCCTGCTGGGGTCGGGCCTCTTGTCGCTCGGCTTCGAGGGCCATGATTCTTTCGTGCTGCTGGTAGAGCATAGAACCGGCCTGGTTGAGGGCATTCACCATGGCAATCATTGTGGCGTCTCCTTCAATGGGGACGGGGATGGGATGAAACGTCTCTGTCCCTTGGTTTTGGGTGTGAGGGACATCCCCGTTGTTTTGAGGCTCTGGAGACGGGGTGGATGGGCGACCGTCCCGAGCGTCTGCTTCATGGGACTGTGGGCCGTCGTCCATAGTGTAGTCGACGAGGGGACGGCTGCGCTTGTTAGGTTGTTCTCCGGCCATGTTGGAAGGACAGGAATAAATGAGCTTTGATCCTCTGTTGATGAAGATGGGGATAGCTAGTTCCCACAGACGGCGCCACTGATCTTACCTGATCAGAAGGGCCTTCCAAGGATTGCAGACTGGGCCAGAGAATATGTGAGTGAGAGGGGGTGTACCTGCAAGGTGCTCCAATGCTTAAGTCAGAAGAGGTACAGAATAAGGTTATCAGAATGTCAGTTAGAATACCTGACCCTTTGCTATGAAAGGGTATTTATACTGAGCCCCCAGCGCTGGGCCAAGGCTCCTAATGGGCTGGATTAGCTAGGCCCAAGGAGGAGCTGCCAGGGGACGCGTAAGAAGCGTGAAGACCTAGACCAAAGGTCTGCTCCCTGGTCCAACTGCCCCTATCCCTAAGGAGATAATACAGGGGAGTTGGGTGACGTGCCCGATGAGGTGGCAGACGTGGGTCTGCCCGACGTAGGTTAGATGCCCGTGATGTAGGTTGATGACATGTGGATGACGATCATTGGGCGGGCAATGCATCCTTTGCCCGACACACAGTCAAGACGTCGAGGTGACGTCCCTTTGACGTGGGTGAAAAGACCTTTGCCCGGTCGTTTGGGCCTGGACCCGACGAGCATTGGGCCGTGCCGTGCATAATGTCATGGCCCAGTCCAGAACAATATATATATATATATATATATATATATATATATATATATATATATATATATATATATATATATATATATATATATATATATATATATATATATATATATATATATATATATATATATATATATATATATATATATATATATATATATATATATATATATTATAAAATAATTTCTTTAATTTGTGATAAATTTTAATTTAATATCATTAATTATGTTTTCATCTATTAGTATTAATAAATATATTCATTTAGTAACTAAATACTGTTATAAACTTATTATTTTTCTGTTGCTAATAATATAATTTAGTTTTTTTTAATAGTTTTTTTAAATCGGAGATCATTTAGTAATTTAATAGTTTTTAAATTAAAAATAAGTTATTAATAATTTAACTTAAATGTAATTTCTATTTTAAAATTAATTTGTAAAAAATAAATTTCTCTTACTCACTATTTAATCAATTTTTTATTGATTCTTTTTCTTTTTTCAGTCTTCATATTTTAGGTCTATAATTATTTGTAGTGAAATTTATTAAATTTAATTAATTAATAAAATATTTATTATTATACAAGTCACACAAAAAATAAAAACTATAAAATAATCATATAACAATGTTGTTTTTGATAATCATAAAATATTTATGAATTGTTCGTATTAACATTTAATATGAATATCATTCATACATTACTTATGATTTTTGGTCTAGTATTAAGAATTTATAATCATATATTTCATTTTATACTATTTATTCTACATTTAACTATTTATAATACTATATTTTATAATCTTATTATTTTATTATATTATAATATATTTTCTTTTTTAATATTTTTAAATTTTCACCTTTCAAATGATATAAGGTATAAAATTCGTATATAAACATAGAAAAGTTTAAATATAATTATTGGTAGTATCTTCGTGCGTCGTAAAAATACATGAGGAAAATATTTTATTTTATTTTTCAATGTGTGATGAAACATATGTTGATAGAAATAATAAAATAAAAAGAAACAAAATTTATAAATATAATAAAAAAATAATTAATTAAAATATTAATTAATAATTTTTTAAATAATTTTAATTATTTTTTAATATTTAATAATTATTTTAACTATATTATATTGATTAATATATTAATTAAAAACATTTTTAAATAAAAAAATAAAATTACTTGGGATTGTCATGGAAAGAACTGATGCATTTCTTTGACAGCACCCATTCATCCATCCCTATACTAGAAAAACCATGACAATTTGGGATTTTCGTTTCAGAGTGTGACAATTTAAAATTTTAATTTCATATAGTGGAGTTGCAGTAAAAAAAATCTCCAGCAACATATTTTCAATGGAAATTAGATGAAGATTATGAAAATGTTAGTGGTATAACTATAGAAATTAAGGAAAGCGACGAGACAAGTAATCTGAAAAAGTTAGAAAGAAGTCGACATCCGCAGTAACTAACCTACTACTGCATGGAGTATTTATAATAATTGAATGAAAAAGTCCTTAATTCTGAACCAGTTTCAGAAGTGGAATAGAAACCCTAGCTTAGATAGCTTTGTGGGTTTGGCTTTTTGGCCAGAAGAAAGACTGCTATCTTCAGAAGTCAGCCATTAAAACTCCAACTAACTCATTACTTCTTTTTTAATTAAATAATACAAAAGCCAATGATTCAGTCACTTCTCCCCCTGTCATTCTCACAATAAATATTACTACAATAGTATTAATATGAAAGACTTGTTTTTGGATTAATTTTTATATTGTAAGTCTTCTTTCGTGAAAATAAAAAGTGACGATTGTATTTGGTTGGCAATTATTTGGATAAGGTATAATGCACTGAAAATAATAAATAATTATTTTATTTTATAATTGATTAAAAGTGGATTAGGGTGATGGGTAAAGAAGTTATCTCTTTAATTAAATGATGATATATGATTGGTCGAAGATACATTATTCTTAGGCAGAATATTATTTTAAGGAACGCTGATTAAGGTGTGGATGATCAAATATATGGTTTGGAGATGAACGTCCATGGACGATATTAATCACTCTAATTATAATTTCTATGAATTCAATAAAAATCTTTGTTTTATTTATCTTAGAAGTCAATTGATTAATGATATTGTTTTATTACCAAACATCTGTTTCTCTCTTTTATAAAAGAGGAGTGAGTACCTCTTTACTCCCTTAAATATATTTCTTGATTAAAAAAAACTATTTAAAAAAAACTATTAGAAAAATATGAGTAAAAAGAATACACTTGATCTTACCCAACTATCACTTTAACACAAAAAGTGTCTCATAGTAATAAATACTATTAGTAAAACCTTCAAAAGATTGCACTTATAATAATAATATGGTGGGAGTATATAATTATTTGTTGTGTATATGAGTCAACAGTCAAGGCTTCGAAACTCTCAGAGTTTCCGTTCCTTCCTTTGTCAGTCTTTCTGAAGAAAAGACTAGAAACTAATCTGACCTCAAATAATGGGAAAGGAATGAAGAACTAGTGGAAAAAATTCACAAAAATATAAAAACTTTGTGCAAAAACACTTTGGGTCGATGAAATTAACATCATTATGAACTAGGATAGTACTACTTAACTAAACGTAATAATCTCACTACAGCAATGAACAAATCTGAAGAAAATTCAATAGAAGCTAGCATGCATATATCCATATATAACTCTGAGAAGCTGCAGCTATAGATAGGGGTACCAGATATATCTAATGATTAAGAAAAATGATAAAGTCATCAAAACCGTACAACTCATAATATATACCATGGTGATGAATGATGATAAGAGTTAGAGCTGTGAGAGAAGTAAGTTTCTGTTGTTATGCAGTAAGAAGAACCAGTGAAACTCAGGATGGATAGCGCCAATTACGATCATAACTCCATAAGTAAGTAACTATGGCGCTATCCCTCCTGAGCTTTATGGACTCTCCTATACTTTTTTCTGAATATCAAGATTGGTTGCACTGAATCACAGAGAATCAGAGAGAAAGAAAGACAAGAGTTTGTTATATTTGTGATAGAAAGTGTAGTGAGGAAGGAGAATGGAGTGTGAGGAAGCCAATTTATAGAACAAATAAAAAGTTTATAATTGCAACTATCTTTCAATTCTTAAACCTTATAATGTGGGGCATTATAAAAAGATATTTTTTATTTGTATTTTTTTATTTATAAATAAATTCTTCTAGCATTTTTTAAAGAGTTTTTTGGGAAAAGTTGAAAAGGCTAAATTAGTTATAAATTAGTATTCTTTTAGATCATGAAAGCAGAAGCAGCTTAATTAGACTGGATAACGTGCCACTGCTTTTTCTAATTTCAATTTTTCAAAAATGTTATGATAGATAGGAGTATTAGTAGTACTATTATATTTATTTAATTCTTAAACTATACGCTGCCGACTACGGTATTTTAGTTCCTTGGATACTATTATATTTAGTTTTTATTAGTTTGGTCTGTATATACTTCATCTGTAATAGTTTATAAGAAGAAAAAAGACATTCATTTTTTTATAGTAAATTATAAACAAAATAATATTTATTTTATTTAATTAAAACATCTTTTTCTTTAAAGACATATTTTTAAAATAAAATAAAATATAAATTCTATTTAATTTTATTTCTCTCATTTTTTCTTTTAATAACAAGTAATCAAAATTAGTTTTTATGCTCGCTGTTAAATTGTAATTCCTTGTATCGAAGCAAGTTGTTCGATAGAAGAAAAAATTTGATTTGATCTAAATTAGATTTAATTCAAAATTGATATTTTAGACTTTTATATTTTTGGATTTTGTCTTGAGATGCAAGCAAACATAATTCTATAAAAAAAATCACATTATTTCACTCACAGTTCTGTAGTTGCAGAGTGAGTAGCAATAAGAGAAAAAAGTCTCACGGTTTGTGGACAACAACATTCATCTTTTTTAATTTTCTCAAGAACCCTAATTTTCTTCTCAATTTTTCTTCTTCTTTCTTTTAACATTTCAACAGCGTGATAGCTACGGAATTCCCATAGGTTTTGGGATAATTCCAACATCTGGTATCTAGTGCTCCGGTTAAAGAGATTCAAGGGCAAGAACGGAATGTCAATGAATCATCCGAATGGGCGTTTTCCGGCGAGTCTTTCGATTCTCAAAAAAGATAACTACGAGAATTGGTGCAAGAAGATCAAAGTTGTTTTATGTTATCAAGATTTATAGGATTTTGTGAAGGAATAAGTAACAATGGTTACAGAGAACGCAACAGAAGAGGAAAAGGCTGCGTACAAAGAATTGAAGAAGAAAGATCATAAAGCTCTCTTTATAATCTATCAATGTGTTGATCCGGATAACTTTGAAAAGTTAGTGATGTAGAGTCTGCAAAAGAAGCATGGGAGATTCTTGAGAAATCGTTTGGAGGTGCAGAGAAGGTGAAAGAGGTGAGGTTACAAACTCACAAAAGGGCTTATGAATTGCTTCAGATGGAAGACAATGAAAGCATAGCAGATTTCTTCACAAGAGTTACAAAACTTGTGAATCAAATAAAAGCATGTGGAGAAGTGTTGGCGACGAAAGCAGTTGTCTCAAAGATTTTGAGATCGTCTGCTCCAAAGTTTGACCATGTTGTAGTAGCCATAGTGGAATCAAAAGATTTGTCGAAGGTGACTAAAGAAGAGCTTCAAGGGATGCTTGAATCTCATGAAGAAAGAATGGCTGAAAGAGCAACAGGGAAGTCAAAGAGCGATGTTGCTCTGCGGGCTCAATCAGCAAGAGATATGAAAGGAAAATGAAAGGTGTTCGACAACAAAGGCAGAGGTGACTATAACAATTCGACTAGTCAAAATCAGCAAGAAGAAAACTGGTTGAGTCAGAGAAAACCCTGGAACCAAGGCAACCAAAGAGGTGGTGCTACAGGTAGAGGAAGAGGTGGTGGTCGAAAGCCAGACAAGAGTCACATTCAGTGTTTCAAATGTCAGAAGTATGGTCACTATTTTAGTGGTTGTCCAGAAAAGCAAAAGAATCAAGATTTTGATGCTAAGTTGGCAAAACATGAAGAAGAAAAGATGTTGTTGATGGTCACAACAAGAGATGAAGAGAGATTCCAAGATCAATGGTACTTTGACTCAGGATGCTCATCACATATGACTGGTAGGAAAGACTGGTTTGTCAACATGAAACAATCAATGAAGAGCACGGTGAAATTTGAAAACGACAATACTTTAGTAGTTGAATGTATTGGTGATGTTCTGATTAAGAGGAAAGATAGCAAGAGGTCAGTAATTTCCAACGTTTTGTATATACCAGGCATGAAGAGCAATTTGCTCAGTATAGGGCAATTGGTCAAAAAGAAATACAAGGTGTCAGTCGAATACAGGGTAATGAGAGTCGTCGACGCAGGTGGTAGGTTGATCTTGAAGGCTCAAATGTCTCAGAATATAACCTTCAAGATCGAACTAAATGTGATGGAGCATAAGTTCCTTGCAAGTGCAGCTAGCAAAGATGAATGGTTATGGAACTATAGACTTGGTCATCTCAATTTCAAAGACATCAGATATTTGAAGAGAAGAAATATGGTTTCAGGATTGCCAGAAATCGACATCCCAAACGAAGTGTGTGAAGAATGTGTTAAGTCGAAACAACACAAGAATAGCTTCAGCAAGGATGCATGAAGCAGATCCAAGGCAGTTCTTGAATCATATACTCTGATGTATATGGTCCTATCTAGGTAGATTTGATTGGAGGTAACAGCTACTTTGTCACTTTCATAGATGATTTTAGTCGAAAATTATGGACATACCTGATCAAGAAGAAAAGTGAAGTGATCGATGTATTTGCCAAGTTTAAATCTATGGTCGAAAGACAAAGTGGTCGAAAGCTCAAGATTTTGAGGACTGATGGTGGTAGAGAGTATGTGTCGCAAGATTTCGATGCATTATGTGTAAAAAAAAAAGGATTGTACATGAGGTGGTGCCACCCTACACTCCACAGCAGAATGGAATTGCAGAAAGGAAGAATCGAACCATCATGAACATGGTAAGAAGCATGTTGAATGGCAAGCATCTACCCAGAGAACTATGGGGAGAACCTATGTCAACTGCAACATATATTTTAAACAGATGTCCGACGAAGAAGCTAGAAGGAGTTGCGTCAGAAGAATGTTGGTCTGGTGTCAAGCCTAGCTTGAGTCATCTGAAGGTATTTGGATCTATAGCATATAGGAATGTTCTAGATCAGTTGAGAAGGAAGCTAAATGACAAGTCTAGTCAAATCATTCTGATAGGATATCATTCGACTGGAGGTTACAAAATGTTCGACCCAGTAAACAAGCAGGTTGTGATCAGCAGGGACATGATCATAGATGAGCTTAAAGAATGGGATTGGACTGAAAATGTCAAGAAAGATTTAGTTGAAATCTTATGTGAAGAACTAGCTAGTGAATGCGAAAGAGATGTTCGACGAGAAGATGTTAGAGGAGAAGCGGGCCCAAGCAGACCTCAAATAACAAGACACATGTCTGCAAGGTTGCAAGAATGTGTGATTACATCAGATGATGTGGTCGATGAAGAAGGTGAGCTGGTACATTATGCTTTCTGTGCAGATGTCGAACATGTCAATGCAGTTGGGGAATTGAAAGACTCGAAGTGGGTGAAAGCAATGAATGAGGAGATAAAGTCCATCAAAGTCAACAACACTTGGTTACTTGCCAAATTGCCTCAAGGCAAGAAGGAAATTGATGTGAAGTGGGTATACAAGGTGAAGTTGAATCCCAGAAGGGAGGTGACTCAACACAAGGCGAGACTTGTGGCGAAAGGTTTTCTTCAGAAGGAAGGAATCGACTTCGACGAAGTATTTGCTCCTGTTGCTAGGATCCAAACAATCAGGTTGGTTGTTGGTCTAGCAAACATGAACAACTGACAGATGTGTCAGATGGATGTGAAGTGTGCATTCCTGAATGGAACCTTAGACGAAGAAGTTTATGTTGCACAACCAAATGAGTTTGTGAAACAAGGAGAAGAGAGAAAGGTGTACAGGCTGTATAAATCCATGTATGGACTGAAGCAAGCTCCAAGATCTTGGAATAAGAAGATAGACAGCTTTCTAAGGGAGAAGGAATTTGTGAAGTGCACAACCAAGCATGGAGTATATGTAAGAAGAAGCAATTGTGAATTGCTTATACTATGTCTCTATGTCAATGACCTGTTGATAACATGAAGGTGCAAAAGGGAGATCGAAGATTTCAAACATGATCTAAGTGAGGAGTTTGATATGTCAGACTTGGGAAATATCTCATATTTCCTTGGCATCGAATTCTACAAAAGTGGTAGAGGTTTTGATGCATCAAAGAAGATATGCAAACGAAATACTCAAGAGATTTGAGATGCAAGATTGTAACCCAACTTCGACTCCAACTGAGCCCAGATTGCAACTGTCGAAGGATTCAGAAGAAGATGATGTTGACCCAACCTAATACAGAAGACTTATTGGGTCACTTCGATACCTTTGTCACACAAGGCCTGACTTAGCATACAATGTTGGTATGGTGAGTAGATTCATGCAGAAGTCAAAGGTATCACACCTAGCAGCGGCGAAGAGGATACTAAGGTATTTGAAAGGAACTCTCGACTATGGCATTTTGTTTCCAACAGCTGATGAAGGAAAATAATGCAAGTTAGTGGAATACAGAGACTCCAGTTGGTGTAGTGATGTTGAGGATCGAAAATCCACAGTTGGATATGTGTTTATGTTAGGTGGTGCACAATTTTCTTGGAGTTCGAGAAAGGAGTCAGTAGTGACATTATCTTCGTACGAAGTAGAGTATATAGATGCTTTTCTCTGTGCATGTCAAGAAACATGGATGGTGAATCTGGTCGAAGAGATTACAGCAAAGAGTCATGGAGTGATTACCATGAAGATCGACAGCATGTCAACTATCAATTTGGCGAAGAATCCGATAGCACATGGTCGAAGCAAGCACGTCGAAATGAGCTTCCATTATCTTCGAGATCAAGTAGCAGATAGGAAGATGAATTTGGAACACTGCAGAACTGAGAATCAGATTAAAGATATCATGATGAAAGGGGTGCAGGTCGAAGTATTCATGAAGCTAAGGTCTATAATGAACGTAGATAGCTTAGACACAATGAATTAGGTGGTGTGTTAGATTGTAATTCCTTGTGTCGAAACAGGTTGCTCGACAGAACGAAAGATTTGATTTGATCTAGATTAGATTTAATTCAAAATAGATATTTTGGGCTTTTATAGTTTTGGGTTTTGTCTTCAGATGCAAGCAAACCTAATTCTATAAATAGGGAGTTTCCCTCATTGTAAAAAATCACAACATTATTTCACTCACAATCATGCAGTTGCAGAGTGAATAGCAATAAGAGAAAGAAAGTCTCACGGTTTGTGGGCAACAACATTCATCTTTTCCAATTTTCTCAAGAACCCTAATTTTCTTCTTTTAACGTTTCTACTGCGTGATAGCTATGAAATTCCCATATAATTTGGGATAATTCCAAATGTCGCTTCTAAGGTGAGGGTGCTAATATATCCCTCACGAGTGGACCATAATTTATAACCCTTGAATTATCTATTATAATAATATTTTATTATTTAATACCAGACGAGATCTTTTTCCTAAAAGTATATTAGGACAAATATAACCTCCATTAAAATTCTACTTCTTTCATCAAAATTCTACTCCTTCCATAAAATCTCTGTAATAATCAATTGTAGTAGTAATTCCTAAAATCATTTTATTGGAAAAAAAATCAACTCTATCGTGAAGACAAGTAATCGAAAAAACGTCTTTTGAAAAAAATGTCTCCATAACTCCTCCATCTCTACAACAATTTATAAAACCATTGGGTTCTTTAGCATCAACCATATAAATACTCATATAAATTCTCATACCATTTTAATCAAAACTCCCATAAGTAATTATTAATAAATCAAATAAAAGAGTTTGTTATGTTTACCCAGAAGCACATTCTAATACCTTCCTTTTGCAATCGCCTTCTTCCATGACGACATGACCATACAACAATTTCATAAACCCCTTGCATCTTTAAATGTTTTTTCTTAAATTTGAGTTCTGATTTAATTTAATAGGAGTTTTGTTAAATGTTTTTTCTTAAATTTGTGTTTATGTTAAATGTTTTTTCTTAAATTTGAGTTCTAATTTATTTGATTTTCAATTTTAGCAATGTTTATTGTCTTGAAGGTTGTAGAGCAAAAGAAAAACCACAACCCTTATTATCAGGTTCGCACAAAAAAGGGAGAAGAGGAAAGAGATAAAGAAAAAAATATTATTGTGTGAAAAAGCTCACCGTAAACTTTAATAAATTATCACGATCTAATAGTTCTGACTTGTGGTTCACGGTAAACCATTTATTTTTTGGTTCACCCTAGATACCACATAATTTTATATCTTTCCCGTAAAACATATTTTAAAAAACATAAAAATTCAAAATTATTTTTTTATCTTTCCTGTAAAACATATTTCAAAAGACATGAAAATTTAAAATTTCTTAATAAACATGAAATATATATTTTCTTCTTATAAATTGGTACTAGTAGTATATTTTTTTCTTACCCTTTTTCTATTATGTATTTGCCGGTCACTCAAGCCAATATCTATGCCTCATTTTATAGGTTGTTTGGAATATTAATTTTGTTTCTCTTAGTTAAAACTCTCTTTTGTAATAAAATCAATAAAGTAGTATTGATCGTTCCTGGTGATCAGAATCTGAGGTGGGTCACGGATGTTGATGATGATGTTCGGTCGTCGAGGAGAGAAGGGGGTGTACCTGCAAGACACTCCAATGTCAAAGTAAGAAAAAGGCAGAAGAATGAGCAAGTACGAGAAAGTGTATTGTGAGAGTGAATATTGGATATCTGGCTCTCTCACGTGAGAGAGTTTATATAATGCCCTCGACGCTTGACTATTGGTCTCTATTTTGGGTCTGGATCGTGGATTCCTCAATAATAATAGGTAACTATCAGAAACTAATCGTTGGGATGTGCGAATTTCTCGGATATGGTGTCTGTCGAGCAGAGGGTAACCGAGCATGAGTTATGCTTGGCTGAATCTTGGTGACTTCCCCAAGGTGTCAGACAGAAGTCTGAAAGGAGTAGAGGAGTCTGATCACATGTAACCTTGGTCAGTGGATCCCTTTGACATTAGGTTATTGAACTGTCCTGGATGTAGGAGTGGATTAGACCATGTCTAATCATTGAGTCAGTCTGAAACAGGTAGTAACTTATATTATGACACTAGTTTTCTAAACAAGCTTATATCATGAGATAGATGGAGTATTTTTAAAGTTTTGGATTTCGTATTCTATTAAATGTAGTTTTGTGTTTTCAATGTCAATGATTGTAGTCTACACTCTTGCTTCACTTTTCTTGCTTCACTTTTGGGGAGCATAAGTTCAAAAAGACTTCAAATTTAGAGATTAAAATTGAAATATAGAAATACACGATCTGTTTCATAAAAAAAATGTCTGATTTGGAATATGCACGGTTTTTAAGAAAATAATTGGAAGTGGTATAAAATTATATGTTTGTACTAAAATACTTATTTATAGTTAGTGTAGTTGAAAAATGTGAAAGTTAATAAATAGGTGTATAGTAGTAGAAAAAATAATAAATATTGTATTAGTATTCTAAAAAAACATTTACTTTGAAACATAGAAAAATGCAAATTAAATACTCTTTATGAGACTGAGGGAGTGTATATTGTTTCTTTGAATTTATTTTATTTTTAAAATATATATTTTAATGTTTTATAATCTATTTTGTATATTAAATTAAAATATATTTTATTTTTAATTTATTAAGTGATAATAATTTACAGAATTAACACTAACATTTAAAGAATTAATGAGTATGCATTTGCACGGATATTTGTGTATAACGCACATTTGTTTTCAAAATATAATAAGAATGTAAAAAAGAAAAAATAATTTATATATATATATATATATATATATATATATATATATATATATATATATATATATATATATATATATATATATATATATTATTTTTATTTATGTAAAATAAAATAAAAATGAGAGATTGGATTAAATTATGCAAAAGATAGATGAATAATGGACGTTTGTCTGTTCGATTGAAAAATTGTCCATTCATCGATTTTTCGCACAATTATTCATCAGTTTGACAAATGACTGAAAAATCTGAAGAATTCACGCAATATGCATAATATACAATATGATGTGTAAATGAAACAAAGCGAAAATTCAATCAGATAAACGAAAATGTTAATAATGAATGAGGTCAAATTTTAGGGTATGATAGAGGGTGAGATTAATTAATGAGAAGGAGTGGTATTTTTTTTGTATGAGAAGAGGTCTGAGGATCTAATTGGGTTTTTATTTAGTGTGCTCGCAAAGATCTTACGATCTCATGCCTACGTACCCCCAAAAAGAGAATTGGGAGATCAGGGTGATCGTAGTTCCTCCTAAATCTATGAGAGAAAATGTTTGTGTGTATCTTGTTCAAAGCTCAAGATGATGAAGCTAAAAGAGTATTTATGTCTTGTTCAAAGCCCAAGATTAAATCTGAAAGGGTGATTTGTGTCTTGTTCAAAGCCCAAGAGTGAATCTGAAAGGTTAAGTATTTGGTGTCTTGTTCAAATCCCAAGAGCGAAGCTATATATTGAGATGTAATTGTCTTGATTTGAGTCCAAAAGAAGGATATGAGTGTCTTAATTTAAGTCCAATAGAAGGTTATGTGTGTCTTTATTTGAGTCCAAGAGAAGGTTATGTGTGTCTTGATTTGAGTCCAAGAGAAAATTGTGTGTCTTGATTTGAGTCCAATAGAAGACTTTAAGGTTGATATAGTTATGAGTCTTGATTGAAGCTCAAGAGGAAGCTGAAAAGGTGTTTGACTAAGAGAATTTTTCATCTCCAACAAATTTTTATGTGCCTTGATTGAATCACAAGGTTGAAACAGTACAAAGAAAACTGACTCTACTGAGAAAAGTTTATTTGAATATCTGGGAAGTTTATTTGTGAGAAGCTGACTCAAGTGATGAGTTTATTTGTCTTGTACAAAGCCCAGGATTGAGGTTGACTGGGAGAAAAAGTGAGATTTAGTTGTGGTATAATTTTTTGGAAAATCATTATACAAAGCCTAAGAGGAGACTGGCTCACAAGGGAGGTTTTAAGAACATCATTATTTGGTTCTCTGCTTTCTTTGGTGATTGTTACCTTGAAGGTTTTGACTTTTCTGATGATTTTAAGTCTATGAGGTGATTAAGTCCTGACATATGCTTATAGAAGCCTAAGGGTCCTTGTATGAAGTCCAAGAGGAGGATAAACCATTGTGGGAGTTACTGGATGAAATTAAGTCCTTGCTAATGTTGGAGATTAATGTGGGAGGTCTTTGTATAAAGCCCAATAGGAGGTTGGACCAAGGTGGGAGTTTCCTTCCTTTAGGAGGTTATCTTTGTACAGAGCCCAAGATGAGGCTATATATCTTAAATATCTTTATATAAATCCGAAGAGGATGCTGACCACCGAGTGTTATCTTTGAACCAATCCCAAGAGGAGGTTATGCCATTGATGGGAGAGGTCATTGTATAAATCCCAAGAAAAGGCTATACCATAGTGGTAGTTAGGGGAATACCTTAGAGGCTTTAACTTTGATTAAGGGAGATCATTTCACAAAGCCCAAAAGGAGGCTATCTTTATTCATCTACTGGAATGTGGGGTGACTACCCTAATGGCTTTTATTCTTTTTGGGGAGATTCCATTTGTGATTGATAGGGATGACTAAGATATGTTCCTATGCTTTTAGGAAACCTTAGTGGGTCCTTATATGAAGCCCAAGAGGAGACTGAGGGAACTTCTAAGAAGCATTTGTATCCTTGCACGGAGCCCAAGAAGTGGCTAAGGGGGATCTTTAAGAGGTCTGTTGGTCCTTGTATAAAGCCAAAGAAGAGGCTGTGAATAGTTCAAGAAATGTGTCACCGGGAATAATTCCTTTCTGTATTTGAACTGTTCGGGGGAAAAGAAATTCAAGAGAAGTTTCACCGGGAATAATTCTTCTATAGGAACTCAATTTCTTTTGTAGATAAAGTTATAGGACTAAAATTGTTGTAAAAGAAAATCCTAATTGTCTAAGTTATGTTAAGAGAGGGTTAATTTGTTTGACCTAAGTCTAAACTGAAGATCACCTAATTGCTTAGAGAAATGTAAACTAACATGCACAAGTATATACAAACATATATATAAACAAATATGCAATGAATTGAAAAGGTGATTTGGGGCTTACAACTCAGAGAGAGGCTCATGTATATTGTGATTTTGATTGGTGTATTTTAATATTGATGATGATTTGATATGATTATGTGAATTGAGAAATTGAAGAAAGTTTTGATTAATTGAATTTGAATTGATTACTGAGAGTATAATTGATGTTTTAAAATAGCGGGAGATTTTTTTAAACAGAAAACATTACTTAAAATAGAGAGATACACTACTAGAAAATTAACTTTTAGTGACCGATTTAGTCACTAAAAAATTTCGGTCACTATAGCCACCGAATTAGCCACTGAAATTTGATATTCATGAGCAAACTTTTTTATGTCACTAAATCGGTCACTAAATAAATATTAGCCACTGATTTAGCGATCAAAATTTTGTGACCGCCAATTCGGTCACAAAAAATGTTTTCATACGATATTTAATTTATATAAAAGATTCAGAGACCGAAATTTCAGTCACTGATATTTTTGTAGTTTTTTTCTTTATTTTTTAATCCTCTTTATTATGTTACTATTTCTCTCTCAATTTGTTTAAAAAATTTAATTTTTTAATTTTGGTTTTTTTTAACAAGATTCATTTTTTTATTTTAACAAATAAAACATATAATTATATAATCAATTATGCTATTTTATTTTTATATATGCATAAAAATAAATTTTATTTTCATTATGCAATTTTTATATATACATAATAAAATTACATTTAATAAAATCAAAGTTTATTTTAATTAGATCCAATTAAATAAGTAATAATTAGTAATTTTCTAAATATTATTTAGATTTTCTAATTATATATTTAAATATAGAGAACATAACAAATTATATCAAGTGGTCTAGTGGTAAGGCTTAACTGAAATTGAAGTTGATGCAGTAACGAGTTCGATTCCCAACTCTAGCACCTTTTAATTTTATATTTTGAAAAAAAAAAGAATACTAAAATTCGTAAAAGCTTAGCGACTAGCACTTTTACAACCGAAAAATGATGGTCTCCAAATTGGTCGCAAAACGTTAAAGTGACCGATATTTAAGATTTTTCGGTCACTAAAAGCGAGTTTTTTAGTAGTGATGGTTTTTAAGACCAAGAGATTGGGCTTACATAGAGAGATGCTCAGGGATTGTTTAGTGTTTTGTTATGATTCATATACACTATATGAGGCTTACAAGCACCTTTTAATTTTATATTTTGAAAAAAGAATACTAAAATTCGTAAAAGCTTAGCGACTAGCACTTTTACAATCGAAAAATGATGGTCTCCAAATTGGTCGCAAGACGTTAAAGTGACCGATTTTTAAGATTTTTCGGTCACTAAAAACGAGTTTTTTAGTAGTGATGGTTTTTAAAACCAAGAGATTGGGCTTACATAGAGAGATGCCCAGGGATTGTTTAGTGTTTTGTTATGATTCATATACACTATATGAGGCTTACATTGTAGAGTTGCCTAGAGTCTAAGAGGCAATTTCACCGAGAATAATGCTCCTCTTAGTAACAGTGTATTTGAATCTCTTATTATAAAAGAAAAAGGAAATGAGACCTATACTATGATAGAAGCCCATGAATCTTTATTGAAAATATTGAGAAAATATTTTAGGGCTTACAACTCAGGGAAAGACCCAATTGATTCAGAGGTTTTAAAAATAGACAGATAAATTCAAAACAAATGGATGGCGCTTACAACTCAAGGAAGGCCCATGAAGATTGAAAATCATTTGAAAACATTTGTTTATGTACAAATAATGGGGCTTATACCACAAAGTAGACACAATGATTTTATTTGAAAAAGGCGACGATTGTGAAAAGATTATTTAAAACCATACTGGGACTTATACAATGGTTAAGGCTCAAAATCATTTATTTACAAAAGGGGTTGGGTCATACACTCTACAAAGAGGCTCAATGATTATTTGATTAAGGATTTGAGAATTAAATCAAATGAAACCCTAATTTCATTTAAAATGCATTTTACTTTGAATAAAACTAAATAAAAATGATGGAAATTATCAAATTTATTTAATAAACATGTTATGATATTAGATCGATGTTTAATGAATCATGTTTTATTGATATGATGACTTGAAATTCATTTAAATTTGAAAAAATCAAGAGAAAGAGTTTATTTATGTGTTAAAAAAACAAATAAAAATAAATTCTTTGCAAAAATTTAAAATATATATATACTTGAGAAGAATGTATATATCATTAACCATGGTGCATACCGTGCATTATATGTTGCCCCAAATTAACGTAGTCTTCCTATATACGTAAATATTATACTATTGTTCAATTTTTAATTCTATTCTTTGCATAATGAAATGGCTTCATGACAGGTACAACCTTTTTATGCAAGAATTTATTATATATATATATATATATATATATATATATATATATATATATATATATATATATATATATATATATATATATATATATATATATATATATATATATATATATATATATATATATATATATATATGAAAATATTATTTCTTTTGGATAATTTTAGATGATGGTAAATTTACAAATATTCATAGAAAAATATTATAGAAAATATTAATGAAGTGAATTAATTGTTTATTTTGTATTGTGATTTTTATTTGGATATATCATAAACATTGGTAAATATGAAACATTAATTTATTACATAGAATTTGTTATGCATGCGTTAGATATTCAAGAAAATTGTTGATTTTAAAATAATAGAAATAAATTCTATGGTGTTGTATTTATATAGTTTTATGAATTACATATTTGAACCTACTTCATGAAATAAAAGTTACTTATAACAAATTAGTATGATCATGATTATCAATTGCTATAAAATGCATTAAATATATTTTAGATATATTTAAATGGAAGAAAATTTTCAAATTAAAAATGTTAGTAAATAATGACATAAAATAAGTCTATATGACAAAAGTGTCATGATGATGGTTTTCGAAACTATCAATAATATATATATATATATATATATATATATATATATATATATATATATATATATATATATATATATATATATATATATATATATATATATATATATATATATATATATATATATATATATATATATATATATATATATATATATATATATATATATATATATATATATATATATATATCATCATGACACTTTTGTCATTCATTTTGTCATATAGACTTATTTTATGTCATTATTTACTAACATTTTTAATTTGAAAATTTTCTTCCATTTAAATATATCTAAAATATATTTAATGCATTTTATAGCAATTGATAACCATGATCATACAAATTTGTTATAAGTAACTTATATATATATATATATATATATATATATATATATATATATATATATATATATATATATATATATATATATATATATATATATATATATATATATATATATATATATATATATAATTATACTAATATGACAAAAGTATCATGATTTGATGATAGATGACAAATACTATCAAAAGTACATAAAGTAACCATATGTATGATTAGTTGGAAAATTGAATATTCGAAATTTATTAAAGTTTGGAAAAAATTTACAATTCTTTTACGAAATGATTGATAAAGATATGATGTCTTTGAATATAATTGAATACAATGAAGACATCATTAGGAATGTGGAACAAACTCATATCTAATTAATCATCGATAGTAGAAACTCAACTCACACTTGATTAACATTGAGTTTTGAGTTCAATAAAAAAAATACACTATTAGAGTGATTGAAGTACTTAATGATAAATACATCTCAAACGCTAAAAGTATTTGGACCATAAGAAAAACGTGTTAGAATGATGTTTTTCTCTTAATAGACATATAATATATGGTTGTTGAAATACATAATTAAGGGTGCATTTCTGATATAGTCTATTTATATGAGAATGAAGGGGTGCCGTTTCATAGAATTCAAGGATTTGACTCTTAATTTCTCATGAAAAGAATATTAGACACTAGACCTTATTAAACGTGTCATATTAATAACTCGATCAATGATACCAAGATTTCATGTGAGTCGTATACACGTTTGTCCTAATGAATAATTGGTTCAAAACTTATCTATCAATCTATTCGAGGATGAGTGGAAACTTAACTTATTAAGTAATGATTCAAGTCGTATAATAATACCTTTATCTAAAACCATGAAATTAATTTGCCTAAATTGGTGGGATAAATCGAACCTAAAACTCAGTGTAAACACACTAGGTAATTTATAAAATATCTATAAAATATCGTGCATACCTCTATATTTTGTGCAAACACATGGCTTGAATTCTAGTTATAGGTTGAAAATTTTGCTCATTTCAGGTTATAAAATACATTAAAAAATTTACCAAAGACTATTCTTTTAAAATATTTCAAAAATATGCGATGAGAAAAACTAAAACCTTGTTTCAACTCAAACAAAGTTAAGCCCCCTTGCAAAAAATATCCAGCAATGTCACATTCATAGAGTTAACTTACAAGAATATTCTTCACATTGTCACCCCTAAACAGTGCCTTGAGTACAGTTTTAACTTCTCTCGTGTATGTTTATTTTCTAATCTAATGTATAATATTTTTAAAAGGAATTTTAGCTTAACGAAATGCCAAAAAAAAATGACAATCTAGCAGGGGCAAATTCATGTTACCATAAAATATTTAGGTCGATATTCCAAGCACACAGAGTTCGTTGTAACACCTAGGAATACGTGTTTAGCCCATACACACACTTCAGGGGAGGGAAACAAACAATATAAACAGCCCAGAAATAATGTTCTAAAGCAAACAGGACATAAATTTGGGTATAGTTGCTTCATGCAAAAACTAAAAACCTATGATTTACAAATCACTCTCAAATGCCAAAATGCAGCAAGTGAAGAAAAACCTGATGACACACACCTATATAGTTCGGTCAATTAAGCAATTTCCATCGAAGATAACGCATTAACATCACAAGTTTCAACTTCTTCATGTCAACTTCAAAAAACCAGTCTTCCTTGAATCACCTCTTCCATTCTGCTTGAACTACCTTTCCTACAAGATGAACAGAATAGTTGATGATAATAGATCATATAAATTATAATGAACAAAAAGACATACACCAGAGTATACAAATTAGAATGTGCAGTTCACTTCTACTGTCTACAAAATTATTTTGCAGTAAATGAAAGGAACTGTAGTTATTTGAATCAGCAATCATATGGTTTAGCGTGATTCAGCTGTTATTTTTCCCATGTTAAATTATCATTTGATATTTTCATACCACATTTTTTGTGAATTTTCTAAACAACTATATAGAAGGAACACTATGTCATACCATTTCCAACCACAGAAGATACAGCTTTCTCACTTTTGTTGGTCCCTTTACCACCTGAATGAACTGGCCTCTGTGTTCTAGGTGAATGCGAACTGATTTTGCTGTTAGATAAAGATGGCAGAGAATGTCGCCGAGCATTGTTGTTTTTCTCACTTCCATCTTGTGCAATTTTTGGGGATCCTTGAGCCCTCAATTTCGCTTTGGCAGATTCAGTTGCTGCCATATAACTCGGTACTGTCGGACTATTATGCGAACCGTTCTCCGCACGTTCCTGCTTAGCTACAACTGAGGCTTTTCGGATTGGTTTCTGATTTTCACTGCCTGTTTGATCTTCCTTGTGACTCAAACTTCCATTGGTTAAGTGAGAATTTAAATCTTTGCTAGTCTCTACTAAATCTACGGACTCAATTTTCATTTCATCATCAGAAATGTTTTTATCTTTACTTGTAATATCTGTCAAGGGCTTTGATTCCACATTCACCTGATAGCTGCTTGGAGTATCAAACACCTCCTCCTTACTAACTAAATCTCCAGCAGTAATTCCGATATCTGGCTCACTAGAAATGATTGTCTTTGCTTCCTTCTTGATTCTTTCATTGGAACTTATGACCGCTTGTTCTGAAACACCGACACTTGAGGCAACTGTTTCTTTTTCCAGGTGTGGCTTCTGAGTCTCGGATTCAACTTCTGACAGGACTGCAGTCTCAACAACTGGGTTATGAACCTTTCTTAAGTTACGCTTAACCTTCTCAAGCTCAATTTGGGGATTTTCCAGCACAGGATCAGAGGGCTGGCTTGGAAATTTCCTAACATTTCGTTTTGGTTTTTCAAATTCAGGATTTGCTTGTGCTGGGGCTTGGTCAAAATTTGCAGTAGAAATCTTCCTGTGGGTACGTTTTGACTTGCTTGTATGAGCATCTCCAGTTGCAATATTACCCTGCTTTTTCTGAATTTTAGTATCCCGGATTTTCTTTGGTTGAGGAATTGGCCTCCAAAAACGAGATGCTGACCAGCGCTCCAACCAACTTAAGACTGAATTTGGATCACCGCGGATATATTGCAAACGCAGGGCCATTATTGTAGTAGAAGAAGCAATAAGCTGAAATAAAAAAAGATCAAAGACAAACTGTAACAGAAGTATGTGCTCCATATAATTGACGCAAACATGAAGCAATACAAATCTAACAGAAAAAAGCAGTTCTAAAGTGAGCAGGAAAAGGTGTACCCGCACTTAAATATTAGAGAATTGAATTAAATCAAGGTAGATGTGCCTAACTTTCTCACTTCAAAGACTCTCTTTAGAGGATCTAAGTGTAAACCAGCGTTCTCAGATTTAACCAAACAAAAACATGATGTGATATGACATCACCAGATAATGGACAAAAACCCATTTAGAACAGATTAATCTCGTCTTTTATAATATGTGCAAGTGCAATGAATATATTGTGATAAGTCTCCATGTGAATTGTGTCAAGTGCTTTAACTACAATACTAGTAGATTATGAATTTGCACATGGAATAAGGATTTAAGTTATTTAATTTGGCCTTTCTCAAAGCATTGCTTGCTACATGCTATAACTAAGAGTGTTTACCTAAACCTCAGCTAAACTTGTGTTTCCAATACATGAAGAGATGAAATAGACTTTGAGATAATACTGTAGCATTACTAGTTTTTGGCATACCTAACCATTACAAACCAAAAATATATATGAAACAATGCACAGCTTGAAAACTGTTGGGGACTGGGTTTGGGCCTTAGGCCAACAAATGGGTCAAATATAAACAAATGGGTCAAATCTAAGCCAACAAATAGGTCAAATATAAGCCAACAAACTCAGTCCCTAACAAAAACTACGTACCCCGGCCTGATACAGGCTTCCTTACATTCCTATTATTTATTTCAAACAATGGTGGGTCACATAAAACAAAATTGTTATAAATGGCATACAAAGGGTTTAGGGAGAATACAATGGTGGGCCATATATGATCACTTTAAAGTACAACCTTGTTTTATGGCTTTAAGAGTCCACTCCACAGTTCTACGAATAAAATGGATTACGCTCAAAAATGAACATGTCAAGTTGTCACACATAAGGTGTAATATAATAAGTTACCTTTCGGGTGAAATTATTTGCTGACAGCTTCAGAATTTTATCAGATATAGCAACTGGCTTGACAGGTTTGTCATCCTAAGGAAAAACACATTTAAGAAAATTATTAGCAGTAACAGCAGTTAACAAATATTGTATGCAGTCTCCACCTCCCTTTCTTATAGCTTGATTGGGATACACTTTGATGTGGCCAAAGTCTAACAATAATTAAAGTGCACTACCCAATAACCAAAAGAAACTCATGAAATTTCAAAGATTGTTTGGTGATAGAGACTTTACTCTTCATTTACAAGCGGTCTCAAAAAAAATCTTTGAAAACAATCTGCAACAGATTGGTGTAAGCAACAGCTTATTAATAAGATGAAAATTGATTGCATGACAAGACATATCCATGATTCTAGTTGTAGCAAATAGTTCAGAATAAATTCATTTATTTTCACAGCAGGGATCAGGAGCTTTAAAGCACAGTTAGTAAAGTCCTCATTTTGTATGTGCTGCCAGCTTGGCTAGAATTGTCATCTTTAATATTTAGCTCTAATTTCAAATTGAGCAAGAAAATCAGGTAAATTATAAATTCAATTTCATATTATTCCAAGCACACCTACGGACTAATAAAAAAGAACTTCAAGAATAATATAAAGAGCATGACATATAAATGATAAAGTACATAGAAATCAAATTTGAAAAAATAACCTGAAGATTTAATAGATTGCACTTCTCATGAATTTCAAAACCGACGTCAGACTGTCTAACTCTTTGTCCACGAACAAGTCCTTGTAATTTGACAATTCCATACATACAGCATAAAGTAACAACAGCTTGTCTTCTAACCAAGTGCCCACGAATAAGTGCTTGTAACCTTATTATGCCTTTAAGGGCTCTAAATGCTCTCCGAGCCTTCATTAAAGATACTTCAATTAGTTGAAGCATAATATCAAATATTACAACATACAAGAACTCACACAATCAATCCCCCAAAATGATAGTGCCAATAAGTTAAAAACGTGTTAATTTGTCATTTCTTTGTTAAGACATCTTTGGTGTAAACAATTAATGAGAGACGGAAACAGCAAGAAATCAAGACAACAGCAAACTTATTGATGAACTATGGTTTTCTGTCTTGAGTGACATATCAGAAGGAACCGGGTGTGTTGATCTCCTTCGAGAAAGCATTAGATAATTAATTTTAACATGAAAGAAATAATTAGCTCTTCTATTTAGAAAGAAGGCAGTTTTTACATTGCTTGACAGCTGCTCTTCACAAATAAATGTCAGTCCAAAAATCAACTTCATAAATTAACATCACAGATTTATAATCACAAGTGAAATTAAGGAGGAAGAAAAGACAAATTATAAAAATTTATGGATTATTAATATTTATTATTATAAGTTCTATAACTAAATGCTGCACTAAGCCTCAATATTGAGCAATGGACTTGAGTGAACATTAAATCTTCTAAACTTCATCTCTCGATCCAGCAAAGCCTTCAAGCCAGATGTTAACATAATTGAATTTACAATCATAAAGTGTACTTTAAAATATCTTTTTCATGTTTCATATTTTATAGTTCAAAATTCTTAATTTTCAGACTAAATGGCACTTGCAGTTTAATCAGTAAAGTGTCTATAACAGTTAGTCACCACATACCAAATAACCCCTGAAAGCAGCCTGTGCTTTCGTAACTGCTTCCTCCCGCCTCAATATTTCTGGATCAAGTGGTGCATCTTGATCAACAGGTCCCACTGTGTCAATTTCTTGATTTCCAGGTAAAACATTGTCGGCTTCTCTACTCTCCAGCTCCAGCTCTTCCTCGTGTCTGGGAATAGTATTGGTGGTGGTTGGCTCTAAAGCCAAACCAGATTCTGAAACCTTGGAAGTAAAACCTCCTTCTTTTTGATTAACAAGCTTCTAAATCATATTATAGTAAAATAAGTCAGAATTTTCATTACAGGTCATATCAAAGTACTTTCATTTTAGTTAAGAGAATGCAGGATATTTTCAATTGTAGAGCATTATCACGGTATTACCTCTCTTCCTCTTGGTATATTTGATTTGGATGACTTCTTCCCAAACAGAACAGTTTTGATCCATTTTCCTGGTGATTTACCCATTGTGAGACCAAGATCTGTAACAGAAAAAGGTGATATCAGTCTATATAGATCCCCATGATTATTATTTCATATTTCTACATCGGAAAAAAACACACAAAAATACAAATTATAATCACACAAGATGCTTGCTAAACTAGACCCGCAGATTCAATCAACTTTAGTTACTGCAATTGAAAGTAAACTGTGAGTCCGAGAAAATGTTGAAACTAGCATTCTCTCCATTGCTTGGTTAGCTAAAACATTAAAAAAAATGCTATGATTTTAAGAGGAAAAACACATGGTTTTAGAAAATCAAGGGAGATCTTGTTCAATTTAATAATATTTAGCTATACCCTGATAATTTAAGTACAAAAAAAAAAAATTGTTGAAGGAGAATATAAATTTTAGGTGTCTAATTTATTTAACAAAGTGCATCGGATTATGACATCTCATTTGATTGAATTGTGCTAGGAAAATAAGGGTGTTGTTGCTCTCAGAAAATAGTTTTGTTCTCAATTAAAAATTTAATTTTCTAAATGAATACGTTATGAATGATAACAATTAATATAAATAATAATATAAATTATTATTATTATAATCATTTTAAAATTATTACTATTATTTTACTACTACAAAGATCATGTAATTATATGGTAACATGCAACCCAAACAGATCAGCCAAATTATATATAGAAATAATAATGATCAAACAATTACTACTATTAAACAGTAACATAGACATCATGAACAATCAATAGCATCTTTTCTCTTGTATGCAGTAATAAATCCATCATAATTCCTGTTTAACAACCATCATGCTTTGACTTTTCTTGCCATCTCCGCTGTAAGTAAGCCACCGACAACACCATACAGTAATCAAAAGATTAATAAACAAATCACAGTAGAAATTTCCCTATATGTCTCAATCTCCTTGAAAGATCAACAAATCTAAACAAATTACACTGAAGAATGTAATGTAAAAGTGTAATAGAAAATGTAAAATACTTGTTCATGATGAAGCACAAGGTTATCAAAAAAAGAAACCCTAGAAATCAGGAGATCTACTATAAGCAAGAACGGTAAATCATATAACACTGCTTAATTCATGAACCAGTGATTTTGAAATGGTGGTAAATAGCTTGTTTTAGGCTAGATCTAACAATTACCTTAGCAATGTGGAACCTCTTCAACACAAATCTACCATTCCTGTGAACCAGAACGAAATAATCAGTTTTCAAACTTAAATAATAATCACTTTTTTATCATTAGTTTTCTCAGATTAAGAAAGAGAAGAAAACTCTAGAGAGAAGAGTGTACCATAGAGGAGAGACACTGAGAGATTGTTGATCTAAAGCTGCATAAATTTTGTGGTTGCTTTGTTTGTTGATCTCTATGACTGTGCTAGCTGGAGTATTGAAAATTGAAAAAAATAAATAAATGAAATTTTGAAACGGAAAAGCATGGATAATTTTCAGGGGAATCATTGGGTGTGATGAAGATACGGGATAGAACTTACGACCTTTGTTTTAAACCGTAAGATTCAACAACTTGATGATGTTGATACGATCGAAGGGTGGATATGAAATGCTTGTGCGACACTAGTGGACACGTGAGAAAGACAGGGAGTGGTTGTGATTAAAAGATGGTTGTTATTGGGGATCCCAGCGCAGTTACTTCAAAACAAAGTGTTTCCTTTATTACTGTTTCTTTTTTAGCTTTATTCCAAAGCATTAGGAAATGACTCTTATGTCCTGGGGTGTTAAGTTAAAGAGGACGCGCGGTGGCGCGCTTGAAAGAATGACGACCGTTGATGGGATGAGGTTGATATCGAAGACAGAGATGAGATGTGTGGCGTTTGGTGAAGATGGTTTGTGAGGCGCGTGGGATAGGTGCCACGCTGGCAAAAATAGAATTAGTGGATTACGTGCCGACAAAAACAAAGATGGGGGATGTAGGAGATATATAGCAGGTAATGTTAGTCGAGTAGTGTAATTACTGGTCCCACTCTCCCTAACAAACTCAATTAAAATAAGATAACCTTCTCATGCCAAAGAATAATACTAGTATATACTAACATTAACACATGAAGATCTTGTTAAGAGTTTATATAAATTTGTGGAATTTGGATTATCTCTTACTTGTAGATTCTCATGTTTATAAGTTAGGTTGAGTTGGGTTGAATTTGAAGTTTATTAATGATTTTTTTATTGGAGATTAAGGGTAGGTTTGTTTTAGCTTTAAGAAAATAGATTTTTTCTTTATATTTTTAAAAATGAATTTTGTAAAATCATTTTTCAAAATATTATAAATTTTTTTATATTTATTTTCTTTGAATTGTAAGACTAATTTTGACACCGTACATCATAAATATATATTATTGAAGATCAAATTATAGTCGAAATCACAATTTTTGAAAAAAAAATGTATTTCAAAAATGATTTTTATAAAAATCTATTTGAAATAGTTTCAAAATTAAGTGATTTTTTGAAATTTTGATTTTTTTTCGATAAGATGATAAAATATCTAAAATAATATTTTAAAAATAAATATTCAAACCAGATTTTTATTTGAAGTTTTTATGAAAAATTTATTTATAAATTTTTTTTCACAAAATTATGTTAAACTGTAAAAATTATTTTTTAAAAGTAGGCAAAATAAACAGGTTCTAAGGAGGATTATATGAGATATATGTTATGAGATTTCTTTATGAGCATCATGATAATGTGAGTTTCATCATATGATAGTGGTAGGCTTCTTAAATGGTTAATTGGGCTTTCGTTGTCTTGATAACAAACAAAGGTTAAAAATCATATGTCTCTTTTTAAGTTTAGACGAATTTCAATAATGGAGAATTGTACGAAGGTTAAAATTCATGTGTCTCTTTTTAAGTTTAGACGAATTTCAATAATGGAGAATTATATCTATTGATAGATAAATATGTAATAAGTCTTTTGTTCTGATTTAATTTAAAATAGTTTAATTTATTTATATTTTATTATACATATTATCTTTTTAATTTTGATTTTTCTTAAAGTCATACTATTCATGTTATTAAAATCATAGTCGTCTTGCTCTTTCTCTGTTATGTTATCTCTATTATTAAATTGGTATAATAGTTTGTTTTAGATATTTATAAATTATTTATCGCTTTTGTTATTGAGTTTTTGGAGTTTGAAAATAATTTATTTTGATTTTAATGATTGATTCTATTAAAAAATAGAGTATTTTTGTTGATTAATTAAATCATTCTCGACATGGCATCTTTCTTTTGTGTGAAGATTGAGATTTTGTCATATATGATTTTAGTTTATCTTGTCGTTGTTGGTTTTGGTCTTGGTCAAATATACTCTTCTGATCTTACCTGATCAGGAGGACCTTCCAGTGACTTGATATATGGCCAAAGAACGTGAGAAATGAAGGAGGGGGTTGTACCTGCAGAGCACTTCAATGCTTAAGTAAGTAAAGGTACAATAGAATAGGTAAATTATATGTGAATCAGAATACCTGACCCTTTAATGAAAAAGGGTATTTATAGTGAGCCCCCAGCGCTGGTCCAAGGTCCTTCTTTGGGCTGGATCAGCTAGGCCCAAGGAAGAACTGCCAAGGAACGTGTGAGAAGCGTGAAGACCTAGCTAAGAGGTCTGGTCCTTGGTCCAACTGCCCCTATCTTTCAGGAGAGAATAAGGGACAGTTGGGTGGCGTGGCAAGTGACCTGGCAGACTTGCTCTTCGCCCGTCCTGGATGTATGTCCGACCGTTGGATGTCCCTGCCCGTCTGCTAGGTGTCCCTGCTCGATAGTATGGGTCTTTGCTCGGTAAATTGGGTCATAGCTCAATTTAATCTTGGGGCCCAATCCGGAACAGGAGCCCCCTAAGTCGAGTCTCCGAGTCGGAGCGATGAATTGTAATGCAGTCGGGCGCAAGCACGTTGGATAAAGCAGCGGGCGCATAGCCGAGTCGAGCATGATGTTTACAGAGTTGACTGTAGTATTCTTTTTCATCGGGCATGTGACGTTCAACAGAGTCGAGGATGTTTCATTTGCTCGAGGACATTTCATGGGGTCAAGTTTGAAAATTTTCGTCGTACACGTGACGTTTAAGAGAGTCGAGGACGTCTTACAGAGTCGAGGACGTTTCATAGAGTCGGGGAGGCGTGTGGTTGCTCGGCGTCGTTCAAGATTCCTTATGGATTGACGCGTCTCAGCATTAATGGTACGTCGCTTCGTTTATTGTGCAAACGGCGGCGTAGGCAGTAGGCAATGATGACTTGACGCGTTAATCCACGCGCTTATGGTTATAAAAAGGGGGTAAACCATTTCATTTGAACTTTTTCGCTCAGACGTTCACCGGAAGCTCTGAAGAAAACTCCTCTCTTCGCCCGTCTCCGCCACCTGAAACGTTGTTTTTGCTCGAGCACCGTCGTTCCACCTCCCTGTTTTCACTATGTCAGGTACCACCTCTACTTCCCTGTTTTTTATGTTTTTTGCGTCTGGTAGCTAGGGATTGTATGATTTATTTGTATATAGTAGGTAGAATTATCCTAGAAACAACTTATTAGATTATAAGCGTGAAAATTTTCGGTAGGGTTAGGATATCCCGGGCAAAAATTTCATATGCATATGAATGAACCGGGCAAGAATTTCATGTGCATATGAATGAACCGGGCAAAAATTTCATATGCATGTGACCGTCACGGGCAAGTATGGGTGTGAATTTCAACCTGCATAGGTTCAACAACTTTATGACCAGACCATGGGGTTATGTAGACTTTATCGTAACATTCGGGGCTAAAGAAACAACCAGGGCTATCAAGGTGTGGTTCCTTGTGGTGGACTGCTCGTCGCTCTATCTGTGCATCTTTGGTCGACCAAGTCTCGTTTAGCTCATAGTAGTTTCATCCACGGTGCATCTGAAGATGAAGTATTACACTTCTGCATGACAGATGGCCACCTTGCACGGTGACATTGAAATTTCCCAAAGATGTTTCGAATCAGCCTCAAAGGTCCTTAACACCATCAACGCTAAGCCAATGACTGTAGCAAAGTCAGCCTTGCCCAGCAGCTCAGAGGAGACAAAACCTTTCTCTCGCGTCGACTCTGTCAACCTAGACAGTTGGTTCGTTGAAGAAGGAAATGAAGTACAACAAGCATTTAACAGCTCTTCCCCACACTACAATCGGTGCCTGATGGTGACTTTGAGATGGTCCTGCTTAGAGAAGATCCCAGTAAGGGGGTGAAGATTTGAGGAAACCTCCCCAACTTGACGAGGAAGAAGTTGAAGGCATGTCTATAGGAGAATGTAGATCTGTTTGCTTGGAGTGCATCTGAGATGCCCGAATTGGACCCAGAGATTGCTTATCACCAATTGACAATAGATCCCGCTTACTGGGCTATAGCACAACGTGGGAGGAAGCAATCTCCTGATAAAATGGAAGTTGTCGAGCAAGCTGTAAAAAACCTCCTAGAGTCAAACTTTATCTCGGAAGCCAGGTATATGACCTGGTTGTCCAACATTGTACTTGTAAAAAAGAATAATGGAAATGGTGTGTGTGCATAGATTATACTAATCTCAATCGGACATGCCCGAAAGATACTTATCATTTATTGAACATAGATAAATTAGTTGATAATTCCACATGTTTTAAATTATTGTCGTTCAAAGACGCCTATTCTGGGTACAATAAGATACCCATGACTGTGATCAATAAGAAATACACAACCTTCATGACCGAATCACGAAACTATTATTACAATGTAATGCCATTCGACCTGAAAAACACGGGCACGACCTACCAGCGCATGATGAACAAAGTTTTCCGAGCAGAAATCAGAGACATGCTCGAAGTATATATGGACGACATGATCATTATATCATACAAGGAAATCGATCATGCTCTCCACTTAAAGAAAGTATTCTACCAAACGCGAAAATGCAAAATATGTTTTAATCCAGAAAAATGCACATTCAGGGTTCGAGCAGGAAAGTCCCTCAGTTTCTATCTAATTGAACGAGGAATCGAAGCCAATCCCGATAAATGTCAGACATTTTATGAAATTTCGACGCACAACACAAAAAAGTCCATCGAGTCATTAAACAGGGTGCTCACCTCACTTTCCCGATTCATGGTGAAGTCTGCCCAGCACACTCTCCCCCTTTTCAAGCTCCTCTGCAAGGAATCAACTTTTAGTGGATGGACGAGTGTGACAAGGCCCTGGTCCACCCCAAGAAAGCATTGCCAGATCCCTCGGTACTCTCTCGACCAGATAACGAGGAAATCCTATACTTGTATCTTGTCGTCTCTAATGAGGCCATAAACTCTGCCTTCATACAAGGAGTTTATGGAAGGCACAATAATTACAAGGTCAACCATAATGAGTATTTCTGTTTCATTGTTCTTTCTATCCTCAACCTATAAATCATGTTGCATTTATGATGTCTAACATCCAGTCCGCCTGTGCTCGAGGCGAAACTCATTTCTGCTTCGTAGGTATGGTTACCTCTATTGCACTTTATCTCCATTTAGGAGAACGACTTACTGACATACCTTCTTTGTCGTCTCTCTTTCTTGACATGGACTATTGTAGCAACGTGCATTTAGTTAAGCAACTGGAAGACGACATATACAACCTAATGGTTAGGAACCGCATAGTAAGAAGCATCATTTTGCCATACCATACCCGCATGAACCCTCAGAACATGGCAAATTGGATTTTCAATTTGGATGCCCCAGAGCCCGATGTTGCTGCACCTGAAGAATCACCAAACGATGAATTTAAGAAGATGGATCAACCGCAACCGAAAGAAAATGAACAGCCACACGTTGCTCAGTATGCAAACTCCTGACGCCGTCGAAGAAGCGACTGAGCCTCCGCTACCAAGGATGATATTTTAGCGGCCATTATGTAAAGTAACGAAAGGCAACAGACGCAACACACTGAGATGATGAATCTCATGACGTAACTCCAACAGGAACAAGCAAGCCAAGGTGGGAGAATAGCAGACATAGTGGAAGGTTCGAGTGCCTTGAATACACAAATGGAAAACCTACATAACTATATATATCATGTGGGCATACCAGATGATGTGGCACAACATGGACAAGGACGCAATCGAGGCAGAGGACGAAGACCTCAGTAGTTGTTTTCTTTTCTTTTCTTGTATTTTACTTATGTAGTTTCTATCTTATCTCGAAATATTGAGGACAATGTCCGATATAGTGTGGGAGAGAGGTAGTCTAATATTGTTATTTCCCTTTTGTAGTTTTTACTCCAGTAAACCAAACTAATTTATGAAAGTGACTTATGTTATTATTTGATTCCTCTATTTTTTAGCGATAACAATTTTTTCCCGTTAGAATGCATTCACTTGACATACCATACGAGTATATAGGTTGATAGACTATGTTAGAAAACTGAGAAAGACTTAACAAAACTGATACCGTCTTGACACCTTAGACCTTAAATTAGGCGAGATCAGTCTGAGTACCTTTTATATCAAGATCTGAAGCTTTAGGTCTAAATTATCCCCTAATAATTTATTTTAGTAGTCAACATCGTCTTAAACACAAGTTATATGAAGATCCCCTAGTAGTTTATTTTAGAGTTTTAGATATTCTAAATTTCATTTCAAACTCATTATACATAGGTTTAAAATATTTTTTTTCTTCAGAATTTTGCATTAGGAAAACCAAATATACATAATTTTCATAAATTTAAAAATTGCATTAGTTGAACCGAAAATATAACATCTTCATAAAATCTAAAAATTGCATTATTAGAACTAAATATATATAATCTTCATAAATTTAAACAATTAAAAATTCTATATGTTCATGATTTACTAAATAAATGTAAGCAAAAATAGGAGTCCTTATATAAATTGATTGTCACGTGTAAACCTCTCTTATACTTCATTGTACTTCTTAATCAAATATAAGTAATAAATAGTTAATGTGTGTTTGATATAACATCAAGCCGTCTTAGCTCAGCTGGTAGAGCGCGTGGCTTTTAACCACGTGGTCGTGGGTTCGATTCCCACAGACGGCGATAATATTTATCTTTTTTAATTCGAATTATATTGGCTATAGAAGTACTATTATGGCGGTTGGAACTGCCACAATAAACGAAAATGGCGTTTTTAAAACACGCATTTGAAAACTAACACACAAACGGCCATAATACTCATTAAATAAAACGTCAGTTTTTTGGTTGCATATACTGGCGGTTTTAACCCCCATTATCTGCATATTTTCCTAAATCACACAAATAGGCTCTACTCTCTACTGTATAACATTCATCATGGATTTTCTGCGGCACCAGAGTTAACCTACTCAGTTTCACTTACTAGGTGATGGTAAACCCATCACTATTTCTAATAGTGTTCAATTCTTGTTTGTAAACAGATATTTTGCATCCTTAAAGGTATGAATGTTTCTTAACATGTAATTTTTTATTAAATCATTTAAAAATTGATATTTTACATCCATCTAAGAAATAATTATATTATGACTAAAAAAAGTGAAGATTCAAACATCTCTTTAAACATCCTCAACATCACTTATTTTAAAATGGTAAAATTTTAATCTCTTCTTTGTTCTAACGAGAAAAAGAAAATAAGAAGCAAAAAGATCTAACACGAGATCAACTAAAGATCATACGTCAGACTTATTCAAAGTCATCTTAACCAGACCATCCATTTTCTTGGTCCTCATGAATCTGGATAATATAGTATCTAAAAGACGAGTGAATAGATAAAAAAACACTTGTAAAATAAGGTTTTAACGAACATAATCTTAACTTTAGAAGAAATATCATTGCAACTTGACAATAATTAAACATACAAAGCAAAAAACTATTAAACAAATTCACCAATTTGAATTAGATATTCAATTGTGAATTTGGTTAATCCCAAAAAATAATTTAACAACAATAACTTATAAATTTAATTAAATTCTTATTTCATAATCCAAATATAACTCTCTTTGGAGGTGGAAGAAGGTGGAGGATTGTTTCAACATAACTCTCTTTGGAAACACAAATATAACTCCATCAATAATAATAATAATAATAATAATAATAATAATAATAATAATAATAATAATAATAATAATTATTATTATTATTATTATTATTATTATTATTATTATTGATTTTATTTATGATTAATTATTAATTGAAGTAATTGATGAATAACTAACTCACTAAATTCTTCTTTACATAAGTTACACATTAGCATATCTAAAATATTCAACCAATTATTAATAATTTTATTAATATTAATTTTATTAATCATTTGTATTTGTAGTAATTTGACAATATCTAATCCACTAACTCCATTATTCCCATTACATAAATATATCATTGTGCATAAAAAAAAGTCCACTAATATATATATCAAAATACATGGTTAATTATTATTATTATTATTATTATTATTATTATAATTAACCTTTTTGTCATATAAAAGTCTGCACCAAAAATTATAAATAATTAAACAATATTTTCCTTATTATTAATTAATGCAAAAACATTATTTATCATGCCTTAACTTTATTTTTCATTTTTTTAACTAATTTTTAGTTATGTTTTTTTTTTATAAAACACAAAATACTTTTATTTAGTATAAATATTATTCACTTTATATTAAATATATAAATATATAAATTATTTTAAATTTTATATAAAACAATAGCAATTTATAACTAACTATTCAAATTTTAAAATTGATCTTTTATCATTTATTTTTTGTTTTTTTTTCTATTTTAAATTCACACTTTTTTTTTTTACGTATTGTGTTTTTATAATATTCTAGCTTTATATCTAATTTTTCTATACAAAAGATTTTAAAAAAACATTTTAAATTATTGAATTAAATTACAATAATTATAAAAATTGATTTTATTAAATTTATCCGTGTATCACACGGGTGTACATCTAGCATTAAATTTTGATTGGTTGAAAATACCGATATCCAATTAAATTAGAATATATATTCACCTAAATTAAATTTGTGAAAAGGTGAAAGAGCAGGTGAAAATGAATTTTGTTATCATTACACACAAAAGTGATAAATTATTACAAGAAGTAAACAACAACGGATTAATGTCCTTTCAAGGTTCAATCATAAGAGGCAACGTGTTTGATAACCGTTATTATCATGAAACGAACCGTAAAGCAGTTTTAGGCCAAAGCGCAACGGAATAAAAACAGCTCTTCCATTTTGAATTTCAAAAACTCGAATATAAGAAAGAAAGTGGGTCCATTCATCCACGTCAGCACGCTCGCTTAGTCGGTGGCATCAAATTTTGAGTTTTCACCCTTTCCCGCTTAAAGCCCTTAACACGTGTAAAAGTTACATACACCCTTTATAAATTCAAACTCGTTTTCATGCTTTTCATTACCATCTTCTTCTCACACAAAAACTAGTGCTGGTTTCTGTAACTTACAGAAGAAAAAAAACTATGGAAGAAGTTATCACCGATCAATCATCATCCGTCGATGTGACCGGTAATCTCGATTTTTTTCTCTCAATTGATTGATTCTATTATCATACAGTGATGAAAAATTTAACTGTTTTATTTTTTTTATTTTTCTGTTCAGGGAACTCTGGTTCGAGATCTAAACTTCTGAGATATCCGTTACGTTCGTCGAATAAATCGAAGGAACTTAAGCCAGATGCATCTAATAGCATCAATCCTTCTGAATCTAAGAGGTACTTTCTCGTTTTTTATTGAATTATAGCTGTTTTCTTTTTTCACAATGAAGACTGAAAATATTTTTACTCGGATTGTTTGTGTTTGTTTGTTGTGAGAAAGTAGAGGAACTTGATTTATGATAATTCGATTTTGATTTTATGAACTTGATTTTGATTTTGATTTTATATGAACTTGATTCTGATTTTATATTGTGAAGTTTTAAACAATATATGCTATTTTCTGCTATTTGTGATTTTGAAATGTTCGGTTGCTTTCATGTAGAATTGATTATGCTTTTCAAAATCGATATTAGTTGAAGTTAGGGTTTGTAGCTTTTGAGTCTAATCATGAATTTTATAGAGAAATTTGCTTCGCTTTTTCGAAAATTACATAAATATCACCAATTTTTATTCATATTGGAAACACGAATTTAATTGTTTCATTGTTTGTACTGCCTCTTCCTAAGACCTCATGAAACAAATGTATTTTTCTCTAATTGTGTGAGTGAATTGAAATAGAATTCTTATTGAAAAGAAAAATCTCATTTACATTTTCAGAGGAAGAAATACTCCGAGTGTAAGCAAAAGTGTGGGAGTTCTTGATTTCTCTGCCAAGGGAAAATCCTCAAGTGCTAAACCGCCAAGAAGGCTCTCTAATCCTGTCAAAGCATCTTCCACCCCAAGTCCAAAGGCGGTTGCCAACATAACCCCAATCTCAGAGACAAGATCAAGGAGGTCTGGTAATGGCCAAGGGCCTCAAACCAGAGTCCTAACACCTGTTTCTGACATTTTTAGATCAACTGCTCGGAAGTTTAGTCTATTGTCTTCTGCTTCGTATTGGTTGAACCAAATTAAGCTATCTGAAAGTGCTGCCAAGCACAGTATTTCACTTGGTTTCTTCAAATTAGCCTTGGAGGCTGGATGTGAGGTAAAACACAACCATCTTTATGTTTGCTTCAATTTTAAACTTTTTTTAACTTTAGGGTTTAGTATTTAGCATGTTTTTAAATTGTATGTGCTTGATGTAACTTCAGTTGCAATTTTGCCGCCATCTTTAATATGATTACAATGAATTACAATTATACAATTCATTGTAATAGGCTGGGATCCTGAGAGTGTGTTTCTCTCAAGGTCTCATATTTGAATCTCGCGAGGTGTTAATAATGTTTATGTTGGAGCAGTCCATATAGAGTTTTGTTTTTTGACTTTAAATGAGCTCCCCGCTAGTGGACGTTAGATTGGTCCCCTAGGTCTCAAGGCCAAATACTGAGTTTTCAAACTGCGTTTTTACTTATTTATATGTGACTCTTATTTGTTTTTGCCATTAATCAGAGTCTTTATTTCTGTTTTATGATTTCCCTGTGAAATTTCAACCACAGCCCTTCCAGAAATTACAAGATGAGCTGAAGTCTTACTTGCGCCGACACCAACTTGATGAACATGGAGAACTAGTGAAAGTACTGGTAGAAAGCTATAGCATTGCAGAAATCATAGAACAATCTCAAGTTTCTGAAATCATAGAACAACCTCAAGTTTCTGAAATCATTGAACAACCTCAAGTTTCAGAAAGTATTTCACAGATGCCAGAAGAGGGATCTCGATCTACTGATGATGAAGTGCAATACTCCTCTTCTTCTATCATGGGTACTGGTAAACTGACCCCAAAATGCTTAAACACTGAGTCTCCTCGAATTACTACACCTCCTGTTACCATCACAGAGCCAACCAAGAAGGAAACTAACCAAAAGAAAAATCTTGGATCCAAGATGAGAGAGAATCTCAGAATGAACTCGGCAAATTCAAAATCAGCTTCTGATATCAGGGATCGCAGGTCAGTTAAAAAGTCAGAGAAGCCTAGTAAGCTTGAAACCAGTAAGAGTGCTGTCAAGAAACGTGGAAAGAAAGCTGATGCTAAAGAAGGTGCGGTAGTTTTTCTTTTATGACACAATCAAGAGATTTTTTTATTGTTAAGTTTGTCTAATACCTTGTGTGGTTACTCTTTGTTCTGATACAGTTTCTGCTAGTCCTAGTACAAGTGCTGGAGAAAAAGAAAACATGGTAAGTGATTTTCTATGATAATGAATTGTAATTTCTACAAGGTGTTCTCAGAGAATTATGTCTGATACGTGGGTCATTCCTCGTAGGATGTTCGATCCACAGATGACGACTTGATTGATGTTGTGTAAGCAATGCTTTTGGGCTTGCAGTTCTGAATTTTGTCATTCTCAAACTTTGTTTGGTCGTGAATAATGTTGTGTGTGTGGAGTTTGCTTGATCTTTATAGGATTAAAGATGAAAATTTGATTACTTGGGTAGTACTTCTACAATATGTTTAAGAAACCAAACTTTATTTGGATGTAATGGATTGTCTATAATACTCTATAGTTGATTTTATTATCTTTGTGAAAACTACAATTTGAGATGATTGGATTGTGAATTTATCATCTCTTCTCCTGTATTTATATGAATGTTGTGATATTTTCTCCTGTATAATAGATTGTCTATAATGCTATAATTTTACTTAAAATCTTTTACAGAATATTTCACTTAACTCCCAAGGATATTTAGTTGGCCAATCAAATTGATTGAACATAGATGTAGTAGTTGATGTTCCATCTAAGGTTAATGGGAATGTTTTGAGTAAAAAAGTTACAGTAAATAGATAAATTTCTCACCCCAAATTTATAGGGATTATTTACCCTGAAATTTAAATCTAGTCAAATATTTTTGTTATTTTGTTTGACGTTGGATAATATTCAACCCTTGCTATGTTAATATGGCCATGATGTGAACATTAATCAACTTAATTGAAGTTACATATGAATTGATTCGTCTATATAAACACACATTAGAATGATGGCATATTGCAACATTGACATTGGTATTTTTAAACGAGCTCTCTTCACCATCTTTAGTGACGTTCTTTTATTTCCATCAAGATGGTGGGTGAAACTGTTTATAAAATTGCTGGAAAATAAAAATAAGGAAAAACTACATAGATCTATTTTTTTTAACAGATTAGTCATTTAATTTATTTTTTTTAATTTAAATTATCAAACATGTGCACTGCTATCTTTTTTAACATAGTGGAGGCACTAATTGTAATTATTTGAAAGGATATGAAAATGATAAAATATAATTAAAGAGTACAACTGTCACATATTTTTAAATATATAAAATGTGAAAGAAATGATATAGAAATCATTTTAAAGAATCAAATTATTAAAAAAAATTAAAAAAACTAACCTGTTAAAAAATTACATTAAAGATCTTTGGTGTTATTTCGTCTAAAAATAAATAATATGCATTTTCTAGGTGAGTGAGGTAGCTCTGTTGATATTTGTTTGCTGGATGGGGTAAATTGTTGGTCCAGAGTTCGATTCTTGACAACAATATCTTCTTTGTAAACAAGTTATTGATGATTTATAAATCAACAACTTTAAAAAAATAAAACTAAATAATATCCTTTTCCTTAAAGGGTGAATCCATGTTTACAATTTTGTAATTCTTAGCAAAATGGATAATTTATTGAAAACATCTTCGTCTAAAAACAATGTAATTTAGGATATTTGAAAATAAAAAATGATTGGACAAATTAGACCCTTAAGTTTAAAGCTTATAAGCAAAGTGGACCCTAAATTATACAACTCAAAGACAAATATGCCCCCTCAAATGCAGTACATTATTATCACCGATTATGTAACCATACAAATGTACAATTTAAGCGTCAATGAATCATTTATTTTATAAGTTAAATATTTTCACTATTTCTAATTAATGTAGGATTTAACCACGTTTGAATGTCAACAATCTCGTCCACAAATGTGAGTCACTTAGATGATTAACCTTGATCCACACTAGAATCCACTTACGCTCCCCTACCGAGCTTAACCAAGACTCTGATACCACTTATTGGAGAGTTTGGAAAGTGACATAAGTGTCAATGAGTCAAATGTTCATGATCCAAGAGACATTGACATCATATATTCACTCAAAACCTTAAGACATTAAGGGTATGAGTCATTTCTCTTATAAACCAAAGATTTCCTCTATTTTCTAGTCGATGTGGGACTTAACCACCACTCACACTTGAATTCCAACAATTTGTTTGGACTAATTTATAATAAATCTTTGATAATTTTTTTTTAATAATTAATCTATACAACACATGCTCAATAGATGGTTGAGAGGACGACGAGGATGGTGGAGAGGATTAAGTTTTCAAACTGTGTTTGCTACTTAGTTGCTTATTTATATGTGTGACTCTTATTTATTTTTGCCATTAATTAGAGTCTTTATTTCTGTTTTATGAGTTCCCTGTGAAATTTCAACCACAACCCTTCCAGAAATTACAAGATGAGCTGAAGTCTTACTTGCGCCGATACTAGCTTGATGAACATGGAGAACTAGTGAAAGAACTATTAGAAAGCTATAGCATTGCAGAAATCATAGAACAATCTCACGTTTCTGAAATCATAGAACAACCCCAAGTTTCTGAAATCATTGAACAACCTCAAGTTTCAGAAAGTATTTCACAGATGCCAGAAGAGGGATCTCGATCTACTGATGATGAAGTGCAATACTCCTTTTCTTCTATCATGGGTACTGGTAAACTGACCCAAAATGCTTAAACACTAAGTCTCCTCGAATTACTACACCTCCTGTTACCATCACAGAGCCAACCAAGAAGGAAACTAACTAAAAGAAAAATCTTGGATCCAAGATGAGAATCTCAGAATGAACTCTGCAAATTCAAAATCTACTTCTGATATCAGGAATCATAGGTCAGTTAAAAAGTCAGAGAAGCCTAGTAAGCTTGAAACCAGTAAGAAGGTGCGATAGTTTTTCTTGGGATAATTATACAAAACCCTACCATTAGGGCGTTTGGTTTTGCCCCCCTGAAGTTTTTTTTATGAGTTCCCCCTCATAAAATCAAAAACCATATTTCACCATCCCTTTTACTGTTTGTGCAATTAGGGTTCATCTTCTTCCCCTTTCCTACAATTATCACTGTAGCACTTCTCTCTCTTATTCAATTACATCTTGCTTCTCTCCATTTCAACTTATCTCTCTCGCTGTTAATCGAAACAAGTGGTGGTTCCATCTTCTACTTCAAGGAATGTATTATTGAAGGAATGAATTGTTGAAGGTTGATGTATTCAAATCAAACCAAAAAAAGTGAAACCCCAATCCCAAAAACAAATAAAAATCGTATTTTTATTTTTGTGATGGAGTCCAATGGTCTGCAACTCATGACCCATCAATCAATTTTCACCATGGTTGGATCTGGAGACCTTGATGGGTTGAAAAAGCTCTTAGAGCAACTGAATGTTTCAGTTGCAGCATGAAGATGCAACCCTAAAACAGTAACAAAAACAAAATAATGAGATTCAAAACAACAAAGAAAAAAAACAAAACGATGAAGGAAAATTGGAGTTACGAAGCTCGGAGAAGAAAAGCAAGAGCATGACAATGGAGGAAGCGAGAGTGATAACACCTCCAGAAAGCGTGCGTGAATTTGTGATTTTGGGGATTTTGTTCCAAGTCTGACATGAACGCTTTTCATGTTGGGGATTTTGTGATTCTATGATTTTGCTTCAATTGGGGAAGATGGTGAACGGTAGACACGGTAAAAGGGGTCGTGAAATATGGTTTTTGATTTTATAAGGGGAAGCTCATAAAAAAACTTCAAATGGAAAAACCAAATCACACCCTAATGATAGGGGTGTTTGTATAATTATCCTGTTTTTCTTTTATGAAACACGGTGAACCTGCATGGCATGAAAAACATTCAATATTAAAAAATCATATGCATAGATGTGTTACACAGACAATGTGGGAAAGCAGATTTACCAGTGAAGAGTTTGAATGCATCGGGTGTTGTCATCTTCTCCGTAGCTTGAAATATTTGACTTCTCCTAGCTAAATATGTTCCTGGGTCAACTACAATAGGTTGGAATCTGTCACTCATGCACAATTGAATAGATAAATAACCTAGGAACCGAGGAATAAGTGCCACAAAGTAGAAGTTAGATTTAGCAATGGTTTTCATACTCTTTCCATCCAAGGTCACTAGTGTGATCAATGAAATTAAGGTCTCTACTTACGGAGGAGAAAACGTGGGATAGATATGATAAAGAGGACAAAACGCAACAAACATTAGAAACATCTTATGAAATAAGACAGACATCCAATTGAGGTTTGTGAATATGGAATAGACGTGATATATAACTAGATTAGTATTTCGGTTTATCAACTCATTTGCCTTGTAATGCTTTGTTAGCTCTACTCCTTCCTTGGTATTGTTTGATGTATCTTAACATATAATTGAGGTGAATCACTTCTGGTTGTGATGTGTTGAATTGATCTTTTGTTTGTTTACATCTCATTTGAGCTCATTTGGTTTTATCTTATCATGTGTGAATAATTCTAACCATTTCAGGGGCTCATGGTAAGTGAAGTGTGGATGATGTCCACATTTCATTTCTTCATCTCCTCTTTTTATTTTACTTTCTCACTTGTGATTGTGATGTGCCTTATTCCATCTTGTGATCAACTTCTTCTCTTCCCCCTTTAGAAACGACCTATCTCCTTTAGAGGAGTAAGTTGTATTCTAACTCTTTCTTTCTCTTCTCCTTTTCTTATTTATTTCTTTTCTTTCCTTCTTCTTAATTAGGATAGAATTCAAGCCACACTAATTTATGACTCCCATTCATGATAACATTTAGGGTTGTTAGTCCCCCTTTTAGCTCTTACATTTGAGATCCTTTTTGGTGTTCTCTATTTCTCATTTTCATATAAAAACCTAAAAAACACTTAATAAATACCACAAACAAAAACAACAAAAACACTTTTTTAAAAGACTTGAACAAACAATAAATGTCTCTCATTCAGGACTTCTTCTCTCATCTCACTCACTCTCATCGTAAGGACTTGCTACGACTTGTCACTTTGCAAGACGGTAACGCACTCGTGCCAGACTAGCTTGCAACACCTGAGCATTGGCATGAGCAGTTCAAGCCTTAAGACACAAGCAATCTTTTCAACCCCTAGTTAGGGGAACTACGACGACTCTGATCCTCATGTCCAGATGAGGTACGTAGGCAGCGGGATAGGGCCCGTTCGAGCACACTCTTTTATTTTCCCTACATTTTCCCCCTTTCTTTTCTTTTCTCCAGTTCTAGTCTTTCTTTTTGCAGTAGCTTTCATTTCTTCACCCTTTGAAACAATTTCTTTGCAAGCGTGGATCCCGTCGGGTACGACGAACAATCTGGGGTGCTAATACCTTCCCAGGTCGTAACTGACTCTCGAACCCAATTCTCTGGTTCGCAGGACCTGTGTCCTTCTTTTTCTTTTCTTCTGGTTTGTGCAGCATTACCATTCCCATTCCTTCGGGATAAAAATGTCTGGCTGGCGACTCTATCTCTTTTCGCGCCACTTTCGTGTTTGTACCAGGATGGAAATCCAGGGAGCGATAGCTGGCGACTCTGCTGGGGATCGAACCCAGAATCTCTGGTTCCCTTGAGAGTCTCTCCTAGCGCTTGCGTGTTTCTGTTTATTTGGGTGTTGATTGTTTGTTGCTGTGTGTATATGTTGCTGTTGTTTTATTTACAGTTTATTTACAGCTTTATTTACAGTTTTAGTATTTATTTTCATGCATCATATATTATATTGGACTGTCTGCACTGGTTTTTCTATTTGGCGGGACTTGGGTGTTACTTGTGTGTGGTGAGATAAGACTTGCCAAATACCTTGCTTGAGTGCACCATAAGACTTAGCATGGACAATCACTTTGGCCATATGGTATCTTGTCATGGGGGTATTAGTGCGTTCACACCCAGATTCACGACCGTCTTGGAAGTGTCTTGATATAGGGATCTTCCCTACTTCATTACACAACCTTGATAGTTACGTGCGGCTGGGGACCGATCATTGAGAACCTTGTGGAAATATCCCTCTCTAGTGGTGACAGTGGCAGACCATATTCTGTGGCAAACCCATTCGCACCCGAGGGTCCACTTGAAACTCGCATAGGATGGCCTATTTTTCCCGGACTCAGCTGAGACCTCCCTGAGTAGTACATAATGCCAAACCGATTCCCTGATCTGGTCATGAGCCATTTCTTGGAAATGGTGAAAGTATTATTGTTATTCGTCTTTGAGAGTCTATGATGTTTGACCCGGAGCACACCCGTGAGATTGGGAGGGGTTTACAGGTTTGCAGGAACCATTTAACCTCATCATACCCTTACTGCCAATATATTCTTATGTGTTGATCTGGTTGCTTTGATCTTGGAGTTCTTGATTTAGTTGGTTTTGAACTTTGATCTGAAGTTATCTGTGACTCACTTGAATGTATATGGGTTGTTATTCAGAGGACCTAGAGTTTTTGTTCACTTGGCTCTTGTAACCAGTACCCAGACAGATTCAGATTGATCATATATGCCTTGCATTTGCATCATATCATAGCATTCTTATCATCTCAGTGTTTTCATTTTTCAGGTTACATTTTTCACACCCTGTACTGGTATCTACTAGCTTTTCATATCCAAATGGCAAGCATTATCACAACTCTAAAAAAGAACAATGCACACTACACCTTTCCACAACCAGAGGTGAAGAAATTTCACCAGTTGAAGGGTCTGATGAATGATAAGGTTTTGGGAGATTTCAGGGCCAGCTTTGAACAGATCCTCAGGTACGTGGACAAGCCAACAGAAGAAAAGAGGGACATTATTCATACTCTTCTCCAGTTCTATGATGCTCCATTACGCTGTTTTGTATTCCCATATTATGTTTTGGCACCTACATTGGAAGACATTTCTAGCTTGTTGCATATCCCTCTCAGAGGAAGGCAGCCTTATTATAACTCAGGAAGAGTGCTCCAGGCAGAAGAGATTGCTCAGAGATGTCATTTGCCTTTAAGTAGGGTGGATCAGGGGTTGAGTAGTAGCAAAGGGAAATGATTGCCTTGAAATGTGCTAATTCAGGAGGCTCTGGCATATGCTCAAGGGAATCAATGGACACAGTTCAGTGTACTTTTTTCTTTGATGGTTTATGGGATTAGCTTATTCCCAGGAGATCAAGGGTTTCTTAGCTTGGAGGCCATTTCCATTTTATTCAGAAGAAATCCCAGACCTACTTTGTTAGGTGATTTTTATTACGGAGTTCACTATAGGAACGGGAAGAGGGGAGGTCGTGTGAGTTATTGTGTACCTCTGTTTGCTGACTGGTTTGCTAGACAGTTGCCCAAAGTGGGGCCATTTAAAGATCTAAGCGGAGAGTGGAAATGTTCAAGTAGATTGTGGGATTAACTGCAAGCGATATAAGTTGGGGATACGACAAAGTTGTATTAGGGAAAGAGATAATTGTGAAGTGTAACTGGTTTCCCAATGCTCCTTTGATTGGAAGGAAATGAATGATCAATTACAATCCAATTCTGGCTAGAAGACATATTGGATACCCTTTAAAAGAACCCCCTTCTGATGAGGATGTGAGAGAATCATTATACCTTCCTATTGAAGGAAATACAAACATGGATGTTCAAGTATTTCAAGCTTAGGACATTAGGACTCAAAAAGGAAAGAAAGAGTTTGGAAGAGTGGATCCAAACATGTATGAACCCTTTGCAGCATGGTTGAAGAATCGTGTCAAGATTACTTTGTTGCCTTTCTCATTGGAGCTTACCCTCTACCCAAAGGAAGTAGTTCCACAGGTCCCTGCTGCACAAAGCACTGTTCCTTTAGAAGATTATCAAAAGCTTGAAGCCCAATTGAAGGGATTGAAATTGGAGTATGCAAAAATGATTAGTTTACACCATCAACTGGCTCTCTCCAAGTTGACTTTAGAAGAGAAGTTGCACAAGATGCATGTGGACCAAGAAGCTAAGGACAAGGAGTTGGCAGAGAGAGAGGCTTACTTCCAAAGAAGGGGATTGATGGACATCAAGAGGTAATAGAAGTTCAGGAAAAACAAGAAGGCTCTCATGGATGCTAGGCAATCTCTCACTTGGATACAGGGGCAGAGAGATCAAGACCAAGTAGAATAGAGGAAGAAAGAGGATATGTTTGAGTTACAGATTGCTTCTCAAAGAGAAGAGATTGAGCAGGCTTACAAGAGACAACAAAAGGTGTCTCAGCAGCTGAATGAAGCTCTTTTAGAGATAACAGACCTCAGGAGAAGAGCAGATGTGAAGAGAGATAGAGTAGAGCTGGAGTTTGCAGATGAAGGGCCAGAGTCTTCCTACAACTTAGAGTTTTAGTTTGCTTGTCTTTTCTTGTATTTATGATTACCTACAAGATTGTTGTAGGAATCTAAGTTGTTTGTTGTACTTTGTGTTTTTGTAAAACTTGAAACCCTACGGGGATGGTATTTGGGCCTTAGGGCTTTTGATTTATGCATTTTATCTTGTCAGACTCTTTGAACTTTGTGTTTTTTTCAACTGGTTGTGGAAATGGTGTGAAAACATTAAAATAAATATTTGCAGAAGATTATTTCAAAGGCCATCTGGATTCTTCAATAAGATACCAGAACTGGGGTAAAATACCATGATAATGAAAGCATAAAGATTTCATTGCATGTAACATTGTTGTTGTTTTGTAGGTATGGTCTTCGGGTTTCTAACGTCTCTTCTGATTTCAAGCACTATAGCTCCAAAGAAAGGTCCTAAGAAGATCCACATATATCCAACAAAGGAGAATAGAGAAAGAGTGATGGATCAGATGCACACAGATTTGGCAGACTTACGTACAAGAATGAATAATTTCATGACCCTTATGGCTGGTATGGGTCAAACTCAGGAGCGCTTGCGCGAGCTGGTAGAGAGTAATCAAGTTAGGAACAATGGTCCAGTAGATGGAGGCAATCACAATAGGGTTGTCGCCCGTCATGTTGAAATCCCTGTAGTACTGTAACACGGTGGGAGAACTGACTTTAGTTATGTTGCGGATAGCAAGAGTCGCCACCGACTTTATTTTATCCAAAGGAAAGGCATAAAAGAACAAGAAAGACCTTTTAAAAGAGTTTTGGGTCCGGGGGGTAGGTTATGTAAAGGGAAGGTGTTAGCACCCTTTACATCCATGGTTATCCATGGGCTCTTAGTTACTTAGCTCACTTTAAAATGTTTTTGAAATGTGAAGTGTGTGAATAGATATTTTCTTAAGTGTTTTATAATGATCCATGTACGGATGCGTATAAAACCTTTGTTTTGAAAATTGTTTAAAATGTGTGAAGTATTTGAAATTGTTTTGAAGAGTGAGCAAGTATCTAAGAGGAACCTACCCTAAGTTTAAGTCTTTTCTGTTCTTGAATCCTTTAAATGGTAAGACTATCCCTATTATTAAGGAATAGGTAGTCATTACCTTGGATGTAAGGGACAAGTGAAGGGACATTGTTATTTAGGCAACTGTGGGGTGTATAAGCAATTCGAAGGGACTTATCATCTTTATTTCGAAAGGGACAAGATCATTACGAAGGCAACATTCGAAAGGGACTTGATCTTTTATCTGTTAGGGGACTAGATGATGTGAAATTAGGGACTTTGCTTTATACACCCTACTTGACCTTTTTTTTTGTAATAGGCAACATGAGAGGTATCCTTAAGGAAGTGAGATGGCGATCAAAGACCGACTTACGTGTGTGAGTGTACAATTTTAAATATTTATCTTTTAAATTAGTGAGCTAAATTAATTTTAAACATACAAACATGTTACACTCCCTATTTACTAACCATGGCATAAAATAAATATTAAATACTATTATTACAATATTACATAAAGGAAGCAATTACAAAATAATAATAATTAACAAATTAAATAAATAAGCAAAATAATAATAATAATATAATTGGGTTAGTAAAATAATAATAATAAATCATAATATATAAATGGGGTTAGTAATAATAAAAGAAATATCATATAAACATAATTAATAATATTAACATAATAATTAAAAAAAATCAATTTTTTATAAACAATCATTATTTAAGACTAATAAGAAAATATAAGCAATTATACTAATTATCATAAAGTTTTAAGTTAAAAATTAAGTTAATTATAAACATATTATGAAAATAAAATTATAATTACAAAATTAAATTAGCAATTTTTAACTATTTCTAAACATATATTAAAAATTATTTATATACAAAAATTAAATTATCAACAATTTATGTCATATTATCATATTAACAAAATTAAATTAAGAATTTTAATTTTAAACATATTTATATACAAGATTTAAATTATAAACAAATTAAAAAATGTACATGATTAAATAAAATAGGATTAAGTTTTAAATAGAAGAAAATTAGGGTTTGATTAAAAAACATTAAGATTTATTTATTAATTAAAATATAAACAAGAACTATGAAAATAAATAGCTAAACTAATATTTAAAATTAGGATTTATAGAAAATTAGGTTTTATAAAAATGTTTTAGGGTTAATCTTGGTTTATGAAAATATTTTAGGATGAAATTAGGGTTATAGTTTAATTAAAATTAACAATAATGATATTAAACAAACAAAAAGAAATAATAGAGAAAAAGGAAGAAAAACTTACCTGGGCTGGGAGTTGAACCCAACCCCTTTGCTCTCACAAACTCCAGCCAACAAGATCAACCACTGGGCCAGCGCGCGCACAGGTGCTAAGGAAAGGAATTCATTTGGTTTTTGTTGCTTAATCCTGGAAAATCATAAAAAAAGAAAACAAAACAAAAGGCCTGGGGGGATCGAACCCAGGACCTTTGCACAGCACACAAACACACTTACCATTCCAGCCGGGAGGGCGCATCTGATCATATATACATCACAATACATAATATATTAAGTTTAACAATTGAAATAGAAAAATATGAAAAATTGCTGCAGCCAGGTTTCGAACCAGGGTCCTCAAACAATACACGCGCGTCTCTCACCACCAGGCCAATGCTGCACTTGTGAAACAAAACAGAAACAAATACAAAAAATATAATATCAAATATTTGAATTTCCAGATGGCGCCAAAAGGTCATCTTCTTCAAATTTCCTGCGAAATCAACTGTGCTTTTTCCTGCGAATTTACCTACGAACCTGGTTTCGTAGGATTTTCTAGCTTTGCTCAAAGATCATCAAACCTGTAAAATTTTAACAAAATAGGGATACCATTGTACTCCCCATAACCAGTCCAGTTCAATTATGTACTTATAATTCATTTATATTTGCTAAATTAGGAAGCCCTAATTTGGAACATAAAACCCTAACAATGGCGTTATCTTATGCCGGCCATGAAGCTTTGATCTAAGCATCCAGAAACGTTCTACACATCATTATAAACAGGATTGAACAAACAAAATACATTAAAACTCAGTGAATATATGGAATCGAAAAAAATAATTCAAGAGAAAAAAATGCTTCGGGTTATGGATATGAGCATGGTTCTGATGCATTTGAGGATTGATATAGACTCAGTGATGTCTAGGGAACCTCTTGGTGTCCTTAAAATACCTTATAACCTCTTGCAATGTAAAATCCGAAACTTGATTTTTTTGATGAAATTTGAAACTTTGAAACTTGTCTTTGAGGCAGAAAATTCGTGTCTTTGCATTAGGGTTATGTTGTATACTTATAGTACAATGGATTAGGTCAAAAATAATGGATCATTGTGTGGAAAATTTGGATCAATGAGATTGAAAAAGATTCAAGCTTAAATTTCAAATATTCTTGAATAAGACCTTTCTATTTCAAGCCAATCACCATAATTTTTGTATCAATTTGATCCAAGCAATCTTTATGACTTTCTAGAAACACAATCTCATTTAAATATTTGATTTTTCTATTTTATTTTAATTTAAAATGATTTTAAATGAATAAAATCAAAATAAATAAAATAAAATAATAAAAAATCTGAATATTTGAGGGTTGGGTCGTGCATGAAGTGTTTGTATGGATTGGATCATCATATGGCAAGCCCATTTAGAAAAAATTGGTTTTAAACCTCCATTTTCTTCATAAACCAACCAAAAATTTCCCAACTTTGCAAGGGCACAAATCCTTCAGTTTTAATGCTATGAGGGTGTTCTTGGACATTTTGGAAAGCTTGAAGAGTCCTCTAACCAACCCCATTGGTTTCATGTCCATATCATTTACCATTCTCAAGTTATACCCTTTTGAAGTTGTTGACTTTTTGTTGATTTTCAAAAGGACCTATAATGTCTTAGCTCATACCTTCCAAATGAAGCATTTTTGGGCTTGTCTTGTGAGACACAAAGTTGTAGAGAATTCAATTTCATTCAAAATGAGCTTTGGATGGAAAATTGGTGATGAAGTATGTGAAAGTTATGGCTGGTCAAAGTTCAGTTGACTTTTCCTGAGGAAACCCTAATTTAGAAACCTTTGATTCTTGATGATCTGAAATCTCCTTGATGAATCATGATCAACCCTTGATCAAATGATGAATTTTACTTCATATACTTGATGTTGGCAAAAAATAATGAAGTTTGACTTTGGTTTGACCACAGTTGACCTCAGTTTGACTTTTTAACTACTTTGACTGATTTTGACTTATCTGATCATCTGACTGAGCAAACATTTGAGAAAAGTCTTGAAACTTATCATGGGGATTCTTAGACACATATAAGATGTTATGAAGCTCACTTGAAGTCTTGGAAGTCCATTTAGCCTGATTAAAGTCAAAACCCTAGTTTTGGATGCACTGCTTAGGAGGATGCATTGTTTGAGAGAATTGTCAAACTTTCTGACTATTTGTGAACTTTGTGAACCTTGTGAACTTCATAAGATGTCTTGTGAACCTTGTGAACCTCATGGGAGGTCTTGTGAACCTTGTGACCCTTGTGAACCTTGTGGACCTCATAAAGTGTCTTGTAAACTTCATGAACCTCATGAAAGGTCTTGTGAACCTTGTGAACCTCATAAAGTGTCTTGTAAACTTAATGAACCTCATGAAAGGTCTTGTGAACCTTGTGAACCTTCTGAGCACACAAAGTCTTGTATTGTCATGCAGCCTGAAGCGTCTGGATATCTTCGTATAACAACTGCTGGCCAGGGAAAATAAATCCCGATTTGTTGCTGAAGAATATGAGGAACTCGTTCCCGTCTTGTTTGATAATATAGTATATATAACCTCCCGTCTTCGTTTGATAATAAGGTATACATAACCTCCCGTCTTCGTTTGATAATAAGGTATACATAACCTCCCGTCTTCGTTCATCGTACTCTTATTGGAAGAGTAAATTCCCGACTATCCGTATGAGGATAAAAGAGATGGATATAAATTCCAGGGGAGATGTGACTTGAAGTATTTATGAAGATGGATTTGTCCTACTGGGGATTTGTAACTGTCTTGTAGGGATGAACCGGTGAAGCTTCATTGGAATCCTGCCCTCGTTCGTCCTTAGTAAATACTATTACTGCATTTTCATGCATTTCTGGTAAACATCAATCATATTAAGCATCTATGCATTTCTGGTAAACATCAATCATATTCAAAAGCATACATACATTCAAACACAACCAATGGACGTTTCGCTTATGTAAATAGGGTAAAAGTAAATCTGGATTCAAAGATGGAATTTTATTTATATCAAAAAATGACTTATACATAGGTAGGTTTGTACAAGGAGACAGAAATCCTAGTAAGAGGAATTCGTCGTAATTTTTTTACAAAACAAAGAAAATCAGCTATGTGGGAAGTAATCCTATTGAGTTCCAATTCTACTATTGCCATTATCTTCAAGTATCTCATCTTCTGCTGTTGAAACGGAAACGATTGGATTGAGCTTTATCTGTTCGAGCTTGAGTAAGTAGCACAAATGTTGGTAGTTTCATGGGTGATCCAAACGAGACATAGTCATACGCTTTAATCCCTAACTTTTGCCTGGATTGCCTTTTCAGGTTTTCAATCCACCGGGATACCGTTTTTTGCCCAAGCTGCCTTTTCAGGTTTTCGACTTGCCGGGTGTACATTTTTTATATTTATATCCCTAATTTTTGCCCGAACCTTTTTGGTTCGCCGGGATGCCCTTATTTTTTCCTAGGCCAGTCAACCTAGCGGGTCTTTTTTTTATGCGTAGTATTTTTTAACTATGTCTGCGTTTACAGGCTGTGGGAAATCTTCACCATCCATAGTAGTAAGTATCATGGAACCTCCTGAAAATACTGTCTTGACTACAAATGGTCCTTCATATGTAGGAGTCCACTTGCCCCTAGGATCACCCTGTGGTAATATGATACGCTTGATTACCAAGTCACCAGCCTGATATACCTTTGGCTTAACCTTCTTATTAAAAGCTTTGATCATTCGTTTTTGGTACATCTGGCCATGACAAACTGCTGCTAACCTCTTCTCATCAATCAAGTTTATCTGGTCAAGTCGGGTCTGAATCCACTCATCTTCATCCAAGCCTGCATCCTTCATGATTCTTAAGGAGGGTATCTGAACTTCAATGGGCAGAACTGCTTCCATTCCATATACTAAGGAGAATGGGGTTGCCCCTGTTGAAGTGCGTATTGTAGTACGATAACCATGAAGAGCAAATGGTAACATCTCATGCCAATCCTTGTAAGTAACAGTCATTTTCTGTATAATCTTCTTAATGTTCTTATTAGCAGCTTCAACTGCCCCATTCATCTTCGGACGATACGGAGAAGAGTTATGATGCTTAATCTTGAATTGCGTACAGAGATCAGTAATCATAGTGTTGTTCAAATTAGAGCCATTGTCAGTAATAATCCTTTCAGGGATGCCATACCTACATATGAGATTATTCTTAATGAATCGAGCCACCACATTCTTGGTAACAGACGCAAATGAAGCTGCCTCTACCCACTTTGTAAAGTAATCAATAGCAACCAGGATGAAACGATGCCCATTAGAAGCAGTAGGCTTGATCTCACCAATCATATCAATGCCCCACATGGCAAAAGGCCAAGGAGCAGTTAACACATTCAATGGTGATGGAGGTATGTGTACTTTATCAGCATAAATTTGACATTTGTGACATGTTCTGGAGTGTTGATAGCAGTCAGCTTCCATGGTAGACCAATAGTATCCTGCTTTCAATATCTTCTTTGCCATGGTATGACCATTAGAATGAGTGCCAAAGATCCCATCATGCATGTCCTCCATAATCTCAGTTGCTTCCTTCTTATCCACACAACGAAGCATAGTTGAATCATGATTGCGCTTGTACAAAATCCCATTACTCAAAAAGAACTTAGCAGAGAACCTCCTCAGAAACTTCCTATCTTTGACAGATGCCCCTTCAGGGAACTCCTGAGCTTCAAGATACCTTTTCACCTCATAGAACCAAGGCTTCTCTTCTGCTTCTTCAGTGTCAATCTCATTGCAGTATGCAGGCTTTTCAAATCTATCAATAGTAATCTTGGGGGCCTCATCATCCCAGCTGATCTTAAACATGGATGCCATGGTGGCTAATGCATCTGCCAACTGATTCTCTCTTCGTGGAATATGTCCAAAGGTAATCTCTTTGAAATGTGGGATCAAAGACAACACATACTCTCTGTAAGGAATGAGATTATCATGCTTGGTATCCCAATCTCCTTTAATCTGACTTACTACCAGGGCTGAATCTCCATACACATCAAGGAACTGAATCTTCATATCAATAGCAGCTTTAATACCCAGGATACATGCCTCATACTCAGCCATGTTATTGGTACAAGAGAAACAAAGTCTGGCAGTAATCGGGGTATGACAACCTTCAGGGGAACTAATCACAACACCAACACCATTACCAAGTTCATTAGAAGCTCCATCAAAGACCATAGTCCATCGGGATCCTTATTCAGGTCCGTCATATTGTCCAGGTTCTTTGGTAATAATCATAATGTCTTCATCAGGGAACTCAAAACTCATTGACTGATAATCATCCACTCCTTGATGAGCCAAATGATCAGCCACAACACTTCCTTTAACGGCCTTCTGAGTAGTATACTGTATGTCATATTCTGTCAAGATCATTTGCCATCTTGCAATTCTTCCGGAGAGAGCAGGTTTCTCAAATATGTACTTGATTGGATCCATCTTCGAAATCAACAAGGTAGTATGAGTCAACATATACTGTCTTAGTCGGCGAGCAGCCCAGGCCAAAGCGCAGCAAGTTTTCTCGAGCAGTGAGTATCTTGTTTTACAGTCGGTAAACTTTTTGCTAAGGTAGTATATTGCCTGCTCTTTTCGACCAGACTCGTCATGTTGCCCCAATACACACCCCATTGAGTTGTCTAACACTATTAAGTACATAATCAAGGGTCTTCCATCAACTGGTGGCATCAAAATTGGTGGTTCCAGCAGATATCTCTTGATTTCATCAAAGGCAGTCTGACACTCATCATTCCATTCCATTACCTGATCTTTCTTCAACAATTTGAAGATTGGCTCACAGGTAGCTGTTAATTGGGAAATAAATCTTGCAATGTAATTCAATCGTCCCAAGAAACCTCTAACTTCCTTCTCAGTACGGGGAGCTGGCATCTCTCGTATAGCTTTCACTTTTGCAGGATCTACTTCAATACCTTTTCCACTGACAATGAAACCCAGGAGCTTACCAGATCTAACTCCAAAAGTACACTTGTTTGGGTTCAATCTCAACTTGTATTTCTTCAACCTCTCAAACAACTTATGCAAATGATCAAGATGTTGTTCTTCATTCTGGGACCTGGCTATCATATCATCCACATATACCTCTATCTCATGATGAATCATATCATGAAACAAAGCCACCATAGCACGCTGATATGTTGCCCTTGCATTCTTCAAACCAAATGGAATTACCTTATAACAAAAAGTGCCCCACTGTGTAACAAATGTTGTCTTCTCCATATCTTCAGGTGCCATCTTGATTTGATTGTAACCAGAGAAACCATCCATAAAAGAGAAAACCTTATGCTGAGCAGTGTTGTCTACCAGAACATCAATATGAGGAAGTGGAAAGTCATCTTTAGGGCTGGCCTTGTTCAAATATCTGTAGTCTACACACATACGTACCTTACCATCTTTCTTAGGTACCGGCACAACATTTTCCACCCACTGAGGATAAGAAATCACTGCTAAGAACCCTGCATCAAACTGTTTCATTACCTCTGCTTTGATCTTCTCTGACATTTCAGGACGCATGCGACGAACCTTCTACTTCTTTGGACGACAATCTTCTTTCACTGGTAAACGGTGAACCACAATGTCTGTATCCAACCCTGGCATATCTTCATAGGACCAAGCAAAGATCTCCACATAATCACGTAGCATCTGAATCAATCTGCTCTTGACACTATCTTCTAATTCAACCCCTATCTTGACTTCTTTCCTGTTTTCTTCAGTTCCCAGATTCACAACTTCGACTGGCTCTTCATGGGGCTGTATAGCTTTCTCTTCTTGTTGTAGCAACCTAGCAAGCTCTACAGGTACTTCACAATCGTCCTCCTTTCCATCTTCAGCTTGATAGATCAGATTCTCGAAATTATAATTGGCAATAGTAGAACTATTATCAATAGGATCCAGAGTGGATGAGGATCTGCATTTTAGTGATGTGGGTGTGTGTAAGAACACATAGCTGATAAAACAAAAAAGAAAAGAAAGACAAGGAACACAATATTTACGAAAACGAAACGTCCACTGATTTTTATTGAATGAAGTATGCAAATGAAATGACATCCCGTAACAAGCACACCATTGTGCCCCGGGTAAGGCACAAGGCTTAAAAGTTCAATTGTTCAAGAAATTACAAACTTAAAAAAGCAACAACACAGTAATAGTATTTACTCCTGACTAAAGGAGATAGGAATAACATCTTCAGCCTTCCAGTTGTTGAGCCCAGCACCCACAGTAGGAAAAATCCAAGCATCTAAGTTGTAGTCTTCATCATAGTCACCCACAGCATTGATCTGATCTTTCATGATCCCCTGATTGGTGATACGAACAACACGAGCACGACGAACAGCCTTCTGGGACTCTGCAGTGAAACCCAAACCAAATTTGTCAGACTTGTACGGAATATCAGGAAGCTGACCCCAAATAGTACAACCACCTTCATCCACCACAGCTCTAGCATCTTTCAGGGAGGCCATTGTAGGAGGTACTCTTGTGACCACAGGAACCTTCTTGACAACAAGAGGAGCTTCATAATCATTAACAATCCAAGGAACCACTTCAAATGTCTGACACGGAGTTTCAACATATTCACCTTCCACTTTAAGATACTTGAAGGTATTCACATGGCTAATCATATACCCTTCCTCTCCGTAGACAGTAACAACTTTCCCTTCTACTGGATATCTCAGCTTCTGATGCAATGTAGAGGTTACAGCACCTGCCCCATGGATCCAGGGACGCCCAAGCAAACAAGAATATGACGGACGAATATCCATGACATAAAAGGTAGCATTAAAAACCTGAGAACCAACTTTGATTGGGAGATCAATTTCTCCATGCACCACTCTTCTTGAACCATCAAAAGCCTTCACCACTATACTACTGGGTTTTAGCACAGCATCTTCAGGACTCAGCTTATTCAGAACTTCTTTGGGCAACACATTCAGAGAGGAACCATTGTCTATCAATACATGTGACATGGTAGTGCCCCTACATTCAATAGAGATATGTAGAGCCCTATTATGATCCCTCTTAGCTGGAGTCAAATCAGCATCAGAGAAACCTAACCCATTATCATAGGTCAAGTGTGCAACACAATTTTCGAACTGGTCAACAGAAATTTCATTTGGTACATGAGCAGTCTTCAGAAATTTAATCAAGGCCTTGGCATGAGCCTCAGAACACAATAATAAGGACAACATAGAAATCTTGGAGGGAGTATGCCCCAATTGATCAACAATGTCATAATCACTCTTGCGAATGATTTTCAATACTTCATCCATCTGCTTATAGAGATCATCAGAAGCTGGCACATCAGTAGGTATAGGTTCAATAACGGGACCTTTGCCCCGAGCATCAGTGGTGGAGGTAGCAGTTGGAGTAACTGCTTTCTTGGAAGTAACTGGAGGGGAGAAAACTCTTCCGCTTCGTGTGATCTTACTAGATCCAACAATATTATCAATATCAACAGGCATATCAGCTAAGGGTTCCTGCTTAACCCCATGGATATAAACATCAGACCCATAATGCCAAGGCACAGCTTTATCAGAAGTATACAGAATAGGACCAGGAGTGGTGATGACCATAGGAGCCACTCTGGCTTCATCAACAATCTTCACAGGGCCTTCAGCAGTAATCTTAATTGGACCCTTATGAGTGATTTTGACAGGTCCCTTTGAAGTAATTCTTACCGGTACTTTATCAACCATATCCACCTCTTCAATCTTCGCACGCTGAGTTATATGATCAACCATACTTTCTACGGAAGGTGGAGTCCTCTCAAACACTATGGTATATTTATCCATGAGACGTTGAATTCCATCTCTCAACCTCCAGCAGCTATCCGGCTTATAGGTACAATACAAACAATCTTCACGACAACCTGGAAAGAACCCAGCTTGTACTAGCTTCTTCTTGATAACAGACAATGGTGTAGTCAATTCTGCAACTGAAGAAATATGTGAATCTTCTTCAATGGCATTGACAGTCTTCTCATGATTTGGCATGGGAGCAGTAATCACATTTGGAGTACCCGAAGGGTCAAACTCAATCTCTCCAGCCTCAATCATATCTTGAATTTTGTTCTTCAAGACCCAGCAGCTATTGGTATCATGTCCCTGACAATTCGAATGATATGCACATCGTGCATTAGGATTGTACCTGGGAGAGGTAACATTGGGATTCTGAGGAGCTTCTTTCAAAGTGATAAGTTCAGCCTTCAAAAAGTGTTGCAACGCTTGGGCCATTGACATGTTGATCTTAGTGAACTGTCTTCTAGCCCTCTGTTGATTTCCCTGTGGTTGCTCTGGTGTTGTAGGAGTTGGATTGGAGATATGGACTGCACTTACAGACTGATGCCTTCTACTACGATCAGGTTGACCATAGACAGCATTTGATTCTTTCTTCCCACTGGGAGGCTTCTTTGCAGCACCTGATGAAGAAGTACCCACTTGAATCTTGCCACTCCTTATACCACTTTCTACGCGCTCTCCTGTCATTATCAACTCAGTGAAGCCAGATGATGAGCTTCCAATGAGATGACTGTAAAATGGACCATTCAACGTACACATGAACATATCAACCAACTCCCTGTCAGTTAAAGGGGGTTGTACTCTTCCAGCTAAATCTCTCCACTTCTGAGCATACTCCTTGAAGCTTTCTTTAGCACCCATAGACATGCTTTGCAGCTGCATGCGAGTGGGAGCTAAATCAGCATTGTATTGATACTCCTTGTAGAAGGCTTCAGCAAGATCATTCCAATCACGGATGTTGACACTCTCCAACTGATAGTACCATTCCAATTGAGCTCCAGATAAGCTCTCTTGGAAGAAATGGATCCACAACTTCTTATCAGCAGTATGGGGTTGGATTCTCCTGACATAAGACCTCAGATGTAGCTTGGGACAAGAGACCCCATCATAAACAACAAAAGTAGGAACCTTGAAACCAATGGGTATAACCACCCCAGATATCAAACTCAGGTCTTCAAAATCCAGCCCAGAAGACTTTTGCAACTCCATAGCATCCATTCTATCCACCAGCATCTTGAATTTATCTTCATTGGGCTCATGATAGTAGTTAGCTTCAGAATCAGAGTCCCCCATAGTGTTGTGGAGACTGCCTCCCTCTTTCTCAGACTCTTCAGACTCATAATTTTCAACTGGTTCTTTGGTCTTGGCAAGACCTCTGAACCTTCTTCCCATGTTGATTAGGCCACCTGACCTTCTAGTCTTCTTAGTCTTCTTGGCCAGCAGTGTCTTCAATTCATCCTGCCCCTTGGAAAGGTTCAGGATCAGCTCTTGGAACTGTGCATTTTGTGCCTGGAGATCCTTAACTGTTTGTTCAAGAGCCATTGCTGAAATAAACAGCGAGAAGATAAGAAACCTGTGCACAATAAACCTGTGATGCAATGATATGATATGTGAATGCATATGCAATGTTTTCAAGGACCGCAGAATTTAAATTTGCTTAAACAAACAAGAAGGTAAACTTTTATTAGTAATAAATTTGTTTTGCCTCTTGGGCTTACAGAAAATGAAATAAATACAAGAGATGGGGTTTTAAGTCTCCCATGGACGTTTCCTCTTTGTGTTGAGGTATGAGTTGAGATTCCGTTCCTCATGAAGTTGCTTTGTTAGTTCTAGGATTCTTTCTTGGCTTGCTTTGTAATGAGCCTCGAAGGTATCCCTTTGCAACTTCAACTGGATCCAGGACCTCTGTAAATCTTCCATGTCAGTAGGCATGTCTGGGTGAAGGATGGTATAAGAAGTATCTCCTTCAGCAACAAGTTCCATGGTAACTGGCAGGATAGCAGGATATGGCATCATGAGAGTCTGAGCACGAGATCGCACCCATCTGAGATAAGCTTCCATAGGAATAGTGTACTTAGGCTCCAAAGTCTTGCTGTCAACTGTAAACACCCCAAATTTACCCTCACCCATTCACACCATGGCTTGTGATCATCCTCATATGCATAAGTACAATCATGTCATCTCACATCTCATCCACTGCATAGCTTTCAAGGCATCTGCACCTAGGGTTTGTGATCTGAGCAATCCCAAAGCATCTTGAGGCATTCCAAAGGCAACCAATCAGCTCAAAGGGGTCCATGTGTGTTCTTATATCATATTCCATCTCCTCAAAGTCAAAATTGCAGAGGAATCACAAGAACTAGGGTTTGAGTGGATGCAGGGCCAGGTTAGACTGCACAGTTGACTGAAAATTAGGGTTTTGGTTTCAGAGGCCATAACTCCATTTTTTTTGGTCATTCTTGTTTCCATTGATCTCTATATGGTATAAGGAGTGTGCATATCAATTTTCATGAAGAAATTCCATGGGGAAGTCATCTGATCAAGAGTTGACTTTCTGGACAAGTCAGTGTAAAATCAGGGCATCTGAGGCCCCCAATGACCCAACCAATGGGTGATCTTCATCATTTTGAGTGTATATGATCTTTATTTGATCATGGAAGAAGGTTGAAGTTCATAGAAATCAAGAATTTAGGGTTTTTGCAAATGTTGACTTTTTGGGCATAGTTGACTTTTCAAGAATGCTTCATTTTAGGTCATTTTTCAAGCCTTGATTCTTGATCCAAAAAGGCTTCAAATGGAAAAACTTTGGTCATGAAAGTTGTAGATCTCATCTTTCCCTTTTCAAAAAGTACAAGAACATGATCAAACTCTTCTTGAATCAAAAGTTATGGCAATGCAAAGTTGACAAAAATCATTGATTTTCAAGGCATGCCCTAAGTGAGAATTTTGCAAAATCTTAAACCAATGCATTATGTGACTTCTAATTGGTATCAAACCAGCACATAAACATTCTCTAAGTCCTAAAAATCAGATTTGAACCAAGATCACATGTGTTTAGTTCATGTAACAAGGCATTTTTATCATGAAAATCCATAAAGTAACCAAGTTGCAAAACACTCATGACACTTCCCTCAACTTGCTGCCTTGGCCTTTGAACCTTGCTGGCTCTCTCACCACACCATGCTGCGCCAGCCCTGCCCTTTGTACTTGGCTAGAAGTTGCCCATGCCCTATCTTACAAGAAGTTGACATATTTGCAAAAGTGGCTACACCTATCCATAAAGCACAAGTCACATCCTCTGACCAATGAGAGAGGTTTTTGTGGACAATTTGCAAGCCATTTCATGTACAAGGCAAGGCTGAAACATCCTCATTCAACACATACACAAGAACACTCCATTTTGCTTTTGCCTTCGAAACTCTCTGCCCAGCTCACATACATCCAAACCATCTTTACCAATCATCTCACCATGTCTCATTGAGCCCAAAGCAACCCAGAACCAAGCCTTAAACAAGCTACAACATCACTGCACCATTTCCACACCAGCTTGCAGTTTCATTCGAAACTCTCATCCTAGCTCACCAACAGTCAAACAAACCTTGCAAAGCTTCTCCATTCACCCTCAGGACCACAAACCATCATTCACTATGGCCTGAAACCTCCAGAAACTCCATTGCCATTTCTGACTGAGCTGAAGCAGGAGCTTTCGAAACTCACTATCCAGCCAGCTTAAACTCTCTTTGAGCATTCAAACATCTTCTGGGGACCAAGTGAAGTAGTTTGCACTGAAGGAAGTGGCCAGAAAGTCCTCAAGCTGAAAGCTTCGAATCTCAGGTAGCATGAAATTTATTTTTCCAGAAATTGTTTTTCTTGTTACAAACTTGTTCTATGTGATTCACTGATCATCCTGATGCTTTTAGTTTTTGAAATGGCTTTGATTTGAGTATTTAATTTGTTTCTGAAGCTTGCGTGCCCTAGTTTTTATTCCTTTCGATTCAGCTTGTTTAGGAAGAAGAAACGTGTTTTGAGAGAGGGGTTTGATTCGTGAGAGGTTGAGGAACATTTCCATGGTTTTAGATTTCATTTTAGTGACCTAGGGAAGGATTTGGAAGTTTTCAGGGGAGAAGGTCACCGGAGAAGACGACCGGAGCTCGTCTCCGGTGACCTGAAAGTCATTAATATGTGATTAGGGTTAGGGCTCCCAGTTTGAATTTCAGGCGTTGGATGAGTTGACTGAGTCTCTTCCCGCGCGCATCCAATGGCCCAGATCTTGTCATTAGTCTTAATTAGGTTAATTTATTTAATTAATTAAGATTAACCCAGTTTAAATGTGAACCACTGGATCTGGCGCGAAGTCAATGGTCTTCCCCCCAGATCAAATCCTGGCCTTTCTTTCTGTTTACTTTCATTTTAACCTATTTTTATTTTTTTCATTTATTTCATTTAACTTGCATAATTATTTTAAAATAGCAAAAATATCTTAAAAATTATGAAACTTTTTCTTCAAAGTTTTATTAATTTTTAAGACCCAAAAAAAATTTTTATTTTATTTTTATCATTAAAAAATATTTTTAAATATTTAAAAGATTATTTTTAATTGATTAATGAGAATTAATTAATTAAAAATACTTTTAGGTATTTAAAAATTACAAAAAAATTCATGAAATGTTCTAAGACATTTAGAAACATTGTCCAACCTTCAAACCAAATTTCTTTTTTGATCTTGATGCATTTTAAGAGTTTTTCATTGAATTAAATCATTTTTTTATGCATTATTTTGATCATGGATTCAAAAATTCATTTCTGCCAATTGGTGAAGGTTGAGACATTGATTCTTCTTGCATTGTCTTTTGTTTTGCATGTAGTTCCTAGGATAAAAAGGCCATGAATTGTTCTTGCATTTTCAAATTGTTTGGCATTTCTTTTGTCTAAGAACCCTAAAAACCCTAATAACTTGTAAAATTCATATCTTGAGTTTGGTTGAGAGTTGAGAGTTCCCCTTTGGGCAGTGGTCTATTATAGGTTTAGGGTTTCTTTGGATGCCATTTTCCATTTTTATCTTAGGGTTTTGTTTCTGTTTTGGGTTTTTGTTTGATGTTTGATTCATGAACCCTAATTTGGGATTTCTCTTGCATCCTTCTTGCATTCTCTTGCATAACATGACTTGTCTTTGCATTTTGTGCATGCTTATGATTCATTTGACATCCTAAGACATATAGGAAACATGCTTGATCATTGCATTGCATATTTGCCATGTCATTTGTCTTGTATGCTTCATAACATTTCATGTTTGTTCATGCTCCTTAACTTGCATCATTTGCATTCATAATCTTGTATGAACATCCCCATGCCTTGTCTCATGCTTGTAGCATCTCATAACATCATAATCATCATCAACATGCTTCTGGTTTTGCTAAGCATCATACCATTTCATCTCATCTTGCATTGCATTGCATTTCTTTCTAACATTTCAGGTGGTAAGTAACTTGGGAAGTGAATTTGCCTTCACTTCTCATAACCTTTCTTTTCATCTCTCTTGCATCCATTGCTGCATTTCTATTTGTGTTTGAGATTGAGCTTGCTCATTCTTCTTCTTCCCACTTTCTTTCTTCAAGTGACTTGACTTCTTGAATGAAGCAAGTCACTTTGCTTCTCTTGATCTTATTCATCTGCTTCCTGGTGGCTCCTTTGAAGATTGTTCCTGAAAACCTCACAAACCTTAGGATCAACCATGCATGACAATGAATTAGGGTTTTGATTAGTATCCCCTCATAGTTTTACCTTTATGTCTCTCTTTGAGTCTTCTCTTCTCACCTCATAATCAGGGACTAAACCCTAAAGGCTTTAAGACTTTGTGATTAAGCTTATGCCTGCATCCTTCTCTTAGGATGGAGTGTATAACTTTAATCTTAAGTCTTGAACCCTTAAGGTGTTTAAATCTCTTAATCAATCCACTTAATAATCATCAAGACATCACACTTGTAACTTGGGCCTTGCATTAGGGTTCTAATTCTTCCTTAAGTGGTTAAGAAGGACTAACCCTAGTGTTAATGGACAAGTCCCCCTCAAGTTGTCTTACAAATCATAAAAATCACTTCATCATCATACCATCAAATAAAATCCACTTAATAAAGGCTTGTTTTGTCATGGGTTTAATCCCTAATCGTGGATTAAGTTGAGGAGCTTTCCTCAACTTAAACATTCTCATCTATCATCCTTCTTTTAGGATGGTGTAATGGGTCTGTTTAATCCATGATTATGGCTTAACCTCATTACTCAACACTAAACAAAAATCCCAAAAACATCCAAACAATCACAAATAGGTTAATGATCTTAATCCTATACCAAAGGTGATTAAGTGTGAGAATCTGACTTCACACTTAAGGTATTCTCATTACCCCTAATCAGAGGGAAGATGTGATGAGTTTACTAACCCATTGGTTTAGGCTTAAGCTCATTATCTTATGACAAACTTTCAAAAGCAATAAAAGACTGAAAACTCAAAAACAAACAATAATCGTCTCCTCCGGGATTCTTTTCTCATCACCTTCACTCACAAACGAGAACTTGCTTCTTCCGTCTAATGCAAGACAGTAAGCACCTGAGCCAGACAGGTCATACACTTGAGCATTGACAAGCAAGCAGTTCACAAGTCAATTCACCTTTCAGTCTCTTTGGGTCGAACTACGGTGTTCTGACTTCCTCATTGCACGAGAGGATACGTAGGCATAACTTAACAGTTATCGAACAAAAGTCTCTGTACATTCCCCCTCCTTCCAGCATTATTCTTTGAGCCTCATTATCATGAGCATCTTATTCTTGTCTTTACACTGACACATTCATACTTCACATCACTTATACACTTTACACTGACACCTGTACATATTGCTTTCCAGCTCTTTATACACAGATTGCACTGACACTACCCCTTTAAAACACAAATATTTTAAGCGTGGATCCCGTCGAGTACGACGGACAATCTGGGTGCTAATACCTTCCCAGGTTGTAACCAACCCCCTTTCTCAGTTTCTCTGGTTCGCAACCGTCTTATCCATCTTTTCCTAGGTCTATGCAGCATTACCTTTCCTCCGGGATAAAAATGCCTAGCTGGCGACTCTATTCATCTCCAGTGAGTTCACGGCTGTGTGTTCTCATTGTCCCTTTCGCCGACCGTTCGCGTCTGTACCTTCATATGAACCTGTTTCATTTGTCGGGAGCGACAGCTTGGCGACTCTGCTGGGGACCCTTATACTGCAACCAGGGCTTCTGGTTCTTTTTGTGGGTTCCTCCTAGCGCTTGTTTGATTTGTGTTTACTGGGGTGTTATGTGCTTGTATTTATTTTTGTTTATTGCTTTATGTACAGTTACTTTACTGTTTTCTTTATTGCATTTATATATCATACTGTCATTGTTGCTGGCTGGATCTGGTTTCTTGTTTTGGTGGGTGGGTGTTCCATTGAGAGTTAAGGTCCTATACCTGGGACCTGAGTGACACCTAGGCTAGAGTGAATCATATTCTTTCCCATTCCATTTCGGTCTGGTGCGGGAATATGAAACACGGTTCAGATATGGGTTTCTTCTTGAGAACTCTGTGTTGCAGATTTCCTGCAATGCTAGGGCTATCTGGGAAGCCTGCCAAGTCTGGATGACCTTTTAGTACTGACCTTCAGAAACTAAGGTGAATTAGAGGAGGAATTGTTATGGTTATTGTAAACACTGTACCTCCGGGTTAGAAGTGTTTACACTTCTCATAACTGATCCAAGTCTGAGGATCCTTGTTCTAGATCATCACCTGTGAGGGGGTTGGGCTGTTTACAGGTTTGCAGGTACCTTGGCCTCAGAATACCCTGTTACTTTGACTTTGTTGAGAATACTCCATGTTGGATAGTTCTTGTGATTCTAAACCCTGGACATGTGGCTCTTTATTTGAGTCCCCCACCTTGGTTACTGGATTTATAGACCTCCACCTGGATTTCTTGAACACACATGGATCTATACCAAGGCAGTTAATCAGATCCAGCTCAGTCACAAACCCTTGCATTTCATTTGCATACATACCCATTGCATCATATTAACATTTGCTTATTTGTGTTTCAGGGTATCCACCTTCATCTTTGGTTTTGGTTTTGACCCCATCTGCAGTTTTGACCTGTCTCCACCAGCACTTGCTTCAGCCTGTCAGCCATATACTTCAGTCACTTGCACTAGCCAGCCAGTGGCCCACACCTCAGCATCTTCATCAGCACTCTACTCAGTCTCAGCATCATGGCTCCAAAGAAAAGCAACATCACCTATCATTTCTTCCAACCAGATTTGTCAGACATCAGGAGGATCCAAACCCTGATCACTCCAGATCACATGCCCTTGTTCAGGGAGCATTATGGGGATATACTTGACTTGGTCATGGATCTGGACCCATCTCAGAGAAGCCTGATCCATACCTGTATTCAGTTCTATGACCCCCCATTGAGATGTTTCACCTTTCAGGACTTTCAGTTGGGTCCTCTTTTGGAAGAATACTCATCATTGATTGGTCTGCCTATCAAGAGGGAAATCCCTTTTAACCCTGAAATGGTCTTTCCCAGCAATGGAGAGGTAGCAAAAGCTTTGCACCTGGAGCCTGTTTTGATTGAACAGCATATGACCTCTAAAGCTGGGATCCCTGGATTTCATCTGGACTTCCTGATTTCTCAAGCTAGTCTGAAGGCCTCCCTGGGGGAGTGGAAAGCTGTTTGTGCTCTGTTGGCCTTAAGTGTATATGGAATTGTGTTGTTTGCAGATGAGCCCCGATTCGTTAGCAAGAATGCAATCCATTTGTTCATCCTGAAGAACCCAGTGCCAACTTTGCTGGGTGATCTCTATTACTCAGTACATCAGAAGAATGAGAAGCAGAGGGGCAGGCTAGTGAGGTGTTGTGCTCCATTATTTCATGCTTGGCTTCTCAGGCATCTACCCAGGACAGATGCATTTCTAAATCCTCATCAGCAGAGTAACTGGGCTAAGAGGCTCACTACTCTCACTTCAGCAGACATCAGATGGTGTACTCAAAGCACCAAGGGCAGAGATATAATCACCAGCTGTGGGCACTTTCCCAATGTGCCCTTAATAGGAGTTAAGGGAAGTATCAATTACAACCCTCTGCTGTTCAGAAGACAATTGGGCTATGCACTGGTTCATACTCCTAGGGAACAAGACTTGGTGGAGACCCTCTACTGTGAGAACAAGATTAGTCTGGCAACTGTTAGGCAGGCTGCCTGGGCCTGGGATCATGTTCAAACCAAGGGAGTCACCATTCTGGGGAAGTGCAATAATGTGGCATCAGTACAATATTATGAGTGGTCCCATGCTAGGGCCCAATTCTCTGGAATGCCCTTTACTATAGAGGACATGCCTGAGTCATCTTCAGCACCACCCACTGCCACCATCAGTTTGGAGGAGTTTGAGAGCTTGAAGGAAAGAAATGAGAAGTTAACCCAAGCCTTGCAGAAGACCCTCAGGGAGAGGGGTGAAGGTGTGAGGGAGATTGAGAGACTGGAGAAGTTAAGAGTGGAACACTTGACTAAAATTGAGAAGTCTGGAGATTATATCAATAAGTCCAAAGCTGGTGAGCAGATTCTGAAGAACGCTTGTAAAGAAGCCCAGCTTCAGAGAGCAAGAACAGACTTGTATTTGAAAGAGAGTCAGGCCAGGTGGGTCCGGATCACTGAGGCCCGTACTCTAGAAGACAAGAGAGCTCAAGACAAGATGGAACAAATGGAAACAGCCCTGGCAGCAGCCCAGAAGGAAATATCAGAGCTAGAAATCAGAGCTGGAGTGAAGAGGTCTAAGGACCAAAGTCAGAACAGGAAGTTGACTGCAGCTGTTGCAACAAGAAACCTTCTCATCAGAGGTCTCACGGAGCGTCCGGCTGATCCTGTGACCGAAGCACTTCTTAAGGAAGTTCGTGAGGATGAGTTTGGCCTTGGAGTTTGATCATTTGCTTGTTGTTGTTCCTTTTCATGTACTTTTGCTTTTTGTGATGTATTTTGACCCCTTTGAGGGCTTGTGTTGTAAAATGAACAAATTGTATTATTTCACCTTTGTAATATATTTGTGTTAGTTTCCATCTGGGTTACTTCAAAAGCAACTTCAACAGCAGCATCTTCAAGGGTCTGGAAGGGTCAAAACTGAAGGCCAAACCGGATACCTTGATAGCAAATAAGCATAACTGCATTGCATGCTAACCTTTTATTTGTTTTGTAGGTTTTGTTTTGTTGTTGCTAATCTCTGTTGTGATATTCAGGAATTATTGCTCGCCGCCGGGTATTTCCTCTCAACAGGCCACACAGGTACCCAACTAGAAACAACCTTCCGGGAATTCAGATGGATCAGATGCAGCAGGACCTTACGGAGGTCAAAAACCAGATGGCCAACGAAAGGTTGGAGATGAGAACGCAGATAACTCAGTTCATGGAAGTAATGAACAACTTAGCTCAAAGCCAGGAGAGGCTCAGAACTTTGGTAGAAGGAAGGAATCAAGATGAGCCCCATGTGGGGACTGCTGGCACAAGTAATAACGAGAGAGTCCAACCTCATGTCAATCCCCCAGTTTTTGGACCCCATCTCCATCCAGAGGCCAACATCCCAGTCAATATACAAGGGACTGCCACAGCAGGGAGAGTACTTCAAGAAGATCCTCAGGAGGACCAATTTACAGTAATGGGTGCTGGAGAGGAAACTTATGACAGGAGATTGGAGGAAATAGCTGAGAAGTTGAGGTCCTTAGAATCTCAAAATTCTTTGGGCTTCGACGTCATGGACATGGGTTTGGTAGACGGGGTCAGGATCCCCCATAAGTTCAAACCTCCTTGTTTCGAAAAGTATAATGGGACTTCATGCCCCCGGACTCATCTACAATCATTTCTGGGAAGGCTGAAGGCCTATACAATGGATGAGAAATTGTGGATGTTCTATTTTGAAGATAGCTTGACCGGAGCTTCGAGGGAATGGTATTCCCATTTGACAAGAGCAACTATAAGATGCTGGAAGGACCTGGCAGAAGCCTTCATCAGACAGTATCAGTATAATCTAGATATGGCACCCAACAGGACCCTCCTAATGGGAATGTCACAGTCTTCGAGGGAGAGTTTCCGAGAGTATGCCCAAAGGTGGAGGCAACTGGCTGCTGCTGTTCAACCACCTATGTCTGAACGGGAAATGGCAGATATGTTCATGAACACCCTTCAGGGAACATATATTGACAGGTTGGCTGCTTTCTCTTCCACCAGCTTCGCAGATGTTGTCATAGCTGGGGAAAGAATTGAAAGCCTGTTGAAAATGGGCAAAATTTCCGATAATGGTGCCAGTTCGTCCAGCAGTACAAGAAAGCCTTTTGCAGGCCCGAGAAGAACTGGCGAGACCAACGCCATTCACACCATCAGGGGTAGGCCTCAATATGTTCAAAGGTCAATAGCAGCAGTCACTATCCCTGCTCCAGCTCATCCTCAGCCAGTCTATCAACCTCCTCAACAAAACTTCCAACAACAACCTCAGTATCATCAGAATCAGTACCCTCCAAGAAACTTCAACAGCAACAACACCAACAACAACAATCAACAGAGGCCATTCCAACAAAGGCCATCCCAAGCTAACAGAGTGATCGACCCGATCCCAATGCCGTATGCTGCCTTGCTGCCACAACTTCTGAAACTCAACCTAGTTGAGCTAAGAACGTTGGCACCTCCGGATCCCAACAGTCTACCAAGGAACTATGACTCCAATGCTAGGTGTGCTTTTCATTCAAACGCACCTGGTCACAGTACAGAAAAATGCAGGGCTCTGCATATGAAGGTACAAGACTTAGTAGACTCCAAGGCTCTGAATTTTGCGCCTCCGCCCAATGTCAATAAAAACCCAATGCCAAACCATGGTGGTCCCCGAATTAATGCTATTGAAGAAGACCAACCGTCTTATTTGATAACTAGTGTGGATCAGATCAGGACACCATTGGTGGAAATCAAGGCTCAACTCCGCGAAAACCAAATATTTCCGGGGTGTGAACTAGGGTGTCCCTACTGCAATATTTCATGGAATGGGTGCGAGGACCTGAGGAATGGCATTGACAGCCTTATTCAGAGTGGCCTGCTACAGATCACTACATCATTTCCGACAAATCCGGCAACTTCATCAACAACGGTTTCAGACCCTCCTACAACTGCAGCAACTATTGTTCCCAACAATTCATCAGCAACATCAACAAGTACTTCATCTGTCCTCCCAAATGATCAGTTTTCAACAGTCCCTCCTGCTACAACTTCAGCTTCATTCCATTTCGAATCTCCATCAACAACAACAACAGTCCTTTCAACAGTACCTCCTACAACACCAGCAATCAATCATGAAGATGTCTCTACTGTTACCATATTCTACGATCCTGAAAATAATTCCGCCTACCATTCAGAAGGTGCTGCTCCCGCCAGAGCACCAGTTACAATCTTTTATGATCCACAAACAATAACAGTCCCTTCAGCAGCAGCAATCAGTCCAGTCACTGTCACGGTGCCTGGACCAGTACCATATGAAAGCAATAAGGCCATCCCTTGGCACTATGGCTCTGACGTGTACTGTGAAGGGAAAAGAATCACTCTTGAAACATCAACACCTGCACCACAAGTAGATAATGTGGGGGGAGGCGGAGGCTTCACTCGAAGCGGACGTCTCTTTGCTTCACAAGTTCAAAGACCTACTGCCGAAGCAGAAGCTGCTGCTAAGGCAAAGGGAAAAGGCCCGGTGCAAGAAGACCCAGCTGCCAAAGAAGCCCTGAAAACCCCATTCGATCAGGAAGTTGATGAGTTTATGCGGATCATCAAAAAGAGCGATTATAAAGTTGTGGATCAGCTTCATCAGACGCCATCCAAAATCTCTATCCTCTCACTGCTTATGTGCTCCGAAGCCCATCGGAATGCACTACTTAAAGTCTTGCACGCAGCTTACGTGCCTGAGGAGATTACTGTCAACCAATTGGAAACTGTGGTTGGAAATGTTACTGCTAGCAATGGGCTAGGGTTTACCAATTCTGACTTGACAGCGGATGGCCGCAATCACAACAAAGCCTTGCACATAACCATGGAATGCAAAGGAGCTGTCCTTTCTCATGTGCTGGTGGACACAGGTTCTTCCCTGAATGTCTTACCGAAGAAGGCTCTGGTGAAGTTAGAATATGACGGATTGGCATTGAGACCCAGCAACCTGGTGGTAAGAGCCTTTGATGGTTCGAAGAGATCGGTTCTGGGAGAGATTGAGCTGCCTGTGACAATTGGCCCACAGACTTTTAAAACTATCTTTTATGTGATGGACATTCAGCCCGCCTACAGCTGTTTGTTGGGTAGACCCTGGATTCACGCCGCCGGCGCAATAACGTCTACCCTTCACCAAAAGTTAAAATTTGAGTGGGAAGGTCAAGTTGTCACAATCTGTGGGGAAGAGGATATTTTCGTTAGCCATCTGGCTACCTACAAGTACATTGAGATGGATGGAGAGATCCATGAAACAATGAGCCAAGGTTTTGAAGCCTTGAACGTCAATGAAGCATCTGCTGTGTCAGGTATCTCCATGTCATCTTACCAACAAGCCCGGAAGGTTGTTGAGGAAGGAACTGCCTTAGGCTGGGGCAAGGTCTTAGCTGTGGAGGAGAAGATGGACAAATTTGGGTTGGGTTACAAACCAACTCAACATCAAGCAAAGGCTGCTGCAGAGCCAGGTTTTGTCACTGGGGGAATGCTTACCCCCGATGCTATCAACTGTCTGGAAGACGAGCTGGAAGAGGAGCGCAATCTGGAGGATTGGATTCGTCCAAAGATCCCGGGGAGCAGTGTCTCGAACTGGTCTTCCCAGGAAATTATAAGAGTTACTCATGCAGAGTAATTATTATTTCCTGTATTTTTATAGCATGCATCAAAGTCTTGCATCTTGCCCAAGATGACAAGACTCATTTTGTAATCAGGGCCATCTGTACTTTTGTGCAAACAAGATTAAATTAATGAAATATCAGACGTCTTTTTGCAAACGAGTCTTTTCTTTTCTGCTCACTGTTTTTCCATTTTTCTTTTTGTACAAAAATAAATGGCGGTGTATTCAAAATGATAACTTCATTTCACTTTTTCTAAGGCAAGATTAAAATCAATCACTAAAATAAACAAACTTAACCCTTGCAGAGAGTGCCTTCCAGACTGCACCGACAACAGCACGGCTATGACATCGTATGACTTTGACAATCCAATCAATCAAGCTGATGAAGGGGTTGATGAAGAATATGAGCTTCCTGAAGAGCTAGCCAGGTTGTTGAGACAAGAGGAAAAGGTCATTACCCCTCACCAGGAGGAGGTTGAAGTGATTAATCTTGGTACAGACGAAGACGTGAAAGAAGTTAAAATCGGGGCCTGCCTGCAAGACCCAGTGAAGAGACAACTGATAGATCTGCTTCAAGAGTATGTTGACGTGTTTGCTTGGTCGTATCAGGACATGCCAGGGTTGGATACCGACATTGTTGTGCACAAGCTGCCTTTGAGAGAAGAGTGCCCACCAGTCAAACAGAAACTGCGCCGTACTCGCCCAGACATGGCTATGAAAATCAAGGAAGAGGTACAAAAGCAATGGGACGCCGGGTTCCTTGCTGTGACTAGCTACCCGCCGTGGGTTGCTAATATAGTACCTGTGCCTAAGAAGGATGGCAAAGTAAGAATGTGTGTTGATTACCGGGATCTGAACAGAGCCAGCCCGAAGGATGACTTCCCATTACCTCACATTGATGTATTGGTGGATAACACGGCTCAGTTCTCGGTATTCTCCTTCATGGATGGATTTTCAGGGTATAATCAGATCAAGATGTCACCTGAAGACATGGAGAAGACAACATTCATCACACCTTGGGGCACGTTCTGTTACAAAGTGATGCCATTCGGACTGAAGAATGCCGGTGCCACATATCAACGGGCTATGGTGACATTATTCCATGATATGATCCATAAGGAAATCGAGTGTTATGTGGATGATATGATCGCCAAGTCCCTTACAGAGGAAGAACACCTGGTAAATCTGCTGAAGTTGTTCAAGCGTCTGAGGAAGTACCAACTAAAGTTGAACCCCAACAAATGCACATTCGGGGTGCGATCCGGTAAGCTGCTGGGCTTTATTGTAAGCGAGAAAGGGATTGAGGTTGACCCTGATAAGGTCAAGGCTATTCAAGAAATGCCTGCACCGAAAACTGAGAAAGAAGTTCGAGGGTTCTTAGGTCGATTGAACTACATCTCACGGTTCATATCTCACCTCACAGCAACCTGTGAACCTTTGTTCAAGCTGTTAAGAAAAGAACAAACGGTCAGGTGGAACGAAGACTGCCAGAAGGCTTTTGACAAGATCAAGGAATATTTACAAGAACCTCCAATCCTCATGCCTCCAGTAGAAGGAAGACCTCTGATTATGTACTTGACAGTATTAGAAGAATCAATGGGGTGTGTGCTGGGCCAGCATGACGAGTCTGGTCGAAAAGAGTATGCAATATACTACCTAAGCAAAAAGTTTACCGACTGTGAACAACGTTATTCACTGCTCGAGAAAACTTGCTGTGCTTTAGCGTGGGCTGCTCGCCGACTGAGACAGTATATGTTGACCCACACTACCTTATTAATCTCAAAAATGGATCCAGTTAAGTACATTTTCGAGAAGCCAGCCCTTACCGGACGGGTTGCAAGATGGCAGATGATTCTCACAGAATACGACATACAGTACACATCTCAGAAGGCCATCAAAGGCAGTGTACTATCCGAATATCTGGCTGAGCAACCCATTGATGACTACCAACCTATGAGGTTTGACTTCCCTGATGAAGACATCATGTTCATTAAAGCAAAAGATCACGAAGAGCCTATTCACACTGAAGGGCCTGACCCAGAAGAAGAATGGACTATGATGTTTGACGGGGCTGTTAACATGAATGGTCGTGGTGTTGGTGCATTACTCATAACACCAAAAGGAGTTCACATGCCTTTCTCGGCGAAACTCACTTTCAACTGCACTAACAACGAAGCTGAATACGAAGCTTGCATTATGGGTCTTGAGGAAGCCATTGACCTCAGGATCAAGACGTTGACCGTATTCGGAGATTCAGCTTTGGTAGTCAATCAGACCAACGGGAAATGGTACACCCACCAGGATCATCTGATACCTTACAGGGATTATACAAGGAGGTTACTGACTTTCTTTACAACAGTCAAACTTGAGTATATCCCTCGGGACGAGAATCAGTTTGCAGATGCTCTTGCTACCATTTCATCCATGATCAAAGTTCAAACGGCTAACTTTGTACCCCAGATTTCAGTGTCTAGACTTGATAGACCAGCATATGTATTTGCAGCGGATGTTGTAAAAGATGATAAGCCTTGGTTCCATGACATTAAGTGCTTCTTGGAGGATCAGACATACCCACCTGGGGCATCTTCCAATGATAAGAAGACTTTAAGAAGGCTTGCTGGAAGTTTCTTTCTGAACACTGATGGGTCTTTATACAAAAGGAACTTTGACATGGTACTCCTCAGATGTGTTGACGAAACAGAAGCAGACTTGTTGATGCACGAAGTGCACGAAGGATCCTTTGGTACCCATGCAGGAGGGCATGCCATGGCTAAAAAGCTATTAAGATCAGGATATTACTGGATCACAATGGATGCAGACTGTTGTGCCTATGCCAGAAGGTGTCACAAATGCCAGATTTACGCAGATAAGGTGCATGTGCCTCCCAACCCTTTAAACATCATGTCTTCACCATGGCCCTTTGCTATGTGGGGCATTGATATGATTGGCAAGATTGAGCCAACTGCTTCAAATGGTCACAGATTTATCCTGGTCGCCATTGATTATTTCACCAAGTGGGTGGAAGCAGCCTCATATGCAAACGTCACAAGGCAAGTGGTAGCCAGATTTCTGAAAAGAGATATCATCTGTCGGTATGGAGTGCCCGAGCGAATCATTACTGACAATGGTTCCAATTTAAACAACAAAATGATGGCAGAACTGTGCCGGGACTTCAAGATCCAACATCACAATTCTTCTCCTTACAGGCCAAAGATGAACGGCGCTGTTGAGGCAGCTAACAAGAATATCAAGAAGATTGTGCAGAAGATGGTAATCACCTACAAAGACTGGCATGAAATGCTACCGTTTGCCTTGCATGGGTACCGCACATCAATCAGAACATCCACTGGGGCAACACCGTATCAGCTTGTGTACGGTATGGAAGCAGTCCTACCTGTTGAAGTTGAGTTACCCTCTCTACGAGTATTGATGGATGTTAAACTGAGTGAAGCATAATGGTTTCAGACCCGATTTGAACAACTGAGTCTGATCGAAGAGAAAAGATTGGCTGCAATCTGTCATGGGCAGTTATATCAGAAGAGAATGAAGAAGGCCTTCGATCAGAAAGTCAGGCACCGAGAGTACCAAGTGGGAGATCTTGTGCTGAAAAGAATCCTCCCTCCTCATACAGACCACAGGGGCAAATGGACTCCAAATTATGAAGGACCATTCGTTGTAAAGAAAGTTTTCTCTGGTGGAGCACTGATGCTCAGCACCATGGATGGTGAAGATTTCCCGTCCCCTGTGAATTCAGATGTAGTTAAAAAATACTTCGCATAAAATGACCCGCTGGACATAAAAACAGAATGTAAGTCCAGGCAAAAATAGGGCATCCCGGCGAGTCAAAAACAGAATAAAAGACTCGGGCAAAAATAAGGGAAATAAATAAAAAATGTACACCCGCTGAGTTGAAAAGCCGCATTGGACAACTCAGGCAAAAATGGGTATCCCGATGGATTGAAAACCCGAAAGGGCGATCCATGCAAAATAAGGGAATAAGCGAACAACTGCATTCTGAATTCGTCTGTATCACCTACAACTTGGTAAGCTTCAAAGGATCAAGCTTCAATCAGAATTAACTCTCTCCGGAAAGCAAGACGAGAAGAACGTCATTGTCATACGAGTCATAGCAGAAGAGGAAGCTCCCTGAAAGCCACGTCAACATCGCCAGCATTTTGTTTCTCAATTTGTAACAGTCTCTTCATTTCAGGAGATATGTTTCCTTGACTGTATCTTGCCAATTCAGGGCACATGAATTAATAAAATCAGATTCTTCAGTCATGTTTCGTTTTGTACATTTTATTTGCAAAGAATGTCTGATGTCTCTAAAAAACTAATTGCATAAGTACAGATGTTTTTCACTAAAAGGAAAGAAAATAAAAGCACATGCTTGCAGGGAATATGATTACTCTCGAGAGTACTTATCTCCTATGACGGAATCCATTAAGGGATACCTCGGGACCTTTTGCGCGTTTCCTTATCTTTGCAGGATTGCAGGTATCCAGAACGCAACTTGGGGCATATAAGCTACAGTCCAGCAAGCTGGCAAATCAACGGGCTTAACACTCCGGATGTTTTCTCCCCAGCCGAGTTGCCTCCCATTGCTCTCCCCAGCTGAGTTACCAACAGCATTCCCCAGCTGTAGTACCAACCACTATTCCTCAGCAAGATGCAAGAATCGGGGAATCATCTCCCCACAGAGTCCCCAGCCTCTATTCAGAAGAGCAACGCACGAAGAAGTCACAACAGAGTAGCAGAAAGCTTCTACAAACCCCAGCTGGGTCCCGTATTATAAGGATGTGTCAATCAGTGACCTATATCCCCAAACAGATACATCATTAGATCTACCAATGATCTCATCCCGAGCTGGGATGTTCACTTCAAGCAGATCAACCAGAGATCTTCACAGCAATGGGATCCGAATCCCGGATCGGTGCCTCTTTGCATAATCATAGCATTCGCATCATATTCACCCCCCAGAGCGTAGCATTCCGTCTAATACGGGGCATTACGGCAAAAATCAAACGCATAGCATAATCATAAGCCATGATCTGAAGTAACACTTGTGAATAATAAACTGTTCATCACCATTGTACAAACATTCCCATCAGAGTCCCAGCAAAAGCAGTTGCCTCTCCAATCACAAACACCAATATATATACCTTTGGACACCCCTCCGTGTCAAATCACCAGCAGAAAGCCAAGGACGTCCTCTTTGCACTCACATATACTCATATATACATTTTCTCACCACCCGTCCGTGTCATATCCCCAGCGCAGTCGCTTACACTTTCATCACTCATATACTTGTTAATATTATACTTTTCTCTCTTGACACCCGTCCGTGTCACTCTCCCCAGCAGTTAAAACACTCATCTATACAATACAATACTCACTACTCATGGTACACTTATACAGATACCCGTCCGTATCTTGTATTCATCATCACTCATATCCCCACAGATTCGACATTAGTCCTTGTTCTTTGTTAACCAGTTGGTACTCGTCCGTACCATCATCTCAGAACATTGCGTCTAGTGTTTGTTTCTACATGATACTCGTCCGTATCATAGTCTTAGGGATGCTCGTCCGCATCTTTAATCCATACACCGTGTCAAACACTTATGTCTTCTTGGATATAGATACTCGTCCGTGTCTATTGTTCCCCAGAAGGATACTTTCAGATGCAACACTCGTCCGTGTTCTTTGTTAACCAGTTGATACTCGTCCGTATCATCATCTCTGAACATGTGTCAGTTTGTTTCTACATGATACTCGTCCGTATCATAGCCTTAAGGATGCTCGTCCGCATCTTTAATCTATACACAATACCAAACACTTATACTTTCCTTTCTTGGGTGTGAACGCTCGCCCGTGTTCACTATATCCCCAGTAGATCGCCAACAAATTTCCTTTTTTATCTAACACTCGTCCTGTGTTATGATACCTTTGAGAGCAGCCGTACCCTGCTGAGTGGTCGTCCTCCACTTCTTGATGGTCGTCCTCCATCATGCTCATCCGATGGCCGTCCCCATCGTTGATATTTTAGCAGCCGTCCCCTGCTAGGTGGTCGTCCTCCACCTTTTGATGATCGTCCTTCATCACTTTATCCAATGGCCGTCCCCATTGTTGATTTTTGGTTATCAGGCATTCGTCCTATGTCGTGATAAACCTTGAGAGCAGCCGTCCCCTGCTGAGTGGTCGTCCTCCACTTCTTGATGGTCGTCCTCCATCATGCTCGTCCGATGGCCGTCCCCATCGTTGACCTTTTCTATCCGGCATTCGTCCTATGTCGCGATATTTTCGGCAGCCGTACCCTGCCAGGTGGTCGTCCTCCACCTTTGATGGCCGTCCCCATCATATTTCTTTTATTCCCAACAGAGCAGCCGTCCCCTGCTAGGTGATCGTCCTTCACCTTTGATGGCCGTACCCCATCATCTGTTTATTTCATTTATTCTTTAACCCGATGGCCGTCCCCGTCGTGGTCCCTTTTCCTTTTAGCCCGATGGCCGTCCCCATCGTTGGTTACCTTTATGAGCTTGATGGCCGTCCCCGTCATGTTTCATTAATCCTCAGAAATTTTACAGTTTTATCGTGATGGCCGTCCCCATCATGATTTTATTTTCCCCAGCTAGTCGGCCGTCCCCGTCTTAGCTTTACCTTTTATCCCCAGCATGTCGGTCGTCCCCGTCATTGCTTTATTTTCATACACTCTCCCCAGCATGTCGGCCGTCCCCGTCATTGCTATTTACCCAGCAGTCGTCCTCTGCTCGACGGTCGTCCTCCGTCGCCCATACTTTACAATATACTTTATTTTCCTTTGCAATCTATATCCCTTTTCTTCTTCATTCTGTGAGTGCAAATTTTGGACTGTCTTTGGTATTCAACCACAAGTTATCTTGTTTGCCTGTTAAGCCGTCGCTTACACCCTGCACAGCTAACTCATGTTTGAATAGGGGCAACTGTAAACACCCCAAATTTACCCTCACCCATTCACACCATGGCTTGTGATCATCCTCATATGCATAAGTACAATCATGTCATCTCACATCTCATCCACTGCATAGCTTTCAAGGCATCTGCACCTAGGGTTTGTGATCTGAGCAATCCCAAAGCATCTTGAGGCATTCCAAAGGCAACCAATCAGCTCAAAGGGGTCCATGTGTGTTCTTATATCATATTCCATCTCCTCAAAGTCAAAATTGTAGAGGAATCACAAGAACTAGGGTTTGAGTGGATGCAGGGCCAGGTTAGACTGCACAGTTGACTGAAAATTAGGGTTTTGGTTTCAGAGGCCATAACTCCAGTTTTTTTGGTCATTCTTGTTTCCATTGATCTCTATATGGTATAGGGAGTGTGCATATCAATTTTCATGAAGAAATTCCATGGGGAAGTCATCTGATCAAGAGTTGACTTTCTGGACAAGTCAGTGTAAAATCAGGGCATCTGAGGCCCCCAATGACCCAACCAATGGGTGATCTTCATCATTTTGAGTGTATATGATCTTTATTTGATCATGGAAGAAGGTTGAAGTTCATAGAAATCAAGAATTTAGGGTTTTTGCAAATGTTGACTTTTTGGGCATAGTTGACTTTTCAAGAATGCTTCATTTTAGGTCATTTTTCAAGCCTTGATTCTTGATCCAAAAAGGCTTCAAATGGAAAAACTTTGGTCATGAAAGTTGTAGATCTCATCTTTCCCTTTTCAAAAAGTACAAGAACATGATCAAACTCTTCTTGAATCAAAAGTTATGGCAATGCAAAGTTGACAAAAATCATTGATTTTCAAGGCATGCCCTAAGTGAGAATTTTGCAAAATCTTAAACCAATGCATTATGTGACTTCTAATTGGTATCAAACCAGCACATAAACATTCTCTAAGTCCTAAAAATCAGATTTGAACCAAGATCACATGTGTTTAGTTCATGTAACAAGGCATTTTTATCATGAAAATCCATAAAGTAACCAAGTTGCAAAACACTCATGACACTTCCCTCAACTTGCTGCCTTGGCCTTTGAACCTTGCTGGCTCTCTCACCACACCATGCTGCGCCAGCCCTGCCCTTTGTACTTGGCTAGAAGTTGCCCATGCCCTATCTTACAAGAAGTTGACATATTTGCAAAAGTGGCTACACCTATCCATAAAGCACAAGTCACATCCTCTGACCAATGAGAGAGGTTTTTGTGGACAATTTGCAAGCCATTTCATGTACAAGGCAAGGCTGAAACATCCTCATTCAACACATACACAAGAACACTCCATTTTGCTTTTGCCTTCGAAACTCTCTGCCCAGCTCACATACATCCAAACCATCTTTACCAATCATCTCACCATGTCTCATTGAGCCCAAAGCAACCCAGAACCAAGCCTTAAACAAGCTACAACATCACTGCACCATTTCCACACCAGCTTGCAGTTTCATTCGAAACTCTCATCCTAGCTCACCAACAGTCAAACAAACCTTGCAAAGCTTCTCCATTCACCCTCAGGACCACAAACCATCATTCACTATGGCCTGAAACCTCCAGAAACTCCATTGCCATTTCTGACTGAGCTGAAGCAGGAGCTTTCGAAACTCACTATCCAGCCAGCTTAAACTCTCTTTGAGCATTCAAACATCTTCTGGGGACCAAGTGAAGTAGTTTGCACTGAAGGAAGTGGCCAGAAAGTCCTCAAGCTGAAAGCTTCGAATCTCAGGTAGCATGAAATTTATTTTTCCAGAAATTGTTTTTCTTGTTACAAACTTGTTCTATGTGATTCACTGATCATCCTGATGCTTTTAGTTTTTGAAATGGCTTTGATTTGAGTATTTAATTTGTTTCTGAAGCTTGCGTGCCCTAGTTTTTATTCCTTTCGATTCAGCTTGTTTAGGAAGAAGAAACGTGTTTTGAGAGAGGGGTTTGATTCGTGAGAGGTTGAGGAACATTTCCATGGTTTTAGATTTCATTTTAGTGACCTAGGGAAGGATTTGGAAGTTTTCAGGGGAGAAGGTCACCGGAGAAGACGACCGGAGCTCGTCTCCGGTGACCTGAAAGTCATTAATATGTGATTAGGGTTAGGGCTCCCAGTTTGAATTTCAGGCGTTGGATGAGTTGACTGAGTCTCTTCCCGCGCGCATCCAATGGCCCAGATCTTGTCATTAGTCTTAATTAGGTTAATTTATTTAATTAATTAAGATTAACCCAGTTTAAATGTGAACCACTGGATCTGGCGCGAAGTCAATGGTCTTCCCCCCAGATCAAATCCTGGCCTTTCTTTCTGTTTACTTTCATTTTAACCTATTTTTATTTTTTTCATTTATTTCATTTAACTTGCATAATTATTTTAAAATAGCAAAAATATCTTAAAAATTATGAAACTTTTTCTTCAAAGTTTTATTAATTTTTAAGACCCAAAAACATTTTTTATTTTATTTTTATCATTAAAAAATATTTTTAAATATTTAAAAGATTATTTTTAATTGATTAATGAGAATTAATTAATTAAAAATACTTTTAGGTATTTAAAAATTACAAAAAAATTCATGAAATGTTCTAAGACATTTAGAAACATTGTCCAACCTTCAAACCAAATTTCTTTTTTGATCTTGATGCATTTTAAGAGTTTTTCATTGAATTAAATCATTTTTTTATGCATTATTTTGATCATGGATTCAAAAATTCATTTCTGCCAATTGGTGAAGGTTGAGACATTGATTCTTCTTGCATTGTCTTTTGTTTTGCATGTAGTTCCTAGGATAAAAAGGCCATGAATTGTTCTTGCATTTTCAAATTGTTTGGCATTTCTTTTGTCTAAGAACCCTAAAAACCCTAATAACTTGTAAAATTCATATCTTGAGTTTGGTTGAGAGTTGAGAGTTCCCCTTTGGGCAGTGGTCTATTATAGGTTTAGGGTTTCTTTGGATGCCATTTTCCATTTTTATCTTAGGGTTTTGTTTCTGTTTTGGGTTTTTGTTTGATGTTTGATTCATGAACCCTAATTTGGGATTTCTCTTGCATCCTTCTTGCATTCTCTTGCATAACATGACTTGTCTTTGCATTTTGTGCATGCTTATGATTCATTTGACATCCTAAGACATATAGGAAACATGCTTGATCATTGCATTGCATATTTGCCATGTCATTTGTCTTGTATGCTTCATAACATTTCATGTTTGTTCATGCTCCTTAACTTGCATCATTTGCATTCATAATCTTGTATGAACATCCCCATGCCTTGTCTCATGCTTGTAGCATCTCATAACATCATAATCATCATCAACATGCTTCTGGTTTTTCTAAGCATCATACCATTTCATCTCATCTTGCATTGCATTGCATTTCTTTCTAACATTTCAGGTGGTAAGTAACTTGGGAAGTGAATTTGCCTTCACTTCTCATAACCTTTCTTTTCATCTCTCTTGCATCCATTGCTGCATTTCTATTTGTGTTTGAGATTGAGCTTGCTCATTCTTCTTCTTCCCACTTTCTTTCTTCAAGTGACTTGACTTCTTGAATGAAGCAAGTCACTTTGCTTCTCTTGATCTTATTCATCTGCTTCCTGGTGGCTCCTTTGAAGATTGTTCCTGAAAACCTCACAAACCTTAGGATCAACCATGCATGACAATGAATTAGGGTTTTGATTAGTATCCCCTCATAGTTTTACCTTTATGTCTCTCTTTGAGTCTTCTCTTCTCACCTCATAATCAGGGACTAAACCCTAAAGGCTTTAAGACTTTGTGATTAAGCTTATGCCTGCATCCTTCTCTTAGGATGGAGTGTATAACTTTAATCTTAAGTCTTGAACCCTTAAGGTGTTTAAATCTCTTAATCAATCCACTTAATAATCATCAAGACATCACACTTGTAACTTGGGCCTTGCATTAGGGTTCTAATTCTTCCTTAAGTGGTTAAGAAGGACTAACCCTAGTGTTAATGGACAAGTCCCCCTCAAGTTGTCTTACAAATCATAAAAATCACTTCATCATCATACCATCAAATAAAATCCACTTAATAAAGGCTTGTTTTGTCATGGGTTTAATCCCTAATCGTGGATTAAGTTGAGGAGCTTTCCTCAACTTAAACATTCTCATCTATCATCCTTCTTTTAGGATGGTGTAATGGGTCTGTTTAATCCATGATTATGGCTTAACCTCATTACTCAACACTAAACAAAAATCCCAAAAACATCCAAACAATCACAAATAGGTTAATGATCTTAATCCTATACCAAAGGTGATTAAGTGTGAGAATCTGACTTCACACTTAAGGTATTCTCATTACCCCTAATCAGAGGGAAGATGTGATGAGTTTACTAACACATTGGTTTAGGCTTAAGCTCATTATCTTATGACAAACTTTCAAAAGCAATAAAAGACTGAAAACTCAAAAACAAACAATAATCGTCTCCTCCGGGATTCTTTTCTCATCACCTTCACTCACAAACGAGAACTTGCTTCTTCCGTCTAATGCAAGACAGTAAGCACCTGAGCCAGACAGGTCATACACTTGAGCATTGACAAGCAAGCAGTTCACAAGTCAATTCACCTTTCAGTCTCTTTGGGTCGAACTACGGTGTTCTGACTTCCTCATTGCACGAGAGGATACGTAGGCATAACTTAACAGTTATCGAACAAAAGTCTCTGTACATTCCCCCTCCTTCCAGCATTATTCTTTGAGCCTCATTATCATGAGCATCTTATTCTTGTCTTTACACTGACACATTCATACTTCACATCACTTATACACTTTACACTGACACCTGTACATATTGCTTTCCAGCTCTTTATACACAGATTGCACTGACACTACCCCTTTAAAACACAAATCTTTTAAGCGTGGATCCCGTCGAGTACGACGGACAATCTGGGTGCTAATACCTTCCCAGGTTGTAACCAACCCCCTTTCTCAGTTTCTCTGGTTCGCAACCGTCTTATCCATCTTTTCCTAGGTCTATGCAACATTACCTTTCCTCCGGGATAAAAATGCCTAGCTGGCGACTCTATTCATCTCCAGTGAGTTCACGGCTGTGTGTTCTCATTGTCCCTTTCGCCGACCGTTCGCGTCTGTACCTTCATATGAACCTGTTTCATTTGTCGGGAGCGACATCAACCTTGTTCACTTTTCCCCATGCTCGTATGAATCTCTGACGGTAACCTCGAAGATCGTTGTCGTAGTCAAACACAATGCCCTGAATCAACATGTCATGTGGGCCATCACTCCGAGCGTAACCAAACTGTCGTAAAGCTAGAGAGGGGTTGTAGGTGATGCCTCCTCTTATGCCTAGAAGTGGCACATTAGGAAACTCCCCACAACGGTCAATGATAGTGATATTCTCCATAGATCTGGAGCACCAGTGGATATCTGAATGAGAGAGTGACATAATTCTTTTGGACCACCTGAACCCTTGTTCATTCTTCATTACTGAGCGAGGAAGGTGAGAAATAAACCACCTAGAAAGCAAAGGGATGCAGCACATCAAAGTTCCTCTTGCCCTTGTAGTACGAGTATAAAGAGAATGCAGGATGTCTCCAAGTAAAGTAGGTACTGGATTGTGACTCAGGAATATGTTGATGACATGAACGTCTATGAACTGATCAGGATTGGGGAACAACACTAGGCCATAAATCAACAAGGCTAGGATCTCCTCAAAAGAATCATAGCTCATAGCTTTCAAGAACCCTTGAGCCTTCTCTATCAACACCTTAGCAAGAATACCTTTAACTCCGCTTCTCGTTTCTAGAACAATGTCTGACTTCTTCAGATGTAAAGCTGCAGCAATAGCCTCAGGTTTAGGCTCTCTTTCCAAGCCTGTGAAGGGTCTTTGATCAAGAACAGGTATACCCAGAAGTTTAGAGAACTCTTCCATTGTAGGAACCAGCTGATAGTCGGGGAATGTAAAGCAATGGTGCTTAGGGTCAAAGAACTGAAACAGAACACTCATCATGTCTTCATTGAATTCTGAAGTGACTAGATCCAATAAGTGACCATGTCTCTTGATGAACTGGGAATGATCAGACACTTGAGAAACCAACTCTTTAAGCTTAGCAGGTATCCCTACAAAGTTGATCCTGATAGTGTTTCTACGAGCAGAAGCCATGACCTGCAACAAAGAACAAAGATAAATCTTTTGGTCCTTGAAATGGTTAGTGAGAATGCTATGCTTATGATGCATGATGATGTCATGATGTTATGTTCAATCACAAACATGTGGCACACACAAACAAGTCACACAATAGCCCTAGGTTTAAAGGCTTGCATGAGGTTTAAAGGTAAGTACCCTGAAGGTGCGCAAAACACAAGGAAGGGGGGGGGTTGGAATTGGGTTTTCTTTAACAACTAAAAATAACTTCTAATGACACGTTAATTTATCCTGGTTCGTTTGAACTCAAACTACGTCCAGTCCACCCGCCAAGGTGATTTTGCCTCTACTGAGGTCTTAATCCACTTTTCAATAAATAGATACAATCACAATGACCTACTGTCAAAGTCTTCTTGAGTCTACTGACTACCTAGTCACTCAAGGAAAATCACTTTTATAATAAACAATAATGTAACTAGTATGCTTCTAATAAGCTTTTGATTGTTACAAAGTTTTGGCGCAGTGATACAATATATCAAAAAGTAATTCGTCAACTTCTTTTCTTTTGTATATATATGTATATCTTCAATCTTCAAAATCATTCCTTTATATACTGCTTGAATATTGTAGTCGTTGGAGACATCTTGAGCTAATTTAGGATATTAGTTAATACCATAAACTCCTTCCATAACAAGAGATACTTGTCTTCACCATTAATTAATATATTCTTTAATTAATGCCTTTATTATGAGAATCATCATCTTCTAGACATAAATCAGAGAGAGAATAAATTCTTGATACGCAACATTAAACTATGTCATTAAATGATGGATTCTTCAATAAGTGTATCTTCTATATACGGCTCAATGTATCTTCTAATAATGCACGTCTTCTTTAAATAACTTCCTCTTCTACACATATAATAAAGAGAGTCATTAGAACTTCTATTCTTGTATAATAATATTTGTTATCATCAAAACTCTTAGAGGTTTAGAACCATAATTGTTCTAACAATCTCCCCTTTTTTGATGATGACAAAACATTTATTTAGATATTGAGAATAGAGTTTAATAGGATTAGAAGAACTCCCTTTGATTAAATAAAATCAGATATTTCTATTAAAGATCTCTTCAGAAGTTCTATCCTTCAGAAGTTCCATTAGCCTTAGCTCCCCCTGAGTTGATTACTTGACCTGTTTCTATTTTAGAATCACAACTCAAATAGTTTTATTAGAATATACATGTTAGAGGCAAATCATGATAAACTGCTATAGATCAAGATCTTCTACGTTTCTCCCCCTTTTTGTCATAATCAAAAAGTATAGATGCAGAAGGAAAAAAAAACCAAGAAGCAAAACGAAACAAGTATTCATTATCCAGAAGTTCTAAGTATGATTCCAGAGGTTCTGATTCAATGTTGGAGACGACTGCTTTGAGGTATTCACAAAAGTTCTGATTAATGATTAATGTTTGTTATCCAGATGTTCTGATGAGCGATATCCTTCAGCCTTTTGGTCTCAACATTGAACCATTTTCTGAATGTAGCCCAAGGAAAATCAGAAGCTCTGAGCAAGCAACTTTCAGATCCTCTAACTTTCTGTAGAGGATAGTTGTCCAATGCATGTTCTGTCACTCTTCAGAATATGTACACTTGTTCTAATTCTGATAGGATTCCTTAGAGCCTTGTTGACACTTGTTGATGTAAAGATCTGCATGTTATTCCTTTGAACAGAAGTTCTCAGAATTAAACAGTTAGAGAATAATATCTTCTGAAAGAATAAAATAGAGGAGTAAGTTCAGAACTTCTAAGAGGTAAAGACATATAATTAAAGCATTTTCATTCTGGACATAACTTCATGCTAAGGTTGGTTAGAATGAAATTAAATCTATCTTCAGGAAGGGGTTTTGTAAAAATATCAGCCCATTGGTGATTTGTATCTACGAATTTTAACATTAAAATTCCCTTCTGAGTATAGTCCCTAATGAAATGATGTTTAATTTCTATGTGTTTAGCTCTAGAATGTAAAATTGGATTTTTAGATAAACAAATAGCAGAAGTATTGTCACAGAGGATGGGAATGTTACTCTCATAAATATTGAAATCCTCAAGCTGATTTTTCATCCAGAGCATCTGAGTACTGCATCCAGCTGCTGCAATGTATTCAGCTTCTGCAGTTGATAATGCTATGGTTGATTGTCTTTTGCTAGACCAAGAGATTAGATTGTCTCCCAGAAATTGACAACTTCCAGAAGTACTTTTTCTTTCTGTTCTGTCTCCAGCAAAATCAGCATCACAATATCCTACAAGTTTATACTCTTCTGATCTTCTGTAATACAGACCAAGATTAGTAGTACCTTTCAGATATCGAAAGATTCTCTTAACTGCTGTTAAGTGAGTTTCTCTAGGATCTGATTGGAATCTAGCACATAAACATACACTGTATAGAATATCTGGTCTAGAAGCAGTTAGATAGAGAAGAGATCCAATCATACCTCTGTAGAGCTTCTGATCTACTTTCTTACTTACCTCTTCTTTCTCCAGAATACATGTAGGATGCATAGGAGTTTTAGATATTGTGCTTTCTGATAGATCAAATTTCTTCAGAAGTTCTTTTACATATTTGCTTTGATGGATATACGTTCCTTCTGATGTTTGATTTATTTGAATTCCCAGAAAGAACTTTAGTTCTCCCATCATGCTCATTTCAAATTCTGCCTGCATAGATTTAGCAAATTCCTTTCCCAAGGCACTTTTAGTAGAACCAAAAATTATATCATCTACATAAATTTGACATATCAGAAGATCATTTTTAATGTTTTTACTGAAAAGAGTTGTATCCACTTTCCCTCTGATGAACTTATTTTCCAGAAGAAAAGTACTTAGTCTTTCATACCAAGCTCTGGGAGCTTGTTTTAAACCATATAATGATTTTTTGAGTTTGAAAACATGTTCTGGAAATTTTGTATTTTCAAAACCAGGGGGTTGGTGTACGTACACTTCTTCATCAATATAACCATTTAAAAATGCACTTTTGACATCCATTTGATATAGAATAATATTATGATTTACAGCAAATGATATTAGAAGTCTGATTGATTCTAACCTGGCGACTGGTGCATAGGTTTCTGTATAGTCAATTCCTTCTTGTTGACTATAACCTTGTGCAACCAGTCTTGCTTTGTTTCTGACAACTTCTCCTTGCTCATTTAGCTTGTTTCTGAATACCCACTTGGTGCCAATGATGTTGAATCCTCTGGGCCTAGGAACTAGATCCCACACATCATTTCTGGTGAATTGATTTAGTTCTTCTTGCATAGCCAGAATCCAATCATTTTCTGAGAGAGCTTCTTCTACGGAAGTTGATTCAATCAGAGAAACAAGTCCCATTAAGGTCTCTTCAGAGTTTTTGAATGAAGATCTTGTTCTGATTGGTTCATCTTTCATTCCCAAGATTTTATCTTCTGGGTGATTAATATTGCTTCTGGATAGTTTCTTCTGGATGGGTTCTTCAGATGTTGTTGGAGAAATTGTATTGTTTTGGTCTTTAGATGATTGATCTTTAGAAGTTCTATTTGTAGAGATTTCTACTTCTATATCAATAGTTCCAGAGCCAATTATTCTTCCTTTTTGATTGCCTCCAAAACCTACGTGGCCTCCATCTTTTAATTCAAGACTTTGGAACATATGCTTTCTTCCCGTCATGTGTCGTGAGCATCCAGAGTCCAGGTACCATGATTGGTGTTTCAGTTTTGTTGTTAAAGACATCTGCAACATACACAATTTTATCCTTGGGTACCCATATTCTTCTGGGTCCTTGTTTGTTAGTTTTTACAAACTTCTGATTCATTTTAGGTTTCAAATCAGAGCTTGTGGAACAAGATGACTCACTAGTGTATATAAGATCATGATTATGACCATAGGTGAAATGAGAATTTAGAGGAGTATTTGTATTTATGACAATGTCATCAATCTTTTTAAGCTTCAGAGTTTCTTTAGTTTTCTCATAGCCTATGCCTCTTCTATCATTTCTGCTAACTCCATAGATCATAGATGCAATTTTGCTTCTATCTATGCGTTTAGCTAGGAATTTTTGAAAACCATAATCATATTGTTTTATGATATTGTCAGAATTGATTAGATCTTCTAATTCAGATTCCTTCTGAGCTTTAAGTTTTTCAAAGGAGTTTTTACATTCAAAAATATTTTCTTTCAGCTCAGAGTTTTCTGTTTTTAGTTTTCTAACTTCTTCTAATTCAGATACCAGACTTTGTTTCATGTCTTTGTATTTGAATTGAAGCTTCTGATATTTTTCAAGAATTTCTGAGAGGCTAGCTTCTAATTGAGATCTGGAAAGTTTAGAAAATACCTCTTCTGAATCTGATTCTGATTCTGATTCTGATGAGTGATCATCTTCTGGTATGTTTGCCTTTAATGCAATATTAGCTTGTTCATCTTCAGAATCTGACTCTGCTTCAGATGATTCAGAATCATCCCATGTTGCCATGAGACTCTTTTTCTTTTCTCTGCTATATTTGTTTCTGGGTTTCTCTTTCTGAAGTTTTGGACATTCACTTTTGTAGTGTCCTGGTTATTTGCATTCGTAGCACACAACTTCTTTACTTCTGGATTTCTTGTGACCAGATGTTGATTCAGAATAATTGTTTGTTCTTCTGGTATTTCTGAACTTCTTCTGACGATGCTTCCAGAGTTGTTGAACTCTTCTGGATAGGAGAGATAATTCATCTTCTTCTGATGAGCATCCAGAACTTTCTTCTTCTTCTGCCTGTAAAGCTTTAGAAACAGATTTGTTAGATTTAAGAGCTACAAACTTACCTTTCTTCTGGGGTTCATCTTCTTCTAGTTCAATCTCATGACTTCTCAAGGAGCTGATCAGTTCTTCTAAGGAAATTTCATTCAGATTTTTTGATAGCTTTAGATCAGTGACCATGGGCCTCCAAGCTTTTGGTAAACTTCTGATGATTTTCTTCACATGATCTGCTATTGAGTAGCCTTTGTCTAGAACTTTTAGTCCAGCTACCAGGATTTGGAACCTTGAGAACATTTTTTCAATTGTCTCATCTTCTTCCATCTTGAAAGCTTCATACTTCTGGATGAGGGCTAGAGCTTTAGTCTCCTTGACTTGAGTGTTGCCTTCATGTGTCATCCTCAGAGAATCAAACATGTGTTTAGCTGAATCCCTGTTTGTGATCTTCTCATATTCTGTGTATGAAATAGCACTTAGAAGTATGGTTCTAGCTTTGTGATGATTTCTGAATTCCTTCTTCTGTTGAGCTGTCATATTTTTTCTTTCAATCTTCTGACCATCTACTCCAACAGGATGAATGTATCCATCTGTCACCATGTCCCAGAGATCTCCATCTAGAGCTAGAAAGAAACTCTCCAGAACATCCTTCCAGTAGTCAAAATTATCGCCATTGAACACTGGAGGTTTAGCGTTGATCTTGTCATTCTGATAGTCATTGTTGTTAATTCCAGCTTCTGCCATGTGATTAACTTCTGGATCTTTTACTGACACGGTTAAGTGTTTTTCTCAGAACCTAGCGCTCTGATACCAATTGAAGGTGCGCAAAACACAAGGAAGGGGGGGGGGGTTGGAATTGGGTTTTCTTTAACAACTAAAAATAACTTCTAATGACACGTTAATTTATCCTGGTTCATTTGAACTCAAACTACGTCCAGTCCACCCGCCAAGGTGATTTTGCCTCTACTGAGGTCTTAATCCACTTTTCAATAAATAGATACAATCACAATGACCTACTGTCAAAGTCTTCTTGAGTCTACTGACTACCTAGTCACTCAAGGAAAATCACTTTTATAATAAACAATAATGTAACTAGTATGCTTCTAATAAGCTTTTGATTGTTACAAAGTTTTGGCGCAGTGATACAATATATCAAAAAGTAATTCGTCAGCTTCTTTTCTTTTGTATATATATGTATATCTTCAATCTTCAAAATCATTCCTTTATATACTGCTTGAATATTGTAGCCGTTGGAGACATCTTGAGCTAATTTAGGATATTAGTTAATACCATAAACTCCTTCCATAACAAGAGATACTTGTCTTCACCATTAATTAATATATTCTTTAATTAATGCCTTTATTATGAGAATCATCATCTTCTAGACATAAATCAGAGAGAGAATAAATTCTTGATACGCAGCATTAAACTATGTCATTAAATGATGGATTCTTCAATAAGTGTATCTTCTATATACGGCTCAATGTATCTTCTAATAATGCACGTCTTCTTTAAATAACTTCCTCTTCTACACATATAATAAAGAGAGTCATTAGAACTTCTATTCTTGTATAATAATATTTGTTATCATCAAAACTCTTAGAGGTTTAGAACCATAATTGTTCTAACATACCCCCCCCCCTGAAGTTTAGATGGTTCATCCTGTCCTATAAAGTAACCAGGTTCTAAGGGATCTCAATATCATTGATCCTTCACAAGGGTGGTTGTTCAGTAGGAAACTTACTTGCCAACCAAAACCCTCCAAGTTTAAGATCTCAATGAGTGTAGTATCGAGTATCAACCAACTTCAGTCTTCACCAAAGCCGGTTATCTCACTACTTTTCTACAAGCCAAGATGAGTTAACTAGGGTTCTAAAAGTTAGTTAGTGCATTGACAACATATGGCAGCCTCATATTATCCTCAACTTGACTTAAGGAACATAAGCACCAACCAAGAAGTCACACTAACTATGGCCACCAGATCAACCATATCGGTATACGCCGTACAGTTTCCTTGGTCTATTGCCATTTACCTAAGGTACATTAGATCCGGGTTAGGATCTTTCACACATAAGAGCACCCCAACAGATAAGTATAAAACAAACAAGGCAAACCAAGTTAAAGTGATCTAATTCCTAAGGGTACCCCTCTTTTATTAAATCCCCAGCAGAGTCGCCAGTTCTGTAACACGGTGGGAGAACTGACTTTAGTTAAATGTTGCGGATAGCAAGAGTCGCCACCGACTTTTATTTTATCCAAAGGAAAGGCATAAAAGAACAGGAAAGACCTTTTAAAAGAGTTTTGGGTCCGGGGGGTAGGTTATGTAAAGGGAAGGTGTTAGCACCCTTTACATCCATGGTTATCCATGGGCTCTTAGTTACTTAGCTCACTTTAAAATGTTTTTGAAATGTGAAGTGTGTGAATAGATATTTTCTTAAGTGTTTTATAATGATCCATGTACGGATGCGTATAAAACCTTTGTTTTGAAAATTGTTTAAAATGTGTGAAGTGTTTGAAATTGTTTTGAAGAGTGAGCAAGTATCTAAGAGGAACCTACCCTAAGTTTAAGTCTTTTCTGTTCTTGAATCCTTTAAATGGTAAGACTATCCCTATTATTAAGGAATAGGTAGCCATTACCTTGGATGTAAGGGACAAGTGAAGGGACATTGTTATTTAGGCAACTGTAGGGTGTATAAGCAATTCGAAGGGACTTATCATCTTTATTTCGAAAGGGACAAGATCATTACGAAGGCAACATTCGAAAGGGACTTGATCTTTTATCTGTTAAGGGACTAGATGATGTGAAATTAGGGACTTTGCTTTATACACCCTACTTGACCTTTTTTTGTAATAGGCAACATGAGAGGTATCCTTAAGGAAGTGAGATGGCGATCAAAGACCGACTTACGTGTGTGAGTGTACAATTTTAAATATTTATCTTTTAAATTAGTGAGCTAAATTAATTTTAAACATACAAACATGTTACACTCCCTATTTACTAACCATGGCATAAAATAAATATTAAATACTATTATTACAATATTACATAAAGGAAGCAATTACAAAATAATAATAATTAACAAATTAAATAAATAAGCAAAATAATAATAATAATATAATTGGATTAGTAAAATAATAATAATAAATCATAATATATAAATGGGGTTAGTAATAATAAAAGAAATATCATATAAACATAATTAATAATATTAACATAATAATTAAAAAAATCAATTTTTTATAAACAATCATTATTTAAGACTAATAAGAAAATATAAGCAATTATACTAATTATCATAAAGTTTTAAGTTAAAAATTAAGTTAATTATAAACATATTATGAAAATAAAATTATAATTACAAAATTAAATTAGCAATTTTTAACTATTTCTAAACATATATTAAAAATTATTTATATACAAAAATTAAATTATAAACAATTTATGTCATATTATCATATTAACAAAATTAAATTAAGAATTTTAATTTTAAACATATTTATATACAAGATTTAAATTATAAACAAATTAAAAAATGTACATGAGTAAATAAAATAGGATTAAGTTTTAAATAGAAGAAAATTAGGGTTTGATTAAAAAACATTAAGATTTATTTATTAATTAAAATATAAACAAGAACTATGAAAATAAATAACTAAACTAATATTTACAATTAGGATTTATAGAAAATTAGGTTTTATAAAAATGTTTTAGGGTTAATCTTGGTTTATGAAAATATTTTAGGATTAAATTAGGGTTATAGTTTAATTAAAATTAACAATAATGATATTAAACAAACAAAAAGAAATAATAGAGAAAAAGGAAGAAAAACTTACCTGGGCTGGGAGTTGAACCCAGCCCCTTTGCTCTCACAAACTCCAGCCAACAAGATCAACAACTGGGCCAGCGCGCGCACAGATGCTAAGGAAAGGAGTTCATTTGGTTTTTGTTGCTTAATCCTGGAAAATCATAAAAAAAGAAAACAAAACAAAAGGCCTGGGGGGATCGAACCCAGGACCTTTGCACAGCACACAAACACACTTACCATTCCAGCCGGGAGGGCGCATCTGATCATATATACATCACAATACATAATATATTAAGTTTAACAATTGAAATAGAAAAATATGAAAAATTGCTGCAGCCAGTTTTCGAACCAGGGTCCTCAAACAATACACGCGCGTCTCTCACCACCAGGCCAATGCTGCACTTGTGAAACAAAACAGAAACAAATACAAAAAATATAATATCAAATATTTGAATTTCCAGACGGTGCCAAAAGGTCATCTTCTTCAAATTTCCTGCGAAATCAACTGTGCTTTTTCCTGCGAATTTACCTACGAACCTGGTTTCGTAGGATTTTCTAGCTTTGCTCAAAGATCATCAAACCTGTAAAATTTTAACAAAATAGGGATACCATTGTACTCCCCATAACCAGTCCAGTTCAATTATGTACTTATAATTCATTTATATTTGCTAAATTAGGAAGCCCTAATTTGGAACATAAAACCCTAACAATGGCGTTATCTTATGCCGACCATGAAGCTTTGATCTAAGCATCCAGAAACGTTCTACACATCATTATAAACATGATTGAACAAACAAAATACATTAAAACTCAGTGAATATATGGAATCGAAAAAAATAATTCAAGAGAAAAAAATGCTTCGGGTTATGGATATGAGCATGGTTCTGATGCATTTGAGGACTGGTATAGACTCAGTGATGTCTAGGGAACCTCTTGGTGTCCTTAAAATACCTTATAACCTCTTGCAATGTAAAATCTGAAACTTGATTTTTTTGATGAAATTTGAAACTTTGAAACTTGTCTTTGAGGCAGAAAATCCGTGTCTTTGCATTAGGGTTATGTTGTATACTTATAGTACAATGGATTAGGTCAAAAATAATGGATCATTGTGTGGAAAATTTGGATCAATGAGATTGAAAAAGATTCAAGCTTAAATTTCAAATATTCTTGAATAAGACCTTTCTATTTCAAGCCAATCACCATAATTTTTGTATCAATTTGATCCAAGCAATCTTTATGACTTTCTAGAAACACAATCTCATTTAAATATTTGATTTTTCTATTTGATTTTAATTTAAAATGATTTTAAATGAATAAAATCAAAATAAATAAAATAAAATAATAAAAAATCTGAATATTTGAGGGTTGGGTCGTGCATGAAGTGTTTGTATGGATTGGATCATCATATGGCAAGCCCATTTAGAAAAAATTGGTTTTAAACCTCCATTTTCTTCATAAACCAACCAAATATTTCCCAACTTTGCAAGGGCACAAATCCTTCAATTTTAATGCTATGAGGGTGTTCTTGGACATTTTGGAAAGCTTGAAGAGTCCTCTAACCAACCCCATTGGTTTCATGTCCATATCATTTACCATTCTCAAGTTATGCCCTTTTGAAGTTGTTGACTTTTTGTTGACTTTCAAAAGGACCTATAATGTCTTAGCTCATACCTTCCAAATGAAGCATTTTTGGGCTTGGCTTGTGAGACACAAAGTTGTAGAGAATTCAATTTCCTTCAAAATGAGCTTTGGATGGAAAATTGGTGATGAAGTATGTGAAAGTTATGGCTGGTCAAAGTTCAGTTGACTTTTCCTGAGGAAACCCTAATTTAGAAACCTTTGATTCTTGATGATCTGAAATCTCCTTGATGAATCATGATCAACCCTTGATCAAATGATGAATTTTACTTCATATACTTGATGTTGGCAAAAAATAATGAAGTTTGACTTTGGTTTGACCACAGTTGACCTCAGTTTGACTTTTTAACTGCTTTGACTGATTTTGACTTATCTGATCATCTGACTGAGCAAACATTTGAGAAAAGTCTTGAAACTTATCATGGGGATTCTTAGACACATATAAGATGTTATGAAGCTCACTTGAAGTCTTGGAAGTCCATTTAGCCTGATTAAAGTCAAAACCCTAGTTTTGGATGCACTGCTTAGGAGGATGCATTGTTTGAGAGAATTGTCAAACTTTCTGACTATTTGTGAACTTTGTGAACCTTGTGAACTTCATAAGATGTCTTGTGAACCTTGTGAACCTCATGGGAGGTCTTGTGAACCTTGTGACCCTTGTGAACCTTGTGGACCTCATAAAGTGTCTTGTAAACTTCATGAACCTCATGAAAGGTCTTGTGAACCTTGTGAACCTCATAAAGTGTCTTGTAAACTTAATGAACCTCATGAAAGGTCTTGTGAACCTTGTGAACCTTCTGAGCACACAAAGTCTTGTATTGTCATGCAGCCTGAAGCGTCTGGATATCTTCGTATAACAACTGCTGGCCAGGGAAAATAAATCCCGATTTGTTGCTGAAGAATATGAGGAACTCGTTCCCGTCTTGTTTGATAATATAGTATATATAACCTCCCGTCTTCGTTTGATAATAAGGTATACATAACCTCCCGTCTTCGTTTGATAATAAGGTATACATAACCTCCCGTCTTCGTTCATCGTACTCTTATTGGAAGAGTAAATTCCCGACTATCCGTATGAGGATAAAAGAGATGGATATAAATTCCAGGGGAGATGTGACTTGAAGTATTTATGAAGATGGATTTGTCCTACTGGGGATTTGTAACTGTCTTGTAGGGATGAACCGGTGAAGCTTCATTGGAATCCTGCCCTCGTTCGTCCTTAGTAAATACTATTACTGCATTTTCATGCATTTCTGGTAAACATCAATCATATTAAGCATCTATGCATTTCTGGTAAACATCAATCATATTCAAAAGCATACATACATTCAAACACAACCAATGGACGTTTCGCTTATGTAAATAGGGTAAAAGTAAATCTGGATTCAAAGATGGAATTTTATTTATATCAAAAAATGACTTATACATAGGTAGGTTTGTACAAGGAGACAGAAATCCTAGTAAGAGGAATTCGTCGTAAAATTTTTACAAAACAAAGAAAATCAACTATGTGGGAAGTAATCCTATTGAGTTCCAATTCTACTATTGCCATTATCTTCAAGTATCTCATCTTCTGCTGTTGAAACGAAAACGATTGGATTGAGCTTTATCTGTTCGAGCTTGAGTAAGTAGCACAAATGTTGGTAGTTTCATGGGTGATCCAAACGAGACATAGTCATACGCTTTAATCCCTAACTTTTGCCTGGATTGCCTTTTCAGGTTTTCAATCCACCGGGATACCGTTTTTTGCCCAAGCTGCCTTTTCAGGTTTTCGACTTGCCGGGTGTACATTTTTTATATTTATATCCCTAATTTTTGCCCGAACCTTTTTGGTTCGCCGGGATGCCCTTATTTTTGCCTAGGCCAGTCAACCTAGCGGGTCTTTTTTTTATGCGTAGTATTTTTTAACTATGTCTGCGTTTACAGGCTGTGGGAAATCTTCACCATCCATAGTAGTAAGTATCATGGCACCTCCTGAAAATACTGTCTTGACTACAAATGGTCCTTCATATGTAGGAGTCCACTTGCCCCTAGGATCACCCTGTGGTAATATGATACGCTTGATTACCAAGTCACCAGCCTGATATACCTTTGGCTTAACCTTCTTATTAAAAGCTTTGATCATTCGTTTTTGGTACATCTGGCCATGACAAACTGCTGCTAACCTCTTCTCATCAATCAAGTTTATCTGGTCAAGTCGGGTCTGAATCCACTCATCTTCATCCAAGCCTGCATCCTTCATGATTCTTAAGGAGGGTATCTGAACTTCAATGGGCAGAACTGCTTCCATTCCATATACTAAGGAGAATGGGGTTGCCCCTGTTGAAGTGCGTATTGTAGTACGATAACCATGAAGAGCAAATGGTAACATCTCATGCCAATCCTTGTAAGTAACAGTCATTTTCTGTATAATCTTCTTAATGTTCTTATTAGCAGCTTCAACTGCCCCATTCATCTTCGGACGATACGGAGAAGAGTTGTGATGCTTAATCTTGAATTGCGTACAGAGATCAGTAATCATAGTGTTGTTCAAATTAGAGCCATTGTCAGTAATAATCCTTTCAGGGATGCCATACCTACATATGAGATTATTCTTAATGAATCGAGCCACCACATTCTTGGTAACAGACGCAAATGAAGCTGCCTCTACCCACTTTGTAAAGTAATCAATAGCAACCAGGATGAAACGATGCCCATTAGAAGCAGTAGGCTTGATCTCACCAATCATATCAATGCCCCACATGGCAAAAGGCCAAGGAGCAGTCAACACATTCAATGGTGATGGAGGTATGTTTACTTTATCAGCATAAATTTGACATTTGTGACATGTTCTGGAGTGTTGATAGCAGTCAGCTTCCATGGTAGACCAATAGTATCCTGCTCTCAATATCTTCTTTGCCATGGTATGACCACTAGAATGAGTGCCAAAGATCCCATCATGCATGTCCTCCATAATCTCAGTTGCTTCCTTCTTATCCACACAACGAAGCATAGTTGAATCATGATTGCGCTTGTACAAAATCCCATTACTCAAAAAGAACTTAGCAGAGAACCTCCTCAGAAACTTCCTATCTTTGACAGATGCCCCTTCAGGGAACTCCTGAGCTTCAAGATACCTTTTCACCTCATAGAACCAAGGCTTCTCTTCTGCTTCTTCAGTGTCAATCTCATTGCAGTATGCAGGCTTTTCAAATCTATCAATAGTAATCTTGGGGGCCTCATCATCCCAGCTGATCTTAAACATGGATGCCATGGTGGCTAATGCATCTGCCAACTGATTCTCTCTTCGTGGAATATGTCCAAAGGTAATCTCTTTGAAATGTGGGATCAAAGACAACACATACTCTCTGTAAGGAATGAGATTATCATGCTTGGTATCCCAATCTCCTTTAATCTGACTTACTACCAGGGCTGAATCTCCATACACATCAAGGAACTGAATCTTCATATCAATAGCAGCTTTAATACCCAGGATACATGCCTCATACTCAGCCATGTTATTGGTACAAGAGAAACAAAGTCTGGCAGTAATCGGGGTATGACAACCTTCAGGGGAACTAATCATTATCAATGATGGAGTGAATAACCTTCAGATGGATGGACAGGATGAGCAGTTCACACTGTTAGACGAGGCTGAAGGACAAAGGGTTGAGATGAATCGTCGCTTTGAAGAGATGGCTGAATAAATTCGTTCTATCCAATCCCAGAACTCCTTGGGATTTGATATTACTGATTTGGGGCTGGTACCCGGGGTATGGATCCCTTACAAGTTTAAGGCTCCAATGTTTGATAAGTACAACGACACTGCATGCCCAAAAACCCATATTCAATCTTTTGTTGGAAGAATTGCTGCCCACACGGATGATGAGAAGCTATGGATGTATTATTTCCAAGATAGCCTTGTTGGGGCATCTTTGGAATGGTATATGAAGCTAAGCAGGGTTTCTGTCAGGAGTTGGAAAGATCTGGCGAAAGCATTTGTTAAGCAATATCAATATAATCTTGACATACTCCCAATCGCACGCAGTTGCAAAGCATGTCACAGAGTGCAAAAGAGAGTTTCAAAGAGTATGCTCAAAGGTGGCGCCAGCTTGCTGCCAGGGTACAACCTCCACTGCTAGAGAACGAAATGGCTGACATGTTCATGGGAACTTTACAAGGAGTGTTTATTGAGCGTTTAACGTCTTATTCGGCGAATAAATTCAATGATATTGTTATAGCTGGAGAGAGGGTTGAAACCCTATTGAATATGGGAAAGATCCAAGATAATGGAGCTGGAAGTTCTGCTGGAACGAGAAAGCCTTTTGTTGGCCCTCAGAGAAGAAGAGAGGGGGAGACTAATGCTGTCTATGGAAGAGGAAGGGGTCGTGGCTACAGGAACTCATATGACCAAGTGGAAGCTGTCACTATTCCTACCAATCCTGCTCCTCAACCACAACAACAACGCAACGATTATCAATAGAGGCCTTACCAAAAACGTCAACCTCTCCCTGCTAATCGTGTTTTCGAAGTTATTCCCATGACATATACAACATTGCTAGAGAGGTTGATAGACTTGAATATGATACAACTGAGGACGTTGGCTCCACCGCCACCAGGAGATCTTCCACCAGGGTAAGATGTCAATGTAAGATGTGCTTTTCATTCAGGAGCTCCAGGACACTCAACATAGAAATGAAGGGCGTTGCACAACAAAGTTCAGGATCTGATAGATTCAAAGGCCATCAACTTTGCGCCACCCCCAAATGTTAATTCTAATCCTATCCCTAATCATGGAGGGGCCAGGATTAATGTTGTTGAAGGTGGAGAACACTTGAATTTGATCATGGATATAAATGAGGTGCAAACTCCTCTCTTGTTTGTGAAGGAAAGGTTATTAAGAGGATATGAGTTTCCCAAATGTGACTTTGATTGTGAAGAATGTGATATGTCTGTGAATGGTTGTGAAAAGTTGAAGGCGGGGTTGCAGAATTTGATAAATGAAGAGACATTGTAGTTTGACAAAGTTAACAAACAAAGTGATTGTGTTTCTACTGTGACTATCTTCTATAATCCAGCTGATGTGCCAGCCCCGGTCCGGAGAGAGCCTGTTACAATCTATGTGCCACAGGAGGTCAGTCCTGTTACAATTACTATGCCTGGTCCTGTACCTTATAATGATGACAAAGTTGTGCCATGGCATTACGGGTCAGATGTGTATGTACAAGGACAAAAGGTGGAGGATAAGCCTGTGACTGTAAATCCTGATGTTTCTAGTGTTGGGGGCTTAGGTGGTTTCACTAGAAGTGGGCGATTGTTTGCTCCACAGACTCTCTGAAACAACGATGAAGCTGAAGTTGCTGCCAGAGCTAAGGGCAAGCAAATAGCTAATGAGGAAGTGATAACCCCGAATGCTGATCAGAATATATTTGAAAAGGAAGTCGAGGAGTTTATGAGGATAATAAAGAAGAGTGACTATAAGATAATGAAGCAACTGAACCAAACGCCATCCAAGATTTGCATATTATCACTGCTGATGTGCTTGTAAGCACATAAAGAAGCTTTGTTGAAGGTGTTGTAGTCTGCTTACGTGCCTCAGGAGATTACCGTTAACCAGTTGGAAGCTATATTGGCCGACGTAAACGCTAGCCATGGGCTAGGGTTTACTAACAAAGATCTTACAACTGAAGGAAGGAACCATAACAAAGCTTTGCACATCACCATGTAGTGCAACGATGCTGTTCTGTCACATATTTTGGTTGACACAGGTTTTTCCCTAAACGTGCTGCCAAAGAAGGCTCTGATGAAGTTAGAGGTTAATGGTCTTATTCTCCGGCCTAGTGACTTAGTGGTAAAGGCTTTTGATGGCTCTAGAAGGTCTGTTTTCGGGGAGGTAGAGTTACCAGTGAAGATTGGATCCCAGATGTTTAAGTGTATCTTCTATGTGATGGACATTCAGCCGACTTACAACTGTTTGTTGGGACGTCCCTGGATTCATGTTGAGCTGTAACATCTGCTCTTCACCAGAAACTAAATATATGTGGTGGACGGACAGGTGGTGACTGTTTGTGGTGAGGAGGATATTTTTGTCAGTCACCTGTCTATATTTAAGTATGTTGAGATGAACGGAGAAATCCATGAAACCCTGTGCCAGGCGTTTGAAGCAGTAAATGTTAGTTCAGTATCTCCCACTTCTATGTTTCAGAGCAATGAGAAAGAATGTACTTCTATCTCTTCTTATAAGCAGGCTAAGGAAGTGGTACATTCAGGGCAGGCCCAAGGCTGAGGCAGGTTGCTAGAGGTTGAGAATAAGAATGATAAGTTTGGCATTGGATATCAACCAGGGCAGGCTGGATGGTCTCAGAATAGCAAGGCAATAAGCTTCAAGAGTGCTGGGATGATTGACCCCAATCATGTGTATGCCATGGACGAGGATGCTGATTAAGTTCACCATACCACTATTATGTATATTATCATTATTATTATACTAACGTTTTAATTTCCTTCTTGCACCTTTATCTCCTTTAATTTTATTATGCTTTATATTGCTTTATCATTCATTATCATGCTTATATTCTTGCTATTATATTGTTATGTTGATTTTTCTTTTGTCCACTTGGACACAAAAATATATTAATAAAGGATTGAACCTCTAAAAAACTTGTGATCTTGATCTTGGACTATTGGTTACTATCTTTTGCATTAGAATTGGAGTTTCAGACTTATATTCTAGGACACCTTCCCTTTACTTCGATCTTCACGGAGTTGGTATTTTTGCCTTTATTTGGCCATTTGCTAGCTTATAATGATGGAACTCTTGTGCTCATAATTGGAAGCATCATCAAGTTTGGTTAGATCTTTCCTCCTTTATCTCTTTTATTTTTTTAGGATAGCCTCTTCATCTCCTCCCTTTCTTCAATTTTCAAAATTTCCTTCTTTTTCAAAGGATTCTTATTATTTTTTTAAAAACATCACCTCTTTAATAAATAAAACCTTGATTTTTGTCAATTGGAATTTACTACTATTTTTCTTTTAATTTTTTTAATGAACTTAATCATCTTGATTTTAATTCCAAAATAAAAAGAATCAAACTCATTCAAGTTGTTTTGTGTCTTTGTGCACCCCTTTTTTATTTTCTTTACAAGTGTAGATTATGAGTCATTATTCTTTAGTCGGGTGCAAGTCTCTCAATCTTCATGGTTGTAGTTTGATGTAATTGAGTCTCTTGTTATTTGTGGGGGTTTAGTGGCATACTCGTCAATTTTATCCGAGTTGGCGCCCTCCCCATAATTATGTATGAGTCCACGCCCTCATTCTCATGGAAGATTTGTTAGGATATCCACTTGAAAAATGACAAATTCTCTTCACTTAATAAAATCAATCATAACCAACCCTTTTCACTATTTATACCACGAACTACTGAGTTTTGATCTCGCATTGCACATTGTGGGTACGTAGGCATGCAGTGGTAAACCTCTCCAAACACAAAAAACATTAAAAATTAATTCTTCTCTCATCCCTCCACTCTCATTTTACAAAAAAAAAAAAAAAATCAAACCAAAAGCAATAAATTTTTCAAAGGGTTCCCGTGGAGTACCATGGATATTTTGGGTGCGTAAAACTTTCCCATTTTTTAACCTATCCCCTTACCCAATTCTTAGTTTGTTTCTTTAACTTTTTGCTTTTAGACTCATTAGGATTTATTCGCACTTTTTTTCTTTTTCCTCTTGGAACAAAATAAAAGCGTGATGGTGACTCTGTTTACTTTGAATTAAGTTAACTAATAGCTTACACTCATGTTTTTACCGCTACACCACCAATTCAGTGTAAAAGGATATGACTTCAACTTCTAGTTCACTCTGCTCAGTGTGCACACGACCATCTTTATCAATTGGAGCTTTAATAGTAATCTTGCTATTTTATGGTTGATGGAAGCATGAAAGAATTTGTTGTTATCATCTTCTAGCCTGATCCAGTTGATTTTGGCTCTCTGCTGCAATAATTGTTCTTCAAGATTGTTCAGCCTGATAACTTCACAAGTAAGATCCTTGGTTTTTCCAATTAGCTTATTATTTATCATATCAAGCATCAACATGTCTTAGACTTGTTTCAATTCTAATATGGCCTTATAAAATTTCTCTTTTACCCCACTAAAAGGCTTACTAAGCTTTCTTATTGTGCTTCTCAAAGTTTTTAACTTCTCCCACATAATAAACATAACATTCCCATTAGGGGATGCCCATTGGTTTCTAACAGCTTCCTGAAACCCATCAATATTAACAAATGCATTTTGGAACTTAAATCTCCCATTTTTAACAAGTATCATGTTCCCTTCATCTAAATCCAAAAGAGCATGATCTGAGACCCCTGCATCTATAATTTTAAGAATGGTCCCCATGTTGTTTTGTAGCCAATCCATGTTACCAAGAACTCTATCAATCCTAGAGTAAATAGTACCCCTCTCATGCTTATTGAAGCGGGTAAAAACGTCTTATTCACTCTCTTTCTCATGTAAACCGGTAGCATTCATCATAGTGGCGAGGTCTGAGTATTCATTCTCCACAACTTCCTTCCCACCAATCCTTTCCAAAGCACTACAAACATTGTTAAAATCACCCATGACAAACCACTCCCCATTCACAGGAAGGTCCTCAATGTCCTTCCACAATCTTTTCCTCTGCTTAAGTACATTGGAGCCATAGATAGCAGTGAACTAAATCTTCTTATTGTCAGAGGTATAGACCATGTCCAAGTGGAGCAGCTGATCAATACTTCTGATTTTATTCACAGTGATTTTGGTCTCATCCTATAGGACCCAAATCCTCCCATTATCATGACACTCATAGTTATACATGAACTTCCATTTAGAGCCCATCTTGTTCCTTATTACTTGGGTTTTCTCTTTTTTCACTCTAGTTTCAATAAGGACTACTAATGCAGGATTGAGGTTATTAATTCTAGCAACCACCTCTCTACTTTTTCCTACATTATTTATTCCTCTAACATTCCAAGAAATAATCATGGCACACCATCATGGACACTAGGGTCATCCCAAACTCATAGGGTTCCAAATTCATTATGACATACAACTTTTTCTCTACTAACAGTGACAATGTGTTTACCTTTGTTTCTCAATGTGGTAGGCACTTGAATCCAAGATGTACTGGCTAGATCAACATTCACTGAGGGAGTGAGTACATTTGTTGTCTCATGTGTTGTGGCTCCATTTTTTACTTACACTACCACTTTGGGAGTATTATCAGTTGTAGGCCCCTGTATTTTTTTAATCATTCTTTACCTTCTGCACCACTTCTTTGACTTCCACCACTTTGGGCCTCCATTGTTTGAAAGTTGTTTGCTGCCCTTGAGCACAATTATGCTTTTTTTTTACATTTATCACAGTACTTAGGTTTTCACTCATATTCCACTACTTGTGGTATCTTATTCCCTTCACAGTCCTGAATGAGAATAACATCCTTCAATTTCTGTGTAACTTCAATCTCCACAAGTATCCTGGCATATGAGACTCTCAGTTTGTTTGTAGTACATTCATCAGAAAATAAAGGATTACCAATCACACTTCCAATTTACCTAAGTTGTTGGCCCCCCACAAATGTAAAGGGAGTTTTGGGAGTTTCACCCAAGTTGGTAGCATTTGAAGCATATCTCTGTTGAAGTTAAAGTTTGGACTTCATTCCTTCAATACCATCAGAGCATTTTGGATAGTGAAGGGACCTCTCATAATCACCATATCTCTCTCACTAACTGATTGAAATTTGAGCAGAAAATAACTATCTTCATGGAAAAACATCTCAGGTAGCATTACAAAGTTCCAAAATTTGGTCATAAATTGCTTCACAACATTCATGCTCAAATCTCTCCCTACGGCATACATAATCAATGTTGATTCCCAAAATTTGACTTCAGATTCTGCATCAGGTTTCTCTATAATCACCTCCATTTGACCATCTACTAGATGAGGAGCAGAGTATTCGATTGTCATATCATTAGTTGCCATCCTATTCCCGCTTATGACATCCACCAAAAGTTTTTTCGACGGTTCAATCACCTTGGGGTTCTTACCACTTGTCTCACCAATGGATGCCTCTGTATCATCTTTGATGTCTTTCTCAGGCTAACTGCTTTGAACACTCCTTGAGGTACTTACACTCCTTGAGGTACTTACACTCTCCGTCCCTTTTCCCATTTTCAGAGTACGAACAAGGGGGCACCTTCTTCTTCCGTGGCCGCCCTCTTCTCCATACTCAACTCAAACCAAGAAGAAGCGTCTTTTTCCTAGATGAAAGTCCTTATTCCTAAGAATAGGAGTTTAAACTAAACATCCAAAAGAGATTCACCTTTCTTAGAAGAATTTGAATCTGGAAGGCTGTAGAATAACTCACCACAACTACCGCTGGCTGCCGTGAGAATGCTACCGGAAATCACACCTAAACCCTAGCAGAGCCCTCTCGAACCAAAAAATTGTTTCATATTACTAAATTTGTTAACAGAGAATTATGTTGTATATTTTATATTTTATATTTTCATAAAATATCATTTTGACAACAAAACAACGTCACCGGCCGATCCCCGTACGTCCGCACGGATATCACACTAGTACTTTTTTCAAGAGGAACCAATCCAAAACCTTAAATTAAATTAAGAAAACTTAAAATTAATTAAGCCATTATTTTATTACATTGCAACAAAATTTCCAATACAAAACCTTAAATTAAATTAAGAGAACTTAAAATTAATTAAGTCATTATTTTATTACATTGCAACATAATTTTAAAATACATGGTAAAAACCTTTTTTACATAATGATCGAACATATCTCTTCATACGTGAAGATCTAAAAGTGTTCATATGAGATTGTTCGAGCCTCCTTTAATTTATCTAAAGGTTCTATATTTTAAATCGACTTTGAATTTAAAAAAAAAAATGGTTTTTATGATTTATAAAAAATTACAAATATATTTACTTGCAAATAATTTGGGAAAATTAATTACTTACAAATATTTTTTGTTATTTGAGTTTTTCAATACATAAACTGTTATGAAAACTTAAAAAAATGAATAAAAAACATGCTAAGAAAATTATGATTTCTTTTATACCGTAATTCATACATGGAATTGGTGAAATAAAAATAAGAACAAGTAACAATTGTGAGATGATAGCCAACTCCAAATCTAGAGGGATGAAAAAGCTAGCATTGAGGCATTAGCCAACTCCATGAGTTGAAACACAAGCAGTGACATGGACATTGACAAACTTAGTATGATCATAGCTAATATTCCCACAACCAAGCTAGGTCTAGTGTTGATCAACATTCTTTGCAACAATCCAACTCCATCACATACATCCGAATCATAATTCTCTTTCCAATGAGAAGGAGGTTTGGACTTGTTTTCCAGCTTCTCGATCTCGCGGATTCGCATTCTAAGAATGATCATGTTTTCATCCACCATCTTGCCATCGTAATGTTGGCCAAATGAGTCTCTTTTTGAAGCTGAGATAAAACTCTTGTTTCGCCGTATTGAATTATATGAAGGAGGGGTTGATAATAAGGAAAGAGATGTTGTTTGCATTTTGTTGGAGTTGAAAAAGCTTGAAGGTTGCAATTTGTGTGATGGAAGGTATTGTGGAATATATATATATATATATATATATATATATATATATATATATATATATATATATATATATATATATATATATATATATATATATATATATATATATATATATAAGATTTTCATACATGATTGGTCATAGCACTATTCATAATCAAGAAAAATCCATTGCATAGACAATTTCAACATGCTCTAATCACTTGATGAAAAATAGTCCCTTTAATTAAATGAACCAAAGATGAAACTGCTAAAAAAATTCCACTATCACTGTTTATTATTACAGGTGGTGTTTTGGATGTTGAATAATGACATCGCAGATATCAGTGATTGTGGTCTTGTTCAATAGGAAACGACATCGCAGTAATTGAAGGTCATCCATTACAATGATATCACTCTACTGAGCACCTGTATGAGATAAGTTAATAAATAGATGAATGTCTATAAGAACAGCAGTAGTGCCCAGCTGATTACAAACCTTCAAGGATATGGTTGAAGCTGTTCCACAGAAAATAAATTTTACTTCACAAAATACAAGATATGAAAAGAATAAGCAGTAATATCACTTTTGTGATTATGTTTTGTCATATAACTCAATCAAAGCTTTTAAGACAACAAATTGGTTCATGGAAAAGAATGAAAACCTTTACAAGTCCTAATGCAATACAGCCAGATTCAGCTATTTGATAAGTATAAAGACAATAAAGAAAAAATCAGACCTGCATCCATGCCCGTCTAAGAAGCAACCAGAATTGCTTCCACCATCCTCCTTTCCTTTTTGCTATAGTCCTCTTGCTGATTCTCTTTCTACTTTTTGAAAGGTTGTCTAAACTAACTAGAGTTGCATATATTATTGTTGGTAGTTTTTGTGAGAGAGACTCAACAAGCCCATTGATCCTTTTTTTAGAAGAATGGACACTGTCAGAAGAACTGTAGTATACGGATATAAGATCGGCCAAAAATTCTACAGGATTTACATGATCTGGGCAGTGGTACCTGTTTCATCAACAATTATCAACCAGCTGTTCAGAATTAACAGTCAAGTCAAATACAAAGTGTATGTTAAACAAAATTACCATTTCAATCTATTATTCGTTACTTCTTTTACTTCTATTAAGATATTAACAATAAATTAACAGCATGAGGTAAACCAAAAAATATATATTTTATGGGATAATTTTTCCAACTGGAGATAAAAGATTTAGAATTTTAAAATTTTAGGGGTAATCTAAAATTTATTTTTTAAAGAGAGTAAATCAAAACACGTCTATATTGCAGATGTAAATGACTATTAACCATTTTTTAAAATGTTAATTTTATTTTTGTTTATTTAAAAAATAAATTATCTGTTCGTGTCAGATTTCTGAAGAATACACTCTAGTAAAATCGCATCGAAACACTTTCTAAATGTCATCCAATACATAATTTTTATACATCGGAAGACTTAGGTCAAGACTTCCGATTTGCTTTTTGTAAATATATATTCATTGTGCGGGAAAGGTGTTTGTTAACCACAAACAATCTAAATCCTCGTGCATGAAAATGATTTCGGAATGGCCTTAACTTTATGAAACTCTTGCATCTTTGTTTCTAAGTCACTTTTAGGTTATGTTTGGTAAAATTAGCTCATAACTAATAAACTAACCGATAGTTAGTAGCTGATGACTGGTAACTGATAGCTTATAACTTATGATAGATAACTTAAGTTTATAGTTAATAAGTTAATTTGAGTGTTCAGTAAATTAGCAGTTACAATAGCTGGTAAATACAAAATGACATAAAAGAATATTTTTAATTAAAAAATTAGTGGTCCTATTTATTAAATTAATTTTTATTCAACAAAAATAAACGTGTTATCAATCAAATGTAAATTTTAAATATAACACAAAAATATATTAAACACTTATATATAAATTTTATAAAGAAATTTAAATATCTAAAATAACAATATTTCAATTTGATCTTATATTTCAATAAAGTGCATATTTTTATATCTCTTCCCCCCCCCCCCCCCCCTCAAAATCCATGATATGCCTACTAATAAATAAATACATTAAATCATTCATTATCATGTTTATAAAAAAAATACATTAATAATAAAAACTCAAGTAATAAATAATTAAAATAATAGTTTAAAAGTAATAAAAACAATTCATTGTAATGAATCAAAATATTTCATTAATAACAAAATGGAAGATAGATTGCATCATGAATTTGTTCTGTAAAAATAATGACTAACATTTTTATTCCCTCTACTAAAACGCAATTATTTTAATTTAAATTATATTAATATAAAGGATAAAAATGAGCTTTTGATAAAATAATAAGGATATAAATTGAAGAAAAAATCATAAGCTAAAAGTTGTAAATTCTAAAGTTACTTCAAATAACTTTTGGAAAAAAAACTAAAAGCTAATAAAAAACTACAAACTAAAAACTAAAAGACAATTATCCAACAAAGCTTTTTCATTGATATGAGTTGAAAAACTAAAAACTATTTTTTATGTCTTATCAAAGAGACTCTTAAACATTTTCAATTTTCCCCTTTTCAATCCTTCAATTTTGGTTCAAACATTTTCAATTTTTCCCTTTTCAATTTCCCATTCTAACCTCTTAAACACTAGCATATCAAGAATTTAGAATCCACCATATCCTAGTTCACCCCCTTAAAACCAAAAGGCTTCCTTTAGGTCACAATTTCATCAATGGCAACATTGTTTTTATCAGAATGTGGGTTAAGGTCATTTCCTGTATTGTACATTCAACCAAGAACAAGTACAATTTTATTTCATAAATCTCTAAAGTTTGGATTTTTAAACAAAACAAACAAAAGGGTATCTTTAGATCTTAGGTTTAAGGCTAGAAAGTGGAAGTTGAAAGTGACTGTTCCTTCAAGAGTTAGTACTGATGAAGAAGAAACAGATGGTACTGAGAAGGAGTTACCACAATTTGACCCTGGTGTGCCACCTCCTTTTACATTAGAAAATAAGAAATCTTGGCCTTAGTGTTTGGTAGTATAAACTAGACATCATGATAAATGTGTTCCGGTACACATAATAATCAAACCGAAATACTTGCAAACCGTGTTCTGATTAAGTCATGTTTACGTCTACGATAAAAAAAAATTAAAAAATAAATAAGGACAAAATTGATATATATTTTTTTAAAATATCGATGTATCAATATAACTGTAGGGATATCAAGAATTTAGAATCCACCATATCCTAGTTCACCCCCTTAAAACCAAAAGGCTTCCTTTAGGTCACAATTTCATCAATGGCAACATTGTTTTTATCAGAATGTGGGTTAAGGTCATTTCCTGTATTGTACATTCAACCAAGAACAAGTACAATTTTATTTCATAAATCTCTAAAGTTTGGATTTTTAAACAAAACAAACAAAAGGGTATCTTTAGATCTTAGGTTTAAGGCTAGAAAGTGGAAGTTGAAAGTGACTGTTCCTTCAAGAGTTAGTACTGATGAAGAAGAAACAGATGGTACTGAGAAGGAGTTACCACAATTTGACCCTGGTGTGCCACCTCCTTTTACATTAGAAAATAAGAAATCTTGGCCTTAGTGTTTGGTAGTATAAACTAGACATCATGATAAATGTGTTCCGGTACACATAATAATCAAACCGAAATACTTGCAAACCGTGTTCTGATTAAGTCATGTTTACGTCTACGATAAAAAAAAATTAAAAAATAAATAAGGACAAAATTGATATATATTTTTTTAAAATATCGATGTATCAATATAACTGTAGGGATATCAAGAATTTAGAATCCACCATATCCTAGTTCACCCCCTTAAAACCAAAAGGCTTCCTTTAGGTCACAATTTCATCAATGGCAACATTGTTTTTATCAGAATGTGGGTTAAGGTCATTTCCTGTATTGTACATTCAACCAAGAACAAGTACAATTTTATTTCATAAATCTCTAAAGTTTGGATTTTTAAACAAAACAAACAAAAGGGTATCTTTAGATCTTAGGTTTAAGGCTAGAAAGTGGAAGTTGAAAGTGACTGTTCCTTCAAGAGTTAGTACTGATGAAGAAGAAACAGATGGTACTGAGAAGGAGTTACCACAATTTGACCCTGGTGTGCCACCTCCTTTTACATTAGAAAATAAGAAATCTTGGCCTTAGTGTTTGGTAGTATAAACTAGACATCATGATAAATGTGTTCCGGTACACATAATAATCAAACCGAAATACTTGCAAACCGTGTTCTGATTAAGTCATGTTTACGTCTACGATAAAAAAAAATTAAAAAATAAATAAGGACAAAATTGATATATATTTTTTTAAAATATCGATGTATCAATATAACTGTAGGGATATAAAGTAAAATTTTCCATCATGAACTATCTTTTTGAATGAACTCTTAAACTACTTATCTATTGTGATCTAAGTAGAAAAAACTACATGATATTATATGTGTTTGGATTTATGTTAAAAATAAATAAATCATAAAATGTAAAAATAATAAAGTAGTTGTTATTTGGAGCTTTTAATTGATGGGATTTTTTAATATAATTTTAATTAAAATAATAGGCACCCAAACACATACTAAAACTAAAGAGTGTATTAAATTGAATTTAAAAACAAAAATTGTTTATAATAAAATATATCTTTTTGAGCCCATGGTGACTGGAAGAGTAATATTGAATTCAGGATCTCCTTTTTCTTTATTGTGATTACGATCATATAAAATACATCTTGTTTATTTTGGAATTTTCGTGGTGCTAGTAATTTCGCTTTTTACCGTGTTTGTAAATCTTACACTCAAGTAAAGAAGCTGAAATTTATCGGTATTATGGAAACGATGTTTGATCCTAACAAGCCCAAGCGTATATTCACCGGGTTGGGATATTCTTATTTTGTGTGCTCTCAAGCAAGAGGATTTGCAGAAGGCACTGCTTTGGATTGGAAAGTTAAACAAATTAATGCAGGTCTCTATCATAAATTGTCATTTCCAGTATATTCATGCTCAGATCACTATGAAGGATAGCAAAATCTGGTATCTCACAACTGTTTATGCAAGCCCTTTAGAGGCTAGGAAGAAAGAGTTGTGGATGACTTTGTCAAACATTGCAACAAACATGGAGACGGGTTGGATTGTGAGCGGAGATTTCAACGATTTTCTCCAAGGGGGGATCCCGACTTCCTGCGATTATATGTTTCAAGAAAATGTGAGTGTCCCTTTAAGGCCCGTGATTAAATGTTTGCAAAAAAAACTGGATATTTAATGTTATATGTGGTTTGCATAACCATGATTTGTATGAAAAGTTAGCCGACCATCCAATGTGTGTCAGCTCATGCTGGAAGAGAAGGAATGTGTTGCTTACACGACATTGAATTTGGTTCAACCAAAAAATATACTAGCAACTTTGAAATAGAAAAGACTGGAAAATATCTCAAATATCAAACATGTGTACAATATTCGGTACCAAACTAACAAGGCACTTATAGGGGGATAAAACTGAAATGCAACAACTCTTGAAATTGTTGGATAATAACAATTATGTGTCTAGGTACCAAACATGCAAGGATGAAGTTACTGTTAGAGATATATTTTGAACTCATCCGGATTCCATCAAGTTGTTTAACATGTTTCCTACCGTGTTCATACTTGATTCAACATACAAGACCAAAAAGTATAGACTTTCATTATTGGAAATGGTTGGGGTTACCTCTATTGAGAAGACATATTCTATCAGGTTTGCATTTCTAGAGAGCGAAAAAAGAGGAGAACGTTACTTGGCCTTAGAAGTGTGTCGGGTAATGTTGAAGGACCAAGAAGAGATGCCTAAAGTGATTGTTACCGACCGTGATACTCCTTTGATGAATTCGGTTGCAAATGTATTTTCCACTTCTTACGTCTTACTTTGTTGGTATCACTGTTGCACCCCAAAATTTGCCCTCACAAGACAAGACTTTATGTACTAAGAGGTTCACAAGGTTCACCAAACATCTTATGAGGTTCACAAGGTTCACCAGACATCTTATGAGGTTCACAAGGTTCACAAGACATCTTATGAGGTTCACAAGGTTCACAAGACCTCTCATGAGGTTCACAAGGTTCACAAGACCTCTCATGAGGTTCACAAGGTTCACAAGACCTCTCATGAGGTTCATGAGGTTCACAAGGTTCGCAAGACATCTTATGAGGTTCACAAGGTTCACAAAGTTCACAATTAGTCAGAAGATTTGACAATTCCCTCAGACAATGCATCCTCCTAAGCAGTGCATCCAAAACTAGGGTTTTGACTTTAATCAGGCTAAATGGACTTCCAAGAATTCAAGTGAGCTTCATAACATCTTATATGTGTTTAAGAACCCCCATTACAAGTTTCAAGACTTTCCCAAAAGATTTGCTCAGTCAGATGATCAGATAGGTTAAAATCAGTCAAAGCAGTTAAAATGTCAAACTGAGGTCAACTGTGGTCAAACCAAAGTCAAACTTCATGATTTTTTGCCAACATCAAGTATATGAATTAAAATTCATCATTTGATCAAGGGTTGATCATGATTCATCAAGGAGATTTCAGATCATCAAGAATCAGGAGTTTCTAAATTAGGGTTTCCTCAGGAAAAGTCAACTGAACTTTGACCAGCCATAACTTTCACATGCTTCATCAAATTTTTCCCATCCAAAGCTAATTTTGAAGGAAATTGAATTATCTACAACTTTGTGTCTCACAAGCCAAGCCCAAAAATGCTTCATTTGGAAGGTATGAGCTAAGACATTATAGGTCCTTTTAAAAGTCAACAACTTCAAAAGAGCATAACTTGAGAATGGTAAAAGATATGGACATGAAACCAATGGGGTTGGTTAGAGGACTCTTTAAGCTTTCCAAAATGTCCAAGAACACCCTCATAGCATTAAAATTTAAGGATTTGTGCCCTTGCAAAGTTGGGAAATTTTTGAGTGGTTTATGAAGTAAATGGGGTCTTAAAACCATAATTCTTCAAATGGGCTGAACTTTTTGTGACCCAATATGTTCCATGACATCATGCACGAAATTTATTTAATATTTTCATAATTTTATTAATTTTATTTTATTTATTATGATTTTTTATATTAAAAATCATTTTATATTCAAATAAAATATAAAATATGAAGATTTAAAAAATATTTTGATTCTAGAAGGTCATGAAAGTTAATTGGATCAGATTGATATGAAAATTATGGTGATTGTCTTAAAATAGCAAGGTTGTATTCAAGAATATTTGAATTTTAAAGCATGATCTTTTTCAATCTCCTTGATCCAAAAAGTCCAAAGAATAGTCACATGTTTTGACCTAATTTCATCAAGTGGTATATATACAACATGAACCCAAGCATTGGACACGAATTGGCTGCCTCAAGAGTAAGTTTCAAGTTCTCAAAATTTCATCAAAAATTCCAAATTCGGATCCTTCATCACAAAGCTTTTCAAGGTATTCTAAGGACACTACAAGCTTCCTCAAGCATCCCTGAATCGAAACCATTCCTCACATGTCTCTGAATCACACTCATATGCCATAACCGAATCAATTTTCTCTTGATTTTTCAAATTTTCGATTCATTAAATTCATGCAATATTATTGTGTTTTGACTTTGAAATATTGTTTGTGATAGTATGTAGATCGTTTCTGGATAAAAAACTTGCAGGTTCATGGACAAATGCGTGAGAAGCCATTGTTAGGGTTTGAACCTTTGAATTAGGGTTTCATCATCTACTTAATTTAAATGAATTATAAGACCATGACAAGAATGTATGAACTATAAATGATTGATCTGGGTTGTTAATTGTTAAGATTGGTACGATTTTCATGGTGTTTCAAAATCTAGGTTTTCTGTGAAATTCATGTGCAGGTAAATTCGCAGGAAATTCTGTGGATAATTTCGCAGCTAAATTCGCAAGTCTCAAGGAAGAAGATGGAGTCTTGGCGCGCAACTGAGATTTGAATTTTTGTTTTAATATTTTATGAAATCATTTGCATTTTATTTCACAGATGGATTGGTAGCTCAGTTGGTTGAGGCGCATGTGTGATGGATGAGGAGTCCTGGGTTCGAATCGTCCCCAACCCCTTTTGTTTTTTGGTAATTTTCAATATATTTGCAAGATAAGGCACAAAACGAATGCAACCTGTATCACCAACACAAGCGCAGGCTTGTCCCAGTGGTTGGCGTGCTAGTCTTGGGGGAATGAAGCCTAGGGCCTGGGTTCGAATCCCAGCCTCAGGTATGTTTTCTTTTCTTTTATTTTGTTCTATATTTTATAATTAAACTTAAATAATTTCCTTAAAAATGTTAAAATAAATATATGTATTATTTGTTATATCTAAAATTCATTTTTTTTCTAATCAAAACTTTATTTCAAAAATTTAATTGTTTATATATTATATGTTTATTTTGTAAATTAATTACTTAACCCTAATATTTTCTAAAACCCTAAAAATATTTTATATAAAACCTAATATTCTCATAAATCCTAATTTATTTTGATTAACCTTAATATTTTTTATAAAAACCTAATTATATTATAGTTTTTAATTTATTTATTTGTAAATTTTAATGATGTACATTATTTTATAATTTGTTTATAATTATTATTGAATATAGTTTTCACATGTAAATAATTTAATTAAATAGTAAACCCTAGATTATTTTTAAAACAATTAAAAATTCTAATTTGATCTTATGAATATAATTTATTTTTTAGTATGTTTGTTTAATTATAATCAACCAATATTTTTATAATATGTATATAAAATTAAATAATTAGATAATTAATCATATTTTTTTTATTTATTATTTATTTCTTTTATTAAAAATCTAAAAAATAATTATTTATTTGAAAAATTGAACTCTTTTTATATTATTATGCTAATTTCTTTTTCTCATATTTATTTTGTTTATTATTACTAATTTCTTTATTTATTTATCTATTATGTGATTATTTATTTTATTATTATTATTACTACTAACCCATTTAATTATTTATTTATTTACTTATTTATTTTAATTATTTTAATTATTATAATGTAATTGTATCCATTATGTAATAGTTGTAGTAGTAATTTTTATTATTTATTTTTAAATGCCATGGTTAGTAAAATAGGGAGTGTAAAACATGTTTGTATGTAAATTTGAATTTATATCATTAAAACTTAAAGATAAATATCTGAATTGGTACACTCACATACATAAGTCGATCCTGGATCGCCATCTCACATTCTTAAGGGTTACCTCTCAAGTTGCCTAAACAAAAGGTCAAGTAGGGTGTATAAAGCAAAGTCCCTCATCTTATATCATCTAGTCCCTTAACAGATAAAAAGATCAAGTCCCTTCATGGTTGCCTTCGTAATGATCTTGTCCCTTTCGAATAAAGATGATAAGTCCCTTCGAATCGCTTATACACCTTACAGTTGCCTAAATAAACAGTTGTCCCTTCATTGGTCCCTCACACATCCAAGGTAATGACTACCTATTCCTTAATAATAGGGATAGTCTTACCACTTAAAGGATATTTAAGAACATAAAAGACTTAACTTAGGGTAGGTTCCTCTTATGTACTTGCTCACTTTTCAAAAACATTTCAAACACTTCACATTTTTCAAACAAACTTTCAAAACAAAGACTTTATATATATCCGTACATGGATCATTATAAAGTACTTAAAGGAAATTTTATTCACACACTACATTTTTCAAAACAATTTAAAGTGAGCTAAGTAACTAAGAGCCCATGGATAACCATGGATGTAAAGGGTGCTAACACCTTCCCTTTACATAACCTACCCCCCGAACCCAACAAATCTTTTAAAAGGTCTTTCCTGTTCTTTTATGCCTTTCCTTTGGATAAAATAAAAGTCGGTGGCGACTCTTGCTATCCGCAACATAATTAAAGTCAGTTCTCCCACCGTGTTACAATCACATAACAAAGAATGTGAGAATTTGGGTTAAACTCGTAGTATGAACGAAAAAGATAGAGTCTGAAGATGAAAAAATGGTGAAGGCGGGTGTGATTGTGGAAAAAATAATGGATGCATGGAATCGTATAGTAAATTCTTCCACTAAAGAATTATATGCCAATTCCATTATTCGGGAAAGTGTGCAAAAATATCTTGATTTGTTGAAATATGTTGAAAGAGCAATTTTTTACCAAGTGAATGTGAAAATTGTTTGTGTTTGGACTAATTAGGTTAGACACCTTGAAAATATAACAACTAATTGAGTGGATTATGTCCATGATACATTGAAGAATTAGTTGGGAAATAGTAAGGGCAATTTGTGTAAAGATTGGGACTTTGTGAATCAAATGATTCAGAACCAGTATAATGAGATACATATATCATTTATCACAGATTTGGAACACAAATTTAAAGAAACAATCTTTATTCTCAGTTGGTCGGCAAGATATCTCGAGCGGGTTTGAATTATATTTTTCATGAGGCTAAACGAGCTGAAAATGTAGGCTCTGATAGTGCAAAATATGGATGCACAATTGTGAAAATATATGGTTTCCCATGTTCTTGTGTTATTGCAAAAAAGGTGAAACACGATAGCCTAATAAGAATGGATGGGGTTTGCACTCACTGGAAGAGGCTTCGGTTTGATGATGATGGTGTCATAAAAGACGGTAAATCGAATATCTCTATCTTGAACGAATGGGAAGTGATACAAGAAAGGTTTTTGAAAGCCAATGACTACACAAAACTCCACATCAAAGAACAATTGAGGAATATTTCTTATCTGAAACCACCAACATTAAACTACCATTTTAACCGGTGAAAACAAAAGGTGCTCTGAAGAAACTCAAGTCTACACCGAATGAAAATTCGACGACACAGTCTCCTTCATATTATGAGCATGTTAACAAAGTTTTTCCCGACTCACTGATTCCAAAATCTCAAGAAAGTGTTGTCAAAGGAGCTCGCATTAGCAAACCAGCTCCTTCGCGCCTCCGCTAAAGATTTCATCCATTGATGAGATGTCGAATTTTATGCACAAATATATCGAGTGGATTGTCAATGTTTAGAGGGACGATAATTGCGGTTTTTGAGTAGTTTCGACTTAACTTGATAAAGGAGAAGATAATCATACATGTGTTTGCCATCAATTTATTCAATAGTTGAGGACTCATAAGGAATCATACACACAACTGTACTGAAAGAAAGAACACTTCAATGAAGTTTAAGAGTCTTTTGTTCCTTGCCATAGCGGACCACCACTAGAGACAAAATGGATGTCTTTCCTTGAAATGGATCACCTCATAACATGTGCGTATGATACGGTGTGTATTGATCTTACATGATACGGTTTTTTAGAAACCTTTTAACAACTGCTTACTGTCTCACCTCAAAATCCAAATGATCGTATTATGTGTATTGAGTGTGTGGCTTTCAAAATCACGACATTTTGTTCAAGTTTACTTGAAACTGGAATGTCGTATACCACTTACATCACTGGAGTGGATGACTCATTCAACAACAAAAGTCGAGACTTGACCAGACCATTTTGTGGAAAGGATGCAAGAGTTCGAGAAATTGAGCAACATTGAAAGAGAATCAAATGCTCAAAAGTCAAATGGGTGTCACCCATAGATTTAGCCGACGAAAGATCTTTTGATTCATTTTAATTTCCTATTTAGTCGAACAAAGAATTGTATGTAATTGTGTCTCAATATTAATGGAATGTGATATATTCAATTTCTTAATATTTTAATACTTTTTTTATCTTTCCAATAACATTTGTTCATTTGTCAAATAAAGTCGTCGAATAAGTTTTGTTTTCAAAGGTTCTATTTTCTGGCTGGTTCATGAGAGGTTTCAGAGATGTATCTTTGAAACAAGATAATAGGATGTGGAATCGTAGATATATATCCAGCGTTAGTGTCGTACCTCGAAAAATACGATCCTAAAACAAACAACAGAGTCGCCACCTAATTCTATTTATTCTACGAGAGAAAAGGAAGATATAGATACAACCTAAATAAAGGATAAGAATGGTCAACAAAACCACTAATCTAAGTTCGGGAGTCAGCTACGCAAGAGGAAGGTATTAGGCACCCCTCACGTCCGTTGTACTCAACGGGAACCTCTTAGTCTAATTTGCGCTTAAATGTTAACTTGTTATTATTGTCTTCTTTTAAAGAAATGTTTTAGTTATTATTTGTTATGGAGAAAGGTTAAATTTTTTATTATTGTGCTCGCGAAGGATTAAAATCCCCGTGCCTACGTATTCCCTTGTGCAATGGGAAAGTCAGAGCTTCGTAGTTCGTGCTACTACGATTTGTGTTTTTTAATTGAACGATTGTTTGAAAATGCATTCTACTGCTAAGCGTTGGCTTATCTGTTCACGATAGGAGGCTGAAGCGCTAGCTTGTTTGCGAGATAGAAAGATCTAAACAATATTCGTTTTGAGAAAAGATGTTTGATCTTTGTTAAAGATGTTTTAAAACGAGAGGGCGAATGAACCACGCGTGGGGCTAGCCCATGTTGCGGTTGCATTCAAGAACGTGCGGAGTGCAAGACTCCGGAGTTCTGTCTTTCGTGATTTAATTTAAATAAATGATTTGAATATTTTGATATACGAATGGTGATTGAGCCATCGCGTGAGGCTAGCCCAGTTGCGGTCCAATCCAGAACGTGCGAAATGCTAGACTCCGGAGTTCCTTTTTCGTAATTTAATTTAAATGAATTGAATTAATTTTTATACGAATGGTGATTGAACCATCGCGTGAGGCTAGCCCAGTTGCGGTCCAATCCAGAACGTGCGGAATGCTAGACTCCGGAGTTCCTTTTTCGTAATTTAATTTAAATGAATTGAATTAATTTTATACGAACGGTGATTGAACCAACGCGTGGGGCTAGCCCATTTGCGGTTCAATCCAGAACGTGCGGAATGCTAGACTCCGGGGTTCCTTTTTCGTAAATTATTCAGATAAATGATTTGAATATTTTGATATACGAAAGGTGATTGAACCAACGCGTGAGGCTAGCCCATTTGCGGTTCAATCCAGAACGTGCGGAATGCTAGACTCCGGGGTTCCTTTTTCGTAATTAGATTTATTAAGGCGCGCGATAAAAAGGATTGTGCAGATGGCGATCATAAGACCGACTTACGTGTGTGCAGTGTAGGCGCAAATATTTAAAAGTGATTTCGTGGATTCTAATCCTAATTCCTAAATGTTCCTAATATGCTAAATCGAAACCGGTAAAATAAATGCGGAAAGATAAATTGCGTACAAAAGAGGGAGAGGGATACAATAATAATTTTATACGGGATTGCGATGAAATAAAATGGTCTCGTTGTAATTTGCCCAAGAGGAAGCGTGTGTGCAGTGTTCTAAACTATTCGAAGGCGTTGTACTTAAGATTAAATCGAAAGCGTCAAAATGTGACTCTTTAACTATCTTAGAGTAGATTCATGTAGGAATCACTCTATAAGAAGTCGAACGATAATTTATGCATCCATACGGTTCTCGGAAGTACAATTAATTTATACTTCGAAATCGCGATGCAAGGATTAGATGAATAATTAAGTAATCTCATGATAATTTACTAATTACTCAACTAAAATTATAATTAACTAAATCAACTAAAAGTCTAAATGAGTAATTAATTAGTAACAAAAATAAATAAATAAAAAACTGAAAAATAAGCAATAGAGATATGCTAACCAATATGAATCCACCGTTAGGAATTGGATCTAAAATATCAACATTAAAAATGGCCTATATAACCAATAACTCTTAAATTAAATATAATGATTAAATTAAATATAATGATGGAATAATTCTAATTACAGAAAAGAAATTCAGTTTTATTATAAAATAAAGAAAGAATAAAACAAAATAAACAATTATCATGGAGATCAAAATGAAACAAACAATAATCAACTTAATGAATAGTCATGTGATGCCGTGTAGAACATGAAATTCTTTTCCAAGAAACAACAGTAACGGTAATGCACAACTACATATTTATTTCAGTTTTTTTCAAAGTCTCCCTCTCTTGTGAACATATCTTTCTCAATAAAGAAAAAAAAACACAGAAGCACATACGCTTCCCCTTGTTAATTTCATAGTAAAATAAACATAAACTCCTCAACTCTAAACATCAACACACAAAAAATTCCTTCAACATTATAAAGAAACTCAGTAACTTTTCCTCTTCTATATAAAAAAACGTAGACGCAAATAAACACACAATTAAATCAGACCAAACCAATCAAAAGAAGATAAATGATATCATTTTAGATAACTAATAGTAATAGAGAGAAAAAAAAATGAAGTAGCATTACGAAAACAATACGAAAACGAAAAACAGAACCATTACCGACATATGAACTTCTGCTGCAAGCTACTAACGATTTACTCGCGTTCGTTTTTATCTCATTGTCGGTTTTGAGTGTGAAGAATGAGAGTACTGTCTTGTCGGTGAAGAGATTTGAATTGTTGTGATTTTCATGAAGTTTGAGGGTAGGTGACGGTGACGATATTGTTGTGAGAATATGCGTGTTCAAGTATCAAAAACATGAAAGGGTGGTGGTTTGTAATAAAGAAAAAAACATGGAGAATGGTGTTAGATGTTTGTTGAAGATGATGGATGAGCTGAAAAAAAATGGATTGATGGATAATGAATGATTATGTCTGGAAAAATAAGGATCATTCCCCCCAAAAAATGGTGAGTGTTGTTTTTTCTTTATAGAAAATGTGTCCGTTGTTATGGAAAAAAATGAGCATTTGATGGTGTAGGGGTCTCTTTTTCTTACTGAAAGAGAGAGAAGAGCGTTCACCTCCATCAAGAAAAAAAACAGGGTCTCCCTTTTGAGAGAGACTAGTGATGAAATTGTGAGTGAGTCTTAACAGAGGGTGAGGTCTCCCTCCTTGCTGCAAGTAGTGGTTTTCCCTTTTTTAGAGCTCCTGTCCTTTTCAGTTCATGCTGTCTTCTCCCTTTTCATATGCAGGTTTTTTGTATGCTCCTTTTGGTGAAAATTTAAAGCTGTTAGATGCAGAATTTTGGAGTGTTGTTGGTTGTTGACCAAAGCAAATGTTGCAGTTGGTGTGGGACAGCAGGCAATACATTGTTAGGATTATAAACTAGTTTTGTAAATCAGTTACATATGAACTACACATGGTTAAATATTAATTTCAATTAAAATTATAACTGATAAGTAAAACTAATTAAAATATTAAACTAAAAACTAATTTAAATCTAAACTAATTAGATTAACAATAAAAGAAAATAGAAGGGATTAAAATTAAATAACATACAAAAATAACTAACTAACTTTAAAAGGACTAACAAAATTATAAACTAAAATTTAAAGTCATATTTAAATTAAAAATTAAATTAAATTAATAAAAAAATTTTAATGAATCACATAGAAATTTCTAAACTTAAAACAATAACATTTCTAAATCTACACATTGAATAAAATAAAAATAAATTAAATTAAAAAAACAAAATTAAGTCCTAAAATTACCTAATAGTTAAACAAATTCTAAGGCTATCTAAAATGGAGCTATTCTAAAGTAAAAAAGGTAGTTAAATAATAAGAATAATACAAATTATAAATAATAATAAAAAATAATAAAAAATAAAAATACGGTCAAAATTTAGGGTGTGACAGTTAGCATGTCATACTTTGAATGATCCACATTCTTCTACAGATTTTATAAATCATGGTGCTCTTATTTTTTATTTCACATAAATTGAAAATGTCTCAAATATCACAAATAAATATCATCTAATGTGTTGCAAATATCTCCTTCTCCAGCGCGACATCTGGACGAAAGTTTAAGCTCACCGAGTACACCTCTCTTGCAGGTCTGAAATACAAAGTTCATAATCTCCTACATTACAGAGACAATAAAAAAATTGTCAAGGTCGAGTACCGTTCACCATTGATTGACAACAGAGAAAAGATTGAGTTCAACAAATTTGAGTTCAAGACGGATGTAAATGTAAGAGCTATGTGGAATACATATTTCCGTTTCGAAACAAGTTTCACTCAAGTTGGAAGCGACGTTTTCAAGATCGATCGAATATATTGTAAAGATGTTGAAGCGTTCACCTAAATATTGAAGAGTAATGTTGCATTTGATGTTGAAATCACATATGTAATATTCATTTAATGTTATGAATGTTAATTTTATTTTGTCAAATTACAATTTTTTTGTTTCTGCCCCTACTAGTGTTTTGCATACGTTACAGAAATAATAAGGTATCACTTAGAATGACATACGTTGTATGTGTATTGGATGCGTCCGGAAATATATCTTCGAAATCTAATGGACATTTTAACATTTTTGTTAGTGCGTAAATAACATATATGATGCATTAAGAAATCCCCAATAAAAATAGTATGAGGGATTCTCTTCAATTTTTCCTCTCAATTTTTCTCAGATGTAGAGATCTACACCCTTAAAGTGTAGAGATCTACACCCTTAAAATCACTTTTCAATTTTTTTTTTAAATTTTAAAATCTACCATTTTTTTCTTCTTTTACCTATCAAATAAAGGGCTATAATTCCATTGGACTCTTAAATGACATGACAGAATCCTTTCCCAAAAATAGCTATGTATATGACCTTAGAATTCTCCTTTGTTTTGGCTTTCTCTACAACATCCCATATTTCAAATTCAATTTCAGTTCTTCTATCAATTGTTTGGGTATGTATCTTAACCTTTATTTTATTTTTCTCTCATTTTTCTCCTTATTCTTTATATCTCTCTTAATTTCCCTTTCTCTTGATTATGTTTATTTATTTAAGGAGAGATAGTGAAATTAAGAAAGAGTTAGTAAGGAGAGGGAAAAATAGAGATCCAAAAATCCACATCATCCTTTCCTCACCTTCCTTAATATGAAAAAGTGAAGGGGGTATGATCATATCTGTCTATTTTCTCTTCTTTCCTCTTCCTATTCTCTTTCTCTCTTAATTTCATTCTCTCTTGTGTTTTCTTTTTTAATCAATAGAAAATGAAATTAAGAGAAATATATCTGTCTATTTTCTCTTCTTTCCTCTTCCTATTCTCTTTCTCTCTTAATTTCATTCTCTCTTATGTTTTCTTTTTTAATCAATAGTGTTTTCTTTTTTAATCAATAGAGAGAATGAAATTAAGAGAGCAATATATCTGTCTATTTTCTCTTCTTTCCTCTTAATATTCTCTTTCTCTCTTAATTTCATTCTCTCTTATGTCTTCTTTTTTAATCAATAGTGTTTTCTTTTTTAATCAATAGAGAATGAAATTAAGAGAGAAATATATCTGTCTATTTTCTCTTCCTTCCTCTTCCTATTCTCTTTCTCTCTTAATTTCTTTCTTATGTTTTCTTTTTTTAATCAATAGAGAGAATGAAATTAAGAGCGAAATATATCTGTCTATTTTCTCTTCCTTCCTCTTCCTATTCTCTTTCTCTCTTAATTTCTTTCTTATGTTTTCTTTTTTAATCAATAGAGAGAATGAAATTAAGAGAGAAATATATCTGTCTATTTTCTCTTCCTTCCTCTTCCTATTCTCTTTCTCTCTTAATTTCTTTCTTATGTTTTCTTTTTTTAATCAATAGAGAGAATGAAATTAAGAGAGAAATATATCTGTCTATTTTCTCTTCCTATTCTCTTTCTCTCTTAATTTCTTTCTTATGTTTTCTTTTTTAATCAATAGAGAGAATGAAATTAAGAGAGAAATATATCTGTCTATTTTCTCTTCCTTCCTCTTCCTATTCTCTTTCTCTCTTAATTTCTTTCTTATGTTTTCTTTTTTAATCAATAGAGAGAATGAAATTAAGAGAAATATATCTGTCTATTTTCTCTTCCTTCCTCTTCCTATTCTCTTTCTCTCTTAATTTCATTCTCTCTTATGTTTTCTTTTTTAATTAATAGAGAGAATGAAATTACGAGAGAAATAAAGTAGAAGAGGGATGGAGAGAATTCCAAATAGGTAGAGAACTCAAGTCACTTGCAGGTCAACATATATAACAAATTACTAATTGGTTTGCAATGTCTCAAGTCACTTGCAAGTCAATAGATATGACAAATTACTAAATGGCTTGCAATGTCTATATACGTGCTTGCTAAGATATACATCAACAGCAGATATCAATCAAACATTGAATGCAGGAAATTATACAATGTAAACAGAATTGAACCCGATTTAATATCCTCGTGATAACAACCACCAATTCAGAAGACTACAACTTGTACATTGAACTGTGTTGACAACAATCAGATGCAAGTTGATAGAATTTTATATTACATGGACTGACATGGACAATGCATAAACTACCATGAGTAAAAGACAAAATGAACTAACATTCATAAGAAGGAATACAACAGACTTTGGTGTTTGCATGACTCTCAAAGGCATCAATGCAATCTAATTCTTGCCTTCACAAGCCAACAAGATATCACAAGATGACCTTAGTCGGCTGTCCAACTCTGCTCCACAGTCTCCCGGACTCTTCTATTGTACTCGCGCTTGTTCTCACTGTACATCCGTGCTGCTTCAGAGTTTGCGGGGGAATTTGGATTGGGATCACAAAGCAATGACTGCCAAAAAGGAATAGAAACTTTTCAGAAAGTAATCACAACATGCTGACCCATTACAGAACAGGCAAATCAGTTTAAAAGTTTGCAAGGAAGCATTCTATTTAGTATGGGGACAAAATTCCCCGGATACTTCCAAATAGAAAGTGGGTTATGTGACTTAATACCATAATGGGTTATGGGGCACCAATGAGTGGAATTGGGAAGATGGCAAATAGGATATCTACAGAAAAAAATTACATCTCAACCACCTTAGAAGCTAACTAATTGCAGGTTATTTAAAATGGCACAAAATAATGTTCATTATTGTCTCATCCACATTGAATGGTTGCACACCACACTCTTGCATCAAGGGCACATTGGGACTATGCCATACCGGAAAACATTTAAAGTCCTGTGCATATCATGTGGTATTTCACATTCTAGATTCAAAATAACATACGCAAGTAAACCAACTGATGTATCTATCAATGATGGCCTTGTAGCCTATTAGCACACAATCCTTTGGTATGAACCTCATTGCAGGTTAATTCCCAGTATTTCAAGAATTCCTATACTTTCATCTGGTCAACCCTTCACAAAATCACAACCCCTCAACAACAGTCTTAAAACCCCCTTGTAAACAAAAGTGGGAGAACAAAAAAAAAAGGAGGTAGTCTATGTAGAAAACAAATATAACAAGCTCCTTCCTTATATGTTTGGTTTTTAGGTTGCAAGCAAAAGAATCTGGTCAGAAAGAGAAAACAAAACAGGAGGATTTGAAATCCTCCTAAAGCCACAAAAAGCAATACAAGTGAATGACGGGGGAAAAGTACATCAGATAAAAGCAGCAATGAAAACCATTTGCATATCAGATTTAACAAATTCTTATAAATGCCTTACCAACCACAAACAAAGAAGCTATGAAAATAAGTATGCTATATCACAAAGGGAATAATCGAATTCCAGGAATAATCGAATTCCAGGGCTTAAGATTATTAAAATAAGAATCATAAAAGATGAGAGCTAGTATAATAAGAGGAGTGCTAAGAACACTCTTTTCAAGACTCTCCTTAAGCAAGGATCCCACTCATTGGGTAAATTCATATGGGTCCCACACATTGAAAATGGATCCCACTCACATAAAATGGTTTCAGCAAATGAGACAGTAAGTTTTAGAGTGTTGAAAAAAAGTGTTCCAAGCATTTCTCAGGAAAAATAAAACACAAAAATGCCTTGAGTTTTGCAAAGAGGAGACCATGATACATATTTTAAAACCTCACGTTTAGAATTGTATGCTAGAGTCTATATTTAGATTTTAGGCTGAAAAGTAGAAACAGTGATGAAAAGGAGAAAAACCAAACAAACGTTACAAATGAATCCAAAAGATGAGTATACAAACAGAAAACAACAAGTTATTGTGAAGGGTGATGCCTTAAAACAGTAACGCTTAAATAAATAAATAAATAAAATGGCATAAATATTTTCCGAAGGTGGCCTTTGTATGAACTGGTTCAAAAGAGTTGATGTAGCCAAACTTCCAAAGCAAGGCTAATTATATAAAATATATGTGCTTGTTTTCTTTCTTCTATTAAAATTGAACAACTCAGCATGATTTGAAGTGATTCGGCTATCCAACAATTCTTATATTAATATAAATCCACAAATAGCAATAAATCATGCTATACATGCATGAATACTGCAATTTCTCATCACCAATATGAATTGTACAGTTCACCAAAAACCATTACTTTCTTTTATGATTTTGTATACCAAACCTCATCCATTGTTGTTGATGGTGGATGGCATTCCATGGTGAAGAGCCAAAATCCCTCCATACCGGCCGCTTTGCAGTGCCGTTATAGTAGAAAAATCTGCAATATCGGCTGATATTTACCATAGCGGTGAACCCAAAACCGCCAACACCATGTATATCTGCCATGGTACCGCTATTTGATAACACTGCTCTCATCAAAGAAATTGGAAGGTCGAATAGGCTTAAATTGTTCGGTTCAAATAGGATTGAAGAAAAATGGGCCTCATTTCAAAACAGGTGCCTCACACAGTCACCCGCTCACTCGCCCTATACACCATATTTGCCATTCCCATTGATCTTTAATGATTTTGTACACCAATTCTCATGAAAAAAATTGGAAGGTTGGATAGGCTTAAATTGTTCTGTGCAAAATGTTGTAAAAGTGTTGATGATTTTGTCACTCACTCGCCCTATGCACCCTATTTGGCATTTCCATTGCTAAGTTTTCATTAATCGAACACAAAGCCTTTCAAAGCCTTGGTCGCAGTCATTCATGCACTCCGTGTGCATCTCATTGGCTATATAATTGTTCTGTTTTCATTATGACTTATGAATTACGATTTATATATTTTGTCAACTCACAGTTTAAAATTATCACATTGATTGAACACAATAATCTGCACGATATATATTTTGCTACTTATCATAACGCAGAATCTTACAATTCAATATAGTTTATGATTCACAATTCAAAGTTTCATTTCTAACTCACAGTTGGATAACATTAAGATATTATTGATTACACTATACGAGATGATACCTGGATAGAAGTGAGAATTGCAGCTACATCATATATAGGACTCCACTGATTTTGCAATATATCCAGACAAATACTTCCATCAGCATAAACTGTCCGAGTAGCAATTACATTAGTTGGCATATGCCTAATTAATGGATAAGAAGGTTTGTATTTTCAACCTAATGCTTACTGTTTGGATGAAACATTCGGGAGACAAATCGTACAGTGGGTGGCTTGTTTGGATAATCCTCGGAAAACTGAAGAGTCAACTTAAACGTGCCTGAATAACTCAAAAGTAGATATGTAGTTATGTAAACATATCTAATTTATGATAATATCAAAACACATAACATAAACATCACATCAAAATATATACATGATTCGACTACTTGAGCAAGAGCACCCTTTTGCATGGTTTGAACTTTGATGGGAAAAATAATTTAGCTTAACATATTTCAAGAGAGTGTAAGTGCAGTCTCGGAGAGGCATTTTAGGTAGAGGCAACATAACAGACAAGAGTTAAAACTAATATTGAAAAATAATGAACAAAAGCATGAAACCACAAAGCCGATGCCAGTTCTAGAAGAAAGAAACTCATTTTCAAGATGGCCTAGATACCTACCAAGCAACCGAAATAATTTTAGAGAATGGAAGGACTAGAACTATCTTTGCAACAAAACACGGCTTTGAAAAACCAAGTTCAATTAATATAACAGAACATAAAACAATTAATAGAATAGAATAATAAAAAATACTTAAAAATACACATGATGGGTAAATAACCAAATTGACACCTGTATCACAATTGTTTACAGAGAGGAGCTGTAGAAAAGAACCGACTCACCTCCATCCCATGGAGTATCATCAGGACTGCAATCCAAAGCAGACAAGAAAGCAGAAATTGCTTATCCATTCATACTTAAACAAAATGAAATATAATAAAACAAAAGTGACTAAATTACACAAGTATACATGATCCGATGCATCTTGATACAATTGCCAATCCAACTCACCCAAATATGACAGCATTCCACAGCATGATGTTGTTATCCTGAGGCGCACCACTGATTCCTGCAGGTGGATCTTGTTGCAGCCTCTTAAAATCTCTCATCAGTCTCTTCCTAGCAGGAGTCGACATCGCAACCACCTATACGGAAGATAAAACAAGTTACGCATAACAAAACCTAGATCAATATATAGATGTGAGATACAAACAAACATCAAGCGAATATTGAAATTCACAATTCAATTTTGTAGAATTTCCATAATCAAAACAAAATTAAGATAAAATTCGGCAGTAATCTCACAGTGAGCTTTATCGGTAAGAAAACGCAAAATCTAAACAGTGAGGATTTCAATTTTAGGGTTTTGATTCAGATCCAGAGTAATATGTGAATGATGGAACAGAAAGGGATGATTAAAATAAAATTGATTTAATTGATGAATAGTAATAAATAGAAGAAATGAAAATGGAGAAATAGACTGACCGATTTGTTAGTGTGTGATGAATTGATGAGATGTGAAAGGGAAAGGGGAAAAGGAAGTAAGTAAGAGATGAGATCGAATGGAAAGCAAGGGCGGCTGAGGAAAAGTTAGTGGTTCGTTTCGTTGTTATGAGATGAGAGTATTCGTTTTAGAATGTTGTGTTATTGGTTTCGCTTCGGGTCTAATCACTCTCTACCAATTGTCTCTTGTTTCTTATTTTATCCATTAAATTCACCAACTAACTAGTACATTTTATTTTTAAATTATATTAATCACAATGCTCCACCATTTTTTACTCACTACACTCCACACACAATATATTTTGTCTTTAGCTAAATCAGTGTTTCAAAACCCGGTTTTTATATTAATCACAATGCTGCCCTTATATTTTTTAAAATATATTAATTTTACCTTTATCTATTTTTAATTATTTTATTTTTACTTTTTACTTATTTTTATAAAATATGGCTCTACCAAAATCGTTCTGAAACAATTGTAATATAACATCTGATATTTTTTTTTCTATTTCAGAAGGTTTAACCAAAGTTTACCGAAACACAAATTTAAGGACTTTAAATTTACAAATTTAATATACGGAAATACTATGTTAAAAGGTTTCTGATTTACAAATTTATGATACTCTTGTAAAGTTTTTATTTCTATCTAAATTGATATGATTGTTCAACAATTATATAATCATACAAAAATTATAATTATGTTTCACTTTATATTAAAAATACAAGATGTTTTATTAATCTAGTTTAATTAGAACAAATACAAAAATAAGATTTACAGATAATTTAATTTTATTAAATACATAAATATACATGCTTAAATTCATTTATTAAAAAAATTCAAAAACTATATAAGCAATATATAAAATCTTAATTGTGTTACATTTTTTTTAAATTTTTTTATATGATTATATAATTGTTAAACAATCATATAAATTTAGATAGAAAAAAAACAACTTTATGTCATAAGTTTACAAATTGGAAGTCTGTTAATATGGGACACTAAATTTGTAAACTAAAAATCTTTTGTTCTAGACTGACCTAGCACGTGTCATATGCTAAATTGAGGCTCAATCTAGAAGTTGATTGGGCACAGGCCCATTAAGGATCAGCGAGGATATGATCATTACAGGAAAAAAGTCGTTGGCATATAGTCGTTGGGGGGCCTCCCCTCACGCGCCATAACGCTTTCCACATGGCCAACTCCCCTCCAGATTTACAGGAGGCAGTTGTGCTCATTCAAAGGCTACGCGTCCGCTTTACACGGACAAATGCCCTTATAACAATCCTCCATTCTAGAGGGTCAGGTATTCAATTCTAACCCTTCTTTACTTACGCTTTGATTTGTCTCATTCTAAAAACTTACCTGAGTGTCGGAGTACCTTGCAGGTACCCCACCCCTTCTCTTGTCAACACATCACAGCCCTAGCTGAAGGCCATGAAGACTTATCCGGATTCTTTCTGTACAGTGGCGTCGTCTGTGGGAAACTAACAGCTCCCCCGTCTTTCGTTATCAAGATTCCTGCTTTCTTTCACCGCAAGATCAAAGCTTATCTTTTCGTCTTCATGACTACCCAGATGCACAAGGATGTGAATGATACCTCTGCCATCGTCATCAGTGACGGCGACAACCACGTGGCGTTCCAACTCGTCGCCGGTCACAACAAAAGACACCTTCCTTCCCCGGCTTCAAATAACCTAAAACAACCATCGTTACCCACGTGGATTATGTGTTAGAACTAATTCCCATCCCTTCGAACACATATGTTGGCACTCAGACTCTCATTACCGCCCTCAACAGGGAAAACCCCGCTTTTTTTCAACAGAGCGAACAAATGCAATTGCTCGAAAGTAACCATTGTTCCCTTTCTCCATCTTGGAGACGAAGTCGCAGAGGTTCTCCCCGTCGGTCTCGATCTCCTATTCCACGAGGTCGGAAAGGAAAAGATCCCAGGCACCCTTCTCCTCCTGGAGATCAAGATCCGCCCGAAGGTTCACGACCAGAAAGAGCCAGAAAGCGTACTTGATCTCCTCCTCGTTGAAGCAGAAATTCGCCGGAAGATAAGGATCACAGCAAAAAGTCCTGGTATGACGAAGACCGTCGTCGACGAGGAAGATCCCCTCATCCCGAGTCTGGTAGCAGTGACAACGAAGATCATTGCGGGTCACTCAGCCGCGAGATCATGGAGACCTGCATCCCACGCGGGCTCGAGAAACCTCTTCCTCTGGCCACCTACGATGGGACTGCCGATCCTGACGACCACATTGAGAACCTCGAAGCCATGCTTCACTACCACAACGTGGAAGGTGCAATCAAATGCAGGTTATTTTCCATCACCATACGTAAAGGCGCGATGTCGTGGTACAAACACCTCCACGCAGGATCCATCACTTCATAGAAGGTCTTAAAAAACCAATTCGCTGGGCACTTCACAGCATATAGACGTCATCCAAAGTCTAAGGCCACCCTCGAAGGGATTATACAGGGAATGAAAGAACCCCTGAGGGACTACATCAACCAGTTCAATAAAGAAGTCGTCGAAGTGCATACTACTGACCACATGAAGCGATATATCTTGGAAAAGGACCTGCGCCCCAACAGCAAATTTCGAAGAGCTGTAGGTATCGAACCTCCCCAGTCCCTCGCTGAGTTGCTCCATAAGGCCCAAGCGTACATCTAGTACGAAGAGAAGGAAGTCGCGTATAAGATAAGAGATTCACGAAATCAGGAAAACGCGAAACCTCATAGGCAAAAGGACAATGACGAGGCCTCATAGCGTGAAAAACAAAGAGATGACTGTCCGCGAGAGAGCAAAGGACCAGCTGGTCGATTCTTAGAATACACCTGATCTTACCTGATCAGGAGGGCCTTCCAAGGACTGTTGACTGGACCAGAGAATGTGTGAATGAGGAGGGGGGTGTACCTGCAAGGTGCTCCAATGCTTAAGTCAGAAGAGGTACAAAATGAGGTTGTCAGAGTGTAAGTTAGAATACTTGTCCCTTTGCCATGAAAGGGGTATTTATATTAAGCCCCCAGCGCTGGGCCAAGGCTCCTAATGGGCTGGATTAGCTAGGCCCAAGGAGGAGCTGCCAGGGGACGCGTAAGAAGCGTGAAGACCTAGACCAAGGTCTGCTCCCTGGTCCAACTGCCCCTATCCCTAAGGAGATAATATAGGGGAGTTGGGTGACGTGGTAAGTGATGTGCCGTTGTGGTTCTGCCCGACATAACCTAGGTGCCCGTGATGTAGGCTGATGATATGTGGGCGGAGACCATGGGACGGACAACACGTTCTTTGCCCGACACGTAGTCATAAAGTCGAGGAGACGTTCCTCGGGTGAAAAGACCTTCGCCCGACGTATCCGCGTGCTTGGTCGTTTGGACTTGGACCCGACGAGCGTTGGGCCGTGCCGTGCATAATGTCATGGCCCAGTCCAGAACAGGAGCCCCCCAAGTCGAGTCTCTGAGCCAGAGCGATGACTTATGTTGCAACTGGGGGTTCCCCGAGCTGACGGGGAAGTGTGATCGTTCGGCAGGTGAGGTTGTAATAGACTTGTTCACGAATTCCTCTTTCGCCGGTAGTGTCGGGGATGGAAGTGATCGGTTGGTATGCATCTTCCTAGTAACAGACGAGGGTATGACGCGGGGATATGGCGTCTTGATGAGTCGGGGAGACGGACAGGTGCCCGGCGTCGTTTCAGTTTCTTTTTTGGATAGACGTGTCTCAGACTTAATGGCGTCGCTTCGTTTTGTGTGCAAAGACGGCGTAGGCAGTAGGTAATGATGACCTAGCGCGTTGGTCCACGCGCCAGGCACTATAAAAGGAAGTTGAGTAACTTCATTTCTACTTTTTCGCTCCTACGTTCACCGGAAGTTCTCCATATTCTCTCTTGTTTGCTCGTTCAACCGTCTGAACCGCCGTCTCCGCCCGTCTCCTTGTCTGAACCACCGTCTGTTGCCTGTGCGCCACCGTCTCCTTTTCAACTTCTCTATGTCAGGTATGATTTTTCCTCTGTGATTCATCATTTTCCTTTCTGTTTTCCGTCAAATGCATGTTATCTTTGTAGAAATGTGGTTAGGTTTGACTTAGGAATAGTGTAATGGGTTGTAGATGTACTGTAGATGGTAGAAAATAGGGTTAGGATCATACTGTACCGGGCATAAATTTCATATGCCGGGCAATATTTGCATAAGCTGTATCAATTTTCTGCCCGGTCTCTTATGAACGCGCGTGTCCCTGAATTGAGCACAGTTAGTGTCTGTCGCCGCCACGCCCTTTCACTTGACCTGCGGTGGAAGGGTGGATTTGATATGACGTCGAATTCACTCTTTCTGTCTGCGTTTCAGGTGCTACCGGGCGTTTACGACCGAGGAGGGAAGATTCCGGGTCCTCGACCGAAGACGCGACGATCGCTCGTCTCCCTGTTGGGGATGGGAGTGTCCGGGATGGCACCGAGCACGCCTCCTCTTCCGGGCAGGCTGACTTCTCCTAGGTTGCGGACGAGCCTTTGGAGGAGGAATCATATTTCTGCGACGAGGCTATCCCCGCTTACGCTGTGGTCGAGAACATAAGCCGGGAGGACCCACCGAACTGGTATTGTTGCGCCCCCAAGGAAGAAGACCGTATCTGCCATCATTTCCCGGGGAAGCAGTTCACTATGTATGAATTTGCTTTCCGTGAGGCGGGGATTAGACTGCCCTTCAACTCCTTCCAGATGTCGGTCTTCAAATGGCTTCGGCTGGCGCCGTCCCAACTGCATCCCAATGCTCTCGCCTTTATGCGGGCATTTGAGTTGGTCTGTCAGTTCCTCGACATTGGTTGTACCCGAGCCTTCTTCTTCCACGTCTTCCATCTCCAGCGGTCCGGCTCCCGTGGGCGTCACAGCTGGGTCTCTTTCAAACAGCCCGTGCGCCTGTTCAAGACGTACGTGGACTCTGCTCGTCACTTCAAAGGCCGCTGGTACGTGGTGATGCCGATCACCCGTGCTTCCCTTCACTCCTTGTATTATTATCAACGAAAGCCAGACGGGGAGGAGACATTGATGTCGAAGATACCACTGAGGTGGCAGCGCGATCATTTCGACCTCTCCACGGCCCATTACAGGATCAAATACGCGATGCTCGGCACTGAGGACAGGCTCGCGTATAAGAAGCTGGTTGATTACGTGCAGAGCTTCAGTTTGGGGTTCTGGGCGAATCGACAGGGCGTGCCCTATCTGGATGAGGTCGGGGAGCCAATCACCGAGACGCGCTACATCAATACCAAGGCTCTGCTCGAGTGTGATACCGAGGAGGAGGCTCTAGCATTATTGAGTAGGCAGACTTTGTTTAGTCTTTTATTTTTGTCTATGTTTTCGCTCGCTAATGTTTGTGTAATGTTTCGCAGGTGCCATGCCCAACACGCGTGATCGAGTCTTAAAGCTGGCGAATCAGGCCGGTGCTGCTGACCGGGTGCCAAAAAAGAAAAAGAAAACTGTGGCCCGTGTCTTGGAGACTGCCGGTGATGCTGGGGCCGGGACTTCGAATGTGGCGAGCGTGACGCCCTCCTCTCCTCCTCGGGCGATAGATATATCTGACAGTCCGTCGCCCGCGACCTCTCCCCTCCACAAACGGAAGCGTCCAGCTGGGACTCTTTCGAGGTCGTCACTGGGAAGTCCGGGTGGTGGACCGGGCAGTTACTTGCTGCCTCCTTGCTACGTGGAACGGTCGTTCTTCAAGGGCGAGGACGCGATTGTTGTGCCGGCGCCTGAGGCAAAGGCTATTCTAGACCAAGACGCTGGTGCCCGACGCAAGGAGTTGGCTAGGGACCTGGCAGCTGTCATCCGGGTGATGGAGACGGCCATGGTCTTGACTGACACTTCGGTCTCCACTGCCTCCCTCGAGGACGCCCTCGTGCAGGTCCGGTCAGAGAAGGACAAGTTGTCCAAAGATCTGTCGGACTACAAGGAGGAGCATCAGCTGCAAGAAGGGCTGAGCAAGAAACTGGAGGAGGCGGAGAATGAGAGGGACCAGTTGAAGGTTGCTAAGGCGAGTTTGGAGGAGCAGGTGGTCGATCACCAGAGGCTGACTGAGGACAATGCTGGCCTGCGGGCCCAGGTCGAAGCTCTCGAGGAAAAGGTCCGCGCTTTGGCCGACGAGACCGAGGAGGAACGTGCCCTTGGTACTCGAGGTGAGCTGCTGGGGCATATCCGCTCGCTCAACCAGGACCCGGTGGCCGTTTTCAAGGAGGGCTTTGACAACGCTGTCGAACAACTCAGGCTTCTGAACCCTGAGTTGGTGACGGAGGGGTCGGCCCATAATTATTGTGTCAGGGATGGAGAAATCATCTGCCCGTTCGAAGCCGAGGAAGAACTGGGGGTTGAGGAGGAGGAAGAAGAAGAAGTGCTCCGAGCGGAGTCTTGATTTGTTTTTGTTTTTTGATGTTGTTTTCGTTATGGCCTGCGTGCCTTGTTATGTGGCCTGCATGCCCGTTGATGTATTTTGGCCTGCGGGCGTATGTAATATGGCCTTCGGGCGTACTTGGCTTCGGCCGTTGCTATTTTTAATATATGAATGTTTTTGTGTTCGTGCATGTTTGATATTTTTTTTTATGAATTCGTACTCTGCTCGACCTAGTTAGTCTCCTCGGTTTAGGGAACCGATGAAGTGTCGGGCTTTGTGCCCGTTGGGATCGAAGCCCGGGTCCGTTGTTCGAACCTCGGTCTCGAGGCTTGGGCTTTCCCATCGCGAGCTGGGTGCCCTGCCAGTCTTGGTACTTCGGCGTTGCGTCTCGGTCAAGATCACAATCGTCGGGGAGGGTTGTGTTCGCTATGTGGCCCCGGCTAGTCCCCGGGTCTCGCGGTTCCTCCCTGGGGTTTTGGAGACGAAGAGCGTGGTCGTACCAGCCACGTCTCCCCGTGGTGTATTTAGCTGTAATAATGTCTAAGTTTTTCTGCGTTCCATGGTCGAGCGAGTTCTTCCCCTTGTAGGTTTTCTAGGTAATAGGCCCCGTTGCTCGTCTTATCGCGGACGCGGTAGGGGCCTTCCCAGTTGGCGGCCAGTTTACCCTCTTTTGGGTTTTTCTGGTTTCTTCTGAGGACCAGGGTGCCGACCTGGAACTCTCTTTTTATAACTTTTGCATCGTGGCGTAGTGCTATTTTCTGTTTGAGGGACGTTTCCCTTAGGGCTGCTTCGGACCGGATCTCTTCGACTAGGTCGAGCTCGGCTCTAAGGGTCTCGTCGTTCATTTCCTCGTCCAGGGGCTCTTCTATCCTCCTCGTTGGTTCCCGTATTTCCACCGGGATGACTACTTCGGTGCCGTAAGTCAGTCGGAATGGGGTCTCCCCGGTGGTGGAATGTGGTGTCGTGCGATAAGCCCATAGGACGCTATGTAGTTCCTCGACCCATGCCCCTTTTGCGTCGCCGAGCCTTCGTTTAAGGCCACGTAGGATTACCCTGTTGGCCGCCTCTGCTTGCCCGTTTGTCTGTGGATGTTCGACGGACGTGAAATGCTGTTTAGTGCCCAGGCTGGCGACGAAGTCCTGGAATCCTCCGTCCGTGAATTGTGTCCCGTTGTCCGTGACGAGGGCCTGGGGTATGCCGAATCGAGCGAGGATGTTGCGTTTAAAGAACCGGAGAATGTTCTGCGCGGTTATTTTAGCTAGTGCCTCTGCTTCAATCCATTTTGTAAAGTAATCCACCCCGACGATTAGGTATTTATTCTGGGATGATCCGGTGACGAAGGGTCCGAGGATGTCCATGCCCCACCACGCGAAGGGCCATGGGGAAGATAGTGATTTTAGGTCATTTGGGGGCGCGAGGTGCATGTCGGCGTGTCGCTGGCATTTGTCACACCTTTTGACGTGCTCCTTTGAGTCGCTTTGCATGGTGGGCCAGTAGTAGCCTGCTCGAAGGGCTTTTCGTGCGAGTGATCGCCCGCCGAGGTGTTGAGCGTTAATTCCCCGGTGTATTTCTCCAAGTATGTCTGGGACTTTCTCTTCCTCAACGCATTTAAGTAACGGGATGGAGAACCCCCTCCTGTATAGTTTACCTTCGAGGAGTACGTACGAGCATGCTCGTCGTTTGACAGTGGCCGCCTCTTTCGGGTCAGCCGGGAGTTCGTCTCGTGTGAGGTAATTGTAGATGGGTGTCATCCAACAGTGGGCATCCCCGATGGTGTTGACCTCGAGTGGAGGAGGTAGTTTGTCGATGCTGGGTCGAGGAAGGATTTCTTGAATTACTGATTTATTCCCACCCTTTTTCCTCGTGCTGGCTAGTTTCGAGAGGATGTCTGCCCGTGTATTGTGCTCGCGAGGTACGTGTTGAACTTCCCACTTTTCGAATTTCTCAAGTTTTTCTTTGACAAGGAACAAGTACTCGATGAGGTTGTCGTTCTTGGTTTGGTACTCTCCTCGCACTTGTGAGGCCACGAGCTGGGAGTCTGTGGATATTTTTACTTCTTTTGCTCCCAGGTCCTCGGCTAACCTCAGGCCTGCGATAAAAGCCTCGTATTCGGCTTGGTTGTTCGACGTCGGGAAAGCCAGTGCTAATGAAACCTCGATCAGGATCCCATCCTCGTTCTCGAGGATGATCCCGGCTCCGCTGCCCGATGTGCTAGAGGCGCCGTCGACGAAGATCGTCCATTTGTGGGTGCCTTCTGCTGGTGTCGGGCAGTGGGTCATTTCCGCGACGAAGTCGGCCAGTGCTTGGGCTTTCAAGGCTTTCCTACTTTCGTATTGTATGTCGAATTCGGAGAGTTCTAGCGACCACTTGAGCATTCTCCCGGCCATATCCGGACGCCCGAGCAGCTGTTTGATTGGCTGGTCGGTCTTCACCTTTATCGTGTGTGCGAGGAAGTAATATCGTAGTCTCCTCGCCGCATTGATGAGGGCCAGGGCGACTTTTTCGATTTGCTGATATCGGAGCTCGGGGTCTTGGAGTGCTTTGCTCGTAAAATAGATGGGCTTTTGTCCCTCGTCGGTTTCTCTTATTAGAACGGCGCTGACGGCCTCGGTTGCCACGGACAGATATAGGTATAGGGTTTCCTTTTCTAATGGTCGTGATAAGACCGGGGGTTCGGATAGAACCTTCTTTAGATGGAGTAATGCTTGCTCGCATTCATCGGTCCAGTCGAAGGTAGCCTCTTTGCGAAGGAGTCTGAAGAATGGTAATGCGTGCTGGGCGGATTTGGCAATGAAATGGGAGAGTGAGGCGAGCACTCCATTGAGTGATTGGATCGATTTCTTGGTCCTCGGGGTCGGGAATTCCGAGAATGCCCGGCATTTGTCGGGGTTGGCCTCGATTCCTCTTTCGGTGAGGTAGAAACCGAGGAACTTTCCTGCCCGTACACCGAACGTGCACTTTTCGGGATTGAACCTCATTTTACATTGTCTCGCCTGCTCGAACACTTTGGTTAGATGTCGAGCATGGGTAACCTCCTCGTGCGATTTGACGATCATGTCGTCCATGTATACTTCGAGCATGTCCCCTATTTCATCCTTGAAGACTTTGTTCATCATGCGTTGGTACGTAGCACCAGCGTTCTTGAGCCCGAACGGCATTACGTTGTAATAGTAATTGCCCGTTGGGGTCATGAATGCTGTGTGTCTCTTGTCCGTGGGTGACATGGGGATTTGGTTGTATCCGCTATATGCGTCCATGAAGGACAAGAGTTTAAAACCTGCAGAATTGTCCACGAGCATATCTATATTAGGGAGGGGGAAAGCATCTTTCGGGCAAGCCCTATTAAGATCAGTATAATCAACACACATACGCCATTTTCCATTATTTTTCTTAACGAGGACTACATTAGAAAGCCAGGTTGTGTACTGGGCTTCAGAAATAAAATTTGCCTCTAAGAGGTCTTTTACAGCTCGCTCGGCAGCCTCTGCCTTTTCGGGCGACTGTTTGCGCCTACGCTGTGCTATGGGCTTGGCTGCCCGGTCTAAAGCTAGCTTGTGACACACGATCTCAGGGTCCAGCCCGGGCATTTCTGCGGCATTCCACGCGAAGAGGTCAGAGTTCTCCTTGAGGCATGCCACGAGTTTCTCTCTTGTTTCCTCGGGCAGTCCCTTACCTATCTTCACCGTCCTTTCTGGATCGTCCCCGAGGGGAATGAGCTCGAACTCTCCGTCGGGGATTGGTCGAACCGGGTGCTCGAGAGATCGTTCCTTGGCGGACTTCCCTTCTTCGGTTTCGTCTAGCCCGATGCGGCAGTCGAGGTCGATGGCGTTAACTCCCCGGGGAGGGTCCTCGGTCCTGAGTTTTTTGTTGTTGCAGCTGCTCTTTGTGCTGACCACGGCCTGTCCTTTTACTGCAGCGTCGTAGCATCGCCGGGCAGCTTCGATGTCACCGTGGATGGTGACCACGCGTCCCAGTTTGGTGTAGTATTTCATCTTCAGGTGGACGGTGGATGGGACCGCGGTGAGTTCGGCCAGTGTCGGGCGTCCAAAGATGCAATTGTAGAGGGACGGACAGTCCACGACCAGGAATTGGATTTTGATTTCCCTGGCCGTTTCTTGTTCGCCGAAAGTGACGAGGAGCTCGACATATCCCCACGGCCTGGTTGTTGCTCCATTGAATCCTTGGAGGTCCGACCCGACGTAGGGGGCTAAGTTGGTCTTGTCTAACTTCAGAGTCTTGAAGAGATGGACGTACATGATATCCACTGAGCTGCCCTGATCGACCAGGATGCGTCGGACGTCGAACTGGGCCATCTTTGCCCTAATCAATAGTGGGATGCCCGAGTTCGGGGATCCGCCCGGGAGTTCCTCTAGGAAGAAGGATATTGGGTTGGATTTCCCCCGGTACTTTGTCAATGTCGCTTTCTGCTCGGGGGCAGTCAGTAGGAGTTCGTCGAACTTGCGTTTGACTGAGAGGGCAGCGGCTTCCCCGTTAATTCCCCCACCTGATATCACCAGTGTGGTTGGGAAGTCTTCCCAGGGGCTGAGTGCAGCGATTCTGCCTTCGGGCAGCGGTTCGGGGAGGAAGAAATCTTCCGGGCGTAACACGCAGAGGGCCACTTGGTAAGGAGAGTTGTCAGTGGGTGTTTCTTCCCGGGGTCTCTTCTTTTCTGGCTCGTCATGTCTGGGGGCTTCGTTCTTCCTCGTATACTGCTTTAGGTGCCCCTCTTGGATTAAAATCTCTATTGCATCCTTCAGGTGGACGCAGTCTTCGGTCACATGCCCGTGACTTCTGTGGAACCGGCAGTATTTGGATTTGTCGGTGTGGGGCTTTGGCGCAGATGGTTTTGGGAACCTGACCCTGCCCTGTTTAAATTCAGAGTTGACGCATTCTGCAAGGATGCGCTCTCGAGGAGCTGTCAGTAAGGTGTACTCGCTATATCTGCCCGCGGGGCCCCTTCCTTCTCGGAGCTCGCGAGGTCTTTCTTCTCTCCGCTTGTCCCCGTTGCGACGGGGGATGCTCGGGTCCTCGCGTTTGGAGTGCTCGGTATCCCCAGCATTACGTCCGCTGCGGGCATTGTGTGCCACCTGTTTTTCCTCGTATCTGATGTAGGCCTGGGCCTTGTGCAGGAGTTCGTTCAAGGTGCGGGGAGGCTCGATCCCGACGGCTCTGCTAAGCTCACTGCCGGGCAAGAGTCCTCTTTCGAGGAGGTACTTCTTCATGTGTTTGGTGGTATCCACCTCGACAGCTTCCTGGTTGAATCGCTCGATGTACGAGCGCAGCGTTTCATTCTTCTTTTGCACTATGGCTTCAAGGGTCGCCTCAGTCTTGGGGTGACGACGGGAAGCCGTGAAGTGCCTGGTGAACATGGACCTCATGACTCTCCATGATGTAATGGATTCGGGGGCCAAGCTTTTGTACCAAGCCATGGCCCCTTTCCTGAGGGTCGTTGAAAACAGTCGGCATTTGAGATGCCCGGTTATATCATTGCGGTAGTCGAGCATCGCGTTAACGTTGTCGACGTGGTCGTCGGGATCGGTAGTCCCGTCGTACACAGCTAGATTGGGTGGTTTCTCCATGCCTTTGGGGAGCGGGGCTTCCATTATTGCCCGAGATAGGGGACAGTGTAGGTCTTCCTCGTCGCTCCTTAATGGAGATAGTTCGTTGTTGTCGGGGCTACGCCCGCGCCTGGGTGATGTTCCCGCTCCACCACTGTCACGACGGGCGCGTGCCCTGCTGACGTGAGGTTCTGGAGAGCGACGTCCTCGCTTCTTTGTTGGTTCTGGACGTTGCTGTGTCCTCCTCTCCGGCTGGGGTCGGGCCTCTTGTCGCTCGGCTTCGAGGGCCATGATTCGTTCGTGCTGCTGATAGAGCATAGAACCGGCCTGATTGAGGGCGTTTACCATGGCAATCATTGTGGCGTCTCCTTCAACGGGAACGGGGATGGGATGAAATGTCTCTGCCCCTAAGTTTTGAGCGTGAGGGGCATCCCCGTTATTTTGGGATTCTGGAGACGGGGTGGCTTGACGACCGTCTCGAGCGTCTGCTTCATGGGATGGCGGGCCGTCGTCCATAGTGTAGTCGACGAGGGGACGGCTGCGCTCGCTAGGTTGTTCTCCGGCCATGTTGGAAGGACAGAAATAAATGAGCTTTGATCCTCTGTTGATGAAGATGGGGATAGCTAGCTTCCCACAGACGGCGCCACTGATCTTACCTGATCAGGAGGGCCTTCCAAGGACTGTTGACTGGACCAGAGAATGTGTGAATGAGGAGGGGGGTGTACCTGCAAGGTGCTCCAATGCTTAAGTCAGAAGAGGTACAGAATGAGGTTGTCAGAGTGTAAGTTAGAATACCTGTCCCTTTGCCATGAAAGGGGTATTTATATTAAGCCCCCAGCGCTGGGCCAAGGCTCCTAATGGGCTGGATTAGCTAGGCCCAAGGAGGAGCTGCCAGGGGACGCGTAAGAAGCGTGAAGACCTAGACCAAGGTCTGCTCCCTGGTCCAACTGCCCCTATCCCTAAGGAGATAATATAGGGGAGTTGGGTGACGTGGTAAGTGATGTGCCGTTGTGGTTCTGCCCGACATAACCTAGGTGCCCGTGATGTAGGCTGATGATATGTGGGCGGAGACCATGGGACGGACAACACGTTCTTTGCCCGACACGTAGTCATAAAGTCGAGGAGACGTTCCTCGGGTGAAAAGACCTTCGCCCGACGTATCCGCGTGCTTGGTCGTTTGGACTTGGACCCGACGAGCGTTGGGCCGTGCCGTGCATAATGTCATGGCCCAGTCCAGAACAACACCCTTCTAACAGCTCCTCACGAGAAGATCCTCAATGAGTGCATCAACACCGAGTTCAAGCAGGGAGGCATCCGTTTCCCAAAACCAACTGCTGCAAATGCCAGTACCGATAAAAGCAAGTATTTCCGGTTCCACTGCAGCCACAAATATGTCACCGAAGACTGCATCCATCTCAAAGACGCCATTGAGATCCTCATCAAGGAGGGACACCTCAAGAAGTACTTCAAAGATGGGGCACCTCGACAAGAATAGGCAAAAATAGTCAATGAAATCACTGAGGAGGCCGCCCCCGTGCAAGTCGCCCTATCTGTCACCAGGCCCGAAGATTTCTTCATTCCTCGTCACCTCTTAAATGCGGGACACTTTATGTCGCATAGTCCTTGGGAATGCTTCCCATCATCCATGATCATTTCAGGTGGAGGATACAACGAGATGACCATCTAATCCGTCGGGCAAAATCTCAAGCATCTGGTCGACTCGTCACCAATTCAACTTTTGTCTATCGAGAGAATCAAGGGGAAATCCCAGCCAACACCTTCTACAGGGAGGAACTACTCGGAGGATCTTCGAACTCTTATATCACATTGTTGATCCGTACAAAGATGGAAAAGACAGATGCACGTAGAATACTCTTCGACCAAGGAAGCTCAATCGACATCATGTACATTTCGCTCTTTCGAGCATTGTAGCGTGACCAAGGAAATCTATCCCCTTATGTGGGTTCTTATTTGCAGGGATTCAATTGAGCCACATGTAACACGGTGGGAGAACTGACTTTAGTTATGTTGCGGATAGCAAGAGTCGCCACCGACTTTTATTTTATCCAAAGGAAAGGCATAAAAGAACAGGAAAAACCTTTTAAAAGATTTTTGGGTCCGGGGGGTAGGTTATGTAAAGGGAAGGTGTTAGCACCCTTTACATCCATGGTTATCCATGGGCTCTTAGTTACTTAGCTCACTTTAAAATGTTTTTGAAATGTGAAGTGTGTGAATAGAAATTTTCTTAAGTATTTTATAATGATCCATGTACGGATATATATAAAACCTTTGTTTTGAAAATTGTTTGAAATGTATGAAGTGTTTGAAATATTTTTGAAAAGTGAGCAAGTACATAAGAGGAACCTACCCTAAGTTAAGTCTTTTCTGTTCTTAAATATCCTTTAAGTGGTAAGACTATCCCTATTATTAAGGAATAGGTAGTCATTACCTTGGATGTGTGGGACAAATGAAGGGACATCTGTTATTTAGGCAACTGTGGGGTGTATAAGCAATTCGAAGGGACTTATCATCTTTATTCGAAAGGGACAAGATCATTACGAAGGCAACATTCGAAGGGACTTGATCTTTTTATCTATTTAGGGGCTAGATGATGTGAGATGAGGGACTTTTGCTTTATACACCCTACTTGACCTTTTGTTTAGTCAACTTGAGAGGTAACCCTTAAGAAGTGAGATGGCGATCCAGGATCGACTTACGTGTGTGAGTGTATCAATTTAAATATTTATCTTTGAATTTAATGAGCTAAATTAATTTTTAAATACAAACATATTTCACTCCCTATTTTACTAACCATAACATTTAAAAATAAATATTAAAAAGTACTACTACAAATATTACATAAGGGATACAATTACATAATAATAATAATTAAAATAAAATAAATGAGCAAAATATATAATAAATAATTGGGTTAGTAACAATAATAATAAAAATAAACGGGGTTAGTGATAATAAAAATTAATAAGAATAAAATCAAGAAATTAACATAATAATGAATAATAAATTTAAAAGTGCAATTTTTAATGGATAATTATTTTTAACCAATTCATATTATATACTAATTATTATAAAGATTTAAATTATATACATGTTATGAAAATAAGGTTAATTATAATTAAATAAACATATTATGAAAATAAATTATATTTACAAAATTAAATTAAGAGTTTTTTTAATTATTTTAAGCATAATCTAAAATTATTTACATGCAAGAATTATATTAAATAATAATTAAATTATAAAATATGTACATAATTAAGATTTATAAATAAATAAATTGAAGATTATAATTAACAAATAAATTAATATTTACAATTAGGGTTTAAAAATATTTTAGGGTTTTAGAAAATACTAGGGTTTATATGTTTAGAAAAATAAATTAGGATTAACTAATAATTATACAAAATTATACAATATTAATAGTATACAAAAATAAATATTAAATAATTTTTCTAATAAGATTTAATTTTAAAAAAAAATGAGTTCTAAATTGTAGTAAAGAAAATAATAATATAAACATTCTATTTTTATTATTTAAATTTGTTTAACTATAATATAAACTAATTAAATAAGAAAACAAAAAAAAAGAATGAAAACAAAACTTACCTGGGCTGGGATTCGAACCCAGTCCCTGGACAATGCAACCTCCAAGACCAGCAAGCCAGCCACTGGGCTGCGCGCGCGCCAGTGTTATGGAAGACACTCTATTTGGTTTTGTTTCAAATCCTGTGAAAACTATGACAAAAAACAAAAAATAGCACAAAAGGGCCTGGGGGGATTCGAACCCATGACCCTCACACAACAAGCAAACACTCTTACCATCCAGCCAGAAGGGCGCAACTGATATACAATCCACAACAAGTTATAATATATTAAGCCCTGTGATTAAATGGAAAAATAAGAAAAAGATTGCTGCATCCAAGGATCGAACCAAGGCCTTATGCAATCCATACGCACAATCCTTACCACTGGGCTAACCTGCATCAGTTGAAACAAAACAACAAACAACTCTAAAAATATTAAACCCAATTTTGAATCTTCCAGATGGCTCCAAGAACTTCGTCTTCCTCCTCTGGCCTTGCGTTTTTTGCTGCGAATTTCCCTATGAACTTTCCTGCGATTTTAAACACATACAGGACCTGCGAAACTCAACCAACAAGCAAACAATACAATTTTCTTCAATTAATTAGGGCGTTGTGATCCCCAGAGCTTACACAATCATCCTATGTTTTCCAAATTCATTTATATTAGGTTTAGTGTGAAACCCTAATTGCTTGGCCGAAACCCTAGCCATGACAATTCCTTAAACCTATAGTGAAACTTCAATTAAACCATCCAGAAACAATCAACAACTCAATACAAACATGAAACAATGATCAAATCTTATTTATAATACACAAATATAAGAAAATGAAAAAATCATCAAGACATGAAAAGTTTGATTCGGGTTATGCACTATGTCATGTTTTTGATGCTTTTAATGATTGGAATAGGTTCAATGATGTCCATAGAACATGTATCAACCTTCAAATTGCCTTGAAAGAGCCTGAATGATGGAATCCGAATTCAAGTTTTTGGTGATTTTTTTGAAAGTGAAAACTTACTCTTGAGGCAGAAGATTCGTCCCTTATGCATTGTGATGGTTTGCATACTTATAGTTGAGTGAAGCTAGGTCAAAAAATTGGATCATTGTTTGGACTTTTTGATTTTTGGAGATTGAAAAAGATTATGACTTAAATTTCATATATTTTTGAATGAGACCTTTCTATTTCAAGACAATCATCATCAATTGTATATCAATTTAATCCAATTCATGTTAATGACCTTCTAGAACCAAAATATATTTTAAATTTTCATTTTTGATATTTTATTTAAATTTAAAATGATTTTTAACATAAAAAATCATAATAAATAAAATAAATAAAATAAATAAAATAAAATTATGAAAATATCAAATAAATTTCGTGCATGATGTCATGGAACACCTTGGGTCACAAAAAGTTCAGCCCATTTAGAAGAATTTGGTTTTAAGACCCTATTTTCTTCATAAACCACCCAAAAATTTCCCAACTTTGCAAGGGCACATATCCTTCAATTTTAATGATATGAGGGTGTTATTGGACATTTTGGAAAGCTTGAAGAGTCCTCTAACCAAACCCATTGGTTTCATGTCCATATCATTTACCATTCTCAAGTTATGCCCTTTTGAAGTTGTTGACTTTTTGTTGACTTTCAAAAGGACCTATAATGTCTTAGCTCATACCTTCCAAATGAAGCATTTTTGGGCTTGGCTTGTGAGACACAAAGTTGTAGAGAATTAAATTTCCTTCAAAATGAGCTTTGGATGGGAAAAATTTGATGAAGCATGTGAAAGTTATGGCTGGTCAAAGTTCAGTTGACTTTTCCTGAGGAAACCCTAATTTAGAAACCTCTGATTCTTGATGATCATCCTTGATGAATCATGATAAACCCTTGATCAAATGATGAATTTTACTTCATATACTTGATGTTGGTAAAAAATCATGAAGTTTGACTTTGGTTTAACCACAGTTGACCTTAGTTTGACTTTTTAACTACTTTGACTGATTTTGACCTATCTGATCATCTGACTGAGCAAACCTTTGAGAAAAGTCTTGAAACTTCTCATGGGGATTCTTAAACACATATGGGATGTTATGAAGCTCACTTGAAGTCTTGGAAGTTCATTTAGCCTGATTAAAGTCAAAACCCTAGTTTTGGATGCACTGCTTAGGAAGATGCATTGTCTGAGGGAATTGTCAAATCTTCTGACCAATTTGTGAACTTTGTGAACCTTGTGAACCTTGTGAACCTCATAAGATGTCTTGTGAACCTTGTGAACCTCATGAGAGGTCTTGTAAACTTCATGAACCTCATGAGAGGTCTTGTGAACCTTGTGAACCTCATAAGGTGTCTTGTAAACTTCATGAACCTCATGAGAGATCTTGTGAACCTCATAAGGTGTCTTATAAACTTCATGAACCTCATGAGAGGTCTTGTGAACCTTGTGAACCTCATAAGGTGTTTTGTGAATCTTGTGAACCTTGTGAACCTCTTAGCAAACAAAGTCTTGTATTGTGAGGGCAAATTTTGGGGTGCAACACCACCGCCAAGCCTTGGGGCTACGTCGAGCTAAACGTAACATTCGGGGAAGGAGACGCCTCCAAGACAGTAACGACACACTTCCTGGTAATCGATTGTCCATCACTTTGTCAATGCATTCTGGGGTGACCAACACTGGCCAAACTCATCATCGTCCCTTCAACGGTCCACCTCAAAATGAAATATTACACGGAGAAGGGTCACGTAGCTACCCTCCACGGGGATATCGAGGCAGCGAGAAGGTGTTTTGAAGTAGCAACCAAAGGCCAAACCATCATAGAGACAACACCAAAAAATAGTAAGTGCGCAAGAGATGAAAACTCTCTAGCCGACGACGTTTAGCCCGAGAAAAAGTCAACACCCCATATCAACATGATCGAACTCGACCCTCGCATCCCTTTAGACGAAGAGAAAGGCGCCCCGTGGTTAAATCAGCCATGTTACGCCATTTTCCCCCAGGAGAATTCGAAGTTGTAACTTTCAGAGACAACCCTGACAGAGGGTGAGTATTGGAGTAGGACTTCCCGACGAAGTCAAGGAGCAATTGAAGCAATGTCTGCGTAATAACATTGACCTATTCACGTGGAGCGCAGTTGATATGCCAGACATTTCCCCAGAAATTGCATACCATGAGCTCACTATCAACCCAACAGCTCGTGCAGTTGCCCAACATAGGAGCAAGCAATCTGAAGGAAAAACTTTAGTTGCTGAAAAACTAGTCAAAGACCTTATAGAGGTCAAATTTGTAACTGAGGTCAGGTACACGACCTGGATCGCGAACATTGTACTTGTGAAAAAATCTAATGGAAAATGACGCCTCTGTATTGACTACACCGATCTTAATCGGGCTTGGCCGAAAGACTCTTACCCTTTGTCAAACATAGACAAGTTGATAGTTAATTCTGCAGGTTTTAAATTCCTATCCTTCATGGACGCATACTCAGGGTATAACCAAATACCCATGGTCGACAAAGATAAAAGGCACACCGTATTCATGACGCTGACGGGAAACTACTACTACAACATAATCCCCTTCGGATGAAAAAACGCATGAGCCACATATCAACCCATGATGAACAGCGTCTTCCAATCACAAATTGGAGACATGCTAAAGGTTTACATGGACGACATGGTCGTCAAGTCCGTTCAAGAGTCTGACCACACATCTCATCTTCAGAATGTGTTCGACTAAGCTAGGAAATATTTAATGCGTTTTAACCCTGACAAGTGCATCTTCAGTGTAAAGGCGAGCAAGTTCCTCGGTTTCTATCTGACAGAAAGAGGAATCGAAGCCAACCCCGACAAATGTCGCACCTTCTCGGAATTCCCTACACCTAGCTCGAAAAAATCAATCTAATCCTTAAACGACATGCTCGCTTCCTTATCACGATTCATAGCAAACTCCATTCAACACGCCTCCCCTTCTTCAAGCTGTTTCGCAAGGAAGCCACGTTCGAATGGACATAAGAATGTGAGAAGGCCCTGCAGCTTCTCAAGCAAGCCTTGTCGGAACCCCCGGTTTTGTCCAGACCACTAGCTGGGGAGGTCCTCTACCTTTATCTGGCTGTCAATACTGAAGCCATTAGCGCAACTCTGATAAGGGAAGACCCTGACGGCCAGAGACCCATATATTTCACGAGCAAAGCATTACAAGGGCCAGAACTCAGGTACCAACAAATCAAGAAGATCGCCATCACGCTCGTAAACGCTTCCAAGAGGCTAAGACATTATTTCCTGGCACACTCGGTGGTCGTGAGAACCAATCAACCTATCAAACAAATTTTAACTCGACCAGATATGGCCGACAGAATGCTGAGATGGTCTTTGGAGTTGTTTGAATTCGATATACATTACGAGGGAAATAAAGCTCTAAAAACTCAGGCCCTAGCCGATTTCGTCGCAGAGATGACCCCGATAGAAACCACTTCAGAAAGTGCCCACAAATGGATCCTCTACGTCAATGGAGCATCTGGTCCTTCTGGGAGCGGGGCAGGAATCATTCTCGAAGACAAAAAGGGTCTCATGGTCGAGGTGTCGATGGTCCACTCTTTCCCAACATCCAACAACCAGGCTGAGTATGAAGCCTTCCTGGCAGGAATCTGCCTCACGAGGGACATGGGCGCTCAAGAAGTCACAATCTTCACCGACTCACAGCTGGTTGCATCACAAGTTAAAGGAGAGTATCAAGCAAAGAACGACAACCTGGTCGAGTACTTGGATCTAGTGCAGCAAATGCTTGTGCAATTTAGGACCTGCGACGTCCAACATATCTCGTGCGAGCGCAACTCACTGGCAGACGTACTGTCAAAGTTAGCTAGTACACGAAAGAAAGGCGGGAACAAATCCGTTATCCAGGAAACGCTCCCTCATCCCAGTATTGAAAACGTTGGCGTCACCATTGATATTAACGTCATAGGAGACAACAGTTGATGGATGTTTCCTGTGTTCCAATACTTGACGACCGAGGAGCTTCATGAAGACAAGAAGGATGCCAACGCCATAAAACATTGTGCTTCCTCCTACGTCCTGGTGGACGGCATAATGTACCGCCAAGAATTTTCCATCCCACTCCTAAGGTGCATCGAGGAAGGAAGCGTATCTGACATCCTGCATGAGATACACGAGGGAATTAATGCTCAGTACCTGGGTGGCATATCTCTGGCCCACAAAGCGTTGCAAGCTAGTTATTAATGGCCGAGTGTGAAGTATGACGCCCGTGAACACGTAAAAAGATGCAGGAAGTGTCAACACCACAGAGATATGCATGTTGCACCTCCTGACATTTTGAAGACAATGTCATCGCCATGGCCATTCGCGCAGTGGGGCATGGACATCCTCGGTCCCTTCACGACAGGTTCTTTCCAAAATAAATACCTGATTGTGGTTGTTGACTACTTTACCAAATGGATAGAGGTCGAGGCCCTGGCCAGAATCATTGTATTCAACATCCTGTATTTTTATAAGAGAAACGTCTTGGCTAGGTTCGGCGTACCACAATCCCTTATAACGGACAACGACACCCAATTCACGAATAGAAAATTTCAAGACTTTGTCTCTAAAATATGAACCAAACAACACTTCGCATCCGTCGAGCACCCCCAGACAAATGGCCAGGCTGAGGCCACTAATAGAGTCATCCTACAGGGCCTCAGACGAAGATTGGGCGAGGCAAAAAATAGGTGGGTCGAGGAACTCCACAGCGTATTATGGGCCTACCGAACCACCCCACACTCGACTACCAGGGAGACCCCATTCCGGATGACATACGGGACCGAGGCGTTCATTCTCGTGGAAATTAGAGAACCTTCTCGCCGCATAGAGTTCCCTTTAGAAGAAGAACTCAATGACAAGGCTTTGAGAGAGGAACTCGACTTAGTTTAAAAGGTTCATTTAGGGGCAGCTCTCCACGAAGAATTCTTTAAACGAAAAATCTTGTTACGATACGACAACCGAATTGTCAAGAGAGAATTCCAGGTAGGTAGCCTTATCCTACGTAAAATTAAAAAAAAAAAAAAACTCACACGAAGGCAAGCACGCAACCAATTAGGAAGGCCTATATCGCGTAAGATCAAAAACGGGTACTAGGGCATACTACCTTGAAGAACTGAATGGGGAACCATTTGATCGACCATGGAACGCTGAAAAACCCAAACAACATTACATCTAAAAGTTCAACCTAAGCGCGAAATAGCTGCCGACCAATAAACTCCACCAATAGGGGTAGAGATGCCCGACCACAGGGATATATCATGGTATAAATACAACTCTCAACGTAAACATGCGCGATCACTAGCCCATTATTAAGACAACTGAATTTCCCAATAGGGATACCTCAAACGAGCTCCACCATTGTCGTACCAGCGTGTGTCGCTCCCGGGATTTTCATCCTAGTACAAACGCGAAAGTGGCGCGGAAAAGGTAGAGTCGCCAGCCATGAATTTTTATCTCGAATGAATGGGAAAGGTAATGCGGCACAAACCGAAGAGAAAAGGAAAGGACAAGGTCTTGCGAACCAAAGATTTGGGTTTGGGAGTCGGTTACGAACTGGGAAGGTCTTAGTTCAATATCTTCTTCCCTCCATCTCCTTACTTCTGAAAACCACTTTTGTTACCATGTCGAACCGCTAGAAATCAACTATTCCATGGCTCCATCTTCACTACTCTCAAGCAAGCACAAGGTAGATCCCAAAGGGGTCACCTTAATGAAGAAAATCCCCTTCATTTCAAAGTACCTTTGAATATTATAAGACATGCCAGATGCATGAGTCTTGGCCATATATGCGTTCCTCATTCTGCTCACATCTTCTGGGTTAGCCTTATAACACAACACTTCCTCTTCTTTAGTAACCTTATGTAACTTCAACTTATCTGTGTAGGAACATTCTCCAGCCACGGTGTTGGGCATTGAAAGATTAAACTGAGCATTCTGATATCCTTTCACGTTATTGACCCTTGCCGACACCCTCTCTATCTGATTCATCTTCGAAGTGTGTTTCCTTCCTCCCCCCCGCCTCTCCCCTGACAAATCTTGGTGGGTTTGCATGTATCTTCTTACCATCTATCAAAACATTATCTAGTTTGACACCCAGTATTCTAATATCATCCACCTCCCTAAAAATCTATATGAAATTAACATAATATTATTTACAAAAAGGACATCCAAACACATGCACCTAATAATATTCGTTTTCTGTTGTTGCAATTTTTGATTTGAATCCTTGTGGATTTGAATACCCCTAACAACCACTACTAGTCCAAAGATGATATAACACAAATAAAATAATACATACTATTTCAATAAAATAAGATTTTAAAATGATACACTTAAATTCAGTTCCTTAATTACAAAACCCAATATAAAAAAATGTAGGAATTTTCTAAGTAGCTACAAATACAATATTAAAATAAATAATCACCAAACTAATTGGAGTTATCACTATTATTCCCAGGAGGAGATGCAGAAGCACTTTTGGTTGTAGGAAAAGGCAAAGAAGGTGACAGTGACATCAAAGTTGCTGTCTGTGAGTTCACTGGCACCGTTTTGTTCAAGAAACTCGAAGCACAACCAATTACTTTAGAACTTGATGAAGGCAATGAACTTGAAGACACTGGAAACATCTCAGCCCATTTCATTTTCTGACTCAAATTTTCTCCTACACCTTGGTTTTGATGATTCCCTTGTTGTTGAGTGTTGTTTCCAATCAGTGTTGAAAGTGCTGCAGCTAAAGCTGATTGAAAAGTTGGATCTGCTGTGATAGCTTTTGTTGCTGCAGTTATAGTACTATCTGAAGGTAAACCGTTGCTTTTTTGCATGTAGGTTTGGTATATACTTTCCATTGTGTTTTGTTGTCTACCAAAGTTTAAAGTGTTGAGAGTATTAATATTAGGGTTTCTGTTGTTATTGTATGGTTGTTGATTCTGAGTGGTAGCATAATTGAGGAAGCTATTCCAATGCATTGTGTTGGATTCAGGTGAACTAAAGCTAAGGCTTGTGGAAGAAGGGTATCTAGGTAATTGGTTGTTGTTGTAGTTTGAGTTGAATCTAACAAAGGGTGATGAGGTTGAAGAATTTGATGATGGGTTTGTAGTGAGGTCAAGAGTGATAGTTGGATGTGAATGTTGAGATGATAGTGCAGGGTTGGATAGGTATAGTTGATTCGATTTTGAACCGTCCGGTAGGTAAAAGTTTAGGCCATGAAGATTGTTGTTGGTTTGTGTTGAAGGGATTGAACCGGAGTGGGAGGTTGATGAGCCTGATAAGAGCATGGATGCGGCCGCCGAAGTTGTGGATGCCATTGCGGTTGCGGATAGTGGAAGGGTGTGGTTGTGTGTTCCTTCATAGGTTGTGATTAAAATAGACATGTCATCAACACATCTTTGCACCTGAAATTCATACAAAAATTTAGTTACTATATGAATATTTAGTCTAAATAAGTTTTACACTGACGTCCAATAGAATGTTCAAGTGTCGAGCACCCGATATGTACCTGTTTTCTAACCGGACATGATGGTGCAACTGTGCAACGGTAATAAGCTCTAGGGCAAGGATTTCCTTTTGCAATCTTTTGTCCATATTTTCTCCATTGGCATCCATCATTCATCTGAATTGACAAATAAAAATGTGAACATATATACATGCATTGAAGAATGTCTTAAATTTATGTGTGAAATTTCTCTCTTAATCTAACTATCTATAACGACTAGACTATCCGGTTAGAAGAAGAATATCTAAAATATTTACCGTTGGTGTGTCACATCTTGCTCGAACACAAACTCTAGCTTTCTTTGCCGGAGTTTGTTGAGAAACTTCATCCTCAGCTGCGTCTCTCGCTGTCTTATTATTGAGTGTCTTATTACTTGGTGGCCAAGTTACCCCAGTTTCTTCATCCTTAGTTGGAACTACTTCGCAGCTATTCACCGGACTTGGATTTTGATTTGGCAATCCTTCAGTTGTGCTACCCGATTTCGATGTTTCAAATTTACAATCCAATCCAAGAGCCAACTCTTGTTTAAATTCTTCATCATCATTATTCAATGCTAGCTTAGAGACTTTGTTAACTTTCTCTTCATTTTTCGGAATGTAATTACTAGGAACTCTTCCAAGGCTTAGGGAAACAAGATCTGATTCCACCATTATTTCTTCATGGTTATTATTATCATTGTGATCAACATTGTTCTTTTTTGTTTCTTGCTTAACCATGTTGTGAAATTGCATTTCTAGTGCTCGGTATTCGATCATTATTTTGTTGAGACGCATTTTTAACCGTTGATTTTCTTCTCTCACTTCATTCATTTGAGCTTTTGTTGTCTCAAGCTGATCATCAACCTATACACAATATTGCAACATTTTCCAATTAGTACTAATTGTATTAATTAGTTTCTAATTCAATTTAATTTAATTTCTATGCATTAATTTAATTTACCTTAGCATTTTTGGGAGAGGATGTGATTGGTCTAGTCTCAATTGATTTTTCAGTACTAGCAATGGGTGGTTCCTGTAAAAAAGCATAGGAAAATATATGATAATTAATTATATATTCATGAACAAATGCAAATTTTTCCAATCAATTAAATTCATTTAAACTTGCATGTGCTAGAAGTATCAGTATCATGTTTTTAGAAAACATTTGTTTTGTTTGTAGCACATGCATGAGTCAACTCTCATCAAAAGTATAGATTAATTGAAAATATATCATTTGTATGCCAAGAAATTGATGATATCTTCAATAGATTTTTGCAAATTATCATTTAGAACCAAAGTCTTTATTTAGGGATAAAAACAAAATAATTGATTAAACCCTATATAATCTCTATGTTCTAACTACTATTTGGAATTCTTGTGAAGGTTTATTTACCTTGCATGCACGAAAGGTTATGTGCTTAGAATTCATTGAAGAGTATGGAAGACACAAAACTAATTGATAGCCACTTATTAGCAACTTGATTTTGGAAAATAAATTAAGGATAAGGGAAGAAATTAACCTTTCATGAAATAAATATCTAAGGATATAGATTTTCATAAATAAAAAAATTACAAAAAATCTAAGTATATAATAAATCAAATAAATATAAATCAAAACAAACTTATATAGATTCATATAGAGAAAGAAAAAAAAAATACTCATATGTGTTTTGTGATTCAAAACCTAAAGATTGCACTTATAAAAAAGAAAATAAAAAAAGCTTATGATAAAATGAATCTTCACCTCAACAATAGTCTCCTTTTTCTGATGATGAGTTTCATCATCACTTCTCTTCTCTTCTTGGAGTACTCCACCAACTCCATCACCAGATCTTCCAGAATCAGACTCCATAATTATGAAAAGTTTAACTTTTTTTTTCTCTTGATATCTGTTGTTTTGTAAAAGTTTTCAAACAAAACCACTTTTCTATGGTAATATATAGAAAAAGTAGAGAATGAGGACCTGCATGAAGTATTTGACTCTTGAAAAGATTTGACTAGTTAAAATATAAATTAAATACAAATTTGTGATTGGTGGTACCATCTTTGAAGTTTCGTATGACAAGTCACATGGGACAAACAAGAAACAAGGGTTTTGTTTTAAGGTCAAACTTTTTGCCACCACCGGTGACCGGACCCTTCCTTTTCCTGTGATTGTTTGTATATATTTTCTTGGTCTTCTCTTCCAACTGATAACCAAAGAAATTAAACTTTGTCTACTTGAGTGAAAATATCTTTACTTCTTCGAAATCCATCTGAGCATCTGCTATTAAATTTTCGCTATCATATAACTCGAGTCAGGGTTTGTTTCTAATATCCAACATATTCTGCTATTAAATTTTCGCTATCAAATAACTAGAGTTAAGGTTTCTAATATTCAGTCATAGACGTGATAGACGTGAGAGAGTGTGTTAAGTGTTCCGTCTTGATTAATAATTAATTAAGCATTTGCATATAAGATGGTCAATGGAAAAGACCTAAGAGAGTATATAATATAATGAATATAAGTTGGAAACACAGAGAGATTATATAATTTAGTTACAACTCGTCAGTTTAGTATCATAGTTGCATCAGCCAAAAGAGGTTGGCAAATGACAGATATGTAATATATTTGAACGTTTGTATGCCACGAACTTAGCAAATATACAAAAAAAAATGTCTACTTGTTGTATGTATATTACTTGGTACATCTAAACGGATATATTAGGTAACTATAGTCTACCCTATTTTTTTTCTTCCCTGTGGAAACCTAGCCGCCATCTCAACTTTTTTTTCTTCTTTCTACTTTATTCACATGTAAGGAGTAGTTAATTAATTTCTATTAATTTTTAGCTCAAAATCACTCATTGAAATGGTTTTTCTTTCTTTTTATTCAACTAAGTGACTTTTAAGTATATATTGCTATGCATTTGACTTTTTTTAGAATAAGAATATTATATAATAATTAAAATCAAGATTGTTATGTATAAATTTTGAAAATTTCTTATCCCATCACGTATTTTTAATTATATTCTTTCTGTTGATATATCTCGATATATCTCTGGACGCAATCTTTTATGTTTTACGTTAAAATCTTCCATAAATATATCTGCAGAACTAATAAATTTCAACTAAATATTTTTTTAATTAAACCAGATTCGTTAGTCGTAAACATATATATATATATATATATATATATATATATATATATATATATATATATATATATATATATATATATATATATATATATATATATATATATATATATATATATATATATATAATGTTATAGAGACTAATAACTTATGCTACATGTAACAATATCATTTGTTTACTTTGTGTCTACCGTACCATCTGTCTTGTATAATAGTAAAATTTTACTTCTTTGACGTTATCCAAGACAGAGAATGTCTTCTAAAATTAAATGAAAACAATAATAATTTAAAAGACATTATTTAAAAAAAAAGTAAACAAATGATATTGTTACGTATATCATAAGTTATTAGTCAAACTCTTTAGCTGATCTGCAGTGAATCTATTTTCATCATAAAACACGTTGAATTTTTTTTTGATAATCACAAAAATATAATAAAGGAAGTATTAGGGGTACTTCAACCCGAAAAACAAACTCCACAAATAAGTAATAAACACCAACCAAACCTAAGCAAAATAATTACAAAAAATCCTTAGGATGATTGAGCCAATCTAGAAAAGAGCACCTTGAAAAATGTTTACTCAACTTTGACAGCCATAACCAAGAAAATAGAACAATTCTATCAAAAATGGAACTTGGATTAAAAACCTCATCCTTAAAAATAATCTTATTCCTATGAAACCAACAACACCAACAGGCTACCAACCAAATCAAAGTCATATTCAATTTCCGATTAGAACCACCACCGTCAAAAGAAGATAATTCGTTCTCAAAATGGACAAAACTGATATTCGGACTAAGAACCGGAATCTCCAAACCAACATGATTTTGTGACAAGAGAGAAAGAGATGAAAAGAATATTCACTACGCCATAAAAAACATTAGACAACGTTTTTTTTTTTACATTAGACAGCACTTTAAAGCGTTGTATAAACCTGCGATGCTAAATGTTTAGACAGCGTTTTGGTTAATGTCAAAAGTACTGTCTAAAGGTGCTTTATACAACACTTTTATTGTCAAAAGCGCTTTCTAAACTCCACCTTAGACAACATTTTTTACCTTTTTTAGTATACCTTAGACAACGTTTTTGGCATTTTTATGGTATACCTTAGACAGCGCTTTTAGTGAAAACGCTTTCTAAACCCCACCTTAGACAGTGCTTTTAGTGTAAAGCGTTGTCTAAGGTATACGGAAATTTTAAAATAATTTACTTTAAAAAGCTATGTCTGAATTTTACAATTTATAGGCACATGTTTTAAACCACATTTTTCACCAGGTTTTCAACCAGAATTTGTACCTATTTTTCAATCACATTTTGCAGAAAAATATCACCAATTTTGCCTATTTAAACATACCAATTTAGGCACCGATTTATATATACAAAACAATTGGATATTCAAACTAATATATACGAAACAATTTATACAAACGTACCAATTTACACATCATCAATTTTTATATACAAAATAGTTTATACAAATCATTTCATCTAACAAAACATTTTGCTTCAAATTAAATCTACATATTACTTATACTTTGCATATGATATACCCTGAAACAATCTATCTCATACTTTGCACATATAACCTGAAACGACATAAAAAAATTGTAATTCAATTAAAACAAGACATAAACAATATGTCTATAGTTACAAAGTTACACATACTCAAAATTCTCATCAATTAAAGTAAGAGTACAATATACCTTATAAAACTCCGAGCTCCATAATGAATTGACACCAATCCTCTTTAATTTCTTCCAAATGATCTCTTGAATAATATACACACTTGAATTCATCAAAGTACTATATGATGATATAACATAGTTTGATTTAGTTTCAACTATTTAATTATATGAGAAATATGTGTTAAATATTAAAATAACTCATAAGTTAGAAATACATACATCATATGAAATCTCTAATCGATCCAAAAAAAGAGTTTCTCTCATAAACCTCAACATGAAATATCCGCAATCTATACCATTACGTTGCTGAGGACACTACACATGAAAAGAAAATATGGATAAATCCTAAGTGTTATCAAGTATCATCACTAATATAATTAAAAATGTGATAATTAATATACCGTCACTTTTATTCATGTAATGTTGTTGGCTCTCCTCTTTGATACTTGGATATCTCGTTGGGCTCGGAAATCTTGTATAATGCTAATAAAATATAAATAAATATTTAGAACAATTCACATAAATAAATAAATATACACATGAATATTTAGAACAATCTCACTTATGTGTCAATCTTATTCTTCATATCCGGGTATGTTGTCCAATCATTTCCTAACGAGTCCAGATAATACACAAATTCTCTAATAGGATTAATTGCGACCAACTACCAATGTCCACTGTAAGATTAAACAAATGCTAGATGGAAACTTTCTACACGACGTCAAAATACAAAAAAATTATAATAGATGAATTTAGAATGAAAATCTAACCCAGTATTAAACGGTAAAAAAAACAACTTTTTTGTATCTTTGTTGGTCATAAAAAGGTTGTGTACATACACCATGACCTCATCTGGTTTACTTAAGATTAAAGTTAAGTTGACAGACGCAGGGCTTAAGAATGCAAATCTTTCGTCCAATCCACTTGGCCGCATCACTTTGTCATACAAAAACCTTAAATAAAAACATCATATATTAACATTAGACTATTCATTTGAAACATAAAGTAAATAAGTTGTTCAATTAATATAACAAAGTAGATCGAATATACCTCATGTATGTATTGACAACATTGACGCCTAATTCTTCATGACGAAAAACATGCACAAATTCGTCATTACCAATTGATTGTTCATATTCAAAGCCAAAAATATCTTCCTCCATATGTATTAGACGAATACCCCCGTTCGGAATATCTGTCAATTCTAGACTTGCCCACACGGACTTTCTTCCACAAAACATGTGTAGGAAGAGATGTTTCAGAACTATTCTCCTTTTGTAACTACACATTAAGCCAAATAATATGATCAAATATGACTCATGATGAATAAGTATATTATTGCAATTTATAGATACTTACCATAGATGGTTCTAAGCGTACATATCTGACACATCATTTTCTGTATGGATACGCGGGACTTGATGCTCTTTCCCGATTTTTTTCACTTATGCTTTTAAATTCTGGGGTTTTTCGTTTGGATTTAAACATGTCTCATTCTTGTTGTGAAATAAAACTTCCATATTTAGATGGAAGCTCTGCATCAACAAAATTACCATCTGCATCCCTAAGAAACTTGGATGATAAAAATATTCTAAACTCTCTTAGTAGCTTTTCGGCCAATTTGAGACAAAAAGCTTTTCTATCATCTTCGATGTTGAAACACCTCTAAGAAAGACATACACATTGTGCGTTAGTACAAGTAATTTAAAAGACATATTAGTTCGCATAATTAAAGACATAATTATTGTATCTTTATCTCAGTCCAAATTTTTTCTTTGGCTTCTTTCAATTGTTTATTTCTCCAATCATCACAAGTAATTGAAATCTCATTCCTTACAAGTGCACCAATGAAACTAGTCAAGGTATAACTGTTAGGTTTAATAAGCTGGCCTTGTGGGCTCCAATGCACATCTAAAATGATGCTTCGATCTCTAGCATGGTTCACTTTCTTCATCACTGTTATGCCTCTTTTAATGTCCTCTTCTGTAGCTATCTTTTTATTACCTCCTTCATGCATAGAATCATCATCATGTGGTTGATCCTCGTTAATAGATGTATCTAACCTGTAATAAAGAAACCAAGGATATCAAATATAAATTATAATGAAAGTAATTGTCTAAGCTATAAATTATGATACCAAATAACATTTATTGAAAATTAAAAATAAAGAAACCAAGGATATCAAATATAAATTATGAAAAATAAAGAAACCAAGGATATCAAATATAAATTAAGAAAAATATAGAAAAGCATATAAGTTTATTGAAAATGACATAATATATAACATTTTATTATATTACCTCTTTCACTAACATCTCTTTCTTTTCTTGGTTGGAATATGAATTACTTGTTTCTTAGCAATGCAGACGGATGAATTGATCCAAATTCCCTTGTTATGATCATTTCTAATATATGACTCATCCTCTATAAGATCCTCATCTTGATCATTTATATTCAACTCATTTTGTCTAATTCATGACTCATTCTCAACATCAATATCACATTGACCTACACCGCTATCATCAACCACTTTGTTAGATAAAAGCACTATAGATCATTTTGTACTCGTCGGGTCATTGACATAGAACACTTGTTTAGCTTGAGATGCTAGAATAAAAGGCTCATCTTTATACCCCACTCTATTAAGATCCACTTGCAAAAATCCATACTTATCCATTCGTATGCCACTACTATTTACCCACTTGCAACCAAATATCAAACACCCAAATATGCTCAATAACTCCAAAATATGACAAATTTGCATATTTGGGGTTTAAGTCCTTCATACTTGATATATGCATTGCTTCAGCTAGAATAGTGACACCACTATTTTGCAGGGTACTTTTATCATCTTGTTCTTTGGTATAAAATGTGTATCCATTAATTGCGTATGCGCTATGAAAAAACACATGAAAACATGGACCATATGCCAAACATCTCAACCTTTTTGTTACCGAAGCAGGATCTGAAGAGTGCTTTGAATAAATATGATCCTTTAACCATTGTATAAAGTTTTGATTGTTCTCTCTTACTATCCAATTTTCATTTTTGTTATGATTTAACCTTCGGAGTACATCCTTGAGCATTTCAACATATGGTTCAACCTTATGATTATTGTGCAGAACATACAAATGCACTTAATCTCATTCATCCCTTGATACTGCCACAATTTTATTTCCAATTAATTTTCACCTTCCCTTTTTTTCCCGAAACAAAGAGCTTTGGGGAGTCCAATAGATTGAACGTTGGACAAATATTCAGTATAAAACTCAACCACTTCTTCAAAAATGTATCGTTCAACAATACAACCCTCTTAGCGACTTCGGTTTTTCATGTACCCTTTTAATATTTTCATATACCGTTCAGCAGGGTACATCCATATCATATAAGTTGGTCTACACAACCGCGTCTCTTTCACAAGATGAACAACTAGATGTACCATTATGTCAAAAAAAGAGGGAGGAAAATACATTTCAAGCTCACACAAGGTAATAACTATCGCTTTTTGTAGTGTTGGTAAGATCTCAGGATCGATCACCTTACTACAAATTGACCTAAAGAAAAAACACAATTTAGTTATGGCGCTTCTTACTTTTTCTGGAAAAATAGAACGTATACATATTGGTAGAAAATGTTCCATTATAACACGACAATCATGTGTCTTTAAACTCTTCAACTTGAGGTCTTTCATAGACATAAGTCTTATAATATCTGAAGAGTATCCTTTTGGAACTTTAACTTCACTCAGAAACTTACACAACGTTTGTTTCTCCTTTCTAGATAGAGTAAAAGCAGCAGGTGGTAGATATGTTCGTCTTCCTTTCTTCACAGGTGATAATTCAGTTCTTATTCCCATTTTTAACATGTCCTCCCTTGCTTTAAGGCCATCCTTAGACTTTCCTTTTATATTGAGTAACGTACCAATGACACTTTCAATACTTTTTTTTCAATATGCATAACATCGAGAAAATGTCTCACGTACAAAGACTTACAATATGGTAATTCAAAAAATATCGACCTCTTCTTCCACCCACCTTTGACAACCTTATGTGCAAAAGGCTTGCCAAACTCAGTACGCACATCTTTCACCTTTTCAAAAACTTGGTCACCTGACAATGCTGGTGGAGATTTGTTGTTCGGTGTCTCCATTGAATGCTTTTCTCCATCCACGGTAGCGATGTTTAGAATTTAAGAATCTACGATGACCGAGAAACACATTCTTTTGACAAAGTTCCAATCGCATCGTATCATTTCCATCTTCACAAACATGACACACACGTTGACCTTTAATGTTATACCCAGATAAATTCACTTATGCTGGAAAATTATTAATTGTGCCAAACAACATCGCCCTCAAATTGAAACTTTCTTTCATATATCCATCATAAACCTCCACATCGTTCTCCCACAAAATCTTTAAATCTTCGATCAAAGGTGACAAGTATACGTCTATGTCATTCCCTGGTTGTTTAGGCCCAGAGATTAACATACATAACATCATGTACTTATACTTCATACATAGCCATGGAGATAGGTTATAAATCATAAGAATCACAGATCATGTGGTATGTGAGATACTTTGAAGACTATGCGGGTTCATTCCATCAGTAGATAATGCCAAGCGAAGGTTTCTTGCTTCTTCTTCAAAGTCAGGATAATCATTATCAATTTTCGACCACTGTGGTGAATCAGTCGGATGTCGATACTTTCCATCAATAATTCTTTCATTTGCATGCCAAGTCAGGTGTCTTGCATCTGTTTCACTATGAAACATGCGCCTAAATCTCAAAATTATAGGAAAATACCATAAGACTTTTGCTGGAGACAATTTTTTCTTATATTGAGACAAACTGCATTTAGGGCACTTAGTTAACAATGCATATTCGTTTCAAAACAAAACACAATCGTTTGGACAAACATGTATTTTATCATAGGTCATTCCAATAGAGCGCAACGTTTTTTTGCCTCATAGGTTCGATTAGGAAGAACATTATCCTCCGGTAGCATTTCTCTCATAAGGGCCAACAACTCTGTGAAACTTTTATCCGACCATCCATTACTCGCCTTTAAGTTGTACAACTTTAATACCACAGTCAGTCTTGTGAATTTATTGCAACCTTTATACAACGGTTTCTCTGGATCGCTTACCAACCTCTCAAACATTTTGGGACAATCATGAAGATCTTCTTCAAGTGCTTCTGCAATCTCTTCGATTCGATCATAATCGTATGTTTCCGTGTCTCTGTCTTCTGAAGCATAGGTCGTATTACTTTTCCCCCTAGGTTCAACCTTCTCGTTAATTTTCTCACCATGAAATATCCAACACTTATAACTTCAATCAATTCCATGCCTCAGTAAATGTGATTTCAATCCATCTGCGTCAACCTTACCAATATAACAACAGCCCAAGCAAGGACATTCCATTCGACTGGGGTCTTTAACATGTTGAACAACAAACTTAACGAATTCCACAACCCCATTCTCATACTCTTTGGTCAATCGATCGACAAACATCCATTTTTTATCCATGGTTTTCCTACTTATTAAGGTAAACAAAATAAAATACCTTAGAATGTCGTTAACGAATCGTACCACCGATATGTTATTCTACTATAACACACTATTCACAAATAAGCCACACAATATTTCTAAACACGGACTTTCCTAGCTATAACTATTAATCAGCACTTCTTTAGTTAGAAATGTAGTATGTCCTCTAATAATAAAAGTGGTTCACATGCAGATGCCATATTTCAAGATAAGTCAATAGGTGATATTCATGTGATTCCAACTGTTTATGTAAATATTATTACTCATAATCTTATAGATAGTTCCTACTAATGAATATTAATTTGTACTTCTTTAGCTTAAACAAATAAAGATCTCATGCAAGAAATTGGAAAATCGCAGGGTCACAATACAAGTCATTATGAGAAGACTTATTCTTAGAATAGATAGATAAAATGATTAAGATGAGCCATTAGTAACTCCCTAACACTCTCTCACTCCCTGAAAACAAAATGTAACATAAGAATCCTATTTTCGTGTTTTCCCTAACACTCTCTCACTCTCTGAAAACAAAATGTAACATAAATAATGACGAAAAAGAAGAAACATAAATAGATAAATGTTCGTGCTTGCCCTAACAGAGAATCCTATTTACGTGCTTGCCCTAATAGAGAAAAATAAGAAACTTACTGAAATAGAGACAGTGTACGGTGGAGGAAGGAGTACGACGACAAGCTGTAAATGTTACGGTGGAACACGATGGCGATAACAACTTTGTTAGGTCGTTCGCAGAGAGGGAAAGAAAAGTTATGGAAAAAAAATACTGAGTATTATAATGTTTTCATTTAATTAGCCCTTAGACAAATAGCCCTTTAAAAGCTCTTTTGAAAAGCGCTGGCTAAGGTCAACCTTAGACAACGCTTTTGAGTTTATTTATTTTTTAAATTATAAGACCTTAGACAGCGCTTTTGAGAAAAACGATATCTCAGATATTCCTTTAAAAGCATTTTCAGAAAGCGCTGGCTAATGTCTACCTTGGACAACGGTTTTCCAAAAGTGATGTCTAAGGTATGGCTTTTAGCAGCGCTTTTACTATTTGTCGTGAACAGTTTCCGTGTTTTATTTTTTTTACTTATAGAATCGCTTTTGTAATAAAGCGTTGTCTAAGGTGTGTTATTAAACATTCATTTTTGGCATAGTGATTCAACCGAGTTAGAATAGAAGACACAAACCTTTTCTTGCTCATTTTCATTCGAAATAATACCTTTATGGTAAAGAATTCCACGCGTCGGAAGCCCATCTAGAAATAATCGCCAAGCGAACACCTTAACTTTCAAAGGAACTTTTGAATCCCAAGTGTGATCTAGAGCAAATTTGAGCTTTCCTACAATAGGTTGAATGTCCAAGGTAGAACTAAGGTTTTGGTAGCAAGATTTAACACTAAACAAACCATCCACTTCATGAATTCAAACAAAACTATCAGAGGAGTTATCCAGAATTTTGAATTTTTGGACCAGTCGACAAAGAGAAGCTAAATTTGTTGTAAGATTGTGATACAATGTAAAATCAGCGGGTAAAAGGTTCCACTGCCAACCAAAATCAGAACTCCAGAAATAATCCAAAATATGAGCTCTTTTATTTTTCTTCGCTGCAAATAAAGCAGGAAAAGTAATAGCCAAAGATGTGATACCACACCAGGCAGCATCCCAAAAAGGGATTATATTACCACAACCCATCCGGAACGAAACCGAATTCGCAAAAGACTCATCATCCACCTTGAAAGCAATTGTTAGGATGTCCCGCCACCAAAGATATTGTTTCCTAATCCCAATGTTCGCGTCACGATTCAATAAACAAAGAGGCAAATCATCGTATTTAGCTACCAAAAGCTCTCTCCACACCGCCTTTGAGTCCGAAAAAATTCGCCAACACCATTTTGTGACAAGAGCACGATTAAATAATCCAGTGTCTCTAATGCCCAAACCACCATAATCCTTTGGTTTACAACAAGATTTCCAACTGATTAACGTCAAACCTTTCTTGTCCGCTAAACCTGACCAAAGGAATCTTCTTTGGATACCAACAATTTGAATGAATGAAGATTAATAGCTACACCAAAACAGCACATTGAAGAGATATGAATAACAAAGTTTTCTATTGACGAGAAACATAATCCCTTGACTCAAGATCTTCATCATGTTGACTTTAAGTAAATGTTTTTAGTATCTATAACATTATATATACGTCTCCGACTATTTAGTTTGACTTAATTAAAAAATATATTTTTTCACTAGTTCCGTAAATATATTTGTAGAAGGTTTCAACGTAAAAAAATGGTGCTTTCACAATTGGAAATGCAGCAGGTGGCTAAGTGATACATGAGATGTATTGAGAAATTCTCTAAATGTTTGCCCTTTTTATAAAAGATTCAACATTTCTGGTGTTAATTAGAAAATCAAAAGTGTAACAAACAAATGGTATGAAAACATGTTGATTATTGAAACATGTTTTCTCATGTATGCCCACTTTATTTGAAGTGGCTTTGAGAGTTGTCTATCCCACCAGTGGAAAAACCCCAGTCAAATTTACACATGCATGTTTTCCTCATACTCATCCATACACCAGAATATCTATTGGTCTAAGAGTCGATCTCCCCACCTGTAAGTCAATCAATAAATTCACAGACGCCTATCTTTCTTCATAGATACTCATGCACACCTAAATATATCAAATGTGACATCATTAACAAAGTCATGTCGGTATTTGAATCTTAAAAACTCTTTGCAATGAATAATGTGTTCTTCAAATCTATCCAAACATGTATTGCGACAAATAGGGCAAATCTCATCAACGAGAAATAAGGAATCATAAGTCGATATTTAAGGATGATACAATACTCTACCTGAGAAATATGTTGGCATAAACTGTCTATAGGGATAATAATGAGAAAATCTTGAACATGTGCTCCTTTTAAACAATCAAAAATAACTTTCTGTCTTATGGTCATGTCAAACTTTACTTCCATGCCCTGAACACTTTTACTAAAAAGGACACCCGTCCAAACATGTGATTTAGGAGGGACGGTGTCGTTTCTAGTAAAACCATTAAGGTCAAAGTCTAGAATCACAATACTAAAATCATCCAAAGCTCTCACAAAATTAAGGTCCATATCATATACCCTGTTGTCTCTCAATATATATGATCCTATAACACCTAAGACTGAGTCTTAGAAGCCACAAACACGTATAAGGTCGCCTCTACTCCTACTCCTGAGCATAAACTCAATCCCCTAACTCTAATAGATAAAGAAGTTACATTTCCATTGAAAATAAAGATTAATTACTTCTCTCAAAAATTATTGGAACACATTTTTTAATTTTTTCCCTTCATTTTTGACCACTTTATTCAAAGTGGTTTTTAGGTTTATATGCCATTAAAATCTCTAGTCTTTAATACTACAAGTGAAAAAATCTCATTCAAATTTACACAAATATATAACGTAAATGGATCATTATTACTATCGATTAAGAAATTCACCGTGGTCTCTTTAATATCCTAAGAGAAACTCAGAGTTTATACATTCAACTAATTTAAATGAGTGAATATAAGTAAAAGAAAAAGATAGACAACTTTTTCTAACAAGAAAAAGATAGTCAACTTTTTTATTTTCTACCTTATAGACAATCTAGGGATCAACTCCGTTGACGTCTTATAACATTTTGTTCCTATATAAAACCTGAGAGAGAGATTGAAAGAGAATTGGTACAATAATTTCTGAATATGTTATTTATTACTAGTACGATATCCTAAGAAGCATTGACTAATATATATTTTTGTGTGTACAATTACACATTAAACATTAATTTTCTTAAATTTTCAACTCTCTGCCGTATATGTTTATTTTAAGTTATTCACACGCCACAACTCTCTTATGTAATACTAATACTACTTGCATTATATTAATCTCTTAACTAATACTACTTGTTTCATTTTTTTTACAATATATATGTGTATGTAGACTTTTATTTTTTAAATCCCATGATAATTTGTCTATCACCTTAGATCATAATTTGTTGGTTTTGTGTGAATTTCTGTTATATTTTTGAAAGTTTTTAAATTTTTTTTAAGAATCGAACACTTCAAAATAAATGATATTTGATTGAGAAAAATGTAACGATATTGTTTGAGTTATTCTTTAATTTTAGGTGAATTTTGCCAAGAATAGTCTTATTAGAGTGAATTCTGATTTTTGCTTTCTTTGACTTAGTATGCGACTTCCTTCATTGTCACCTAAGGTTCACTCCTGTATTAATATCTAGGTCTTCCGGTGGGGTGAATCTCCATTTCTCATTTACCTGGAAACTCTCAGTTAACTTCATCTCTATGTGGCTTCATTCGTGGAGACATATGTATCTCTCTTTGGGAGAGCGAATGGTTCTTCTTAATTATGTTCTTGATGCAATTTCCATCTTCTTTTTGTATTTTCTTAAAATGACTATTAAGGTTTGGAATAAGATTGTGAAAATCCAAAGGAGGTTTATGTGTGGTAGTGTCAGGGGGTCTAAGATCGCTTGGATTAGGTGATATGATGTTTGTAAGCCTAAAATTTTTGAGGTCTCAATGTTTGTGACCTTCAGTTGGTTAACTTTGATTTGTTGGATAAATTGATGTATCAGTTACTCTATGGAGACTCTAGGATCTGGAGAGATATTTTATCAGCTAGATAAGAAGTTATTCTGATGTTTTTTTATATCAGGAGGTAGAGTTTCCTTCCTTCAATCTGTGTATCCTTGGTGGATATGAGAATCTCTTTTTGTTGCCAAAGGGGAAGACCCCTATGATTGGTTTTGGGAGATGATATGATTAAGAAAGTTGGCTCTAGTCTTCTCACAAAGTTCTAGAAAAATCCTTAGGGTGTGTTTGGATGAAACATTTTAATGGGGGAAAGTAATTTTTTGAGGGAATTTGAAATGACTTGAACAAAATCCATTGTTTGGATAAAAAAATATGAAGAATTGTTAAAATGATGTAAATTCATGGAGTATTTTTTTTTGGACCGGAATTCATGGAGTATTTTATTCATGTTAAATTTAAGGAATTTAATTGTTTATAATATGAATTAATTGTTTATTATTAAATTTTTAAAATTTGCAATTTGGTCCTCATACTTTATGAAAATGTCAAATTCACCCTCAAAATTTTAAAAAATTGCAAATAAGTCCCTAATAATTTTCAAATTTTACAAATTGGTCCATAAAATTTTCTAAAATTGCAAATTGGTCCTTATTTTTTATATTTTAAATTTGGCCATAAAGTTTTAAAAGTTATGAAAATTGACCCAAATTTTTACAATGAATCATTTTAATAATTTATCCAAACTAAAGAATTTAAAATTGAATGAATTTTAATTGAATCATTTGAATTACTTAGAATTTTGAATTCCTTAAAAATCCTCAATTACCCCATCCAAACACACTCTTAGTTTAGGGATACTCCTTTTAAAGCAAGGTTCCCTAGGCTTTTTCTATCTTTGATCAGAAGGATCGCTCCCTCGAAGAGGTTGGTAAATGGCAGAGGAAAACTTGAGTTTGAGATCTTAAGTGGAGGAGATCTCGCATTTTTTAGCATGAGCAAACTATGATTTCCGGTATTCTTTAGGGATTTCATTCATTCCTAACCTGATAAGTAGTGTTTGAGTCATTATAAAGATAGTTCCTATTATGTGGAATTGACATACTATTTTCTTCTCTCTTGTGAGTTCCCTAGAGATCATCGAATCTCGATGTTGGAGTCACATTTATCTAGTATCGGGAGTAGTTGGGCCCTATCTAAAGTGTTAGTTTTTGCCTAACAATTAATACAAGATATGATTCATAGTAGAAAGAAATTACTAAAGAGAGGGATTGATATTGATAGGAGAATGTCTCTTGCCCTTTGCGTTTGAGGTTTCTAGAGTCGTCCTCTCATTTGTTTATTACTTGTGAGTTAGTGGTTTTGTGTGCTATAGGATTTTCATATGGTTATGCTAGCTAGTAGCCATACCCAGGGATTTAATGACCCCTTTCGCATGTTTTTCACATGCGGTGATTCGTTTAGACTTATGGGATGATTGATGATTTGACATGTTGTGGTATGGATGATTTGAAAATCTCGAAATGATATTAGTGTTCTCAGGTAAATTGGTGACAATGAATGATGTGGAAGGCATGAACATTCTTTTGGTTTGAAAATTGTATATTAGTAAGTCTTTAGGGAACTTATGTGCATTCTCGACCTGTATCGAGAATATCTAACATCTGAATCAATAGCAATTTGAGTCTTTTCGACCTCATTTAATTGAAAATACTTGAAGAAAAGAATTAACCATGTCTTTCTATTTGGACACAAGTTGATTCATGGACACGCACGTTGGTGGAACACAACAAAAAGGGTTATATATTACTATATAAATGTAGCTAGCTACCTTAAATCTAAGGGTAGGTTGAACATACAAAAGAAAGGAAGAAGTGGACTAATCAACATGGAGGCAAATTGGTATAATAATATTTAAATTTAACAACTTTCTATTCAAATCTAGTACTTAAATTTAACAACTTTCTATTCAAATCTAGTACACATATGAATGTGAATTGCAATGAAAAATTATCAAATATTAGTCATGTTGTTTATTATGTGTGTGTGTTTTTTTAATGTCGTTAAAAGTCAAATCCTTAACACATAATTTTTTATTTGGTACGACTTTACCATATCAAATTATCAAAGCTCCAATTTTTATTTATGAGTTGACAAAATTGTGAAAATTGACTTTGTATTAATGGCTTATTTCTCATTGATGACCAATTTAGGTATCAATTCTTCTCCAACCCATCTGGATAATGGACTATGCATGTGCCTTTAATTAGACTTTTTACCCTCTTGTCCCTGATTAAGTCTTTTAATAATAATTTTCTTTACTATAAAATAGAAGCAACTGTTGATAACAACTCAACAGTTATCCATTGTGAACGTCAATTGTTTAAAATGTTATGTTTGTATGACTATTTTCAACCTTCATATTTGTTATTTAATATGTTTGAATTATTTTTCTACTTTTCACAGCGCTATGGTATTATTTTTATTGCTTGGTCCTTGGACGGTGTCAAATCCTTGTTTAGCCTTTGGACGGAGCATGTCTTCGGCAGCGCAGCTTTTTTCACAAAAATAGGTTAATAGGTTGCATATCTACGGATGTATTTGTTGTCTAACATGTGCCCTTTATTACACTTTTTTTTTTTAAAACTAGTGATGGGCTCAGAAGCCCACCAACACAACAACTAAACCTAATCAACCCTACTGGTTTTACATGTTTCTTTTGCTACTACAACTCTTTATCTCCTCCACAACATCCCTAGCCGCCGCATAAGCCCTACCTTTTCTATCTCTGTTTCTATGGTGGAAACCCATCTGCTTGAACTCCTTTTGTTTCATCCTCATAACACGACATATCATACCCATCCCAGTCCTTGGGATTTCGTTGTCTTCGTTGTTCAGGATGTTGATCAACTTCAAGTTATCTGATTCAAACGCGACTTCAAGCCTCTTATCTTCGATAGCGTTCCGCATAGCAAAGTGCATCGTCGTTGCTTCAGCCGCCTCCACATTATCATTGCCCGTCATCGTGGTCGCAAATTTGTATGCGACTTCTCCATTGGAATTTCTAACCTCCACTCCAAGGCCCCACCAACCATCAGCCTTCATCGATGCATCAAAAGCATAGCTCCAGGTATTGTTCTGCTTCTCCTTAACATGGGCGTCTTTTGTTTTCGCCCTTTTAGATTGATTAATTTGGTCTTCTTTTTCCTTTGAGGAGCTCCCCTAGACCTCTTACCTCTTATACTTCTCCTTTCGCTGCCAAGGAATAAAACTACAATCCATCTGACCAGTGGTATTGGCCTTCTCTCCAGGTTTGTCATTTATTATAATACAAACTCTCTCCTTTCGTATCTTCTTTTGTTTTTGCTCTATATCTAACATCTTTGCCTTACCTTTATCCTTTGTACAAGCCTTATGTGTCTACAACTTTGCATGTTGTGTCTGATAGATCGACCTGTTACCATCACCTCCTTCATTAAGATCAGTCAAATCCCCTATCACCACCTTTTGATTGATATCCTTTTTTCCAATCACCTCCTTTGTGACCAGTCTGTTAGCTTCCTTTAGATGGTCGTTCTTATCCAAAGCTTTCTGTCCATACTTCTGAGCTTGATAGTAGGCCTTCATGTTGTTCCGGATACTAATCCCAACTGCAATAGGATGGTTGTCTTGAAGGTCTTGGAGCTTCTTGTTTCAGTTATACCATATACAATCAACTGTTTGAATTAACATAACAATCTCATCCTCATCCTTATTCTTGATAAAATCCCTGCACCAATCATCAAAATTCATAGTGGTATTTTCAAACTCCTTGAAGTTAATAGTGAGGGGGTTACACAACCACACACATCTAGTCCATTCCCATTACATAAAGCAATGGTTTAGAGTTTCTGTAGCTTCTCTACATCTAGGTCATAGATAATCAGTTTTGACATGTCGACTAGCCAAACTACTCTTGATGGGAAAAATGTTTTGTAGTAACCTCCACACGAGAGTTTGTATTCTTGGGGGAACTTTGCTACCCAAAACTTTCTTCCATATCTTAAGATCTGTGTTATTGTTGGAGCGATCTTCCACCATAGCCCTCCTTTGCTCCATAAGTTGATAGCCTGACTTAACTATGTATTGCCCAAAAGTAGTATACTCCCAGCTGAGCATATCCTCTACTTCCAAGTTTGTGATAGGGATTTTAGTAATGTTGTACCCATCCAACTCCCATAGTTTCTCTTTAATATTCACTATATCCCATGCTCCCTCTTGAATATTTATAAGGTTATTCACAGTATAATCTCTGGTTTAAGTAGGAGTAGGAGTTATGACCTTGTAATTTCCATCATTAGGGATCCATCTATCAGCCCATATATTTAGTTTTCTGCCATTTCCCAACGCCTAATAAGATCCCTTGTTTATAATCTGAACATTGTGTATGATGCTTCTCCACATGTAGCTAGCTTGGTTACCCACTTTAGCCTTTAGAATATCCCTTTTTGGGTAATACTTAGCCTTTAAAACCTTTGCCACAAGATTGTCAGGTTGAGTGTGTAATCTCCAGACTTGTTTAGCAAGTAGAGCTTCATTGAATTCTCTCATCTTTCTAAAACCAACCCTCATTTTGTTTTGTGCCTACACAGCTTCTTCCACCTTATCCAGTGCATTTGCTTTTCTCCCCACCAATAGGAAGCCATAAGCCTTTCCATTTTCTTTAGAAGTTGATTCGGAAGAAGAAAAAAGTTCATCACATAGGTGGGAATATCCTGAGCTATAACTTTGATCAAAGTAATCTTCCCTGCTTTTGATATGTGCTTGTTGGTCCACATATTCAGTCTTCCTCTTATTCAGTCCATAATGTTCCTAAAGCTAGCCTCTTTTGATCTTCCAATCTTCGTGGGAAGGCCCAAATAATTAGTGATATTTGCAGCTTCAGGTATATTAAGACTATTGAGGAAATAATCACGGTTCTCTTTCGGAGTGCCTTTAGAGAAAATAATTTGTGATTTGTTGTTATTGATCCTCTGAGCCGAGCATTCCTGGAACCATTCTATCATCTCTTTTAACTTTTTATCTTCCTTCTTACCTGCTTGACAAAATATAAGGCTATCATCAACAAAGAATAGGTGTGTGATTTGTGGTGCATTGTTTGCAATTCTTATGCCTTTAAACATGTTTTGATCCTTAGCATTGTTAATTATGTTAGAGAAAATGTCAGCACATAATATAAAAAGATAGGGAGATAAGGGATCCCCCTGACGAATCCCTATAGAAGGTTTGAAAAATCCAGTAGGACTGCCATTGATGAGAATAGCAAGCTAAACCGTAGTAATAGTCCTCATAGTAATGTTTAGAAAATTTTCAAGGAAGTTTAAATTCTCCAGTGCCCTTTTTATGAAGTCCCAGTCAAGCCTATCATAAGCCCTTTCCATATCCAATTTGATGCCAACCAACCCCTTCTTTTTTCTCTTACTTTTGTCTATGTGGTAGAAAATCTCATAGGCTATCATAGTGTTGTCTATAATTAGCCTCTTTTCAACAAAAGCACTTTGATTATCACTGATAAGATGGGGTAGGAGAGGCTTTAATCTGTTAGCTAATGTTTTAGTTGGTAGAGGGCAACATTTATTTCTTCCATGTTATAAGGAGAGTCTAATTTCCTCTGCATCTCAGCAGTACATGCCCTTTTGGAGTTGGGAAACACCCCCTGGTTGTTAAGACTCATGTCCTTAGTGAATTGGGCCTTAAAGAAACTTTCCATAATATCTTTAATTCCCTCTATAGTATCAGTTATCACACCTTTTATCATCTACCATAGTAGTCATTCTGTTGTGCTTAGTTCTTTGAGATTTTTTTGATGAAAAAACCTAGAGTTATTGTCCCCTTCCTTCAGCCAGTGAATCTTAGCTCTCTGTGCCCACCAGGTTTCCTCTTGTAAGAGAAGATGCTCCAATTCTTTTTGGGTTTGATCCAAGAGATCCTCTTTATTTTTATGCCATCTACAATCCTGCAGGTACTTCATCTTTTTACTAAGCTCTTTAATTTTCTTTGCAGGATAACTAAAATTGAGGCCCCCCAGCTTTTTAGGTCAGCAAGGGTGCTATTCAATCTAACAGAGATATCCTTATCAGCAGTGTTAGCCCAGGTATTGGTCACAGTAGTATTACTCTCATTGCTTTCCATCCAAATGTTTTCAAATCTGATTGGCTTCTTATCTTTCCCATGCACTTTCCTGCCTTTTGATGTGAATTGAATGAGAATGGGATTATGATCAGAAGCAAATCTAGGTAGGTTTTTAATAGGTTGATAGTTAAACATAGACATCCATCCCCTAGTTGCTAAAGCCCTGCCCAGTCTGGCTTCAATGTGATTTCCTCCTTCCTGCTTATTACTCCAGGTAACAAAAGAACTTGCAAAGCTAAGGTCAGTAAGATAACAAGTCTTTAGACAATCATGGATAGCATCATACAAATTATGGTTAATAGGCTTCCCTCCCCTCTTCTCCTTATCATAGAAAGTTAAGTTTAGATCACCAAAAATCAGCCAATCATCCACTTGACTCCTTTGGGCCAAATTTTTAATGAGAGAACATGTTAATTTTTTTTGTTAGAGTTAGGATAGCCATACATAGCAGTTCCCCTCCATTTTTTTTATCATTCAAATTAGTCAAATTTAGAGTAGTATTTTGATCCAGCACATAAAAATCAATGTAATTTTTATTCATGTCAATATTGTCTAAGGTTACAAAGGTGTTCCAAAGTAATGCTAAATCGCCTGCCCTCCCCTTGCCCGTGCAAATACAATCAACAATCCTAGAATTGGTTAAGTGACCAATATTAGATAATTTTTTGAAAACATTATCAGTAGCTTTTTTCCTAGTTTCAGACAGAAACAAAATAGAAGGAGAATGCTCCCTTATGAGGTGACAAAGAGCACGCCGTGTGTGGGGGTTGACCAACCCCTACAGTTCTAAGCCATAATCTTCATTGTTTCTCCTTTGCCTTATTCGGAAGGCCTACCTTAGCATTATACTCAATCATAATACCATTCCTGCTTTGATGTTCAGCATTGTGTTCACTCCAGTCTAAACATCGTCTCTTCCTGGTAGTTGTAGTTTGCATTCCATTAGATTATGAGGTAGTACACTTAGCAGTAGGACTTTTGTCATACAGAGAAATAGAGTTCATCTTGTCTAACATGGCTTTTGGTATAGGACTATATTGACTCATCTTGGGTTTTTGGTTAGTGTGCCTAGGATTCTGTTTATCTTCCATGCTAAGTTACTTTCTACCTAGTTGAGTGGCCTTCATCCAAGGCCCTAAAGGGTTAATGTGAGAAACACCATGCTTAGGAGAGTTGATCCTTTTACAAAACTCTTCACCATGTCCCATTCTACCACATTAAAAGCAGAAAAGGGGTAGTTTTTCATATTTGAAATCAATCCATGATGCTCCATTAATTTTTCTTCCTATATACATTTCAGGTCTAATTGGTTTCTTTAAGTCAATCATGATTCTTTCCTTAGCAATTAGAGCCTTGCCAGGCATGTTGAATAAACCTACTTCCAAGACCTCCCCTATTCTTTCTCCAATCTTTTGAGCCATGGTATGAGTTTTCACATTAGAAGGTAGACCCCAAAACTGCACCCAGACCTGAGTCTTGTTAAAATCCAGATTGTGCAGATGCCTTCTACCATCCCATTCCCGTAGAATCAGCCATGAGTTCCTGAAGATCCAAGGACTTCCCTTGATAATCCTATTAAAATCCTCTTACTTATCCAATGTGATTTTGTAAGTGGCAGCTTCCACCTTCTGAATTTGAAGATTGAGAGGATAATACCAAATTCCTTCCAAAGATGAAAGGAGGGAGAGTTTATGAACCAGTTTTTTAGTAGCCAATCTCCCCACTGTGCAATTGTCCTCTTTCGTGTTTGATAGTATTTATTCTTCTTCATAAAAGATGTAATCTTGATCTTGAAAATTTGTCCTCTGGTTGGTTTGTTGCAGGTTATCAAAATTGCTCAAATGTTGTTTATCAGGACCCTTTTGTTGCTCCATTGAATACCTCCTCTCATGTGGTAGGTGTGTACCTTCTGGAGCCTGTTGAGTTTGTTGAAACAACGAAATCCCACTGGTATTAACACAAACACCTTCTGTGTTTATTCCTATGTGCTTGAAAGACGCCATACCAGCAACACCTTCAAGCCCTTAAAATCAACCGTGAAATACAGAAGGAAAGAGATACGAAAACCAGAAGCCGGTAAAGGAGGAAGCAGGTAGCCAGAAAACAGAAAAACCAAGGCAGCAAGAGGAAGAAACAGTGAGAAACTAGATAAAAGAACCACCTCTCTCGAAATAGGAAAATGAAGACACCCTAAGAGTGGAGGCACATAAGGAGTGGAAAAATGGAAAGACGAGTAGAAATATGAAGAAAGGATATTCAATTTCCTGTGTTTCTTGGAGCCATTCTTGGAGCCATCAAAAGCCAAATTTTATTACACAGGTTCAGGATATTATAATTAGTAAAAATTCAATAAAATTAAATCATATTTAAAATTTTAAAAAATTGAATCTACATATTTCAAGAGAATATTTCTATAAGTAAATCATTAACTTGTGCTCTTGGGGCACATGTTAACATTTCTCTTATTTTATAAGGCCACTGCAAAAACCAACACACATTTAGTTTTGGAAATTGTTCTTCCCATCCCATCTTAAGATTGCACCTACATATTAGTGAAAAATAATATTACTTTTAAAATTAAAATTGTATTTTTGAACATACTTCAAGTTTTACAATTCGTTCATAAGTGAATCAGGTATTAATTTTATGTTAAAAGTTGATATGGAAATAAATCATTGTATAACTTACAGATATGCACTTCCAAATACATTTTTAATCAAATATGCATCAATCTCTTCTTCTTTATTTCTCTTTTTTACCTTCTAAAACTCTCAAACTCTCCCAAAATCTCTCAAAATCTCAAACTCTCTAAACTCACTTTCAAATTTTTACTCTCTACATTTAATCAATCAAAGAGCTCAAAGTCAAACTCACATTTAGTAAGTTTTTGATTTATCTATTCATTTTTTATTTCTCTATATACATTTGTTGAAATTGAGCATTAGGTTTTGAAATAAGTATTTTAGATAGGTTATTTAACTAAACAATGTGTTTTATAGGTAGTTTAGATGAGCAATGTGTTTTGAGCGTGTTTGGTTTCCATACATTTCTACCTTATTTTTAAGTTGCAAGCTAATAGGATATGCACTTCCGAAAATGCACATTCGTATTTAGTTTGTTTGCATGGTTTTGTTTTATTTTCATTGTGTTTCATCTGCATAATGCTTGTGTGATTTAACTATAGGTATTATGGTTGATAATCAAGCTAAATTGAGTCTCAACAAAGTGTTAGAGCATGTATCAGTTGGTATGGAAAAAATCCAACACTTGCAGGCATCAATCACTTATAGTCCGTTTGATGCGGAGGCGTCAACTTATGAGGTTCATGTATCTTTGACTTTGTCTTCCCCAAAGTGGCAGGTGTCACATTTTGATGCCCCAAAAATCCCATCGGTCATGTAACGCCCTAATTTATTTAATTATTTTCGTAATTAAAAGTTTACAATGTTGTGTATATGTGTGTGTTTTTGTGTGTTCGGTGGTGTTCGAGTTTCCTTAGTATGGGGTAGTGACCTTAGAATTATAGAGAATGAGGTATTGAGGGTGTGTGACCAATTATGTAGAGATGAGTGGTGTGGTTAGTAATTGATTAATAATATTAGAGATTTAATTATTTAATTGAGTAATATTAAGTGGATATTATTTAAATTAAATAATTATTATTAGTTTATTTGTTACTATTTATTTGGAATAATAATAATAATATAAGGGAAGAAAATTAGGGAGGAAGAGTCAGTACATGTTTTGGTTGAGAAAATAGAGAAATGGAGAAGAAAAGCTAGGGCAAGGAAAAGACATTAGGAAGAATCCTCATTGCTAAAGGTTGAAGTTTTTGGAAAAACTCTAAGGTAAGAGTGGAGTTCTTTGATCACTTAAGGGATAAATAATTTATGTATGAGGATAGATAAATTATTAGGTTCATATCTATGTGTTTTCTCCATTGTTTTGATGTTTCAGTGTGAAATTGAGGTTTGCTTGTCGGTGATTCTAACAATAGGTAAAGTGTGTAAATTAATTTGTTGAATTGTGATTTTTGTATTGAAAGTGATTATAATTGATGTGTGTTGATGTATAATGATATATTAATTTGAATTCTGGAATATATGATGTTTGAAGCTGTTTGATTTGGTAAAATAAGTGTTTTTTCGTTACAGAATAACAGAAAATTGCTTCTGCCAAGCGAGTAATGGGTAATCGATTACACCATGAAAAATACATGTTTTTGGGATTTTTGATATGATTAATCGATTAACCTATTTTGGATAATTGATTACCATTGGAATGAGCAGAATTTCTATAACTTTAAAAATTCATAATTTTTTATCCATAAATTTGGTTTCATGTACTTTTTGTTAAAATTATTTTTAGTACCATATTTCAGACAATTCGATGTGTTATATGTGTTTTCGTGTATGTTGCGATGTGTTGAACTGTGGAATGTTGAGTTTGCTTGTGCGAATGCGTGTTGTAGTTCTGGATTGTGATTGTTGCAAGTTTTGGTAGGTATATGTTGCGTATTGGAAATTTGTGTGTGATGTATTGGTTGTATGAGAGTCATATGCATTAGTTTTTATTGTATATTGTCGTTGATGCATATCATGTTGCATAAGTTGTGTGATAAGTCATGTGTCTGTGTGGGGTGTGAGCGCCTTATCCAAATTCTTTGAAATGGAATCATGTTGTTGTTGAGGTAATCGTGTGCCCATGTGGGGTGTGAGCGATTATGGGTGATTGTGTGCCCATGTGGGGTGTAAGTGGTCACGGATGTCGTGTTCCCGTGTGGGGTGTTAACGGCTTTTATGGAAATTCCGAAGGGAATTGTGATCATGAAAAAAAGATCAAATAAGTACCACATGCATTGAGTCGAGTTGCGAGTCTCATTGCATTGAATCGTATTTGCATGTTGTCGTAGATTATATGCTTGTGTAGGATTTGTAATTGTGTTGATGTTGTGATGATAGGGTGAATCATATGATTAAATGCTTTTATATTTACATTATGCATTTCTTTTGTTGATTTAAGAATCTCATCCTTCTGTTGGAATGATGTTTTATACGACATCATGCAGATAATCAAAATTAGTGTGGAGTCACAGTTAGTGAAGATGAAGTCCTTCACTTTATGTATTGAGTTGGCGTCTACTCTGATATGTAACATTGGGGGGGTCTTGGAACGCTTTATGCTTATTTTCTTTTGTTACCGTTATTACTTCTATTTTAATTGGTGATTAATATATGGTTTAAAATATTATGTTTGATTTTGATTGATATTTGATGTTTTTCCGCTGCTTAATAAGATGGATTTTAATAATGATTTTGTTATTATCGTTGATGGTAACTATTATGTGTTACATAGTATATGCATGAACATCTGTAATGGTTGGAAATAGTATCCTAAATGTTGAATGTTTACGTTGGGGTTTAGGGTGTTATATAGTGGTATCAAAGCAGGTCGGTATGTCCGACCAAGTTGTCGAGTTGTTGTTATGTGTGTGTGACAGTTAGTTACTGTCGATGTTGTTTCCTTAACCATTGTGTGATGTTATTGATGCGTAACAGATCTAAAATGTCTAAGAGGAACAATGATGTTATTGTTGTTGCTTTACAGGTTGTTGCTCAGGTGGTACAAAACTCGCTTAATACTAGTGAGAATGATGAGTTTCGGAAGAATAGACCACCTACCTTCAAGGGAAGATATGATCTGGATAGAGTGCAAGCTTGTCTCAAAGAGTTCGAGAGGATCTTCCGGGTTATGGAATGTCCTGAGGCACATAAGGTGCGGTTAGGTACTCACATGATGGTTGAGGAGGTTGATGACTGGTGAGTTAGCACCCATCAAATGTTAGGAGAAACATAAGAGGTAATCGCTTGGGATGTGTTTAGTAGGGAATTCTTGAGGAAGTATTTTCCTAAGTATGTCCGAGGGAAGAAAGAGATCAAATTTTTGGAGTTGAAGCAGGGCAACATGTCGATTACGGAGTATGCTGCCAAGTTCTCAGATTTGGCTAAGTTTTACCCTCACTACAATGTGGCAACTGTTAAGTTCTCAAAGTGTGTCAAGTATGAGAATGGGTTAAGGTCTGAGATCAAACAAGTGATTAATTATCAACACATCAGGAGATTTCTAGATTTGCTTGACTGTTGTAGAATCTTTGAGGAAGACAGCAAGGCTCGCTCGACTTACTTTAAATGGTTGGCTGAGAGAAGAGGAATAATACAGATGCACCATGGGAAGCCTTATGTAACTCTAGCTAAGAAAGGTAAAAATAAGTATGCTTATGGAAAGAAGTCGGGTGGGGAGGTGCCCCTGCTCCTCTTAAGTGTTAGAGGTGTGGTGAGCTAGGTCATCGTATTCATGAGTGCACGAGTGATGTGAAGAAGTGTTTCAAGTATGGATAGACAAGACATCTTATTGTTGATTTCAAGGTTAATATGGTGACTTGTTACAACTGTGGAGAACATGGCCATATCAATACTTATTGCCAGAAGCCAGAGAAAGCTTCAACTAGAGGAAAAATGTTCGCTTTGACAGGGACTCAGACTTCCAGTGATAATAGACTAATCAGAGGTAAATGTTATATTAATAATACAACTTTAATTGCTACTATTGATATTGGTGATACTCATTCTTTTATTGTTGTTAATTATGTGAAAAGGCTAGGCCTTGTTGTTTCTCCTATGAAAGGAGAGATGGTTGTCAAAACTCTTGTAAAGGGATCAATGACTACTTCTCTAGTTTGTTTGAATTGTCCACTATCAATCTTTGATAAGGACTTTGGTGTTGATCTCATTTTTTTGTCTGGGAAATCTTGATGTGATTTTGGGTAAGAACTGTTTCGAGTTCAACCATGTCCATATTAAATCTTTTAGCAAGTTGGTATGATTTCTTACTCCCGATGAAAAGGAAAAAGAAAAATCTATATCTGTTAGAGAATCGAGAGAGCTCTTGGAAGAATAAGCTCAAGTCCTTGAATTGTTTGCATCCTTGTCGGTGGGGAGTGAGTCGGTGATTAATGAATTGCAGGTGGTGCATGAATTTCTAGAAGTGTTTTCGGATATTGCTGACGTATCGCCGGAAAGAGAAGTATAGTTTTCTATTGATCTTGAAGAGTTTTTAGAAAAGAAATTTGTGATACCAAGTGTATCTCCTTAGGGAGCTCCATTATTGTTGGTCAAGAAAAAAGATGGCAGTATGAGGTTATGCATTATTACAGAGAGCTGAATAAAGTGACGATTAAGAAAAAGTATCTGCTTCCAATAGTAAATGACTTGATGTATCAGTTAGTGGGTGCCCGTGTGTTTAGTAACATTGACTTGAGGTCGAGTTATTATCAGATACATGTAAAGGATGAGGATTTTGAAAGACGACTTTAGGACACGGTGTTGCACCCCAAAATTTTCCCTCCACAAGACAATACATTGTGTCCCAAGAGGTTCACAAGGATCACAAATTTCACAAGACATCTCATGAGGTTCACAAGGTTCACAGGGTTCACAATTAGTCAGAAAGTTTGACAATCCTCTCAGACAGTGCATCCTCCTAAGCAATACATCTTAAACTAGGGTTTTGACTTTCATCAGGTTAAATGGACTTCCAAGACTTCAATTGAGCTTCATAGCATCCTATATGTGTTCAAGAATCCCCATGTCAAGTTTCAAGACTTTCCCAAAAGATTTGCTCAGTCAAATGATCAGATAGGTTAAAATCAGTCAAAGTAGTTAAAAAGTCAAACTGAGGTCAACTGTGGTCAAACCAAAGTCAAACTTCATGATTTTTTGCCAACATCAAGTATATGAAGTAAAATTCATCATTTGATCAAGGGTTGATCATGATTCATCAAGGAGATTTCAGATCATCAAGAATCAGGAGTTTTTAAATTAGGGTTTTCATAGGAAAAGTCAACTGAACTTTGACCAGCCATAACTTTCACATGCTTCATCAAAAATTTTCCATCCAAAGCTCATTTTGAAGGAAATTGAATTCTCTACAACTTTGTGTCTCACAAGCCAAGCCCAAAAATGCTTCATTTGGAGGGTATGAGCTAAGACATTATAGGTCCTTTTAAAAGTCAACAAAAAGTCAACAACTTCCAAAGAGCATAACTTGAGAATGGTAAGAGATATGGACATGAGACCAAAGATTTTGGTTAGAGGACTCTTTAAGATTTCCAAAATGTCCAAGAACACCTTCATAGCATTAAAATTGAAGGATTTGTGCCCTTGCAAAGTTGGGAAATTTTTGAGAGGTTTATGAAGCAAATGGGGTCTTAAAACCATAATTCACCAAATGGGCTTGCCTTTTTATGATCCAAACACTTCCATGACATCATGCACGAATTAAAATTTATTTATTCATAATTTTATTCATTTTATTTTATTTATTATGATTTTTTATGTTAAAAATCATTTTAAATTAAAATAAAATATAAAAGGATGGATATTTGATTTGATTTTGGTTCTAGAAGGTCTTAATATTCATTTAAAAGTTAATTGGAATCATATAAAATCAGATCAACCAAAATAGCAAGGAGATATTAGATTTTTTTTCAATATTTGAATCATATCTTTCTTCATGATCAAGCTATCCAAAAGTCCAAAGAATAGATTGGTTTTTTTGACCTAATTTTCTTTTACTATATAACCACAACAACATCACACGACAAAAAAAAAGGATGGAGAGCAAGAGGATGATATTCATACTTTAAAATTTCACATAATTCAAAATTAGGTTTCCACAATCCACCACTTTTACTAGTTGATTAAAGGCTGCAAATGAATCCTTGAGGTTTCCTGAACCTATTCCAATCATCCTCATCATCAAATTCATGCCAAATCATACAAACCAAATTCATATTCTTGCCTTTCTTTTGATTTTTTTTCAATTTCAATGATTTACGCATGATTAATTGATTTTGATTACATAATATGTTTGTTTGATTGTGTAGATGGTTTTTGGATAGTTGGATTTAAGTTTCGATGCAGGAATCATAGGGCACCATGGAGAACTAAACTATTGGTTAATCTGCTGTAATCTGTTTTCGTCGATACTTCGAAGGCTGCAATAGTGATAAGCATTACAGGCTGACAGGTAAGTCAGGTAAGTACTACTGTTTCGATTTTACTCCGAATTTTTTCCAGAAGTTCATAAAAAAATCGACAAACAATACTCTTTTAGAATAAAATTCTAAAAGATTTCGACCCTCAAAATCGCAAATTCCTCTTTTTTCTATTTTATTTGATTTATTTTCTATTTTCATATTCTCAAAAAAGTCTAAAAAAAATTGTGCGTTCTTTATTTGATTTTATTAGATTTTTAGCATCGTTTTAATATTTTTTAGATTTTATTTTAATCGCTTTTCTTATTTTTCATTATTTTAAAATCTGCAGCAATTTTATTTGATCCTGTTTATTTCTTTTTTTATTCTTCCAACAGTATATACCAAAAATATGCAGGTGGGAGGAAGAAGATGGTGTGTGGCATGCGCTGATTGGCCTAGTGAGAAAGACCTAAGGTTGAAAGTATGAGGGCATGAGTTCAACACTCATTCCCAATATTTTGGCAAAGAAACATGAGTTCTTCATCATTTTTTTTCCTTAATTTATCTTTTAAACATGGCTAACCTATTATTTTTAATTAACTTTTTTTAACAAATCTTTTTTTATTAAATTTAGGTTAACATTTTTTATTAGTATTATTACTTTTATATTTAGGTTTATTAAAACCTCAAACTTTTTTTTTATAAAAACCTTAATCAACCTTTAAATGTTTTTTAATTTAATTAATTCTCATAATTCATTTTTCTTAGATTTATTTAATTATTAGGCTATTTTAATATAAACTGATTATATATTTTCTTTTGTAAAACTCAACCTTGGGACATTTTGTTTTACTAGCATTTTGATGAAGAAACATGGGTGTCCCAGTGGCAAAGAACTCAATGAGTCAAAAAAGGCAAACCCCCAATATTTTGGGTATCTCTAACTTTATTTTTCCCTTTTTCATCAAATTATGTATTTTCTTTGAATTTCCTTATTATTATTATTAAACTAATTTCAAAAAGATAAAACAAAATCCTTTTTTTTTAAACTTATATTTTTTTTCATAAACCTTAATTTTAAACCTAAATCTTAATTTTTTTCATAAACTTTAAACCCTAAAAATTTAGCCCTAATCTTTATCTTAAAACCCAAATTTCGCCATAATTTTTACCCTAAAATTTTTCCTAAACCTTAAAATTTTTTTTAAACCTTAAATTTTTTTTTCTCAAATACTAACCCTAATTTTTCTTCTAACCCTAAAAATTAACTTATTTTTCTAAACTCTAATCATTAATCCTTATTTTTATTAATATGTAAATGACTTTAATATTTTGTTTATTATTATTAAATTTATTATATTTTCTTAATTAACTACTAAAAAATTTTCAATATTTATTTAACCTAAAAATAATTTTTCTTTTTAAATTCTTATTTTCTTTATTATTCTAACCATTATTATTGTTAATATTTTATTATTACTAATATTTGATTTTGTGGTTTATTTATTATTCTTATTATATTTATTATTATTATTTTATTTTGATTATTATGTATCTGCTAAAGCCATGTAATAGTCGTAGGTTTATTCTTGTTTCTATTTTATGTTTATAAATATTTTCATTGCGTGGTTAGTAACTATAGGGTATGCATAACATGTTTGTGATTAAAATTAATTTAGAAAATTAATTAAATAAGATAAATACTTGAACATGAACACACACACGTAAGTCGATCTTTGATCGTCATCCTACACTTTCTAAGGCTACCTCTCATGTTGCCTAAATCAAAAGGTCAAGTAAGGTGTCTAAAAGCAAAGTCCCTTCTCATAAACAAATCATCTAGTCCCTTTAAAGATTATAAGATCAAGTCCCTTCGACGTTGCCTTCGTAAAGGATCTTGTCCCTTTCGAATAAAAGATGATAAGTCCCTTCGAATTGCTAAGACACTTTACAGTTGCCTAAACACAGATGACCCTTCACATGTCCCTTACAACGTCCAAGGTAATGACTACCTATTCCTTAATAATAGGGATAGTCTTACCATTGAAAAAACATTTAAGAACAGTAAAGATCTAAACATAAGGTAGCTTCCTCTTAAGTACTTGCTCACTTATTCAAAAATACTTCATTACACTTCACATTTTAAACAATTTTCAAAACAAAGTCTTTATATATATCCGTACAAGGATCATTATAAAGTACTTAAGAAAATTTTTAATCACACACTACATTTTCTCAAAACAGTTTAAAGTGAGCTAAGTAACTAAGAGCCCATGGATAACCGTGGATATAAAGGGTGCTAACACCTTCCCTTTGTATAACCTACCCCCGAACTCAAAATCTTTTTAAGGTCTTTCCTGTTCTTTTATGTCCTTTCCTTATGGATAAAATAAAAGTCGGTGGCGACTCTTGCTATCCGCAACATTTAACTAAAGTCAGTTCTCCCACCGTGTTACAGAATTGGCGACTCTGCTGGGGATTTAATAAAAGAGGGGTACCCTTAGGATTTAGATCACTTTAAATTATTTGTTTTGTTTGCTTTATATTTACTTGTTGGGGCTCTTATGTGTGAAAGATCCTAACCCGGATCTAGTGTACCTTAGGTAAATGGCAATAGACCAAGGAAACTGTACGGCGTATACCGATATGGTTGATCTGGTGGCCATAGTTAGTGCGACTTCTTGGTTGGTGCTTATGTTCCTTAAGTAAAGTTGAGGATAATATGAGGCTGCCATATGTTGTCAATACACTAACTGACTTTTAGAACCCTAGTCATCCCATCTTGGCCTTTAGAAAGTAGTGAGATAACCGGCTTTGGTGAAGACTGAAGTTGGTTGATACTCGATAGTACACTCATTGAGATCTTAAACTTGGAAGGTTTTGGTTGGCAAGTAAGTTGCCTACTGAACAACCACCCTTGTGAAGGATCAATGACATAGAGATCCCTTAGAACCTGGTTACTTTATAGGACAGGATGAACCAACTAAACTTCAGGGGAGGGTACTTACCTTTAAACCTCATGCAAGCCTTCAAACCTAAGGGTTATTGTGTGACTTGTTTGTGTGTGCCACATGTTTGTGATTGAGCATAATGATCACACTAAATTTCATCATATTTCTGACTCCGATTTCGCATGCATTCTTAGCTTTTATTGTTGTTTTGTTATGTTATTACTTTGTTTTCTTTTGTTTTCAGGTTTTTATTGTAATCGGGGCTTGAATCGAGAAAAGGAGCGAAAAAGGAGTGGAAACGGACGAAAACCTAGAAATTCAGCGTTTTGCACTTACGGCACCCACCGTGGCGGGCGCCATGGGGTTAGCCATGACATGGCCACGTCTCAAGACCACTCCACAACTGCCAAGACCCACGATCCCCACTCTTTCATTCTCCATTGGCCTCATGGCGGGCGCCATGACCTTGTGGCGGGCGCCACAAGGCAAAAATTCAGTTCCCTCCACTTTTTAGTGGATGGGCGTCCTGGTCATTTCCCGCCTTTAGTTTTCCTATAAATAGGACTTTAGTTTTTCGTTTTTCTTCATCCAAAATTAGATTTCTCTAGGCATATATCAGTTTCAAAGCAGTTACCATTCCACATCGGGGTGTTTCTGCAATCGAGTGATCGAGTCTGTAATCTGTCTGTGCGATCGAGTTTTGGAGCACTCTGGAGGAAGTTAATCCTGCCGCCATTTTAATTCCAGTTCGTATTTTACTTTTCCGCATTGCTTTACTTTTATTTATTTCTCGCACTGCTTTACTTTCTTTATTATCCGCACTCGCACTTTATTTTATTTATTTCCCGCACTCGCTTTACTTTCGTTTATTACTCGCACTTGCACTAAATTCCTTTATTTCTCGCACTCGCACTAAATTCCTTTACTTTCCGCACTCGCACTAAATTACTTTTATGAAAAATTATAAAAATAATCTTTACTTTATCATGTCTAACTAAATCCATAAAGGTTAGAATGTAAGGATCGTAATTGAACCAGTAATCCGTATAATTGTTCGTGGAAACACTTAAAGGGCTATTTTATCTTTCAATCTAATTGTTTTTAACTATTTCAAAAACAACCAAAAGCGCTTTGTCTAGTTCATTAGGAGTTTTTAGATTAAAAAGAAAAGAGATTTTAAAACGATTTTCGGACGCGTTATGAAGTTTAGAGTCTGGTTCATAAGAACCTCTTTTTGCTAAGAAATCCAGGTTAAAATACTTTTCAACTTAGTTAAGACACTACATTTCTTAAAAATAGGTTTACTACTCTAACGCAGTACGCACCTTTTTATCCGTGACAATAGGAGGGGTTGATTAGAGAGTACAACTCGGTTCTGAATACGCGAAAGCGACAGTTCCTGTTAAATTAGTTCTTTTCAAAGGAGAAAACATTGCCCATAAGTAGTTCCATTAACAAGTACTGGATTATCATTGATTACGTGAATTACATTCGAGCCTGTCTTTCATTAATTGTTTAAAATTATAATTTTATTTACCATTGCACTCTTCTTAAAACCCTTAAATTTAGTTGCCTTAGATACACACCATAACAACAGGTACGATAGATTGACACTTGGTCTCTGTGGATTCGACAATCTTTTATATTACTCTGACGTGTTCGTACACTTGCGAAAAACACGCATCAAGTTTTTGGCGCCGTTGTCGGGGACCAATATCGTCAAATTTCATTACCCTGTAGTTATACCGTTTAGACTAAGGTTGTTACCCACCGGTCAATGCGAAAGACTCGCAGTGCCGGAAGTTTAGTAGACCCTCTAGCTGAACCTGAACGTTACGCTCGCGCACGTTTATTTTTCCATAGGAATAGGAAAGCTATGGCCGAAGATCAAAACCGAAGACCTCTTAAGGACTTCGCCCAACCATCAAACGAGGAACCTAGTTCCAGTATAGTAAACCCCCCTATCCCATCCAATAATTTTGAACTTAAACCATCCCTGCTGCAATTAGTGCAACAGAGACAATTCGCAGGTCTCGCTACTGATAACCCGAACCAACATTTAAAAAACTTTCTTCAGTTAGCAGACACCTTTAAAACCAACGGAGCTTCTCCTGAGGCAATACGCTTGAGATTATTTCCCTTTTCCCTCAGAGATAAAGCTCTATCATGGTTAGATTCCCTTCCACCCAACTCAATAACAACTTGGGATGACCTTAGGAAAGTTTTCCTTGCTAGATATTTTCCCTCAAGCAAGACCGCTCTTCTTCGAAACCTAATAACTAGATTTACCCAACACCAAGGAGAGTCGTTGTTCGAAGCCTGGGAGAGATATAAAGAACTATTAAGAGCATGCCCATATCATGGCTTAGAGAATTGGTTAATCATTCAAACCTTCTATAATGGACTTCATTATAACACTGAGATGACCATCGACGCTGCCGCTGGTGGCGCACTGATGAACAAACCTTACCCTGAAGCTAGTGCCCTTATCGAGGATATGGCCCAAAACCATCAATCATGGGGAGTAGAACGAGCAACAGTGGAAAAGAAGGAAGCCCAAGGAGGAATACATGAGCCAAGCTCTATAGACATGATGCAGGCTAAAATGGACGCGTTGGCCCTTAAAGTCGAACATATGTATGCAACTCCAAATACTGTTGCCGCAGTTTCGCCGAATTGTGAGATATGTGGAACGCAAGGACACCAATCCGCCGAATGCAATCTGTTGAATGAGACCAACACTGAGCAAGTAAACTATACCCAAGGGAACCCATTTTCAAACACATATAACCCTGGATGGAGGAATCACCCAAACTTCTCCTACAAAAATAATAACCCTATTCAAAATACCGCACCTCCGAGACAACAAGGTTACCAAGCCCCAAGAACAAATCAACCTATGCAACCTGTACCACCAAGTCCGAGCTTTGATGAAGTTGTAAAAAAATTTATCGCTGCTCAAACACAACAAAACAAAGAGTTCATGAACCAAAACGTCCATGTTAACGAACTAATTACCCAGTTAGGAACCAAGGTTGATCAAATTATTACTCATAATAAGATGCTTGAAACCCAGATCTCTCAGGTAGCGTTAAACCAAGCCCCACAGACTACACCTGGAGGACAGTTCCCTGGACAACCTCAACGAAACCCGAAAGGGCAAGCTAATGTCATTACTCTACGAAGTGGAACCGCTTATAAGGAACCTTTGAACCCTAGATTGAGTGAGCCCGAAACTTCTGAGAGGAGTGAGGAGAAGGAACCAGAGGAGTCTGAAACCCCGGAAAGTCAAGAAAAAGGAGAAGAACCTAAAAATAAAACCTATGTACCACCACCGCCATACAAACCACCAATACCATACCCTCAAAGATTAAAGAAAACCCAAATCGATAATCAATATCAAAAATTCGTTAAGGTTATAGAAAAACTTCACGTAGAAATCCCCTTTACAGAAGCCATCACCCAAATACCTTCTTACGCTAAGTTTCTCAAAGACATACTTACAAATAAACGTAGACTTGAAGATCCGAAACCCGTGGAATGTAATTCTATTTCCGAAAATAGGTTAGCAAAGAAAGATAAAGATCCCGGAAATTTTTCCATTCCTTGTACTTTGGGGAATCATGTCATCGAAAAAGCTTTTCTAGACTTAGGAGCTAGTGTAAGCTTAATGCCTTTAGCAGTTTGTGAGAGATTAAACTTAGGAGAATTACAACCTACTAAGATGTCACTTCAATTAGCCGATAGATCCGTTAAATACCCTATAGGCATACTTGAAGACGTCCCTGTTAGGATAGGTCAGCTGTTTATACCTACTGATTTTGTTGTCATGGACATTAAAGAAGATGACGACATACCAATCCTCCTAGGTAGACCGTTCTTATCGACTGCTGGAGCAGTAATAGATGTTAAAAAGGGAAAACTAACTTTTGAGGTAGGTGACGAGAAGATAGAATTTATATTGTCAAAATTTCTTATGGCACCTATGATAGGAGATGCTTGTTATGCCTTAGATATCATCGAAGAATGCATTAGGGAATTAGAACAAGAAGAAGAAACTGAATCTATAAAATTGCCATCAACCCTTATTTTGGAAGATGACAATTATAAAAAACCCTACATTGATGATAACCTTCACGAATGTTTATCTCTTACCCCAGATCATATGCCTTGCCCTATGAAACCGACCGTAAAACTTAAGGAACTGCCTAAAAACCTGAGATATGAATTTCTCGATGAAGATATGAACCGTTCAGTTATAGTCAGTGCTACCTTAAACCAAGAAGAAACTGATCAATTATTAGAAGTTTTACGTAGGTACCCCTCAGCCTTAGGATATAAGATCTCTGATCTAAAAGGAATAAGCCCATCCGTATGCATGCATCGGATTTTGCTTGAAGAAGATTCAAAACCTTCCAGAGAACACCAACGAAGAATAAATCCTATAATGAGTACTGTAGTTAAGACTGAAGTTCTTAAGTTACTAGAGGCAGGTATAATATATCAGATCTCAGACAGTAAATGGGTGAGTCCTGTGCATGTAGTACCTAAAAAGGGAGGCATCACGGTCGTGCAAAACGAGAAGGGCGAACTTGTAGCAAAAAGAACCGATGGAGGTTGGCGTATGTGCATAGATTATAGAAAATTAAATAAAGCAACTAGGAAGGACCATTTCCCATTACCATTCATAGACCAAATGTTGGAGCGCCTAGCCAGACACTCTTACTTTTGTTACCTAGATGGATATTCAGGATTCATCCAAATACCTATTCACCCCGAAGATCAAGAAAAAACTACCTTTACATGCCCAGTTGGAACTTTTGCCTATAGAAGAATGCCTTTTGGACTCTGTAATGCCCCTGCCACTTTCCAACGCTGCATGATGTCTATCTTTGCAGACTATTTAGATGGAATCATGGAAGTGTTTATGGACGATTTCTCAGTTTGTTGATCAGATTTCAAAAATTGTCTTATCAACCTTGAGAAAATCCTGGAGAGATGTGTGGAGGTAAACCTTGTGCTAAATTGGGAAAAATGTCATTTCATGGTCACCGAAGGGATTGTTTTAGGACATATAGTTTTCGAAAAAGGTATAGAGGTAGATAAAGCAAAAATAGAAGTCATAGAGAATCTAAAACCGCCGAAGACTATCAGGGAGATAAGAAGTTTTCTTGGACATGCCGGATTTTACCGACGTTTCATCAAGGATTTCTCCAAAATAACAAAGCCCTTAATTGGTCTTTTAATGAAAGATGCTGAATTTATCTTCGATGAAAAATGTACTGAAGCATTTAATCTTCTGAAGCAAGCTCTGATTTCAGCACCTATAATGAAACCCCCTGATTGGTCAGAACCGTTTGAGATAATGTGTGACGCCAGTGATTATGCTGTTGGAGCCGTTCTAGGTCAAAGAAAAGACAAAAAGTTACATGTAATTTATTATGCCAGTAGAACCCTAGACGCTGCACAGCTCAACTACGCAACAACCGAAAAAGAGCTCCTAGCTGTAGTTTTTGCAATAGACAAATTTAGATCTTATCTAGTAGGAGCCAAGATTATAGTTTACACCGACCATGCTGCCATTCGTTACTTGCTAAGCAAAAAGGATGCCAAACCTAGGTTACTTCGATGGATTCTATTACTGCAAGAGTTTGATTTGGATATCCGTGATAAGAAAGGCACTGATAATGTGGTAGCTGATCACCTATCTAGGCTAGAATACCTGAAACCTGATTCAGTACCCATAAATGACGATTTTGCCTATGATAGACTGATAGCCCAACTAGAAACTATTGAAGAAGATAACCCAGACCCTCACGAGCATTCTCATAAATCCTTAGCTATAAGCAATGTACCTTGGTATGCAGACTTTGTTAATTACCTAGCCGCTGACATCATACCCCCTGATCTAAACTACCACCGAAAGAAGAAGTTCTACAGTGATGTGAGGAACTTCTATTGGGACGAACCGTTTCTTTTCAAGAGAGGTAAAGATGGCATTTTCCGCCGTTGTGTTCCAGAAGAAGAGGTAAATAATATAATTGAGCATTGTCACTCTGCACCCTATGGTGGACATGCGAGCACATCTAAGACCTACGCAGAGATTCTTCAAGCTGGCCTATTCTGGCCTACTATGTGGCGTGATGTCCATGCTTTCATTGTCAAGTGTGATAGATGCCAACGCACAGGAAATATTTCAAGACGTAATGAAATGCCGTTAAGAAATATCCAAGAAGTAGAACTCTTCGACGTATGGGGTATAGACTTTATGGGACCGTTCCCACCATCTTTTGGAAATCAGTACATCTTAGTAGTTGTTGACTACGTGTCTAAATGGATTGAAGCTATCGCCGCACCCACGAACGACACCAGAGTGGTCATCAAATTATTCAAAAACTATATATTTCCCAGGTTTGGAACACCCCGTTTAGTCATAAGTGATGGAGGATCACACTTCATATCGAGAATATTTGATAAAATTTTAAGCAAGTATGGAGTTAAGCATAGAGTAGCAACACCATACCACCCACAGACCAATGGACAAGTGGAAGTATCTAATAGGGAGATCAAACAAATCCTCGAGAAGACTGTCTCTATATATAGAAAGGATTGGTCACAGAAACTTCAAGAAGCATTATGGGCCTATAGAACCGCTTTCAAAACTCCTATAGGAACAACCCCTTACCAACTGGTCTATGGAAAATCATGTCACTTACCTTTTGAGTTGGAGCATAAGGCCTATAGGGCCATCAAAACTTTGAATTTGGATTACTTGACTGCTGGTGAAAAACGTATCCTTGATATCCACAAATTAGAAGAGCTCAGACAATCCGCCTACGAAAATGCCATCATATACAAAGAAAGAACAAAAGCTTGGCATGACAAAAGAATCATAAGAAGAGACTTCAAAATAGGCGATCTTGTTCTCCTGTTCGATTCTAGGTTACGACTTTTTCCAGGAAAACTTCGTTCGAGATGGACTGGCCCTTTCGAAGTATCTAAGATCCTAAGATCTGGTGCTATTGAAATCAAGAACCAAACATGTAAACCGTTCATCGTCAATGGACAGAGGTTGGAGCCCTACGAAGGAGGTGACATCCCAACAACATACACCTGTCATACTCTGAGTGATCCACCATATCCTTCCAATGATGTTTAAAAATCGGTCGTCGAGCTAATGACGTTAAACAAGCGCTGCATGGGAGGCAACCCATGGTTTTCTTATTTATGTACTTTTTATTTATTTTTACTTTATTTTAATTCGTTTATTTTATTATTATGTCAGGACTAACGATTTAATGTTTTATGTGCTTTCAGGACTTGTTTGCTAACCTTGTACAGAATGCAGAACCCTGATGACATGCACGTAGCCTTTAGAGACGACACACAGAGAGAGCGTTACTATGTCCACATGAGACGCCCTATGGCTCCTACCAGGTACCCTGACCATGACTGCATGGATGCCTTGGGGATAGAGCCAAGCGTCAGATTCTTATGCCATCAACTCCAGTGGGACCAGTTTGACGACAGGAACAACACTTATAGGAACTTGACTCTTGAGTTCCTCAGCTCGTTTCATCATGACCCTTGGGCTGGACCCGATGGACTCGCTATTTTCAGGTTGTTCGGTATTGACTACTCCTTCTCTCACAAAGAGTTTGGTGATTTACTAGGTTTCCAGACTACTCCTGATGCTATTCCAGAGACACCGATGGGGTATTTTATGAGCAGAGAAGTGGAAAAGTTTTGGTCTAAAATATCAGGTGGAGGAAGCCAAGATCCTTCCACCCAGTTTTCTCAGGTAATCCACAACCCTGCGTTAAGGTACTTCCAGATGATTCTAGCGCATTCTTTCCTAGGTTTGACAGATACAGAGACCCTGCTAAGTGAAGAGGAGATTTTCCTACTGTTTTGTGCGACTCAATCTCGCTCAGTTGCTTGTGGCAACTTTCTGTTGAAGGGCCTTGCTAGTGTTGCCAGATCATCCGTAGGCATCATACATGTCGGTGGGATTGTTACACAGATAGCTACTGCATTGGGTTTGTCTCGCAAATTATTGCACCTCAGGACCTTCTGCTGCTACACCACCCTGGATGTTGATTTTTTTCTTGACAGAGGACTGGTGAGGAGGGCTTCTTTTGAGCCCAACATGTTTAGATTACTGATCGACGGCGAAGCGATACACTACTTTACATTACCAGATCTGCTGATGACCAGTGTCCATGATCCTGCAAATTGGAGTTATGCTCTAGAGGGTTATGGAGAGACTGTCGAAGAGCCGAAATCGCCTCTCGCCGCTGAGTACACTCCTACACCTCTTACTCCCCGAATCACTGTTATGTCTAACAATATGTCTCTGCAGCCGCCTAACCTACAAACACAGATTTACGAGCTCCGTAAGGAGACTGCCCTGCTCAAGCAGGAAGTGGCGGACTTGGAATTACAGATGCAGGTTTCTGATCTCACTCATGCCTCAGAGGCCGATGCTCTATATCAGGCGATTGAAGAGCTTCGGAGGGAGATAGCTGAGATTCGTGGATCAAGCCAGGAAAAGAAGCCTACCACATGACTCATTCTACACTGACAGCGCTACCCTAGTATTTAATTTCCTTTTATATGCTTTATTTTATTTATCGCATTTCCAGACATATCTCACTTTATTGCATCTATTATATTTTCATGTACTTTGAATTCCTCCTATATATACATATTATGCACTAATGTTAATTTTTCTTTTTCTTTTTTGATTTTTTTAATTATTTTATTTTTTGTCGTGCAAAGAAAAAAAATATATAAGACAAAAATATTTTCATTTTTGTCTTCACAAAAAATATGCAAGCCTCATGCCTTGAAAAGAAGAAGAAAACGCTATCCAGACCCCCCCCCCCCCCCCCCCCCCCGAAGACCAAAGGTGTAAGGAAGGCCCAAAAGGAGGATTTAAAAAATCCAAGGCCCAGGAATTAGCCTTGTGGCGGGCGCCACAAGCCCATGGCGGGCGCCATGGCGTTCTCCCCTATTTCGGGGCAGAACTTCATTTTCCACCATTTTCATCCCTTTCTTCACCAAAAACCCATTTTTGCAACTTTCCAAAACCTCCTTGAACCCCATTAAAGCTCCCCCATTTCCAAAATACCCTCCATCCATAAAACATATCCAACATCCATTTTCATTTTCATCCACCACAAATCATAAAAATCAAAACTTTATCATTTCCCTCATAAACCATTTTTTTACCATTTTCACTACCTAAGGAGCTATCAACAATGGAGTTCAATGGATTTCTTCTTCGTGATGGAAGACCGGGCGATAGGCAACGGAAAATTATTCAGAGGCTTCAGAGTCGAGAAATTCTCTCGACTAGGTACGTCGACGATAACTGTCTGTATGCTTTGGGTATTTATCATAGTGTTTTTAATTTATTAGAATTTCTAGGCTTGCATAATATTTTCATTAATCAGGAACCTACCTATGAGAGACTGACAATTGAGTTTTTGAGTTCTTTGATATACACTGTCAGTCCTAACACTGCTAGCACTGTCGGTACTGTTATTTTTAGACTGTTTGGAATTGAATATGAATTCAGTACCAACGAGCTAGCAGGTTTGTTAGGAATCCCTCATAGGGAAGGTGCGATTTGTGAGGCACCTTTGGATGCGGAATGGTCGACCTAGGTATTTACCTTCTGGCAAAGGCTTTCAAGTACTTCAATTAATTCTTTTGAAGGGATACTTGCGTCGACCATTCACAACCCGGCCATAAGAGTTTTCAGACATCTTTTGGCATGTACTATTTTTGGCCGGGAAAGTCCAAACAAGGTAAATGCTCGAGAACTCCTATTTTTGCAAGGATGCCTCACTAGAACCAACATCAATCCGGTCCCGTTTATGCTTGCCCACATGACTTTATTTACTAATAAAACAGGACCGATTGTTTTTGGAGGGCTTGTTACGTCTATTGCTCGGGCTCTTGGCCTGAACAATGAGATAGCTACACTTGAACCACTACCTCCTCGCACAATTAATTTAAAATTTCTGAAAGACATGAAATTGTGCCGAACGAGGAGAGAAGGTGGTTATGAGTTGATGGTTCATGGGGTAGCTATCCCATCTGTTGTTTTACCTTGCAGTAGACGTACTGATGTACGTATTGAAAGGAACTGGACCTATGATCTGAATGCTCCACGTGTTTTGGGTCCACTTCCTCCTAATATTCCCGATGGGGAGGCACATGACACCGATGAAGAGTATGATCGGAGAGAGCAGTCTCCCATCCCTCACATGTCCCCCCATCGTCCTTCACAGTCACACACCGCACCATCTTCCTCTAACCCTGTTGCAGGTGCTGCTCCTGAATTCTATGTCACCGAGGAGATGTGGCGTGATATGACAGCTAGAGAGGAAAGGCGAGACGACCTTCTCTCTACTATTTCACAACAGCTGACGGACAACATGAGCTTTATGCAACAATCGCGATTGGTTTCGGATCGTGCTTATAGCAACGTTTGCCGTACCTTGAACGATATCTCATTAGAGCAGAACCGTCAGAGAGAGTTCAACAGCCGACACTACCAGCTTGTAGAGGCCACTCAGGGTTCCATCTTAGGTAACCTTCGAGAGGTCTGGAGTGCTCAGGCTGCTTTATCAGCACAACTCGACCGGAGGGACCAGCATCGTAGTAGATCCCGTCGTTCCAGACCATCACAGCAGGACGGCGAGGGCACCAGTGCTCCTCCTCAGTAGTCTTTTTCAGGTTACCCCCTTATCTTATTTTGAAACATTGGGGACAATGTTCGATTTAAGTGTGGGAGGGGATTTTATTACTTTCTGTCATTTCCCTTTTTAGTTAATTATTTCCTTTCAGTTATTTCCCTTTTCAGTAATTTATTTTTCTTAGATAATGCATGAGTCTGACGAGTCACCAGTATAGTGTATTTTTAGTTCATCTTCATTTTTTCCCATTTCTTTAGCCTTACCAGAAAATTTTAAAAAAGAAAACAATGTTGTTTCACATGTTTTTTGGGCTTTGAGACAGGTTTAGATTAGGATGTGGTGACTTAGGTCAACTTTTTGAAACATCAGAACCATTTTAGCACCATAGACCTCTTGAATATAGGAATCACTCCTAAACCCCACCACCATGGCCTTTATTATCATTTAAAAAATTGTCCTAAGTAGTTTATTTTAGCAGTCAGCTCCGGCCTAAGCATGCTCTACGTAGGGGGCCGATGAACATAAGTGAATGATCCAGTGCTAATAAAAAAAGAAAAAAAAGGCAAACTCTGGTATAGGTGACCCTCACAAATTCATTTAAACCGGAAAAAAAAGAGAAGAAAAATTTTTTGCCACAAAAGAAAAAAAAAATTTGCAAGTCACCTATTGTTAGTTGGTTCAGAGGTATCTGGCACTGAACTTGGTAGGGCGAATTACGATCCGATCCCCCGTGTAACACGGTGGGAGAACTGACTTTTAGTTAAATGTTGTGGATAGCAAGAGTCGCCACCGACTTTTATTTTATCTTAAGGAAAGGCATAAAAGAACAGGAAAGACCTTTTAAAAGATTTTTGGATCCGGGGGGTAAGTTATGTAAAGGGAAGGTGTTAGCACCCTTTACATCCATGGTTATCCACGGGCTCTTAGTTACTTAGCTCACTTTAAAATGTTTTTGAAAATGTGAAGTGTGTGAATAGAAATTTTCTTAAGAGTTTATAATGGCCCACGTATGGATGCGTATAAACCTTTGTTTTGAAAATTTTTGTTTGAAATTGGTGAAGTGTTTGAAAAGTTTTGAATGAAGTGAGCAAGCAACTAAGAGGTACCTACCCTAAAGCTCAAGTCTTTCTGTTCTTTATCCTTTAAGTGGTAAGACTATCCCTATTATTAAGGAATAGGTAGTCATTACCTTGGATGCGAGGGACATATGAGGGACATCTGTTTTTATGAAGGCAACTGTGGGGTGTATTAAGCAATTAGGAGGGACTGTCATCATTATTCGAAAGGGACTTGATCTTTATGAAAGGCAACCATTAGGGACTTGATGACTTTTCTTTTAAGGGACTTGCTTTATACCCCACTTGACCTTATGATTAGGCAACCTTGAGGGATAACCCTAGAAAGTGAGATGGCGATTAAAAATCGACTTACGTGTGTGAGTGTTTAATTTAATTTATCTTATAATTAAAATGATCTAAATTCAATTTTAAAATAGAATACATGTTTACACTCCCTATTTTACTAACCACGGCATAAAAATTAAACAGTTTACATATTTACAAAAATTACACCAAGGAGCAATTACAATAATTATAATAAACAATTAAAATAAATAGCAAATAAATAAATATAAATAATAAGCAAAAATAAATAAATAGGCAATAATAAATATAATAGGGGTTAGTAATAATAATAATAAAAAAATTAAATAAGGTTAATGAAATAATGATAATAAGCATAATTAAGAAATAAATGGATTAGTGATAACGTGATTAGTAATAATAACAATAATTAAAATAAATGGAATTAGCAAAAATATTATAAGAACATATTTAAAATAATAAACAAAAGATTAGATTTTTAATATAGACAATTATTTTTAAAAAATAAGAGAAAACATGAACAATTAAATAATTATTATAACATTTTAATTTATGTACAAATTATTAAATTATTTTTAAACATATTATAATTACAAAATTAAAATATTATAGATTCAATTATTTCTAAACACATATTAAAAATTACAAATATTTACATATTATATAAAAAAGATAGGTTATAATTATATTTACAAAATTTAATTTTATTAAATATTATATTAAATAAATATGTACAAAATATTTATATTAAAAATTAGAAAATAAAAATTAGGTTTTTAATAATTATTTAAAAAAAATAAACTAGGGTTTCTAAAATTAGGGTTTTGTTTAGAAAATATTTTTTAGAGTTTATAATTTAATATACAAAATTATTTTAATAAATATATGTACATCATAAAAAAAAAATTTAAATGGAGAAAAATAAAAGTTTAGAATTTTAGAAAGCATAAATGTTTTTATATGTTATTTAAATATATATATATATATATATATATATATATATATATATATATATATATATATATATATATATACATGCATAATTTATTTTTTGATTAATAATAAGAAAATAATTAAACTAATTAATTAAATAAATCAAAACAGAAAAAAGTGGTAAAAAAGAAACTTACCTTGGCTGGGTTTGAACCCAGGACGTTTTGCCTGCCAGCACTAAAACCCACCACCAGGCCAGCCAAGCGTAGGTGATAATGGAATGAGTTGAATCAGTTTTATGCAATGCCTGGAAAAAATCAGAAAAATAATAGAAGCAAAAAGGCCTGGGGGAGGATTGAACCCAGGACCTTTCAACCAAACGCATGTGCACATTACCAACCAAGCTAGATGAGCGAACCTGTTAGTTATCCCACAACAATTGATAATATAATATAACTGCCAATTATATGGAAAAAATAAGAAAAAGGATGGCGCAGCCAAGTATCGAACACAGGCCATCAAGTTACAAACAAACGCCACTTTCCACTGGGACACATGTTCCTGTGTGATAAACAATCAAGATGAATACATAATATTTTAAATCAGAATTTCAAATATGAAATTCGCGCCAGAACGCCTTCATCTTTAACCTCAAATTCGTAGGGTTTCCTGCGAATTTTTCTGGGAAAATTCCTACGAATTTTCATGCAACTCAAACCTGCGAATCACATACATCCTCATACGAGTAAAATTTCTTCAAATTGAACCTGCAAACATGATCTATACAACAATTACAGTCCAAATATGAGTCCATTATCAATTTATATTAGGTATTCCATGAAACCCCAATTTTGAAACTCTAACCCTAACAATGGCCGACTGCTATTTAGGTCACGAAACTCCAACTTCTTTGTCCAGAAACCTTCACAAGCTCAATACAAACATCATAAACCAAACAAAATTCATTGAGACACATTGAATTAGTGAAACCGAAAAAAATATATTCAAGAACAAATAGAATTCGGATTATGCATTATGGAGTGATTTTGATGCATATGAGTGTTAGTTTTGCTTCAAGAAGGTCCAAGGAACATTGCTATGTTCTTATTTTACCTTAAAACACCTTGTATGAATGAATCCGAATGTGAGGTTTTGGAGGATTTTTCAATTTGTGAAACTTACTTTTGGAGGCAGCCAATTCGTCCCTTTGTGATGGCAATGAGTTAAGCACTTACAGGAGAGTGAATTAGGTCAAAAAGATTGATTGTTTGTGTGGAAAAATTGATATGAAAAGATTCAAAATGATCATGCTTTTAAAATCCAATATTCTTGTATGAAGGCTTTCTATTTTTGGACAAATCTCATGATTTCTTTCCTCCTCAATTCAAATCAACATTTAAGACTTTCTAGAAACTTAATCTCAACCAAATCTTACATTTTCATATTTTATTTTTATTTAAAATGTTTTTAATGAATTAAATCAAAATAAATAAAAATAAAATAATAAAAATTCTGATTTTTAATGGTTTGGGTCGTGCATGAAGTCATTGTATGGGTTGGGTCATTATTTGGCAAGCCCATTTGGAAGAAATTGGTTTTAGACCTCCTTTTTCATCATAAACCAACTCAAAATTTCCCAACTTTGCAAGGGCCCACATCCTTCAATTTTAATGCTATGAAGGTGTTCTTGGACATTATAGAAATCTTGAAGAGTCCTCTAACCAACCCCACTGGTTTCATGTCCATATCATTTACCAATCTCAAGTTATGCCCTTTTGAAGTTGTTGACTTTTTGTTGACTTTTGAAATGACCTATAATGTCTTAGCCCATACCTTCCAAATGAAGCATTTTTGGGCTTGACTTGTGAGACACAAAGTTGTAGAGAATCCAATTTCCTTCAAAATGAGCTTTGGATGGAGACTTGGTGATGAAGTATGTGAAAGTTATGGCTGGTCAAAGTTCAGTTGACTTTTACTGAGGAAACCCTAATTTAGAAACTCCTGATTCTTGATGATCTGAAATCTCCTTGATGAATCATGATCAACCCTTGATAAAATGATGAATTTTACTTCATATACTTGATGTTGGCAAAAAATCATGAAGTTTGACTTTGGTTTGACCACAGTTGACCTCAGTTTGACTTTTTAACTGCATTGACTGATTTTGACTTATCTGATCATCTGACTGAGCAAACTTTTGAGAAAAGTCTTGAAACTTGTCATGGGGGTTCTTACACACATATAAGAAGTTATAAAGCTCACTTGAGGCCTTGGAAGTCCATTTAGCCTGATTAAAGTCAAAACCCTAGTTTTGGATGCACTGCTTAGGAGGTGCACTGTCTGAGGGAATTGTCAACTCTTTTGACCAATTGTGAACTTTGTGAACCTTATGAACCATCATAAGATGTCTTGTGAACCTCATAGGAGGTATTGTGAACCTTGTGAACCTCATAAAGTGACTTGTGGACTTCATGAACCTCATGGAAGGTCTTGAAAGCATTGTGAATCTTGTGAACCTTGTGAACCTTCATGAAATGACTTGTAGACTTCATGAACCTCATGAAAGGTATTGAAAGCATTGGAAAACTTGTGAAACTTGTGAACCTTCATAAAGTAGCTTGTAGACCTCATGAACCTCAGGGAAGGTCTTGAAAGTGTTGAGAAACTTGTGAACCTTGTGAACCTTCTTAGAACACAAAGTCTTGTATTGTGAGGGCAAATTTTGGGGTGCAACACCCTGCAGCTACATTTAGGCGAAATAAAAACAGGTTTACACATGCTTATGTGCCAGAAACCTTATGTTATGGATCAGAATCACTAACCGGTCACTCTACTATGAAGCATGTACGGATAACGAGCTTAATGTGATTGCGCCTGAATGAAAAGGACACACAAAAAGATGAGAAGATAGGCCTGGGTATTGTGGGATGATATGGAGTGGTTAATATAGGATTGAAGTTTGTGTTTGTGTTACTATGGTACCCTTGGTTAACTTAGTTAGTATCTGTCACTGCATCCTGACTTGAACTTAGAAGCCCTTTAGCCCAGAGACACGTGTTGACACCATATTTTCTTGAGCTTTAATGTTTGCTTGAGGACAAGCAAAGGTTTAAGTGTGGGAGAATTTGATCACACTAAATTTCACCGTATTTCTGACTCCGATTTCGCATGCATTCTTAGCTTTTATTGTTGTTTTGTTATGTTATTACTTTGTTTTCTTTTGTTTTCAGGTTTTTATTGTAATCGGGGCTTGAATCGAGAAAAGGAGCGAAAAAGGAGTGAAAACGAACGAAAACCTAGAAATTCAGCGTTTTGCACTTACGGCACCCACCGTGGCGGGCGCCATGGGGTTAGCCATGACGTGGCCACGTCTCAAGACCACTCCACAACTGCCAAGACCCACGATCCCCACTCTTTCATTCTCCATTGGCCTCATGGCGGGTGTCATGACCTTGTGGCGGGCGCCACAAGGCAAAAATTCAGTTCCCTCCACTTTTTAGTGGAGGGGCGTCCTGGTCATTTCCCGCATTTAGTTTTCCTATAAATAGGACTTTAGTTTTTCGTTTTTCTTCATCCAAAATTAGATTTCTCTAGGCATATATCAGTTTCAAAGCAGTTACCATTCCACATCGGGGTGTTTCTGCAATCGAGTGATCGAGTCTGTAATCTGTCTGTGCGATCGAGTTTTGGAGCACTCTGGAGGAAGTTAATCCTGCCGCCATTTTAATTCCAGTTCGTATTTTACTTTTCCGCATTGCTTTACTTTTATTTATTTCTCGCACTTCTTTACTTTCTTTATTATCCGCACTCGCACTTTATTTTATTTATTTCCCGCACTCGCTTTACTTTCGTTTATTACTCGCACTTGCACTAAATTCCTTTATTTCTCGCACTCGCACTAAATTCCTTTACTTTCCGCACTCGCACTAAATTACTTTTATGAAAAATTATAAAAATAATCTTTACTTTATCATGTCTAACTAAATCCATAAAGGTTAGAATGTAAGGATCGTAATTGAACCAGTAATCCGTATAATTGTTCGTGGAAACACTTAAAGGGCTATTTTATCTTTCAATCTAATTGTTTTTAACTATTTCAAAAACAGCCAAAAGCGCTTTGTCTAGTTCATTAGGAGTTTTTAGATTAAAAAGAAAAGAGATTTTAAAATGATTTTCGGACGCGTTATGAAGTTTAGAGTCTGGTTCATAAGAACCTCTTTTTGCTAAGAAATCCAGGTTAAAATACTTTTCAACTTAGTTAAGACACTACATTTCTTAAAAATAGGTTTACTACTCTAACGCGGTACGCACCTTTTTATCCGTGACAATAGGAGGGGTTGATTAGAGAGTACAACTCGGTTCTGAATACGCGAAAGTGACAGTTCCTGTTAAATTAGTTCTTTTCAAAGGAGAAAACATTGCCCATAAGTAGTTCCATTAACAAGTACTGGATTATCATTGATTACGTGAATTACATTCGAGCCTGTCTTTCATTAATTGTTTAAAATTATAATTTTATTTACCATTGCACCCTTCTTAAAACCCTTAAATTTAGTTGCCTTAGATACACACCATAACAACAGGTACGATAGATTGACACTTGGTCTCTGTGGATTCGACAATCTTTTATATTACTCTGACGTGTTCGTACACTTGCGAAAAACACGCATCACATAACATCATAACATCATCATGCATCATAAGCATAACATTTTCACTAACCATTTCAAGGACCAAAGGATTTATCTTTGTTCTTTGTTGCAGGTCATGGCTTCTGCTCGTAGGAATACTATCCGGATCAACTTTGTAGGGATACCTCCTAAGCTTAAGGAATTGGTCTCTCAAGTTTCTGAAAACTCCCAATTCATCAAGAGGCATGGTCACCTACTGGATTTAGTCACTTCAGGGTTCAATGAAGACATGATGAGTGTTCTGTTTCAGTTCTTTGATCCTAAATATCACTATTTCACATTCCCCGACTATCAGTTGGTTCCTACAATGGAAGAGTTCTCCAAGCTTCTGGGTATACCTATTCTTGATCAGAAACCCTTCACAGGCTTGGAAAAAGAGCCTAAACCTGAAGTCATTGTTGCATCCCTACATTTGAAGAAATTAGATATTGTCCTAGAAACAAGGAGTGGAGTTAAGGTTATTCTTGCTAAGGTATTGATGGAGAAAGCTCAAGTGTTCCTGAAGGCTATGAGTTATGATGCTTTTGAGGAGATCTTAGCCCTATTGATCTATGGCTTAGTATTGTTCCCTAATCCAGACCAGTTCATAGACGTACACGCCTTCAACATATTTCTGACTCATAATCCAATGCCTACATTACTTGGAGACATCTTACACTCTCTTCATACCCGTACTACGAAGGCACGAGGAACTCTGATGTGTTTAATACCTCTATTGTCTAGGTGGTTTATTTCTCACCTTCCTCGATCAGTGATGAAGAATGAACAAGGGTTAAGGTGGTCTAAAAGGATCATGTCAGTTTCTCATTCAGACATTCATTGGTGTTCTAGATCTATGGAGAATGTTACTATCATTGACCGTTGTGGTGAATTCCCCAATGTGCCACTCCTTGGCATAAGAGGGGGCATTACCTACAATCCTTCTTTAGCTCTACGTAAGTTTGGTTATGCTCGGAGCAATGGTCCTCATGACATGCTTATTCAAGGAATTGTGTTCGACTATGACAACGATCTGCAAGGTTACCGTCAAAGGTTCATACGAGCTTGGGGTAAAGTGAACAAGGTTGACAACAAGACTCTGGAACCAAAGTACTCCATTCCTATGGAACCTTACCTCATATGGGTGCGATCTCGTGCTCAGACTTTTATGATGCCATATCCTGCTATTCTACCAGTTACTATGGAACCTGTTGCAGAAGGAGATACTCTTTATACCATCCTTCATCCAGACATGCCCACTAACCTGGAAGAATTGCAGAAATCCTGGATCTAGTTGAAGGATCAAAGCGATACTTTTGAGACTCATTATAAAGCAAGTCAAGAAAGAATCCTGGAGCTAACAAAATAACTTCACGAGGAGCGGAATCTCAACTCATACCTCAACACAAAGAGGAAACGTCCATGGGAGACTTAAAACCCCATTTTTGTACTTATTTCCCTTCATTATAAGCCCAAGGGGAAAAATAATTTTAACATTTACTAATAAAAGTTTTATTTCCGTTTGTTTAACAAATTTAAATCCTGTGGTCCTTGAAAACATTGCATAGGCATCTACATACCATATCATTGCATGACAGGTTATCACAACAGGTTTCTCATCTTCTCGCTGTTTATTTCAGCAGAAATGGATCTCGAACAATCTGTCAAAGATCTTCAAGCTCAGAATACTCAGTTTCAAGAAGTGATTCTGAATTTGTCCAAGGGGCAAGAAGAGTTGAAAGCACTCCTCTCTAAGGACACGAAGAAGAAGAATCATGAGGATAACAGGGATGATCAGCTGAAACAACTACAAGCTGAGATGGCAGAGATGAATGGCCAAATGGCTATTATCCAGAGTTTGGCCCAGGGGCAAGAAGAGATGAGAAGCTTTGTCAATAAGCTTCGACATAATGGGGTTGGGAATCTAATCATCAGTCAACCTTCGTTGAAACAAGCCGACTTGGATGAAAGGAAAGTAAGGATAAAAGAAGGAAAAAGACAGGCTACTCCTAATCATCCTTCAATTGAAGAAAGAAGACCTTGTAAGGTTAATCCACTTCGATACAAGGAATGTAGAAGACAGTTTATCAAATTCAGCACTCCAATGTCACAAGTTCTGCAATGCTTGTTGGAGATGAAGCTAATTTCCTTGGAAAATTCTCCTAAAACTGTTGGGCATTGAAGAATAAGATTCAAGACCTAATTGACGAAGGAATACTCGAGGTTACTCCAGAAGGCCAGGTTGAGTTCTTCTATCGTCCATCAAGCATCAAAGTTTCCAGATAACTGGAGTGACGGGTTTAGAGGAAGAGGCTTTGAGAACATTTGAATTTTCATTTGTAATTTCTTTTGTTTGTTTAAACACTTACTATTATGTTAAACTTTTGTTTTCATTAATGCATTGCATATGTTTGTCTTGAATTAATCCATTCGTTTCACTATATTTTGAACTATGCTTCATATTTCTATTTTGTGATATTTAACTCCTGATAAAGCTATAAGCCTGTAGAGGGAGGATGACGAAAACAATACCATAATATTAGGCAGTATGCTTTTGAACAGACTATGCTGACGATGTACAAGCATTGTTTCAATTCCTAAACAGTGGAGATATAAGGAAGTTAATCCCTAGTCAACCCTTTTGAGCCTATGAAGTAGGAGTTTTCATTCTCGTGCAAATTAAAACCCGTATTCATAACCCAGGGCAGGGTAGTTACTTGGTTAACTCAAATATGCCAATTATCTGTGTTGTACACAACTAATGATGGTTCTCTGTAATCATTAAACCTGACAGTCAATATCTAGCAAAAAAAAAAGCTCACTAAGTCAAAACCTATGAAGGAGACTTAATAAAAAATTAAGACATCCCGCTGACTGTAACCTTGAAATAAACAGTTCAGGCAAAAAGAAGATATAACAAAGTCAAAAGAAAAAAGACGTCACTATGAATCCTCAACAAAGAAAGATGACTGAATGTTCAAATAAATTTTTGGTTTCTGAACCATCATAAATGTCAGTGTTACAATTCCAAACTCCTTTGAGCCTCAATGCATAAGTTAACTGAGTATAGGACTGAAGAACATCATGGAGATTGGGTTGGGTACAAATAAAATTTGAGCCTTTATCCTTTGTTTCTTAAACCGTGAACCAGGCCACGTTACAACCCTTTAAAAGTCCTAACTGAAGCATGGTTAGTTCGAAAGCATACTGCTACAAAAAGGTATCCTGACTCCTTTAGGGCTTATTATAAAACTTGAGTTAATATCACAGTTTTCACAAAAATTGTTTTTCTAAAATAACTCTTTTTCAAAATTTCAAGACAGACATAAGCATTGCATTTTTGAATATATTTGTTTGCATATACCTGAATGTTTGATAAACAGAGAAACTTACAGGATGAATGTTCAATAAACCAAAGTCCTTCTGATAAACAAAGTTGCTTCCTGGATCAAAGTCCATGTATACAAAGGGGCATAGTCATTATCTCCCAATCAAGGGGGCAGGCCATGATACTGCCTAACTAATTTGGGGCAATCAGGACAGGATTCAACTATGTTTAAGTAGCCAGGGGAAGATATCCTCACCTATCTAAATTACCAAGGGTAACATTACAAAGTTCATAATGCTAGGGGCATAGTCACTGTTTCCCAATCAAGGGGGCATACCAAGTTACTGTTCAATTCATTCGGGGCAATCAGGTCCAGATTCAACAGTGCTTAATAGCCAGGGGCAGCTTGCCTCATGTATTTGAATTACCAAGGGTAACATTACGAAGTTCATGATGTCAGGGGCATATTATTGTAGGGCGTTCTGCTTATTTCTCTTGAGGTAACTACCTTCAGATACTTCCATTATGGGACAATTCATCCTCAACCAAAGAGCAATGCTTTCTTTTCAAATCTAATATCCAGAGCGTATATGGTCCATCATAATTTAAAGACAGGTTCCTCTCATTGTATTACCTTGATATTGGATTCTCAGCAGAAGATATTGTGGAAATTAATTGTCTATGCCAGTAGTATCAGATGGTGTCAGTATCATGTCTTCAGATCCAGCTATGAGGATTTCTGGGAAGGTATTCAGGAAAGTTAAGAATCTCAGGAGCTCTAAATCCAATTGGTTATACACTCTCAAAGTTGAAACGATTCTGTTTTCGAGTTCAGCTTTACTTTTCCCTCTTTATTCAGGATTACTTTTCCTCTTTTACTAAAGCAAAAAACGTCTATTGGTTGTGTTTGAATGTATGTATGCTTTTGAATATGATTGATGTTTACCAGAAATGCATAAAATGCTTGAATATGATTGATGTTTACCAGAAATGCATGAATATGCAGTAATAGTATTTACTAAGGACGAACGAGGGTAGTAGTTCAACGAAGCTTCGCCGGTTCATCCCCACAAAACAACTACAAATCCCCAGCAAGGGCAAATCTATCTTGATAGATACTCCGAGTTACATCTCCCCTTGAATTTATGTCCAGGAACTTATTCCTTCAATAGAAGTACGACGAACGAAGGCGGGAAGTTATAAATACTATACTATCAAACAAGACGGGAACGAGTTTCTCATATTCTTCAGCAACGAATCAGATTTATTTTCCCTAGCCAGCAGTTGTTATACAAAGATATCCAGACGCTTCAGGATGCATGATTCATACATACATCATTTACATCATACCGTAACATATCCATAAATGCATACTACATTTACTTAGATGCATCATACTATACATGCATACATATTGCATAAACTAACCTTTTCCTTTCAGGATAGTTATATACAGATAAAACAGCATCAACAATTTACAACAGGTCAGAAATGATCCATATATTACTCAAGATGTCCTCGGAGAGTAGGCAAACGATCTGTAAGAAGATCCATTCCCTAATCCAGGATATTTCCAGAAGATTTCATCTATCTGGTCTTGAATAGCAGGCAAACGGTATGTACAAAGATCCATTCCCTGGTTCAAGACATTTTTAGAAGATTTTGTTGGCCCTTGAATAGCAGGCAAACGGCCTGTACAAAGATCCATTCCCTGGTTCAAGATATTTTTCAGAAGAACTAATCCTGACGTTCTTTTGGCCCTTGAATAGCAGGCAAACGGTCTGTACAAAGATCAATTCCCTGGTTCAAGATATTTTTCAGAAGAACTAATCCTGACGTTCTTTTGGCCCTTGAATAGCAGGAAAACGGTCTATACAAAGATCCATTCCCTGGTTCAAGATATTTTTTCAGAAGAACTAATCCTGACGTTCTTTTGGCCCTTGAATAGTGTCATACCCTAAATTTTGACCAGAAATTTTTTGTTTTGTTCATTGTTTGACGCATTTTGTGGATTTATCGAAGATCGGTCCTTTTTGCGTTTTTAAGTTAAAACAGCTCATTAATCATAAATCATGTATTTTCTTTTTGTTCCACCGTTCGACGTCTTTTTTATTTTTATTTTATAATTTGTAATTACTTTTGTTTACTTTATAAAATAATTTCATTTCAGATGATGTTAGAATTTGTTTAACTTTTATTGGTAATCTTAGAACTTTAAATTTAATGTGTAGACTTAGAAATTTTATTGTTTTAAACTTAGAATATTCTTTTAATTAGTTATTATTCATTTAAATTTATTTATTTTTAATTTAAATATGATTTTAAATTTTTATTAGTCAGTTTAAATTTAATTTAAATTCATAATTTTATTAGTTAGTTTTGTTACTCTTTTATATATTCATCCAAATTTAAGGTATTAATTACTGTTTTTATTATTTTTTGTTTAATTTTAATTGAATTTAGTATTCAATTGGTTTAATAGTATGTAGTTCATATGTAATGGATTTACAAGACTTGATTCACACAATCCCCACAGCCTGCTGTCCTACGCCAACTACATCATGCCATTGACTTTCACCAATATATCAAAAAGCAGTGCCTGCACCAAAAAAGGAGATTTGACACAAAACCAAAAAGTTTACAAAAAAGGACAGTTGAAATAGAAAAAAAGGAAAAGGTTAACAGAAAATTTCAGAAAAAAGGGGGAGCCTTCCATTAACCCAGGGATCATGGCCTAAACCTGAAAAAATAAGGAAAAAAATCAACATCAAGACAACAACAGCTTACAAACCATTGGGGACAACCCCTTCAGACAAAAAAAAACGATAAAATAGGGAGGAGAGATACCTGCAAAAAAAAGGGAGATCGAGAGGACACTTTTCCTCAAAAACAAAATATCAGCAGAAAATCATCACCCTCTCGACCTTCATCAAAAACACCATATCCTGCAAACAAATAAAGAAAAACCATTGAACCAAAAGGGAGACGCCTGTCTTAAAAAAAAAAAAAGCTTTCGGCCATTTCAAAGGAAGCCACCCTCTTCCTTCAACATCAAATTTTTCATTGAACCTCGAATCCGAAACACAACCATTTCTTTGAGGTCCAGCTTACACAACATCAAAAAACCTGTCAACAAGAAACCATAAACAACACAAGAAAGAGACAACCTTTCTGAACCTTCAGGGAGGCAAAAAAAAACATAAACGAATCAAAAGCAAAACACTGAACCTCTTCTTCATCACCCGTGAAAACCAGACTCTTTCGCCGCGACCCCACATCTGAAACCAAACCGCAACCCTCCAACAGCTTCTTCATAAAACCACCTCCGTCATTACCGGTAACATTGAGCCAAATATCACAAAATCTGTGAAAATACCAAAAAAAACAAAGAACTCAGTATATCTCCACATAAAGCTCACCGGCCACTAAAAAAAAGAAGGAGGAACCATCGCTCAGAATGGGGACACCCTTCTCCCTTATTCAAACCAACCTTCATCATTAACCAATCGGCCAAACCTTAAACCTTCGAACACCACCCTGTTCAACCCACCACCCTTAAACATCAAACCATTCACCGAAACACCACCGCAAGCCTTCCGTCGAAACCACCGTCCCTCCGCCAACACGAAATCCGACGAACCGCCGGCGAACACAGATCCGCGAGAGAGGTCCTGAGATTCAAACACCGAAGCAGGGCAAATCGGTGAACAAACTGATCGGAGTGAGCAAACCGCCGTCGATTTGAAGAGGGCCGGAGCCGTGCGAAATCGACGAAGAACGGAGACGACACTGAAGGTGAGCGAAAGCTGTTTTCGTTGATTGAAAATGAGGGCGTGCAGTTGCGTTTGGTCAGTGAGGTTTTTGTTCTCTTTTCTTTATTTCAGTTTTATTTTATATATATATATATATATATATATATATATATATATATATATATATATATATATATATATATGACTGTCTTAATTGATGTTGTTTGTTTTTTTGAACAAAGATCCTAGGTTTGTATCGATGGGCCTTATGAGCCCATCTCAATTAATACTGACACTTCCATTTCAAGCAAACCCCCTCCCTGTTTTGTTTTGTTTTTTTATTTGTTTTATTTTTTCGTTGATAAACTCTTAATTTATTTTGGTTCATTTAGATTTACTTAAATTCTGATTGTTGTTTCTTTTAGAAATTTAACTTACATAATTTGACTTAGAAATTGTGTAGAATTTTCATGGTTTTATTATTTTGTTTATTTGTTGCTAAGATTTGGTTTCCAATGTCAATTATTATTAATCCTATATATTAACTCTTGACGCTCATTTGGTTTTAATTGTCATTTATCTATTTTTCGGGCCGATGACATAACAAAGTTGCGATAAATCATTTTCGACTAATCGTGACCGATATGAGGCCACTTGTTTATATTAATTCTTTTTATTTCATTCTATTTTATAATTTGTTCCGCACTGTTTAATCCATTTATCTCTTTATTCATTTCTCGCACTTCTTATACCATATTTAATACTAACCGGTCCCGATTAATGTGTACCTAGAGTAATTGTTACTTAAGATTTCATTTGGTTCTATGTCTTAAAATTAATTAGAATTGTTAATTTTAAATTATTTTGTTAATTATTTTATTAGACTTAGGTAAATTGTTGATTATTTTCTCCTCAAAGTTTACTCTTGATTTTAGTTTGACCCGATTGAGTTTGAGTGTTGGATAGTCGAATCTAATGTGGTTTTGTAAGACTAAAAGCGAACATTTGAGGATTATTTGTAAAATATCTGATAAATATTATTGAACTTTTGCGCGCATCGAAGAGGCAACGGACCTTCTCCGTTAGGTATTGTTAGAACTCAGCTTTGTCTTTTTTGCGTTTCAACTTAGTTCTGACGCCTCATTTGTGTTTACTCGATTAACTGTACATCACTATCGTATCTAAACCATAAAACACTATTAAAATACACCGGATAATTTCATAAACTCATTTCGCACACACGTAAGTCGGTCATTTCTGACCGCCATCTGCACTACATTTATCTTAATTAATTTACGGAAAAAAGGAACTCTGGAGTCTCGCACTCCGCACGTTCTGGATTGAACCGCAAATGGGCTAGCCCCACGCGTTGGTTCAATCACCATTCGTATAAAAACAATTCAATTTATCTTAATTAATTTACGGAAAAAAGGAACTCCGGAGTCTCGCACTCCGCACGTTCTGGATTGAACCGCAAATGGGCTAGCCCCACGCGTTGGTTCAATCACCGTTCGTATAAAAATAACTCAATTCATCTTAATTAATTCATGGAAAAAAGGAACTCCGGAGTCTAGCACTCCGCGCGTTCTGGATTGAATCGCAAATGGGCTAGCCTCACGCGTTGGTTCAATCACCATTCGTATTCAAAACAATTCAACAATCTTAAAAGGATCGGGCATGATTCATCTCCATAGAAAAAGTTGTTCCTCCTATCCCCACAAACACAAACAAAAATCTTACAAACAATTACTTTCAAAGGAAGAATGTGGCATTGCTTGTCGATACTTATATCCAAGTTTAAAGCTTCTTCCGATTTTATTCTCAAAGAAAGAACGTGGCATTGCTTGTCGATCTTATATCCAAGTTTAAAGCTTCTTTCGATTTCTCATTTCTCAAACGTTTGTGTTGGAATAGTTGAGATACTTCTCTTAAAGATGACGACTTGTCTCTTTCTTTCGCATACAAATTAAAACTTACTAACCAATTTAAATTATTTTTATAATTAATTAGCGAGTAACTGAACTCCGGAGTCTCGCACTCCGCACGTTCTTGAATGCAACCGCAACATGGGCTAGCCCCACGCGTGGTTCATTCGCCCTCTCGTTTCAAAACATCTTTAACAAAGATCAAACATCTTTTCTCAAAACGAATATTGTTTAAATCTTTCTATCTCGCAAACAAGCTAGCGCTTCAGCCTCCTATCGTGAGCACATAAGCCAACGCTTAGCAGTAGAATGCAATTTCAAACAGTCATTCTATAAAAAACACAAATCGTAGTAGCACGAACTACGAAGCTCTGACTTTCCCATTGCACAGGGGAATACGTAGGCACGGGGATTTTACTCCTTCGCGAGCATAATAAATAAAAATTAACTATCTCTCCGTCACAATAATAAAAAACTTTAACCATTCCCTATTGCAAATAATAAACAAATATCGATACTTAATAATCAAAAGAAGACAATAATAACAAGTTAACATTTTAAGCGCAAACTAGATTAAGCGGTTCCCGTTGAGTACAACGGACGTGAGGGGTGCCTAATACCTTCCCTTTGCGTAACTGACTCCCGAACTTAGATTAGTGGTTTCGTTGACCATTCTTATCCTTTATTTAGGTTGTGTCTATATCTTCCTTTTCTCTCGTAGAAAAAATAGAATTAGGTGGCGACTCTGTTGTTTATTTTAGGATCGTATTTTTTCGAGGTGCGACAGCTGGCGACTCTGCTGGGGACCACGTATTGCCTTGAGCATAAGAGAGTCGAGCCTAGCTTAGGATAGTTGCGTTTGTTTGATGACTTGTTTGATTGTCTTCTTTATTTACTGTTGATATTCTATCTGTTGTTTCCTTCTTTATTATTTGCTCATTATATCTGCCTGTTGGATCTCGGGATATCACGGGTACGAAGTTGTACTTGAGTTTTGAAAAAGAAGAGGGAACACCTAAGTTTAGATTTGGATGTTATTAGTGTTAGTCTCCAAGGACTCGCTCCTTGCACGCCTAGCATGAAAGCTCCCCCAGATAGTTAGACTTTTCGTAGATCTTGTCGCAACGCAGCTAGCCTGTCGCGTGACCTGATTCACGAAAGGGCTGTGATTCTGGGACCCACCTAGAACCTGTTTCAATTTTGGTAGTTGTGTAATGTTAGGCTCCGAGGGCTCGCCCCTTTGTTGGCCTAGCATGAGAACTCCACTCAAGGTAGACCTTATCGTCATTATCGTCACAATGCAGCCAGCCTGCGGCGGGGCGTTAGTACGATAAACGTCTGTGACCTTGAGTATCCCTATACCATCGCCATAGAAGCTACCCTGTGAGTGGGCTTTATGGGTAAAGAATTTAGAACTCTCCACTTAAGGCTTACCAGTTAAGAGATTCCGAGTTTCTTGTACTTTGGATCCAACACCTTGCCTTTATATCCAATTCTGGAGTTGTTTATGTTTGTGATTTTGAGCATTCTGAGCTTTGCATTCATTCGCATACCATTTGCATTTGCATTTGCATTGCATATCATCTTCCAACAGTCCAACTCACCCATGTCTTATTCTCCGTCAGTCAACTGTACTCGACCAGTCACCAGAGAAAGATGGACCAACTTGAGCAGGAAAACAGAGAGCTTAAAAGTGAAGTCACGACTTTGAGAAATCGTATGGGAATATTCTCAACTACAATGAAGACTCTAGTAGACAGCCTTGTGCAGGAGAACACTGAACTCCAGGAAGAGATTCACATCTTGAAGATTGATAGAGGGCGACTGATTTCTTTGGCCAAAGATTTGGTCATTTTTCAGCGTCGGTCAATTTCTACCTCTACTCGTCAGCGACGTCAGAATCAGCGGAGGTCTCCAAACAGTCCTGGAGGAGCAACCCACAAGTTTGACCCAATCCCAATGACTTACAGTCAATTGTGGTCTCATTTCGCCCGGAACTCAATAATGACACCCAGAAAGACTAGAGCCACGAGGTCTCGGTCCCGTGGGAACAATCCAAATACCAGTTGTGAGTTTCATAATGGAGTGCTAGGGCATCCAATTGAAGAATGCAAAGTCTTCCAGGAAAAGGTTCAGGAGATGATCGACTACGGGGTGTTGGTTTTCAATAGAGGAATCCCATCTGTGGACGGAGTGCCTTTGTGCTGATAAAAACTCAAGAGAGTCCTGTCCAAATCAGTTTGTTACTGGAGCCTGGAACCAGTTCCTCCATGCACGCGATTGTTCTATGCTTTGGAGCTATCCTCTCAGATGTTTAGCTCGTTTGTTGCTTTTCATATGTATTTTGCTATGTTTTGTTAATGCATTTGTTTTGGCATGTAAGAACTTATTTGTTTTGAATGATTAATGCAATGAATATGTTTGTCTTGAAGTAATCCATTCGTATTCACTCATAATGTTTTTTCAACTTTATAATGCCAATATTTCTCCCATCTCTTGCCTAGGCAGAGAACTGGAGGGAGGATGACGAAATTAAAACACAAATTCTCTAGTTGAATGCTTTTGAATAAAATCCTACTGACGATGTATAGGCATTGTTTCAAATTCCCAAACACTGGAGAAATAAGGAGTTAATCCCTAGTCAACCACTTCGAGCCTAGAAGTAGGAGTTTCTTCCAGATATTTCAAAACCCTTACACTTAACCTGGGGCAGGGTAGTGTTCAGTTAATCTGGTTACACATTCAAATCATAAGATGAAACATCCCATCAGGGAATCCACTACAATTAATGACTTGACAGTCTCAACTTTCAGCCTTCCAATAATTAAAAGAAAAAAGAAAAAGAAAATCCCTCTAAGTCAAACCTACAAAAGGGCTTAGACAAAAAGATCAATAGAATAAGTTATTCGTGAGAGGTCCTCAAATCTTCAACCTCAAATACATAAGATTTAGTGACCGCCATACCAAAATCAAAGGGTCACTGATATCCATAGAGGACAAATAAGATGACTGTCATTTAAAGCGGACCTTGGAGCATCATCTATACGCTATCAAGACAAATGTATGTGTCAATTTAGCTGAACCTAGGATTGGAGAATATCACGGAGAGTGGGTGGGCACCAAATAAACTTTGAGCCTTTATCCTTTGTTTCTAAAACCGTGAACCAAACCACATTACAACCCTCAAAGTCCTAATTGAAGTAGGGTTTATTTCGAAAGCACACTCGATGAGAAAGTGTTTCCCGACTCCCATGAGCTTTGCTCAAAAATTTGTGTTGGCTTATAAAAAAAATGAATATCACACCCTAGCTAGTGATTCGGTCACAGGCTATTGTGAAAATCTTCAAAAAAAAAAAACAAAAAAAAACTTCGAGACAAACATGTGTGTTGCATTAGCAGTCTTAACATTAACCTTTTTGCTTGTTAGCATTTGCTTGATATCATAGAAACCTATGTATGAGCACCAGTGATGAGCTTAATCTCTTGAGATTTGAAACTCTGATGAGTAGTTGAACAACCATTTCAGAGAATGATCACCCCCAGGGGCATGTTGCTTGAAAACCTTTCCAGCCAGGGGCATTTTGTCTGAAGACTCTGCTAGACAGGGGCATGTTACTTGAAAACTTAGCCAGCCAGGGACAGGTTACCTTAATACTTTGCCAGCCAGGGGCATTTTGCCTGATGACTCTGCTAGACAGGGGCATGTTACTTGAAAACTTAGCCAGCCAGGGACAGGTTACCTTAATACTTTGCCAGCCAGGGGCATTTTGCCTGATGACTCTGCTAGATGGGGCATACCGTTTGAAGACTTAGCCAGCCAGGGGCAAGTTGCCTTAAGTACTTTGCCAGAAAGGAGCAGATTATTTGAAGACTTTGCTAAACAGGGGCAAGTCGTTTCCTAAATTGTGCTTACACATTCTTATCATCCCTAAAAGGATAAGTATTGAAGACTCATTTGTGCCAAGTACAGTTAATCTGAGGCAGTGACGTCGAGATTCGACGAATCTCTACAAGAGTTTGTAGACACTGGGACATTTTGAATGCCAAGTCTTCTATAAAATCCTCTTGAGATGATCTCTTCTCGCAAAACGTTTCGTGGATACATGACCACGTGTTCCCCTAAGCAAGACGCTCTTAGGATCTACCTTGCAAGTGCTTCCAGATATTCGGGGTCCTCACGCCAAGTTGCTATGATATATCAGGGGCATGACTCATTATTTTCTGGTGGGTTTCTTTTACTACATAGTGCTTCCAGTGAGTTACTAAGTCTAGTACCCCCATTTGAGCCTTGATTCTAGCTTCTCCAGCTGAATCTGATTTTCCCTCCCCAACGGAGCACAAATTTACTTCATCCTAAGCAAACGTAGTTTGCATGGTTGCTTCTTTCTGATGGACATTGAAGTTAGAAGATTTTCTTGGGTCTATTTCCCGATTGAAGTATCTTTCTCTCCTCAAAGAGATTTGAGCCTTGTAGCAGGACTTTATTCCATGAATGGCTCTTTACCCTATCTTCAGTGATTGCATACACTTTGACGAGATTGGTCGAGTATTCGTTTGTTGTGATGTTTATTTCATCACCAGTGTATCTCTTGCGTCTGTTTTGTCTGTTTGTCAGCATAAACATAACGCATATACATACATGTACATCATATTTGAATCAATTCATATGCATATTCATGTCGCATTCATTAATGCATACCTCCTTCACCTTGGTCGTATTTATCCCCAAGTGATGTGTCTCTCTCAAAATAGAGTTGTCAGCTTTAGGCAGAAAATGTACATTCTTTCTAATTCCCCACTGAGTTCTCACCCTCGTGGAAGATTTTTGCTTTAGTACCCCTTTCCACACTTGGAGAGGATTAGTCCCCAATTGAGTTTATTCCTCATGGGTTAGTGTCTTGCTTGACAGTTTCTTTCCAGCTCGTTCCTGGATTGAATTTTGGTCGTTGACATCTTTGATGACTGAACTACCAATTGGAAAGTGCATTTATTTTGCACCTTTGGATGTTTAGTTTCCCAGAAGGAATTTGTTGGAGGCTTCCACTGAGGACAAATTTTTCTCCAGCAGTGTTACTACGACATTCCCTTGGATTACTTATACCCGACAACAAGTGGCAGTCTCTTTATTTGAGAAGCTTGTTTTGTCTTCGAACTTTTGAGTAAATCAACAGATGGAGGTCTCTTTCCGAGCAGTCGTTCCATCCCCAGCAATTCTAGATGGAAAGTGGATTCACTTTGCACCTTCGGATGCTTAGTTTCCCAGAAGAAATTTATTGAAGGCTTCCATTGAAGACAAACTTTGTTTTCCAGCAGTGTTGTTGCAACATCCTCTTGGAATACTTACACCTGACAACAAGTGGCAGTCTCTTTATTGGAGAAGCTTGTTCTTATCCCTGGATCTCTAATCGAAATCAACAAGTGGCCGTCTCCTTATTTGAGAAGCTTGTTTCTTATCCACGGATTTCCCAGTGAATCAACAGACGACATTCTCTGTTCGAGCAATTTGTTCATCCTCAGCAAGGTTTCTGTTCTATCAAATGGCATCTCCCCTGTTCAGCGGAGAAGTTTGATATGAATTTAATTTTCAACAAATGGCATCTCATCCAGACAAGGTGAGAAGTTTGTTCGGCAAATGGCATCTCATCTAGACAAGGTGGGAAGTTTGTCGTGATTCCAATTTTCAACAAATGGCATCTCATCCAGACAAGGTGAGAAGTTTGTTCGGCAAATGGCATCTCATCTAGACAAGGTGGGAAGTTTGTCGTGATTCCAATTATCAACAAATGGCATCTCATCTAGACAAGATGAGAAGTTTGTTCGGCAAATGGCATCTCATCCAGACAAGGTGGGAAGTTTGTCGTGATTCCAATTTTCAACAAATGGCATCTCATCTAGACAAGATGAGAAGTTTGTTCGGCAAATGGCATCTCATCCAGACAAGGTGGGAAGTTTGTCGTGATTTCAATTTTCAACAAATGGCATCTCATCCAGACAAGGTGAGAAGTTTGTTTGGCAAATGGCATCTCATCCAGACAAGGTGGGAAGTTTGTCGCGATTCCAATTTTCAACAAATGGCATCTCATCCAGACAAAGTGAGAAGTTTGTTCGGCAAATGGCATCTCATCCAGACAAGGTGGGAAGTTTGTCGTGATTCCAATGTTCTATCAAATGGCTATCTCTTCCATACAAGTCGAGAAGTTTGATACAAAACTCTTTTATTTTTTCCAACAAATGGCTATCTCTCCCAGACAAGTTGGGAAGTTTGTTGTGAATTTTTCCAATTTCCGTCAAATGGCTATCTCTTCCATACAAGTCGAGAAGTTTGAGCGTGAAGTTGTTCTTCGTCATATGGCTGTCTATTTCAGAAGAAAGGAAGTATGATGAATATTCTATCAAATGGCTATCTCTTCCATACAAGTTGAGAAGTTTGATACGAATCTTTTTATTTTTTCCAACAAATGGCTATCTCTTCCATACAAGTTGAGAAGTTTGTTGTGAATTTTCCAATTTCCGTCAAATGGCTATCTCTTCCAGACAAGTTGAGAAGTTTGAACGTGAAGTTGTTTCTCCATCATATGGCTGTCTCTTTCAGAAGAAGGGAAGTATGGTGAGAGTTTTGTTCAATGTCATCCTTAGTTGAATCTCGGCAGAAGATTTAGCGATGGGTGATTCCTTTTATTTCTGGCAAGTCTCGGCAGAAGATTTCCAGTATACCTCGGCAGAAGGTATCTCATTCTTAGAATCTCTGGTAATCTCGGCAGTAGATCTCCAGCAGACTTCGACAAAATTTGTTTTCTGGCAAGTCTCGGCAGAAGATTTCCAGTATACCTCGGCAGAAGGTATCTCATTCTTAGAATCTCTGGTAATCTCGGCAGTAGATCTCCAGCAGACTTCGACAAATTTGTTTTCTTACCAAGATCTCGGCAGTAGATTTTTGGTTCATTTTGATACCTCGGCAGAAGGTATCTCATTCTTAGATTCTCTGGTCATCTCGGCAGTAGATCTCCAGCAGACTTCATAAGAATTTGTTTTTGTTCCAAGATCTCGGCAGTAGATTTTTTGGTTCATTTTGATACCTCGGCAGAAGGTATCTCATTCTTAGAATCTCTGGTCATCTCGGCAGTTAGATCTCCAGTAGACTTCAGAAGAATTGATTTTCGTTTCAGAATCTCGGCAGTAGATTTCTGTTTCATTTCGATGCACCAACATAAGGTTTTTCCAAATGAGGTTTCAAATCTCGGCAGTAGATTTCCTCAAAGTGGAATTTTTGTTCAAAATTTCGAGTCATCTTAGGACCTGTAGACATTTGTTATCTGGCTTCTCTCAAGATGAATCCCTCGCGTGGTCTGTACTCCAGTCATATGCGTCTAACCCCCAGTGGCGTCGGTTTTCTTTCCCATAGCATTGTAGCTTTTGTCTTGCATCTTCGCATTGCATATCATAGCATTTTCATCTGCATTTTCGGTCAAAATTCCCGGTATTCCGATATTTAATCACCTTCCATCTTGAATGTACAAAAAAAACTCTTCGTTACTCAGACATTCAGATTCAGGATGATTAAATAGGGGCAGCTGTCATACCCTAAATTTTGACCAGAAATTTTTCGTTTTGTTCATTGTTTGACGCATTTTGTGGATTTATCGAAGATCGGTCCTTTTTGCGTTTTTAAGTTAAAACAACTCATTAATCATAAATCATGTATTTTCTTTTTGTTCCACCGTTCGACGTCTTTTTTATTTTTATTTTATAATTTGTAATTACTTTTGTTTACTTTATAAAATAATTTCATTTCAGATGATGTTAGAATTTGTTTAACTTTTATTGGTAATCTTAGAACTTTAAATTTAATGTGTAGACTTAGAAATTTTATTGTTTTAAACTTAGAATATTCTTTTAATTAGTTATTATTCATTTAAATTTATTTATTTTTAATTTAAATATGATTTTAAATTTTTGTCTTAAATTTTTATTAGTCAGTTTAAATTTAATTTAAATTCATAATTTTATTAGTTAGTTTTGTTACTCTTTTATATATTCATCCAAATTTAAGGTATTAATTACTGTTTTTATTATTTTTTGTTTAATTTTAATTGAATTTAGTATTCAATTGGTTTAATAGTATGTAGTTCATATGTAATGGATTTACAAGACTTGATTCACACAATCCCCACAGCCTGCTGTCCTACGCCAACTACATCATGCCATTGACTTTCACCAATATATCAAAAAGCAGTGCCTGCACCAAAAAAGGAGATTTGACACAAAACCAAAAAGTTTACAAAAAAGGACAGTTGAAATAGAAAAAAAGGAAAAGGTTAACAGAAAATTTCAGAAAAAAGGGGGAGCCTTCCATTAACCCAGGGATCATGGCCTAAACCTGAAAAAATAAGGAAAAAAATCAACATCAAGACAACAACAGCTTACAAACCATTGGGGACAACCCCTTCAGACAAAAAAAAACGATAAAATAGGGAGGAGAGATACCTGCAAAAAAAAGGGAGATCGAGAGGACACTTTTCCTCAAAAACAAAATATCAGCAGAAAATCATCACCCTCTCGACCTTCATCAAAAACACCATATCCTGCAAACAAATAAAGAAAAACCATTGAACCAAAAGGGAGACGCCTGTCTTAAAAAAAAAAAAAAGCTTTCGGCCATTTCAAAGGAAGCCACCCTCTTCCTTCAACATCAAATTTTTCATTGAACCTCGAATCCGAAACACAACCATTTCTTTGAGGTCCTGCTTACACAACATCAAAAAACCTGTCAACAAGAAACCATAAACAACACAAGAAAGAGACAACCTTTCTGAACCTTCAGGGAGGCAAAAAAAACATAAACGAATCAAAAGCAAAACACTGAACCTCTTCTTCATCACCCGTGAAAACCAGACTCTTTCGCCGCGACCCCACATCTGAAACCAAACCGCAACCCTCCAACAGCTTCTTCATAAAACCACCTCCGTCATTACCGGTAACATTGAGCCAAATATCACAAAATCTGTGAAAATACCAAAAAAAACAAAGAACTCAGTATATCTCCACATAAAGCTCACTGGCCACTAAAAAAAAGAAGGAGGAACCATCGCTCAGAATGGGGACACCCTTCTCCCTTATTCAAACCAACCTTCATCATTAACCAATCGGCCAAACCTTAAACCTTCGAACACCACCCTGTTCAACCCACCACCCTTAAACATCAAACCATTCACCGAAACACCACCGCAAGCCTTCCGTCGAAACCACCGTCCCTCCGCCAACACGAAATCCGACGAACCGCCGGCGAACACAGATCCGCGAGAGAGGTCCTGAGATTCAAACACCGAAGCAGGGCAAATCGGTGAACAAACTTGAAATTCTGTAATGAGATGTCCTAAGAGATGTTCCAACACTTAATAGGACATTTGACAAATTTAACCAAAACTTAAACAGCAGGAAAAATAAACAACACAGAAGTTTGTTAACCCAGTTCAGTGTATAACCACACCTACATCTGGAGGCTACCAAGCCAGGAGGAAATCCACTATTAGTAATATTAATTCTAGACTTAAACCACCCTGTTTAATCTATCACTTAATACTTACCCAATGCAATTTCTACCTAAGACTCACTTAGATAAGAGTACCCTACTCACTCCCCCTCAATCACCCAGTGATCAAGTTTACAAGTTTACAGAAATTGAAGACATCCTTCAAACAATACAGCTTGATCTTACTTCACAGTTTCAATCAAGTCACAAATGCACTTTTGCTTAAAAGCTCATAAAGTGGTACATAAAAACAACCTGCTATTTAAAACACTAGACACCCTATTTGGTCTTCTGAAATTCGTACTCAATTCTATGAGTTTCTGTTGTTTAAATAGGTATCTGAATTTTGGGCTTTCTGTAGAATGATCCAGCCCTAATGTGCAGCAACTGTCACCTTGAATTTAGGGTTTGTTACCTCCTATATTCTAGGTGCATTAGGTCTTCTGTTTTAATCTGAATCTTCAATTTAAAACTCCCTACAGATGCGCCTTGTTCTGTTTTTATCCAGCATTAATTAATTCCAGATAGTTCTCCTTAAATATCTCTGATCTGTTAATCAATAATTAATTCTGGTAGCAGGTCTGAGATGTCTCAACATCTGTTGGGACATCCTGAAAAACTGAACTTAATTTATTCACACAATGTCCCAACATCTGATGAGACATCCTGAAATAAGTTCACATACTCTGTTTGCTAATGTCCCAACATCTGATAGGACATTCTGAACTGAATTTAACATTTCTTGTTTGGTCAAAAATTCTGCCAATTCTTAAACATCTACAAACTCCCCCTTTGGCTAATTTTTGGCTAACATCTTTCCTGGTTTTCAGAGTGCAGCAGAAGTTCTTTTTATCAGAGTATATCATTACTTTTCTGTTGATTTTTATTTGAGATTACTCCTGTCGCTCCCGACAAGTGACACCGGGTCGGATGAAGGTACAGACGCGAACGGTCGGCGAAGGGAACAGTGAGAACACACAGCCGTGATCTCACCGGAGATGAAAAGAGTCGCCAGCTAGGCATTTTTATCCCGGAGGAAAGGCAATGCTGCATAAACCTAGGAAAAGATGGATAAGACGGTTTGCGAACCAGAGAGACTGAGAAAGGGGGTTGGTTACAACCTGGGAAGGTATTAGCACCCAGATTGTCCGTCGTACTCGACGGGATCCACGCTTGAAAGATTTGTTTTTTAAAGGGGTAGTGTCAGTGCAATCTGTGTGTAAAATAGCTGGAAAAGAATGTACAGGTGTTAGTGTAAAAGAAGTGAAGTGTGATATGTACAGTGTCAGTGTGAGAATGGGAATGAAATGCTCAAGATCATGAGGCTATAAAAATGAAGCTGGAAGGAGGGGGAATAGACAGAGACTTTTGTTCGATAACTGTTAAGTTATGCCTACGTATCCTCTCGTGCAATGAGGAAGTCAGAACACCGTAGTTCGACCCAAAGAGACTGAAAGGTGAATTGACTTGTGAACTGCTTACTTGTCTATGCTCAAGTGTATGACCTGTCTGGCTCAGGTGCTAACTGTCTTGCATTAGACGGAAGAAGCAAGTTCTCGATTGTGAGTGAAGATGATGAGAAAAGAATCCCGGAGGAGACGATTATTGTTTGTTTTTGAGTTTTCAGTCTTTTATTGCCTTTTTTGGATTTTTGTCATAAGAAAATGAGCTTAAGTCTAAACCAATGGATTAGTAAACTCATCACATCTTCCCTCTGATTAGGGGTAATGAGAATACCTTAAGTGTGAAGTCAGATTCTCACACTTAATCACCTTTGGTGTAGGATTAAGATCATTAACCTACTTGTGATTATTCAGATGTGTTTGTGGTTTTTGTTTAGTGTTGAGTAATGAGGTTAAGCCATAATCAAGGATTAAACAGACTCATTACACCATCCTAAAAGAAGGATAATAGATGAGAGTGTTTAAGCTGAGGAAAACTCCTCAACTTAATCCATGATTAGGGATTAAACCCATGACAAAACAAACCTTTATTAAGTGGATTTTATTTAGATTAATAGTATGATGATGAAGTGTTTTTTATGATTTGTAAGACAACTTGAGGGGGACTTGTCCATTAACACTAGGGTTAGTCCTTCTTAACCAATTAAGGAAGAATTAGAACCCTAATGCAAGGCCCAAGTTACAAGTGTGATGTCTTGATATTTATTAGATGAATTGATTAAGAGATTTAAACACCTTAAGGGTTTAATACTTAGGATTAAAGTTATACACTCCATCCTAAGAGAAGGATGCAGGCATAACCCTAAGCACAAAGTCTTAAAGCCTTTAGGGTTTAGTCCCTGATTATGAGGTGAGAAGAGAAGACTCAAAGAGAGACACAAAGGTAAAACTATGGGGGGAACTAATCAAAACCCTAATTCATTGTCATGCTTGGTTGATCCTAAGGTTTGTGAGGTTTGCAAGAACAATCTTCAGAGGAACCACCAGGAAGCAGATGAACAGGATCAAGAGAAGCAAAGTGACTTGCTTCATTCAAGAAGTCAAGTCACTTGAAGAAAGAAAGTGGGAGGAAGAAGAATGAGCAAGCTCAAACTCAAACATATGTAAAAATGCAGCAATGGATGCAGGAGAGATGAAAAGAAAAGTTATGAGAAGTGAAGGCAAATCCACTTCTCAAGTTTACTTACCACCTGAAATGTTAGAAAGAAATGCAATGCCATGCAAGATGAGATGAAATGATATGATGCAAAGCAAGACCAGAAGCATGTTGATGATATTAATGATGTTATGAGGTGCTGCAAATATGAGGCAAGGCAATGGGGATGTTCATACAAGATCATGAATGCAAATGATGCAAGTTAAGGAGCATGAACCAACATGAAATGTTATGAAGCATATAAGACAAATGACATGTCAAATATGTAATGCAATGATCAAACATGCCTCCTACATGTCTTAAGATGTCAAATGAATCACAAGAATGCACAAAATGCAAAGACAAGTCATATTATGCAAGGAAATGCAAGAGGGATGCAAATGAAAGCCCAAATTAGGGTTTATGGATCAAACATCAAACACAAACCAAAAACAGAAGCAAAACCCTAAAGTAAAAATGGAAAATGATACCCAAGGAAACCCTAGGCCTATGATGAACCACTGCCCAAAGGGGAGCTCTCAACTCTCAACCAAACTCAAGTTATGAATTTTCTAAGTTATTAGGGTTTTTTAGGGTTCTTAACAAAACAAATGCCAAACAATTTGAAAATGCAAGAACAATTCATGGCCTTTTTATCCTAGAAACTACATGTTAAACACAAGACAAAGCAGAAAGAATCAATGTCACAACCTTCACCAATTGGCAGAAATGAATTTTTAAACATGTGATCAAAATAATGCATAAAAAATGATTTAATTCAATGAAAAATTCTTAAAATGCATCAAGATCAAAAAAGAAATTTGGTTTGAAGGTTGGACAATGTTTCTAAATGTCTTAGAACATTTCATGAATTTTTTTTGTAATTTTTAAATACCTAAAAGTATTTTTAATTAATTAATTTTCATTAATCAATTAAAAATAAACTTTTAAATATTTAAAAATACTTTTTTAGTGATAAAAATAAAACTAAAAATATTTTTGGGTTTTAAAAATTAGTGAAACTCTTGACAAAAAGTTTCATAATTTTTAAAACATTTTTGCTATTTTAAATAAATTATACAAAACAAATGAATTAAAATGAATTAAAAATGAAATTAAACTGAAATAAACAAAAGTCAAGTGATCTGATGGTGGAGATTCAAATGGAAACACGCGCGCGTTGACCTGGCGCCAAATCCAAAGGCCAGAATTCAAATTTCGCTAATCAATGCTTATGCCCTAATCTCGCCGTTAAACACACTCAGATGACCGGAACAGTGTTCCGGTCATCTTCTCCGTTCAATCAAAATCCCTAACTCACTCCATACGCATCTAAAATGAATTCTAAGAACCCAGAAATGATTCCCACAAGCTCACGAATCAAAACCCCCAATCAAAACAAATTTATATTTCCTAAATCAACTGAATCGAAGAAAAAGAAAACTAGGGCACGCAGGTTTCAGAGAGAAATTAAATGCTCATTTCATCACCATTTCAAAAACTAAGAACATCAGGATGATCAGGACAACACAAAGAACAAGTTTGTAACAAGAAAAATGATTTCTGGAAAAATAATTTTCGAGCTACCTGAGATTTGAAGCTTTCAGTTTAGGAACTTTCTGGCCACCTCTCCTTGTGCAATCTACTCCTTAGAACCTCTTGATGATGTTTGAATGCTCAAATGGAGTTTAAGTTGGATGGTTGATGAGTTTCGAAAGCTTCTGTTCAAGCTTGATCAGAAATGGCAATGGTGAAATAGGCACTTTCAGGTCATGGTGAGGGCTTGTTTATGATCCTGAGGGTGAATGGAGAAGGTCTATGGTGTTTGTTTGTGTGTTTGCAAGCTGTGGCAAGAGTTTCGAAGGAACTTGCAGCTTGGGGTGTGAAATGGTTATGGAGTAATCTGGCTGTTTCAGGCTTGTGCTTTGGGTGGTTTCTACTCAGTGATACATGGTGAGTTGAATGGAGGAAAAAGTTTTAGTGTTTTGTGGCTGTGGAGAGGAATTCGAAGGAACTTGCAAAATGGTGAGTTTTTGTGTATGTGTGTAATGGGATTGTTTCAGCCTTGCTTCTTCATATGTTTAGCTTGCAAACTGTCCACATATTTCTCTCTCATTGGTCAGTTGACAAGACATGCCCTTTATTGATTGGTAAGGCAACTTTTGCAAAAAGTCCACTTCTTGTAAGAGAGGGCATGGGCTAAACTCTAGCTAAGTACAATGGGCATGGGGCTGCGCAGCATGATGTGTGTATGGAGCTAGTTTGGTTCAGCAGCCAAGAAATCAAGTTGGTGAGATGTGATCATGAGTTTTGCAACTTGCTTGCTTTATGGTTCACATGTGAAGATCTTGTTCCAAAAGTCATGAAACATGAGCAATTCCTAGTTCATTCTGAATTTTGTGACTTGTAGAATGTTTGCATACTGGTTTGAAGTCAATTAGAAGTTACAAAATGCATTGGTTCAAGGTTTTGCAAAATTTCCATTTGGTGCATAACTTGAATTTTAGTGATTTTTGCCAACTTTGCCACACCATAACTTTTGATCCAAGAAGAGTTTGATCATGTTCTTGTACTTTTTGAAAAGGGAAAGATGAGATCTACAACTTTCATGACCAAAGTTTTTCCATTTGAAGCATTTTTGGATCCAAAATCATGGCTTGAAAAATGACATAAAATGATGCATTCTTGAAAAGTCAACTATGCCCAAAAAGTCAACATTTGCAAAAACCCTAAATTCTTGATTTCCATGAACTTCAACCTTCTTCCATGATCAAATAAAGATCATATACACTCAAAATGATGAAGATCACCCATTGGTTGGGTCATTGGGGGCCTCAGATGCCCTGATTTTGCACTGACTTGTCTGAAAAGTCAACTCTTGATCAGATGACTTCCCCATGGAATTTCTTCATGAAAATTGATATGTATACTCCCTATACCATATAGAGACCAATGGAAACAAGAATGACCAAAAAATTTGGAGTTATGGCCTCTGAAACCAAAACCCTAATTTTCAGTCAACTGTGCAGTTCAACCTGGCTCTGCATCACCTCAAACCCTAGTTCTTGTGATTCCTCTGCAATTTTGACTTTGAGGAGATGAAATATGATATAAGAACACACATGGACCCCTTTAAGTTGATTGGTTGCCTTTGGAATGGCTCAAGATGCTTTGGGATTGCTCAGATCACAAACCCTAGGTGCAGATGCCTTGGAAGCAATGCAGTGAATCAAAAATGAGATGTGAGATGACATGATTGTGTTTATGCATATGAGAATGATCACAAGCCATGGTGTGAATGGGTGAGGGCAAATTTGGGGTGTTTACAACTCCCCCTCAAACATACATGTGTCCTGTCTTTATCCAGTCTTTGTCTTTATCCAGTCTTGTTCCAACAGAAATACACACTGATTCAGTTCAGACAGAAACAAACAGATTTCATTCATTTAAACAGCAATTACATTTGATGTTATTTGATGTTGTTCTCCCCCTTGGTAGGCACAAAATTAGGGGCCAAAGAACTCTTATCCAGAATTACAAATCATTGCTGTCATTACAAATGCCTCACATACAAAGATCACTCAGATTCATCACTCTCAGTTGCTTCTTCCACTTCAGTGTCTTCATTCTTAGCAGCTTCACTTTCTTCAGCAGCCTCACTGTCTTCATCAGTTGCAACATTCTGATCTTCTTCACTTTCCAATATTTGAATGATTTCCTCCAGCTTCTTCTTCCTAGCTTCAAGCTCTTTGCAGGTGCACTTTAGCTCAGCAATTAATTCTTTCTTGGAGATAGAAGACTTAGCAGTTGAGGGACCAGCAGATGTCCCAGAAGGGGCTTCAACATCTGCAGCATGATGACTGAGGAATAACTTGTAGTGAAAAGCCAAGGGGCTCTCTCTCTTGCAGGCAGTATCCTTGTCAGTTAAAATCCCAGGATATTGATTGAGTACAATACCACACAGCAATGATGGAAAGGCTATTGGTAGCTTGGTTGCAGAGGAGCTGGCATGCTTCATGGTTTGATCAAAGATAAAAGCTCCAAAGTCCAGCTTGGTTTGAGTCCCCACAGCATAGATGAATCTGGCCAGACCAGTTGAGATAGATGAAGTGTGGTTGGTAGGCACCCAATTAGATGTACCAATCCTGTTCAGCATGGCATACTTTCTGGTAAGCATGCTTACAGATAGCTTTCCCTTCACAGGCCATGCCTTGACCTGGTCAGCAGTTATCACCTTACAGACTTGATTATCTGTCTTGCCTAGCTCATTTGGTCCATCTGTTTCTCTTCCTAGATACTGATTTATGATTTGGGGAGAAAACTCCACACATCTACCTCTAACATAAACTTTTCTAAACTCAGAGGACTTACCATTTGAGCAATCCTCCTGAAGATTCACAATGAACTCTTTGACAAGAAGTTCATAACAGGGAGAGAATTCTGAGACTGTCTTGAATAGTCCTGCAGCAGAGATTAGGTCAATGAGTTCTGTGCACTTAAGTGCATTGCTGCTTAGTTCTCTTTCCAAAGCAACCCTTCTTTGGTACACATATTTCCATCTGTTGACACTGGAGACATGATGGAAGGATATATTGTCCAAGGGAGCTTCTGGAACAACAGTTGAAGCTCTAGCTGGTGCTGGTTTCTTCTTGGGAGGAGATGTTGGGACATCTGATCCAACATCTGAATCTGATGGTGTTGCAGCTTTTCTCTTCTGGGTTTGAACCTTGCTCCATGGTTTTGCTGGACCAAAAGTGGCTTTAGCCTTGCCTTTCTTTGGACTAGCCTTCTTCTTCTCAGGAATGACAGGTTCATCTTGCATCTTTCCTTTCCTGGACCTTAGCTTTTTGGCTATGCTGGGTTTGACAAATGCTATGATTTCTGCATCAGAGTCCTGCTCCAGATTGACTACTGGAGGGGATTGAGCAGACTCCTCATCAGCTTGTTGATCAGCAGAAATTTGATCTTCATTTGATTCTTTAGCCTGTTCCACAGAAACTTCTTTATCACTTTCACTTGAGGTTTTATCCTCAGTTTGTTCAACATCAGATGAGTTCTTTTTCTTGTCTTCAGATGTTCCAACATCTGTTGGGACATCTTGTTCTGCAGCAGTGTCCTTTGTAGCTTGAGCTGGTTCTTCTTGAGGTGCAGGAATGGTGTTCAAAGGAACAGAGATCCCTTTCACCACTCTTTGTTCAGAAAAGACTTGGTTAACAATCTCCTTGATGGAATCATCAACATATTTGGAGTATCTTGTAGACATGTTAGCAGGAGAGGGAATGCCTTTAGCTTTGCTTCTGATTTGATCTTTACATCTCTTTGGTGTTCTTGCCTTTTTAGTGTGAGAAGCACTTCCCCTGAGCTCGTCCAATGGTGTTGAAGGCATTGGCACAACAGAGATTGGAGTGGCATGAACCACGTCTTCCTTGTTGAGAATTTCCTCAGCTGTTTTAGGGTTTTGAGACATTGTAAAGGAAGAAGGATGAACAGCTTTAGGGTTTATGATTTCTGAAGATTTGAGAGTTAATGTGATTCGCTTGTGATGATATGATGAGAATCTTGATAGCTTCTTATAAGTAGTTACTAAATAAGTAGCCGTTACAGTCCAAATGATTAAGAATGGAATTCCCAAGGATCTTGTCCAGACTAGCTTTGCCATCTGGAACTTATGCCATGCAATGTCATATGACATGTTGGCACATCTCATTAACTGCTAAATATCACATAAACATATTCCAAGTTTGCCCCTTAAGTTCTCAAATTGTGTAGCATCCAATGCTTTGGTAAAGATATCAGCTAATTGCAGATCTGTAGCAACATGCTCCAATGAAATCACCTTCTCTTCTACAAGATCTCTGATGAAATGATGTCTGATATCAATATGCTTTGTCCTGCTATGTTGAATAGGATTTTTAGATATGTTGATTGCACTTAAGTTATCACAGTACAATGTCATGACATCCTATGGGACATTGTACTCAGTGAGCATCTGCTTCATCCAAACCAACTGAGAACAACTGCTACCTGCTGCTATGTATTCAGCTTCAGCTGTAGATAAAGATACACAATTCTGTTTCTTACTGAACCAAGAAATCAGATTGTTTCCTAGAAAGAAGCATCCTCCTGAAGTGCTTTTTCTGTCATCAGCACTTCCTGCCCAATCAGCATCACAGAAGCCAGTGAGAATAGGTTTGCAACCATGAAAGTACATTATGCCATAGTCACAAGTACCATTAACATATTTAAGGATTCTCTTGACTTGATTGAGATGACTGACTTTTGGATCAGCTTGATATCTTGCACAAACTCCTACTGCAAATGCAATGTCTGGTCTGCTAGCAGTCAAGTATAACAAGCTTCCAATCATGCTTCTATATAAACTATGATCTACATTCTCACCCTTCTCATCTTTAGTCAGCTTTAAATGTGTAGGAGCAGGAGTTCTTTTATGAGAAGCATTTTCCATTCCAAATTTCTTCACTATGTTCTTGGAGTACTTGCTTTGTGAGATGAACATTGAGTCTTCCATTTGCTTAACTTGCAGACCAAGAAAATAGGTTAATTCACCTACTAGACTCATTTCAAATTCAGCTTCCATCTGCTTGACAAAATGTTTGACCATCTTATCAGACATCCCACCAAACACAATGTCATCAACATATATTTGTGCAATCATGACATTTCCTTCTTCATCTTTAACAAACAGGGTTTTATCAATCCCACCTTTTCTGTATCCTTGCTTGATAAGAAATGTGGTAAGTCTTTCATACCATGCCCTTGGAGCTTGCTTCAGACCATAAAGTGCTTTCTTGAGTTTGTATACATGATTTGGACAGCTTGGATCAACAAATCCTTTAGGCTGTTCTACATATACCTCTTCATTAAGATAACCATTAAGAAAGGCACTTTTCACATCCATTTGAAATAGCTTGAACTTTAAGATACAAGCAATTCCCAACAGTAGTCTTATTGATTCAAGCCTTGCTACTGGTGCAAAGGTTTCATCAAAGTCTACTCCTTCAATTTGAGTGTATCCTTGAGCCACAAGTCTAGCTTTGTTCTTTGTAACAATTCCTTGTTCATTTGACTTGTTCTTGTACACCCATTTTGTACCAATCACATTTATGTCATTTGGTCTAGGAACAAGATTCCACACTTCATTCCTTGTGAATTGACCTAATTCCTCTTGCATAGCACAAATCCAGTATTCATCAGTGAGAGCCTCCTTGATGTTTTTAGGTTCTATTTTGGACACAAAACAAGAACCTGAAATCACTTCTCTTGATCTAGTGCTCACACCTCTGTTGGGATCACCAATTATTAAATCTTTGGGATGATCCTTCTGTATTCTGATGGAGGGAGGTTTACTGGATTCTTCTGTCCTTGTATCAGATTGAGTGCAGTTATATTGATCATCCTTTTCTTCAGCTTCAATCTTGATATCAGCAGATGTTCCAACATCTTCTGGGACATCTGTAGGAGCATCATCAATTATCACATTTATGGACTCCATGATAACCTTGGTTCTAGAATTAAATACTCTGTATGCTCTGCTGTTTGTAGAGTATCCAAGGAAAAACCCTTCATCACTTTTAGGATCCATTTTTCTCCTTTGCTCCCTGTCTGCCAGAATGTAGCAGTTACTTCCAAACACATGAAAGTACTTAACAGTGGGTTTTCTGCCCTTCCAGACTTCATATATTGTGGACAAAGTTCCTTTTCTCAAGGTAACTCTGTTATGGATATAGCAGGCAGTGTTCATGGCTTCAGCCCAGAAATACAGAGGTAGCTTTTTAGCATGTATCATAGCTCTTGCAGATTCTTGAATAGTTCTATTTTTTCTCTCAACAATCCCATTCTGTTGAGGAGTGATAGGAGAAGAGTATTCATGATTGATTCCTTCTGATGAGCAGAAATCTAAGAATTTTTTATTCTCAAATTCCTTTCCATGATCACTTCTAATTCTGATCACACAGCTGGATTTTTCCCTTTGTAATCTTTGACATAATTCCTTGAATACATCAAAGACATCTGACTTTTCTTTAATGAAATTTATCCATGTATATCTTGAAAAGTCATCAACCACCACATATGCATACCTCTTACCACCAAGGCTTTCAACTTGCATAGGTCCCATGAGATCCATATGTAACAATTCCAAAACTTTGGAAGTTGTCAGATGTTGGAGCTTTGGATGGGACATCTTGGTTTGTTTGCCTATTTGACATTCACCACAGATTTTGCCATCATCAATCTTCAGTTTAGGGATACCTCTTACAGCATCCATAGATATGATCTTCTTTATGCCTCTGAAATGAAGATGACCTAGCCTTTGGTGCCATAGTTTTACTTCTTCTTCTCTAGCTAGAGAACAAGTTGAAGTGGGGCTGAAGTCTAGTGGCTCCCACATGTAACAGTTGTCTTTAGACCTTGCACCTTTCATGATAACTTTTTGCTCTTGGTTAGTCACTATGCATTCAGTTTTTGTAAAGTTTACACTGTATCCTTGATCACATAGTTGACTTATGCTGATCAGGTTAGCAGTTAAACCTTTAACAAGCAGCACATCATCTAGTCTTGGAACATCTTGACAATCCAAGGTTCCAACTCCCTTGATCTCTCCTTTAGCTCCATCTCCAAAGGTAACATACCTGGATGAATGTGACTTTAAGTTTACTAGCAAATTCTTCAATCCAGTCATGTGTCTTGAGCATCCACTGTCAAAGTACCAGTCTTCTTTAGCTGATACTTTCAATGATGTATGTGCTATGTATGCAGTACTTTTCTTTGACCAGATGAGTTGAGATTTCTTTTGATGCCTCTGCTCTGAGTGTTGTTCAGCTGATCTCCAAGCTTGATTGTTGATCTTGTTCTTGTGTATGTGGCTTTGATCAGTCTGAATGTCAGCTTTTGGTCTCCAAACTGTCTTGATTACTTCTGTCTTTTGCTTAGGAGGTTGCTGATTTCTATGCAGCACTTTCTTGGTACCTTCTACTTTCTGCTTGGAAGGTTGCTGACACATCTGATTTGGATATCCATGTAGCTTATAACAGTGAGGTTTGATATGCCCAAATCTTCCACAGTGATGACATCTCCATCTTTGATATTTTTTCTTCATTTTGTTCTTTCCAGAATGTTGAGACATCTGTTGGAACATTATGTTTGTCTTTGTGTTCTGATGTTGGAGCATCTGTTGAGACATCTTGTTTGACTGTATAGTTTTTGAAGTAGTTTTGTTAGAGCTTGCTTCATCTCTGTTATATCCCAGTCCACTTTTGTCCCCTGAATGTTTATTATTGCAGAGAATAGCATCCAGTGTATTTGAGATGCTGTTCATCATTCTAACAGATTTGGACATATGTTCCAGCTTAGAATTGAGAAGAGTTACTTCACTTTTTAAGGTATCAATGATTACTTGATCACTTGCTTTTTCTTCTTCTAGTACTTCATTCTGCTTCTTTAGCTTTATGACCTCACTGCATACTTCAGTACTTCTCTTGTACAGATCCTTGAAGGCTTGCTCAAGATCTGCATAAGTAAGCTCTTCACAGCTGGAATCACTGTCATATTCACACAGTCCAGCTAAAGCAGCAATGTGCTTAGCCGATTCTTCTTCTGAATCTCCTGAGTCTTCATCAGACCAGGTCACAGAGAGTCCTTTCTTTTGCCTCTTTAAGTAGGTAGGACATTCAAACTTGATATGTCCATATCCTTCACATTCATGGCATTTGACTCCTTTATCTTGACTGGTCTTTTCAGCATACTTTACTCTTTTGTTAGCATCATAAGGTCTTCTGTTCTCAGAGTTTGTGTTTCTTCCACTAGGTTTGGATTTTCCTTCCATTCCTCTGAGAATCTGTTTGAATTGTCTTCCAATCAATGCAAGGTTTTCTGATAAGCTTTTATCATTTGCTGGTTCATCATCTTCTTCTTCATCTGTATTTGAAACCAAGGCAATGCCTTTGTTCTTTTTAGCATGTGTGTCATTCATTCCCATCTCAAAAGTTTGAAGGGAACCAATGAGTTCTTCAGCTTTCATGGAGCATATGTCTTGTGCCTCTTCTATTGCTGTGACTTTCATGTCAAATCTTTTTGGCAAAGATCTGAGAATCTTCCTTACAAGCTTTTCATCAGTCATCTTTTCTCCCAAGGCTCCAGAAGTATTGGCTATATCCAAGATGTTCATGTAGAACTCATGAATTGATTCATCTTCCTTCATTCTCAAGTTTTCAAACTTGGTGGTGAGAAGTTGAAGTCTTGACATTTTTACTTTTGATGTTCCTTCATGAGTTGTCTTGAGGGTATCCCACACATCTTTGGCCAGCTCACAATGATGCACCAGTCTGAAAATATTTCTATCAATGCCATTGAATAAAGCATTTAGGGCTTTTGAGTTGCCTAGTTCTGAATCTTCTTCCTCTTTACTCCATTCTTCTTCAGGTTTCAAAACTTTTGATCCATCTTTGGTGTCTTGGACAGGATGTTTCCATCCAACATTTACTGCTCTCCATGCCCTGTTGTCAAGTGATTTTAAGAATGCAATCATTCTTGGCTTCCAGTAGTCATAATTAGATCCATCCAGAATAGGTGGTCTATTTACTGACCCTATATCTCTGTCCATGTTACAGAATTTGTTTTCCCTAGATCTCACCCAGTATAAACAGGCAGGGTGCCTGCTCTGATGCCAATTGAAATTCTGTAATGAGATGTCCTAAGAGATGTTCCAACACTTAATAGGACATTTGACAAATTTAACCAAAACTTAAACAGCAGGAAAAATAAACAACACAGAAGTTTGTTAACCCAGTTCAGTGTATAACCACACCTACATCTGGAGGCTACCAAGCCAGGAGGAAATCCACTATTAGTAATATTAATTCTAGACTTAAACCACCCTGTTTAATCTATCACTTAATACTTACCCAATGCAATTTCTACCTAAGACTCACTTAGATAAGAGTACCCTACTCACTCCCCCTCAATCACCCAGTGATCAAGTTTACAAGTTTACAGAAATTGAAGACATCCTTCAAACAATACAGCTTGATCTTACTTCACAGTTTCAATCAAGTCACAAATGCACTTTTGCTTAAAAGCTCATAAAGTGGTACATAAAAACAACCTGCTATTTAAAACACTAGACACCCTATTTGGTCTTCTGAAATTCGTACTCAATTCTATGAGTTTCTGTTGTTTAAATAGGTATCTGAATTTTGGGCTTTCTGTAGAATGATCCAGCCCTAATGTGCAGCAACTGTCACCTTGAATTTAGGGTTTGTTACCTCCTATATTCTAGGTGCATTAGGTCTTCTGTTTTAATCTGAATCTTCAATTTAAAACTCCCTACAGATGTGCCTTGTTCTGTTTTTATCCAGCATTAATTAATTCCAGATAGTTCTCCTTAAATATCTCTGATCTGTTAATCAATAATTAATTCTGGTAGCAGGTCTGAGATGTCTCAACATCTGTTGGGACATCCTGAAAAACTGAACTTAATTTATTCACACAATGTCCCAACATCTGATGAGACATCCTGAAATAAGTTCACATACTCTGTTTGCTAATGTCCCAACATCTGATAGGACATTCTGAACTGAATTTAACATTTCTTGTTTGGTCAAAAATTCTGCCAATTCTTAAACATCTACAAAACTGATCGGAGTGAGCAAACCGCCGTCGATTTGAAGAGGGCCGGAGCCGTGCGAAATCGACGAAGAACGGAGACGACACTGAAGGTGAGCGAAAGCTGTTTTCGTTGATTGAAAATGAGGGCGTGCAGTTGCGTTTGGTCAGTGAGGTTTTTGTTCTCTTTTCTTTATTTCAGTTTTATTTATATATATATATATATATATATATATATATATATATATATATATATATATATATATATATATATATATATATATATATATATATATATATATATATGACTGTCTTAATTGATGTTGTTTGTTTTTTTGAACAAAGATCCTAGGTTTGTATCGATGGGCCTTATGAGCCCATCTCAATTAATACTGACACTTCCATTTCAAGCAAACCCCCTCCCTGTTTTGTTTTGTTTTTTTATTTGTTTTATTTTTTCGTTGATAAACTCTTAATTTATTTTGGTTCATTTAGATTTACTTAAATTCTGATTGTTGTTTCTTTTAGAAATTTAACTTACATAATTTGACTTAGAAATTGTGTAGAATTTTCATGGTTTTATTATTTTGTTTATTTGTTGCTAAGATTTGGTTTCCAATGTCAATTATTATTAATCCTATATATTAACTCTTGACGCTCATTTGGTTTTAATTGTCATTTATCTATTTTTCGGGCCGATGACATAACAAAGTTGCGATAAATCATTTTCGACTAATCGTGACCGATATGAGGCCACTTGTTTATATTAATTCTTTTTATTTCATTCTATTTTATAATTTGTTCCGCACTGTTTAATCCATTTATCTCTTTATTCATTTCTCGCACTTCTTATACCATATTTAATACTAACCGGTCCCGATTAATGTGTACCTAGAGTAATTGTTACTTAAGATTTCATTTGGTTCTATGTCTTAAAATTAATTAGAATTGTTAATTTTAAATTATTTTGTTAATTATTTTATTAGACTTAGGTAAATTGTTGATTATTTTCTCCTCAAAGTTTACTCTTGATTTTAGTTTGACCCGATTGAGTTTGAGTGTTGGATAGTCGAATCTAATGTGGTTTTGTAAGACTAAAAGCGAACATTTGAGGATTATTTGTAAAATATCTGATAAATATTATTGAACTTTTGCGCGCATCGAAGAGGCAACGGACCTTCTCCGTTAGGTATTGTTAGAACTCAGCTTTGTCTTTTTTGCGTTTCAACTTAGTTCTGACGCCTCATTTGTGTTTACTCGATTAACTGTACATCACTATCGTATCTAAACCATAAAACACTATTAAAATACACCGGATAATTTCATAAACTCATTTCGCACACACGTAAGTCGGTCATTTCTGACCGCCATCTGCACTACATTTATCTTAATTAATTTACGGAAAAAAGGAACTCTGGAGTCTCGCACTCCGCACGTTCTGGATTGAACCGCAAATGGGCTAGCCCCACGCGTTGGTTCAATCACCATTCGTATAAAAACAATTCAATTTATCTTAATTAATTTACGGAAAAAAGGAACTCCGGAGTCTCGCACTCCGCACGTTCTGGATTGAACCGCAAATGGGCTAGCCCCACGCGTTGGTTCAATCACCGTTCGTATAAAAATAACTCAATTCATCTTAATTAATTCATGGAAAAAAGGAACTCCGGAGTCTAGCACTCCGCACGTTCTGGATTGAATCGCAAATGGGCTAGCCTCACGCGTTGGTTCAATCACCATTCGTATTCAAAACAATTCAACAATCTTAAAAGGATCGGGCATGATTCATCTCCATAGAAAAAGTTGTTCCTCCTATCCCCACAAACACAAACAAAAATCTTACAAACAATTACTTTCAAAGGAAGAATGTGGCATTGCTTGTCGATACTTATATCCAAGTTTAAAGCTTCTTCCGATTTTATTCTCAAAGAAAGAACGTGGCATTGCTTGTCGATCTTATATCCAAGTTTAAAGCTTCTTTCGATTTCTCATTTCTCAAACGTTTGTGTTGGAATAGTTGAGATACTTCTCTTAAAGATGACGACTTGTCTCTTTCTTTCGCATACAAATTAAAACTTACTAACCAATTTAAATTATTTTTATAATTAATTAGCGAGTAACTGAACTCCGGAGTCTCGCACTCCGCACGTTCTTGAATGCAACCGCAACATGGGCTAGCCCCACGCGTGGTTCATTCGCCCTCTCGTTTCAAAACATCTTTAACAAAGATCAAACATCTTTTCTCAAAACGAATATTGTTTAAATCTTTCTATCTCGCAAACAAGCTAGCGCTTCAGCCTCCTATCGTGAGCACATAAGCCAACGCTTAGCAGTAGAATGCAATTTCAAACAGTCATTCTATAAAAAACACAAATCGTAGTAGCACGAACTACGAAGCTCTGACTTTCCCATTGCACAGGGGAATACGTAGGCACGGGGATTTTACTCCTTCGCGAGCATAATAAATAAAAATTAACTATCTCTCCGTCACAATAATAAAAAACTTTAACCATTCCCTATTGCAAATAATAAACAAATATCGATACTTAATAATCAAAAGAAGACAATAATAACAAGTTAACATTTTAAGCGCAAACTAGATTAAGCGGTTCCCGTTGAGTACAACGGACGTGAGGGGTGCCTAATACCTTCCCTTTGCGTAACTGACTCCCGAACTTAGATTAGTGGTTTCGTTGACCATTCTTATCCTTTATTTAGGTTGTGTCTATATCTTCCTTTTCTCTCGTAGAAAAAATAGAATTAGGTGGCGACTCTGTTGTTTATTTTAGGATCGTATTTTTTCGAGGTGCGACAAATAGCAGGCAAACAGTCTGTACAAAGATCAATTCCCTGGTTCAAGATATTTTTCAGAAGAACTAATCCTGACGTTCTTTTGGACCTTGAATAGCAGGCAAATGATCTGTACAAAGATCCATTCCCTGGTTCAAGATATTTTTCAGAAGAACTAATCCTGGCGTTCTTTTGGCCCTTGAATAGCAGGCAAACGGTCTGTAAGAAGATCCATTCCCTGGTTCAAGATATTTTTCAGAAGAACTGATCCTGACGTTCTTTTGACCTTGAATAGCAGGCAAACGGTCTGTAAGAAGATCCATTCCCTGGTTCAAGATATTTTTCAGAAGTACTAATCCTGACGTTCTTTTGACCTTGAATAGCAGGCAAACGGTCTGTAAGAAGATCCATTCCCTGGTTCAATATATTTTTCAGAAAAACTAATCCTGACGTTCTTTTGACCTTGAATAGCAGGAAAACGGTCTGTAAGAAGATCCATTCCCTGGTTCAAGATATTTTTCAGAAGAACTAATCCTGACGTTCTTTTGACCTTGAATAGCAGGCAAACAGTCTGTAAGAAGATCCATTCCCTGGTTCAAGATATTTTTCAGAAGAACTAATCCTGACGTTCTTTTGACCTTGAATAGCAGGCAAATGATCTGTACAAAGATCCATTCCGCGGTTCAAGATATTTTTCAGGAGAACTAATCCTGACGTTCTTTTGGCCCTTGAATAGCAGGCAAACGGTCTGTAAGAAGATCCATTCCATGGTTCAAGATATTTTTCAGAAGAACCAATCCTGACGTTCTTTTGACCTTGAATAGCAGGAAAACGATCTGTACAAAGATCCATTCCCTGGTTCAAGATATTTTTCAGAAGAACTAATCCTGACGTTCTTTTGGCCCTTGAATAGCAGGCAAACGGTCTATACAAAGATCCATTCCCTGGTTCAAGATATTTTCAGAAGAACTAATCCTGACGTTCTTTTGACCTTGGAGAGTAGGCAAACGGTCTGTACAAAAATCCATTCCCTAATTCAAGATACTTCCAGAAGAGATAATCATCACGAAGATTTATTTATGCTGATCCATTCAACAATTCAAACTATGTTGCATAAACGATTCAAAGACGGCCTATACAAAGACCTAGTACTGATATCCACATAAAGCTATCATCACATCCTGACACTTTGGATGGCATCTTTAAGCTCATCTCCAGTTCTTCCAAGTGGCATCCTCAAGCACACTCAAGCATATACAACTAATCATCAGTGTTACTTTACGCACCGGCGAGTGCAAATTTTTGGGCTTTTGTGTTCAATCCCCTTCAACCTTCCAGGTCACAAATGGCACATATACCAATCTAACCCCTCAGGTTTCAGAAAATTGAACAGGGGCACCTGTTGCACCCCAAAATTTGCCCTCCACAAGACAATACATTGTGTCCCAAGAGGTTCACAAGGATCACAAAGTTCACAAGACATCTCATGAGGTTCACAAGGTTCATAATTAGTTAGAAAGTTTGACAATCCTCTCAGACAGTGCATCCTCCTAAGCAATGCATCTTAAACTAGGGTTTTGACTTTCATCAGGTTAAATGGACTTCCAAGACTTCAAGTGAGCTTCATAGCATCCTATATATTTTCAAGAATCCCCATGTCAAGTTTCAAGACTTTCCCAAAAGATTTGCTCAGTCAAATGATCAGATAGGTTAAAATCAGTCAAAGTTGTTAAAAAGTCAAACTGAGGTCAACTGTGGTCAAACCAAAGTCAAACTTCATGATTTTTTGCCAACATCAAGTATATGAAGTAAAATTCATCATTTGATCAAGGGTTGATCATGATTCATCAAGGAGATTTCAGATCATCAAGAATCAGGAGTTTCTAAATTAGGGTTTTCATAGGAAAAGTCAACTAAACTTTGACCAGCCATAACTTTCACATGCTTCATCAAAAATTTTCCATCCAAAGCTCATTTTGAAGGAAATTGAATTCTCTGCAACTTTGTGTCTCACAAGCCAAGCCCAAAAATGCTTCATTTGGAGGGTATGAGCTAAGACATTATAGGTCCTTTTAAAAGTCAACAAAAAGTCAACAACTTCCAAAGAGCATAACTTGAGAATGGTAAGAGATATGGACATGAGACCAAATATTTTGGTTAGAGGACTCTTTAAGATTTCCAAAATGTCCAAGAACACCTTCATAGCATTAAAATTGAAGGATTTGTGCCCTTGCAAAGTTGGGAAATTTTTGAGAGGTTTATGAAGCAAATGGGGTCTTAAAACCATAATTCACCAAATGGGCTTGCCTTTTTATGATCCAAACACTTCCATGACATCATGCACGAATTAAAATTTATTTATTCATAATTTTATTCATTTTATTTTATTTATTATGATTTTTTATGTTAAAAATCATTTTAAATTAAAATAAAATATAAAAGGATGGATATTTGATTTGATTTTGGTTCTAGAAGGTCTTAATATTCATTTAAAAGTTAATTGGAATCATATAAAATCAGATCAACCAAAATAGCAAGGAGATATTAGATTTTTTTTCAATATTTGAATCATATCTTTCTTCATGATCAAGCTATCCAAAAGTCCAAAGAATAGATTGGTTTTTTTGACCTAATTTTCTTTTACTATATAACCACAACAACATCACAAGACAAAAAAAAAAAGGATGGAGAGCAAGAGGATGATATTCATACTTTAAAATTTCACATAATTCAAAATTAGGTTTCCACAATCCACCACTTTTACTAGTTGATTAAAGGCTGCAAATGAATCCTTGAGGTTTCCTGAACCTATTCCAATCATCCTCATCATCAAATTCATGCCAAATCATACAAACCAAATTCATATTCTTGCCTTTCTTTTGATTTTTTTCAATTTCAATGATTTACGCATGATTAATTGATTTTGATTACATAATATGTTTGTTTGATTGTGTAGATGGTTTTTGGATAGTTGGATTTAAGTTTCGATGCAGGAATCATAGGGCACCATGGAGAACTAAACTATTGGTTAATCTGCTGTAATCTGTTTTCGTCGATACTTCGAAGGCTGCAATAGTGATAAGCATTACAGGTTGACAGGTAAGTCAGGTAAGTACTACTGTTTCGATTTTACTCCGAATTTTTTCCAGAAGTTCATAAAAAAATCGACAAACAATACTCTTTTAGAATAAAATTCTAAAAGATTTCGACCCTCAAAATCGCAAATTCCTCTTTTTTCTATTTTATTTGATTTATTTTCTATTTTCATATTCTCAAAAAAGTCTAAAAAAAATTGTGCGTTCTTTATTTGATTTTATTAGATTTTTAGCATCGTTTTAATATTTTTTAGATTTTATTTTAATCGCTTTTCTTATTTTTCATTATTTTAAAATCTGCAGCAATTTTATTTGATCCTGTTTATTTCTTTTTTTATTCTTCCAACAGTATATACCAAAAATATGCAGGTGGGAGGAAGAAGATGGTGTGTGGCATGCGCTGATTGGCCTAGTGAGAAAGACCTAAGGTTGAAAGTATGAGGGCATGAGTTCAACACTCATTCCCAATATTTTGGCAAAGAAACATGAGTTCTTCATTATTTTTTTCCCTTAATTTATCTTTTAAACATGGCTAACCTATTATTTTTAATTAACTTTTTTTAACAAATCTTTTTTTATTAAATTTAGGTTAACATTTTTTATTAGTATTATTACTTTTATATTTAGGTTTATTAAAACCTCAAACTTTTTTTTTATAAAAACCTTAATCAACCTTTAAATGTTTTTTAATTTAATTAATTCTCATAATTCATTTTTCTTAGATTTATTTAATTATTAGGCTATTTTAATATAAACTGATTATATATTTTCTTTTGTAAAACTCAACCTTGAGACATTTTGTTTTACTAACATGTTTTTATTTTTATTTTTATTATATAATAGGTATTCGTTACACTTATTCATATGCAGACTCACAACCTAGTGGCAAGGAATTGAGGTTTGGAGCA